>JANAVB010015800.1:8206733-8806733 GCA_029216955.1 Iris pallida
ATATATATATATATATATATATATATATATATAGATATATATAATAAAATATATATATATATATATAGTGGTTAAGAGAGATGCATGTGGCCCCAAGTGGTCGGAGTTCGAGCCCCAGTGGAGGCGAGTTCGCCACAATTACCCATTGCTTCAAAATATATATATATATAATATATATAATATATATATATATATATATAATATATTTATATATATATATATATAATATATATAAACGTATTTCATGATTTTTTTTTTTGCATTCTATTTCATGATACTTGGAAAGAGCAAATAACATTCTTAATTGTATTTTCTATACATAATTACATAACTACCCATATTAAATTTAGTGAACAATTTAATTAGTAAATATAGATGAGGGTATTTTTGGAATAAAAACTTTCAAAGCCTACTTTTCATTATATTGTTGGTATATCCACGTGCATTGCACGTATTTCATACTTTTGAATGGCGGGGAGGGGGGTCGGAGGAGGAGGAGAGGGGGTCGGGGGAGCAGGGGAGGAGGAGGGAGGAGGGGAGGGGGGTCGGGGGAGCAGGGGAGGGGGGCGGAGGTCGGACCGTCGGGGTCGCCGGTCGGGGTCGCCCGCGGGGGTGGGCGGGGGTGGAACACAGAGCATGGGAGGGGGGGTAGAATAGGAAAAAAAAAATTTGGGATGTCCTTAGTAATCCATGGGGTGCGGATAGCCGCACCCATATGAAAATTATAATGATGGTAGTAATAGTAACTTTGTGAGTCTAGTGATGGTTCTAATAGTACGTACTTTGTGAGTCTTGAACATGCAGAGCTTTATTTTTCTCAACCTATAATGCTTGTTTTTAGTAGAAAGTTGCTATTTAGCCAGCGGTCTTGGACCGCAAATCGTGACCGCAAGCTATTGGCCCTCCTATTTGTTTGGATCCGTCACTGGTTGACCTACCAATGGAGCACTGAGACGTGACGGACGGTCCACAAATGCAGTCTAAAACGATGGTCCTAATAGTGTCGTCCTTTGTAGTAGTTAGGAACCTTGATGTGGGTAAACAAAAACTTGAAACTCTTGTTACATAATTACAAATTTATAACACGCACTTACCAACATGGATTGTTTAACATGTTGGATGAAGGATGAATATATAAGTTGAAGGTTAAGGGTTAGTACCCATAGATCTGGCCACAATATCGGTAAAATATCATGACCGAACAAGGATCGATTGCCCAATGGGCACTTTATTGGTGCATTTAGTCTTACTTTGCGACAACATATGTAATACTGAATGGTTGCCATCAAATAGATGCAACTGGTTCATGAATAGTTTCTACTCGCGGCTGAACATTTGCGTATCAATCTACTAAATGGAGTAGATGAAGAAACATTTGCAGATCAATCTACAAAACAACAAAACATGATTTTCTTTAAAAAAAAACAGGATTGACGAAGAAAAAGAGATAAAAAAAATACAAGTCCTATCTTTATTGAATTAGTAGCATATTAAATTCAGAATTTTTGTTTGTACCGATCAAAATTTATAAGAATTATGGTGTACAAAAAAGTTTGAGGTAATTGGATTGTGGGATAATTTTAGACCGTCAATCTACGAAAATCTTACGGGCAGAAATAGGTTTTTTTTTTTTTTTTTTTGGGTTTTGGTTTGATTTGTTTTTTACTTGTTTTTTTCTTTTGGTTTGTTTGGTTCCTTTTTTTTTTGGGGGGGGGGGGGGGGGGGGGGGGGGGGGGGGGGGGGGGGGGGTTGGGGGGGGGGGGGGGCGGGGGGGGGGGTTGTTTTTGATTTGTTTGGCTGTACAATGTATTAAAATATAATCATATGTATAACTATACTAATAAAAATATATTCAAATAGTATACATAACAAATTCTAGTTTAATTATATATAAAAAAGCAAAAAAGAAAAAAAGAAAAAAAAACTCCTGCCAGACTGTCTAGCGGAAATTGCACAAGACTGCTCCCCATCCAATTATTCAGGTCTCTAAAAATCCTTCTTGGTCATCTTTCTCATGTTGTTGTCATTCATCTTTCTCTTGCTTTCTCAGTATACACAACAAAAAGACTTTAACTGCACACTGCTGCGGCATGATTCAAAGCCTGTACATACCCAAACTAGCTAATACAACTCATTGCTTGCTCTCTTCTTCTTGTTCTTGTCTAGTTTGTCTAATCAAATGGCTCCAAAACAACTAATAGTGATCGATGATGCAATCACATCCAAATAAAATAGTAACACCCTTCGTGTGCTGGATAATTAACTTAATTTTTTTCTCCTCCTCTCTAAAAGTTAGAATAAGAATAAAGAGTACTAATTATACAGCTAATTATTATAAGTGGAGGTTGGTATTGTTCTCTTTCTTCTCAATTAGAATTTATTTTCTTTTTATGCATTTTTTCATTGCCGAAGCTGTCAATTGATTGATGTTGTGGCTACAACTATCAAAATGGGTTCAAAATTGCGACCCTATAATAATTTATCAAAGAAAATAAATTCAAGTCATCTTGAGCAAATGGTCATCCCTGTTAACCTTTTTCAATGTCAAACCTTTCTTTCAGAAAGATGCAGTGTTCTATTCTGCATAAGAAAAGCACTAGTAATTTCATGATTTTAGAGCTTCATCAGGAATGATTTCATTATTTTAGAGCTTCCTCGGGAAATAACATTGGCGAAATAGATCGCACATGTTTCATAAATCTTTGAAGGTATAAATTCATCTGCCTGAAAAATTATTATAGGCACGAGTTTACAACACAACTACAGAATATACTCATTTTAGAGAAACTTATTGTGACTAATTTAGATTTCTTTTCCGATTTTGTTTTGGTAAACGCTTTTGTTTGTGTAAGGCTTGATGTTGAGCTTTCATAGGAACACACTGGTAGAGTGACTTGAACCAAGTTACAACCAATGTACCTGTCAAACAAAAGTTTCTTACAATATCAATTTGGCTTAAATCTTCACCTATTTACCCATATTTCTTTTTTATTATCAGGAACTTATAGATTTCCATATTTACACACCAAGCATTTCTTCTTCCTATGGTTTGTTTAGACTAGTTCGGAATCTCTTATTAGGAAAATATCAGGTAAACCACAAAAATAAACTGTGCATACAACTTACAAGAGGTTGACCATGTTTGGAAACATAAACCATCACAAACTACCAAACCAACTGCTGCAACAGAGCTTCATGAACATAACACTAATACAAATTACAAGCAGATTGTAGCCAAAAGAAAACTTGCTTACACTTGCAACGCCAATTTCAGGCTAGGCTGCACAAAAAAAAAATGAAAGAGAAAAAACATAGAATATAAATACTTGGCATGCTAATTGTCACGTCCCGACTCGCCAAATCGGTCATCCTCGTCTTGGCTCGAGATACATCGATTCATAAAGCCGGGCGTGATGTCGTACAAGTCTTTATTGGACTTGTACAAGGCAAGAATGTGCACTTTGAAAATTCTTTTGAGATGACGAGTTAAAATTAAATAGACAGAGAGTTGAAGACGCAAAATAGGAAGAAATTTATCTTTTTATTCATAAAACTTGCAAAGTACGTGCAAGGTCATTTTTACATTTCATATGTCGTTGCGGCTATATCTTTGAAAACACAAAAGAAAACCTCTCGACAAGCTGCCATGAAATAATCCTTGTCGTTCCAAATATTCATGCCCCTTTATACATTTGAACAAAAACCTTTGATCTGAATTGGGCTTCAAAATACTTCAAAATAGGAGAGCGTCGAGCCGCCTCCCGTTCTTCAACTTCAGTCTAGTCTCGAGCTCCCGCAGCGCGCTCGTCACCTGGGAAGTTGGGAGTTAGCACACTTGCTAATGGATGGGACGAACTGTCACGTCCCCCTCCTCTAGGAGCAATCGTCCTCGCTAGGGCGTGATGCCGCACGAGCCTAGATTGTGCTCGTGCAAGGCGGGCTCCATAACGATCGATTACAGCGACCGCGACGGAGTCGTCGCACAGAAGTCCCAAGCAGAGATATTGAATAATAGCAGCAGAAATTTAAAACAAAACACAAGTCATTCAAAATACTCTATATTGATATTGAAACAAAGATTACAAAGGGGGCACGAGACCAATATTACAGTCACTCAAGCTCACTCTTCTCATATTATAAGTCACTCAGCTCTCTCTCCCATCTCTCAATACATGTCTTGAGTGGGCCGGCGGAAGCTTTAGATAGGCAATGTCCATATATTATGTCCCGTATAAGTCCAGCCTCCACGCGGCCGCATGCCTCGAATCGCCAAGGAACTCTGTGCCTCGACGTATCCAAGCGAGCTCCGTGCCACGAGCTTCTACCTGTTCCTGCACATAAACACTGTGTGGGTGTCAGTATTAACTGTACTGGTATCGTAAGCTCCTCGTCCACCCATACAAAATCGATACATTCATTTACTTTTGTGTAACATAGTCCCTTTATGATTGTCTTTCTACTCTTGTCTTAGGATCAGTTTTAGGACAGACGTCTTGGCCAATTTTGCGTCTCTAGACCATCCCGTGCTTGCAACAACAATGCCAACACATACTTTGTCTTTAAACCTTTCTCGTACCAACAACGTTAACCTATCATGTTGTGCTTGCCTTTCGGCACATAATCAGAGACGCGACTACACGATAGTACCCAATTTTCACATGACCGTGCTACAAGTTCATTGTGCCATGCCTCGCAAACTCAGTATGATAACCATATTGCCGCCTCGCGGCCCTTGCTACTTTAATCACCAACTGATCCAATCAAGACTTGTGGACTAAGTGTCACTTGATCGACTTTGTCTTACAGCATTTTTTTACTTAAACTCATGATGACTCAAATCTAACTTATGCAACTTATATGCCGACAACTTAAAGCTTGATGCTACATCTCGTGCCAAAGCACGGTGTCTACATTACAGCCAAATCTTAGGCCTAAACATTGTCTTCGATCGTGCACGCATTCGACTCGACTCATTGATATAGTGCACACAATACTCGACTCAATCCAAAGGCATACACGCGGATCGCCGCCATGCCGACAAATCTATATGAACTTGTCACTAGTGCTCAACACTATCTTGGACACCATAGCTTTTGTTAGACGGACGCCCCTTGCCAGCGCGAGTAGCGAGCTCCACTGCAAGTCCCCGCCTAACCCATGCAGTCATCCAGCACTGCTAATCATGTCTCCATCGAAACGGTCCTATTGGCCGCCTAGATTGCCGTTCGAGAAACATTATCTCACATTGTACAAGTTGTCCAATGACCATGCAAGACTCGACTCGAACTGACGTCTCACACAGTCATTCTACTTCTAGTGTTACCATCTCTTTCAGAGCTAAGTTCAATACTTCTCACATCTGAGACTGCCTCGACGACCCATGGTCGCGAGCCTTCTTCTTTTTTGCTCTATTATTTCATTGAACTCAGAAACGACTATTCGAAATCCCTTCTTTCCAAACTCCAAATGAATCAACCGTGACCTATGCCTTAAAAACACTAAGTCCGTGACATCCTGCCTTATACCAATTGATGTTCTGGATGATACTACCGCCCAAGGCATACTTATACAACGGGCCTTACGGTCGTGGAACCAAGTAATTTTGACAACCGCAGAAAACATGAGACAATGCGTAGAAAAGACTTCGATAGCCTATCATAACTCAGCTTAACCTAATCGTGCAACAACTTGACGAGCAAGGACTGCGTCAAGTCTTGGACGCTGGGACCATGCATGCTTTATGAAGCGTTTATGCGGGCGACGCCTATGACTTAGGCTAAATCTTAGCTTGTGGCGAAGACCAACTTTTTCTTCTCCCAAGCCACGGGACGAAGGACCGAGTGTCATTTTCAAAGCATGTCGTGCACCAACTCTAAGCCGACCGTTGGACCTTTCCATATTCTAACTCAATTCAACCCGTCGAGATTATTCTCTTATCTATGTGGATTCGTCTCTTTTATTATCAAGCCTACTTGTGCAAGTTGAAAACTTGTGATTTATTATGTGAAGGCTAAGATGAGGCGAGTTCACCAAAACTATCCCACCTGAGCGAGGAGTCGCCTCGACCGAGCGGGCCTTTGAGTCACCGTTGCAAGGCTAAGTCCGAACGCCGTCGGCATTCCGATTCCTCCGATTGACTGAGCGGGACGGGGCACTACATCATACACCACTCAGAAAAAGTTTCGTACTTAAAACTAACTGAGTACACTTATCGACTTATAACTTGATTCAACATCCTACGTTTCTCGCACACATTTCTCCTATACGTTCCCTAAATCCGAGCTACGCTCGTACTACAATCAATCTTTTCTTTGAAATACTATTTTAAAATCTTTGACACTTTTCCATTTCTCTAGTCTTACTTGATTCAACATATCATTTTGTTGGATCGTGCACATATTCCAGGCGTCTCCAAAATACATGCATTTCAGCCAAGCCTCGTGATAGTAAATTCTGCCATTACCACTCAAGTCGGATCGTGCACATATTCAAGCGTCCATGATATACATGCATGTCAACCGAGGCTCACGAGTGGTATCTTTATATTCCTGAATCATTATATTCATTAATACCAATATCCCAACCAATCAATCATCAAGATCTGCTCGCACCGATGATAACTCTCGTAACATGGACGTCTCACCTAACCTCTAGACCATTTTTTTAGGCTAAAGTCAATCCGTCAGTATTGGAATCCTAGTTCCAAACAATACTATCAACACTGACCCTATCCTAAGGTCAAACCAAAGTTGATAATACAGGGTTTTCTACCCAAGCTCGTATCACTCTAATTTCTAAACATCGAGCATAGATTCCTACTCACATTCAGACATTCGTCGCATGGGAATTTGAGTCATTCAGCAAAGCCATCCTATTGTAAGTTCACTCAAGCAAATCTTCGACATATCAATATCGCTCGACCAACAAGCCATTTTGCGTAGTCTATCTCTTCGAACACGTTCGACATAATCCTACCTATCAATCCTTCTCAAGTCAAGCACGCTACGACACGATTCATCGCTAAACCATAATTCATATTTCATACTCCATATGTCATTTATCCCAATTCACGTAATCGATCACAAGGTCGTCTGACTTAACAATATGCCACGTCCCGATCTCACGCGAGTCCGATTATCTACCATGGGCATGAAATCACCATGCAACGCTCCTGCGAGATAATCATCTGCATCGGGATGTAACTCTTATTTTATGTCTAGACTAATTCATTCTCGATGCGTAGATTGTACCTACTCAATCCTCAAGTTTCATTCAATCGTCAATCTCAAGTTCGACTAATCCTCGAATCCACCTTCGTATCAAACTGCAAGTCAAAACAATCCAAATTGCCACGTCCTGATTTTTCGAGTTCGATCATTTCCGTGACATGAATCACCATGTCAGCGCTCACGCGAAATGATCGTCCCAAATCCGATATGACGCATGTGTGAGGCTAGAGTTGCGCTCGCGTAAGATAAAATCATCGACGTTGTGGTTATCAATGCAACCATCAAGACAATTCTATTTTCATCCCAACATCTATTTCAAATAAAATCCTAAGTATAGCATCCATCAGAACGATAACACTTGTACGATCGTCATTCACCGAGTCAGAGTACCCCCGAGTTATCGCATAACGATCTTTGATACGCCTCAATACCATGGATGACATGCGTAACATGACGATCTTCCTTTGCAACAAATTTTGAGTCGTGTGACTGATGCTATTGTCCAGCTGGATAATCTTCTCGACATTCAAAATCAATTTCGGTCATTATCACTCGAATCATTTACATCATCAATTTGTTCAAACCCAAAATTACGTATTTTCATCCGTTTATCTTAAGTCATCCACTAATGTATTCCCTCAATTCGTATCATTCCTTTGCTAACTGAAATCATTGAGCAACATTCAATCCAAACCTTAGAGTCATTTGCGTAACTTCAAAATTTAACTTTTTTATGCACGCTATCTTTCCATCGTGTTAACTTTTTCTATACGATCCACCTATCGATTTCCTTTAGGGGTGAGCGTCGGTATAATCGGTCGGTATTTGGTCAAATTTTTTGATATTTTTTAAATTGGTATTTAAAAAATCAATACCAATATCATACCATTTAGAATCGGTTTTTTCGGTTTTGGTTAAATCGGTATTCGGTCGATTTTGGTTCGGTATCGGTATTTTACCAATTAATATTTGATCAATCAACACACTTAATATTGTAGAACTTCTTAACCTATATTTTTTTTTATTTTTTTGAAGCATTAAATTTTAAAGCTAAGCCTATACCAACCAAACAATTAATCAAAATTATTAGAACAATATGTAACAAGTCGCAAACAACTAAAAATGAGCTTAAAAGATCAAATGCGGTCACTAAATTTAATCTTTAGTATAATTTTAAGTAACCAAAATTCACTTCAAAATTCTATGAGAACAAAAAAAATATAAGTTCAAAAGATCAAAAACTCAATGCTTGGCGTTCTTAACATAACTTCAAGTTCACTAAATTCTAAATTCTGAGAAATTGATTAAAACAAAGATAAAATTGAGTAATATAAAATTAATCAAGGATATATATATATATATATATATATATATATATATATATATATATATATATATATATATATATATATATATATATATATATATATATAATCCGTTCGATATTTTCGGTATGGTATTACACTCAAACCATTACCATTGCCACTATACCATATTTTAGTCGGTTCGGCAATTTGGTATCGGTACATAATTTTGGTTCGGTTTTTTGGAATATTTTTAATCGGTATTCGGTCGATTTTTCGGTATCGGTCGGTATTTGCTCACCCCTAATTTCCTTTATCAAGTCATCCGTTCGCTACACCTTAACTTTTTCTCGATTTGATTTCCCTACTCTATCATTTCCACATTTCATACTTGCGCAATCTCAATTCTGTGCTCATCATTTCTAACTTTTGTTCGAATCAACTTATCAAATCTCAAGACTACAATAACTTAATCAACAATACTCAATCTAAGGCTTAGCGTACGAGCGACGCTCGCTGATAGACTCATTGGCACCCCGCATCCTCAATCGATTGACATCCCTGAAGCTATCGTACACACCACTTAGGGATGAAGTCATTCGACAAATCCTCAAACTATCATTCGAATCAAAATCGACTTTTTTAAATTTTTTGTTCGAACCATTCCTCGAATTCCAAGCACGCTTATCTATATCGTAGCGACGTTATCGTCGCTCGATAGCACCCCTATCAATAGTCATCTTACTTTACTCAATCGAGTTCAACTCATTCTTGTTCGACACATTTTCAATCCCACAAACGACTTTTCTAAGGTCGACACAACTTTTGGTGTATATGACCAGCCCGACTTAGCCAATCGTGCTTATGTGAACCATCTTTTCGTTTCTTGTCAAAAACTGTTCTCCTACGTTTTGCAAATTACATAAACTTATTGTATGGACATCCCGTGAGACATTTGAGAGAGCGCACCAACGATATCAACTTGCGAAAGCAACAGAGTTAAAGAATTCAATCAATAGTCCAAGGACGTAAAGTCGTGCTCTGATACCATTATGTCACGCCCCGCTCCCGTAGGAGCGATCGTCCTCGCTAAGGTGTGATGCCGCACAAGCCTAGATTGCGCTCGTGCAAGACGGGTTCCATAACGGCCGATTACAGCGACTACGATGGTGTCGTCGCACAGAAGTCCCAAGCAGAGATATTGAATAATAGTAGCAGAAATTTAAAGCAAAATACAAGCTATTCAAAATACTCTTTATTGATATTGAAACAAAGATTAGAAAGGGGGCACGAGGCCATTATTACAATCACTCAAGCTCACTCTTCTCACATTACAAGTCACTCTGCTCTCTCTCTCTCATCTCTCAATACATGTCTTGAGTAGGCCGACAGAAGCTTTAGATAGGCTATGTCCATATATTATGTCCTGTATAAGTCCAGACTCCACGTGGCCGCACGTCTCGAATCGTCAAGGAACTTCATGCCTCGACGCATCCAAGCGAGCTCCGCGCTACGAGCTTCTACATGTTCCTGCACATAAATACTGTGTGGGTGTCAGTACTCAACTGTACTGGTGGCATGAGCTTCTCGCCCACGCATACAAAACTGACACGTTCATTTACTTTTATGTAACATGTCTCTTTATGATTGTCTTTCTACTCTTGCCTTAGGATCAGTTTTAGGACAGACGCCTTGGCCTATTCTGTGTCTCTAGACTATCCCATGCTTGCAACAACAATGCCAACACATACTTTGACTTTAGACCATTCTCGTACCAATAACGTTAACCTATCATGTCGTGCTTGCCTTTCGGCATATAATCAGATACGCGACTACATGATAGTACCTAATTTCCACGTGACCGTGCTACAAGTCAATTGTGCCGTGCCTCGCAAACTCAGTGTGACTTAACCATATTGCCGCCTCGCGGCCCTTGCTACTTTAATTACCAACTGACCCAATCAAGACTTGTGGACTAAGTGTCACTCGACCGACTTTGTCTTGCGACATTTTCTGACTTAAACTCAAGATGACTCAAATCCAACTTATGCAACCTATATGTCGACAACTTAAGACTTGACTCTACATCTCGTGTCGAAGCACGGTGTCTACATTACAGCCAAATCTTAGGCCCAAATATTGTCTTTCGATCGTGCACACATTCGACTCGACTCATTGATATAGTGCACACAATACTCGACTCAATCCAAAGGCATACACGCGGATCGTCGCCCATACCGACTCATCTATATGAACTAGTTACTAGCGTCCAGCGCTATCCTGGACACCATAGCTTTTGTTAGACGGACGCCCCTTGCCAGCGCGAGTAGCGAGCTCCGCTGCAAGTTCCTAACTAACCCGTACGGTCATCCAGCACTGCTAATCATGTCTCCATCGAAACGGACCAGTTGGCCACCTGGATCGCCGTTTGAGAAATACTATCTCACCTTGTACAAGTTGTCTAATGACCATGTAAGACTTGACTTGAACTAACGTCTCACACAGTCATTTTACTTCTAGTATTACCATCTCTTTTAGGGCCAAGTTCAATACTTCTCACATCTGAGACTGCCTCGACGACCCATGGTTGCGAGCCTTCTTCTTTCTTGCTCTATCATTTCATTCAACTCAGGAACGACTATTCGAAATCCCTTCTTTCCAAACTCCAAATGAATCAACCGTGACCTATGCCTTAGAAACACAAAGTCCGTGACATCCTACCTTACACCAATTGATATTCTGGATGATACTGCCGCCCAAGGCATACCTATACAACGGGCCTTACGGTCGTGGAACTAAGTAATTTCGACAATCGTAGAAAACATGGGACACTGCTTAGAAAAGACTTCGATAGCCTATCATAACTCAGCCTAACTTAATCATGCAACAACTTGACGAGCAAGGACTGCGTCAAGCCTTGGATGATGGGACCATGCATGCTTTATGAAGTATTTATATGGGCAACGCCTATGACTTAGGCTAACTCTTAGCTTGTGACGAAGACTATCTTTTCATTCTCCCAAGCCACGGGACGAAGGACCAAGTGTCATTTTAAAAGCACGCCGTGCACCAACTCTAAGCCGACCGTTGGACCTTTCCATATTCTAACTCAATTCAATCCATCGGGGTTATTTCCTTATCTATGTGGATTCGTCTCTTTATTATCTAGCCTACTTGTGTAAGTTGAAAATATGTGATTTATTATGTTAAGGCTAAGATGAGGCGAGTTCACCGAAACTACCCCACCTGAGCGAGGAGTCGCCTCGACCGAGCAGACCTTCGAGTCACCGTTGTAAGGCTAAGTCTGAACGCCGTCCGCGTTCCGATTCCTCCGATTGACTGAGCGGGACGGCGCACTATATCATACGCCACTCAGAAAAAGTTTCGTTCTCGAAACTAACTGAGTACACTTATCGACTTATAACTTGATTCAACATCCTACGTTTTTCGCACACATTTCTCCTATGTGTTCCCTCAATCTGAGCCACGCTCGTACTACCATCAATCTTTTCTTTGAAACACTATTTTGAAATCCTTGACATTTTTTCATTTCTCTAGTCTCACTTGGTTCAACGTATCACTTAGTTGGATCGTGCACATATTCCAGGCGTCCAAAAAATACATGCATTTCAGCCAAGCCTCATGATAGCAAATTCTGCCATTACCACTCAAGTCAGATCGTGCACATATTCAAGCGTCCCTGATATACATGTATGTTAGTCGAGGCTTACGAGTGGTATTTTTATATTCCTGAATCATTCTATTCATCAATACCAATATCCCAACCAATCAATCCTCAAGATCACTCGCACCGATGCTAACTCTTGCAACATGGACGTCTCACCTAACTGCTAGGCCATTTTTTTTTGGCTAAAGTCAATCCATCAGTATTAGAATCATAGTTCACAAACAATAATATCAACATTGACCCCATCCTAAGGTCAAACTAAAGTTGATAATACATGATTTTCTACCCAAGCTCGCATGAGGTTTGAGTCATTCAGCAAAGCCATCATATCGTAAGTTCACTCAACCAAATCTTTGACACATCAATATCGCTCGACCAACAAGCCATTTCGCATAGTCAATTTCTTCGAACACGTTCGACATAATCCACCTATCATTCCTTCTCAAGTCAAGCACACTACGACACGATTCATCGCTAAACCATAATTCATATTTCATACTCCCTAAGTCATTTATCTCAATTCACGTAATCGATCACAAGGTCGTCTAACTTAACAGCATGAATTAATTCTATCTCTTTCCTAGAACTTTATCTTTTCTCTTTGGTGTGAAACTTAAAATTCGGAGTTAATTTCTTTAAATTGATATAATTATCCCAAGTTCTTGATCTTAGTGGCAAAGCATACATCCAGTTAGTATCATCGATTTGAACGTTGAACTTTAAGAATTTGTTAGCGGGAAGGAGTAGAAAAGAAGGGTCCGAAGAACCACCCACCTAAAGAGATTGCACCGAGAGTAGGAGATCGCTTCGCGATGGTCAAGTGTCAGTTACACGAACTCCTGCAATGGCACGAGCATCAAATTAGAATCCCTCCTTCAATCCTTCCTTCGAAATTCCCAAAGACTTATTTAGAAATCGACGTGAAAACACACTCATCAAACCCATGCAAAAAATCATTCAGAAAGCCAAGAAAACCAACAAAACCAACAGCAAACCTATTGTGTCGCTCTCTTTAGAGTTCATTCGCCAAGACATAGTCCACTACATCTAGGACTTATTCGAACAGTAGCCGATCCATTAATTGGAACGGTACTCATATCATTCGTCCAAATCGATTTTATTGATGCCATGGTTTTCATATACCAAACTCGTCGCTGAGTCAGACTAGCCATCTATGTTTTTGACCATGTCCGACTTGCCACGAGCCTATTACATAGTTTTTCGTCCGGAACGGGAGCGGGGCACTACACTAACTGCCTTGCTATTTCTCCTGGAACTCTAGATCACAGTCTGAAAAAGTATCTTCAATGCGTTCATATCCTTCTGAATTTGGGAGTCTTGGTTATAATTCCTCTGTATGACAATGATTCTCTCTCACAGCCAATCCAATTTTATCACCAACAATCTCGTCGGCATCTAGAAGATGATAAGCTCATTTTAAGTATAGCTTCACCCGGAGGAGTTCTACAGAGAAGACCTTGGTTTCCATCAACTGCCTTCTCATGGAGAAATTATTGGGTGGTCCGGGCTCACCACGTGACAATGGTGAATGGCGAGCCCTGCCACATGAATGCAATTCAGTAGAATATAAGGTAGGTTGCATAGACACAGACAGATTCTGATAAGGATATCATACGGATTCGGAATTTTATAGGGGGAAAAAAGGGATCCATGCATGGCATGGGTAAGGTTATATATACACATGAAAACATATTTTATACATTAGAACTTAGTAATTTCTAAAATTAAGCACGTTTCTGGAGACTATCTATGTTCCAAAAGTTCTAGAAAGTATTCACAACAAAGAAATTTCACTATCTAACATCTCAACTATGTTTGGCACTATCATGAACATGTGAGAATCACTTTCAACTATGTTCATGGGTGAGCGACAGAGAACACCAGTGTCAAAGAAGTATCATGGCCAATATGTGTGGAATACGGAAACGGGAATGGATACGGTCCTCCCGAAGAGTATCCGTGCAACATAGAAAATAAGTGACAAATATTTTCTTCCAGGGAAAGCTTGTAAAGACATGACCGTAGACAATATCTCAATGAGGCAACCGTTGATCTCTTTGTGAAAGCTAATGTAACAGCCCATAATATCTTACTCCTAGGAAATATTTATCTAGTGTAGATGCAGCTATTTTTCATCTTTCATCTGATCATAAACAGCATTGCATTTTCCAACCAGGTGTATGGACAGGATGATTGATGGCGGTGAGGCTTGGTTTGGGATTGCTGCTGTTTCTCAAAAAGCCACAGCAGAAGCAGCTGTTGACAGCAGGCGTGAGGCTGCTGTCAAAACTGTCCCAAATTTGAACCCACTTTTCAAAAGTTTCTCAATAAATTGTTGTTACCAAACAGCCTTGGACCACTTTCCAAAGAGAAATTAGAAGCGGCAGCAAAGCAGCCTCCAATTATCAATCCTAAACTCAGCCTGAATGAGCTTGCGGGCAAGCAGTGTTTGCAGGCAGGTTAACTGGAATAAGTGAAGTGTTATTGAATGCAGTTCCTTTCTGTTGTGTTTTCAACCTCACAAGTCTGGAATGATAAATGAAATTGCACTATTAATTTTTCTGACCAAACACATACTGTAGAACTTGTCTTCGTTAAGTTTCTGAAGCTTAGCCATGGAAGGATGACATATTACACATTTTAAGTTACTGATGTAAACTTCTGGGATCATGTACTAATATTACACATCTTTAATGAGAAGCAAAATTTTTCTAATATTTGAACAATGTAAAAGTTAAATAATGCTCGGCAAGAGTTCAGGTTCCGATCATTTCGGTTTACACCAGAAACCAGAAAAGTCGCTTCACAGGAAGGGTTGGCGTTACAGATATATGAAGCTGGACGCAAATACTTGGAGCAACCTTGAAGTAAGACTGGCAATAGGTTTGGCTAATTAAGGCCATATCGTGCACCACCTTCGAGTTATAAGTCTAAAATTTTATTTTATTTTTCTTTCTATTTTTGAATGTTATGCAATTTGCTTTCAAGTCTAAATTAACCAAATTATTAATACGTTTAGTTCAAATATGATTTTGAGATTATAGTGATGGTTTGTGGTTAAGTACACTTTCAGAAAACCTACAAATGAAATGAATGCACACCCCGGCATGGAACTAAAAAGTATAATGTGTAGTGCCACTAGTTACCTTATTTTTGGATAATTGAGTCTAAAAAAGTTGTAGTTTCACATTACTTTAATACAAACTAGGATATATCAAAATGTGCACAGATACAGTAATATATATCAAAATGTGCACAGAACTGTGTTGTGTCAGTATTGGTGTCGTGGGGATGGGAGAGGAGGGAATTCCCATGGAACATTGGGGCTGACCAACGATACAACTATGGTTGGAGTATATTGGATCAGCCCCACAAAAGCACCGGTAATATAATCTTCTAGTAACTATGCATCATCAGTAAAATATCATGTAAACTGAGACAAACCATGTTTTTAAAGGAACTGGCCTATTTTGATGATAGAACCCTGACACAATGAATAAAAATTTGGAAAACAAATGATTTGTAGGGCTTTACCCTTTGTTAGAGGGAGCCCTTCCAGAAATTCTCTGGGCCCAACTGAATGGACCAAGAGGGGGTTTGGAAATAGTTTTCAACCAGCAATTGACGTGCCTCGGTTAAAACCTCACTAGCTGCGTCATTGCCCCAAGCGCAAAGATGAGTTTTCAATGGCTCATGGGCCCTTATTTTATACTGCTTTCCTCTCACTCCCACTGCATTGCTTTCCCGATGTGGGACTAATAATGTTTCCAGGAACATGAAACATTGTACATAACGGATACCGCTTTGTTTGCTGCAGCCACCAAGGGCTTTGAAGGGAAAAAAAAAAAAAAAGAAACGCCGTTGCCGGGGATCGAACCCGGGTCACCCGCGTGACAGGCGGGAATACTCACCACTATACTACAACGACAACTGTGTTCATTCTCTTTTTTCCTATATATAAACATTGTGTGTAAAATTTGTCTTGCATCAAGTTCACCACAAAAATGTGGGCATGGGCATGGTTGCTTCCTGGAAAGTTGATGATCAAGGTGAGAACTGCAAATTTATCTTGAAATAAAATGCACTTTTCCGAAAGTGGTGATGCAAAATTCCGTTTAGTAAACACTGTGCGAAAGTGATTCATTTCATTGTCGTTATCTATTCAAAAATTTAAAATTATTGAAAGTCCATATTTTTTCTTAGAATTTGGATATGGAGAATAGTAAAAAACTTGTAACATCAATCCTCTCATAGTTGAACTTTCTTTAAGACGGGTTTATTATTTATCAAACATTGAAAGGGGTTTTTAAAAGCCTACTTTTAATAATGTCCAGTTCACTTGCTATAAAAAAAATTTGATAAGTAATGGTGACAACAATAAAAGTTTTAGGTTATCTTTACTTAAATATTTTTAGATTTTAACTTCTACACTTTCCTATTTCACTTGGGTACTTTCAACTTTCTTACTTAAATACTTTTAGATTTTTAGATTTTAACTTCTTTATGTTAACCCATTTTTTCTAACTTTATAGATTTTAGGATCATCCTTCCCTTGGGATTAAAAAACTACATCCCTCGTCACCTAAATCCTAATTGGGATTATGGAGGGCATGAAGGGTCATCCTTATAGAAAGGGTCCGAGCTCTCTAGCCTAGTGGTATTAGAACAGACACCCGGAGGGACCGGCAATGTTCGAGTCCCCCAATTGTGTGTGTGCGTAAAATTTCAAAAAAAAAAGAGTGCTAGTCAACGGATGAGGGTATCATGCGCGAGATTGGAGGAAGAAATGGTAGCTCTGAATTAGGATTCAGAGACAAGGTGGTAGATATAGATTTGGTCAGCACTCAGGCCCGCTGGAGTTGCCGTATTTAAGCTCTACAGGTGGCGAGCTACGTCCAAACTAAAGATAAAGAACATGCGAATTGGAAAATAGGAAGAAATTGCAAATATGTTGGCATTGGATCAAATCGTATCGTTATGGTCTGATTCGGCCTTAGTTGGTTGGCTGCATAGGTCGGGTCCAATTTGACATGTGCACCCATATTAGGGTTCACCTATTAGAATTTTCATATTACCTGTTCATAAACAGGGAGATGCTATTATATGGTGAGCCCAAATTCTTGTTTCACATAGCCTACCTCCTAAGCTATTCCTCTTCTCCACCTTTTTAGGGAGGTTCGTTGCGGGATGAGACAAGGAGCATCCTCATTGTGGGATGATTCACGACCATGTGAAGGGTATAGTAGTAGGAAGTTATTGACGGTATGTCAAAGGTATAATCCACATGCATGAAGATACCTAGTATTTGGGTTATTGTATTGTTTTTGTAAACTATATTATTCCTAGCTTTTTTGTATGGTTGAGACTTAAATAACTTCCCTAAACCTAGATGCGTGCCCAACATCAAGTAGAAGAGTCATTGATTTAGGCTAATTCTAAAGGCACTCCAAAACTTACTTGGGGCTAGCCCTTACTACAGGACAGTCCAGTTTTGTGAAAATTTTACTCAGGACAGTCCCAATTTTACTTTGGGCTGCCCACCCCCACCCCCAAACCCTCAACCAACACTTCATTTGGCCATTTTCATTCTCCCTATTCTATATTCTTAAACCCTAATTCTCTTCTCCATTATTTCAATTCCAAATTCCTAAACCCTAAATCCCTTCTTCGTTCCCCCAATTCCAAGCAATGGTACCCAAACACAACCCTTCATCAAAATCTAGGTATGTTTTAAACATTTTTGCTATATTTTCGTTTTAAATTTATTTAATTTTTGGTATTGCTCAAAGTAGTTAGATAAAATAGAACTAATTTAGGGTTCATGTATCTTTCTTTCGAACCCAAGAAATCTATTTTATGCATCGTAGTCCTATCCTAGAATCATTGTTTTGGCCTATAGTCGGCCATGAACACGATAGGACTGTAGGCAAAACCTACAGTCCTTTATTATAATAAGGACTGCAGGTATTTTCTACAGTCCTGAACTATAGGAAGGACTGCAGTCAGTCACACAGTCCTGAAATATATATCGGACTGCAACAACGACTACATGGCGTACTATGCTGGTGTCGGACATACTATACGTTGTTGAACCCTCACATGCCAAGGCCCGATATTGTAGGAGTTCGGGAACCTCTTCCCCCAAAAAAGGTCCTCTATGCTGCACTGCTGAAGATGGTGAGGACCAAAGTCGTAGCCTTGAAAGATTTTCAAATTTGTAGCCTTAAAGGATTTTCAAATTTGTAGACTTAATTTATGTCGTGTCATTTGCTGGCTAAAAAAATGAAGGGGCTGTCAAAAAGTCTCCCAATGCAAGGATAAAAAATATGTTAAAATTTGTAATGAGATGGAGCGCAT
This sequence comes from Iris pallida, assembly GCA_029216955.1. Taxonomy (NCBI): domain Eukaryota; kingdom Viridiplantae; phylum Streptophyta; class Magnoliopsida; order Asparagales; family Iridaceae; genus Iris; species Iris pallida. The sequence goes on from JANAVB010015800.1 coordinate 8,225,333, forward strand.
CGACAACTCTCTAGATTTTTTCTTCATGGAAAATAGGGAGCAGCGTATGAAGGCCCGACATTATAATTAGTGTTTTTTGTGTGGTTATGTGGACATGTGATCTTATTTTGGATATTTGGATATATGGACATATGATGGATATGTTTTGGACATGTGGAGGATATGTTTTGGACATGTGGACATGTGATGGATATGTTTTAGATATGTTTGGATATGTGATTTTATTTTGGATATGTGATTTTATGTTCCTAGATTTGTGGAATGTGATTTTATGAAAAGTAGGTTATATAGGTTATAAATTCTTGTAGTTGTATCATTATATGTGATTAAGTTACTTGGTATCCGAAGTGTATCCGTTGGTATCAGAGTATCAGTATTTTCTTCATAAAGTAGAACGGTCAACAAAGTTGGCACTCCTACATAAAGTTTGGACTGCAATCTAGCTGACAGTCCAGATCAAAACTCTATGTTTGGAGAGCTAAGTAGGACTACTAACAAAGTTGGCAGTCCTACAGAAAGTTTGGACTGCCATCTAGCTGATAGTCTAATTCAAAACTCTCTGTTTGGAGAGATAAGTAGGACTGCCAAAAAAGTTGGCAGTCCTATATGAAGTTTGGACTGCCAGCTAGCTGACACTCCAAATCAAAACTCTATGCTTTGAGAGTTAAGTAGGACTGCCAACTACATGAAGTTTGGACTGCCATCTAGCTGACAGTCAAATTCAAAACTCTCTGTTTGGGAAGAGTTTTGAAATAAAATTGTTCAAGCAAGGAATGCCAACTAGCTGACAGTCCAAATCAAAACTCTCTGTTTGGAGAGTTTTGATATGAAATTGTTAAGGACTGTCAATGAATTTGACAGTCCTGTTGTTAACCAGGACTGCCAACATAGGTGGCAGTCCTATATGAAGTTTGGACTACCATCTATCTGACAGTCCAAAACAAAACTCTTTGTTTGGAGAGTTTTGATAAAAAAAATTGTTCAAGACTGTCAATGAATATGACAGCCCTAGCTTTATGTAGGACTGCCAAGAAAGAAGGCAGTCCTGCTTTATGCAGAAGAAACTGATACTCTGATACACTTACTACCAAACGATGTACTTATATAGGATACCAATTGATACACTGATGTCAAGGATAAAAACACATATTGTACTACATGAACACAAGTAAACACATATTGCACACAGGTAAACATATATTACTACAAAACATATATTTCACACAGGTAAACACATATTACTACAAAACACATATTGTACTTCATATTACACTTAGTGGTTTAACAATATACAAAATGATATAATTTACTATATACAAAAGTGGTTCCTCCATATACAAAATGCAAAAGTGTAAAATATAAATGTTCTATCGTCAACATCCTACTACTTGTAGATGTCGTATCAGTCAATTTCGATGTCGAAGTGACCAAATTGTTGTCATCTAGGTGATTGCTTCGTCCGGTGCATATTTGTACCAAATTGTTGAATGTGGGGGAATGGGAGAATGACCGATCAACCTTAGTATAACAAAGTGGTTTTCGATATGTCCTATAGTACATATGTTAGATTGTCTGTGCTCAGCCGACGGAGCACACATCGGGAAGAATTATTGTTAATACCCCGCGAAATAACTACATTATGTTAGATGGGATGGACATGTAGTGGTCTTCATCGATAATATTGTCAGTGCAAGGAATACTTGTCAACAAGTTTTCAACTGTTTTTTTTTTTTTTTTGCTTAGCATGCGGGTGTAGAATGGACAACCACATTTTCTACGTTTGTAATATGGATCTTGAATGGACAACCATATTTTCTCATACCAACATTTCTGTTTGAAACTTTTCCTTGGAGAACTGCATCTTTGTTCCTATGGCATCTGAACAAACCACCTCTTTCACATCCAACTTGTAAAGTTTTTCGTCCCGGACGGTTTCGGACCGATCTAGACTGCGGAAAAATTAGACACTCCAAAAAATAAGCAGGACTACAGGACTTGTGACAGTCCTTTGTTTCTTCAGGACTATCACATCTCTCGACGGTCTTGTTTAACAAGTGGAATGTCACTTGTTTGACAGTCCTTCTTTTTTGTGGGACTGTGCTTATTGCCTACAGTCCTGCTTCCTACAGTGCCGAAATTAATATATCAAATTATTTACCAAGAGTGCTTTCAAGGACCCGATGTGTTCTTCGGACGGAGCGGGACGAGAAATTAGTATATTTGATGGCCCGGGTTCTTCGATATGCATTTTCCTACATTAAACACATATAATTCAACATTTATATGTAAAAATAAAGTTTGAAAACATAATCATCATATTAACTCGATGACATACTAAAGAACAGTGGAATTCGATGAAAGTATAACTACAATTTTCACCCACAATCGTCACACAATCTGGGTTGGGAAGAAAGTTGGAGTAGGGTTTATTTATCTTCACACAATCTAGGATTTTTGGGGGAGAAGAGAGCAAGAGCGGGAGAAGAGGGAAAAAAAATGTTGGATTTTATAGTTGTTTGTGGGCTAGTCTCAAGTAACAAATATAAGTGGCACACTTGTAAATATTTGAAAAAAATTTGGGCAAGTCCCAAGTAAGTTTTGGAGTGCCTTTAGAATTAGACTTGATTTATTAACTTGTATAACGCCAGTTAATTAGGACTAATAATAAACTTGTTGGATTGATTTATCTATAAAATTGTAGGATAACCTAGTTTAATATTGACCATAAGGATCCCCTCAACTTAGCATGATATTTTCTAGCCTCCACTTTCCTCATGTAATGTGGGATTTTATTTGCTTTTATTTGGGTTTGTGTTGGAAATGTTGTAATACAGACATTGGACTCTTTGTTATTTTCTATTGCTTGAGGTTGGACTAATATACGGAGAAAATGGGACGGGCTGTATCCAAGACTAACACTCTTTTGTAGGTGCCGAATTTGCGATATGTGACAAAAATGTACAAATGTGGTATGTTTGTTATCATGAATACAACATGCCTCTGTTGACACTTGTGGCATCAAGCCAAACCTAGGGTAGATTTTTTGCATTGACCCTCTAGCTGACTTATTGGCGACGTAGTATCTAACGCCCACTGAATAGACAAAACATGCTCGACTTTTTTACGTCAGGAAATGGTCGAACTTGAGCAGGGCACTGTGGCTCATCACAGGTTAGGCACCGATGTATACCAAAAGTGATCTACGAAGGATAATAAGTCCGTGCAATTCACAATATTGTTGACACTGTTGGACCACATGATTGAAGAGTTTGTGGGTTATGCTACTGCCAAACATGGGGAAGTGTTGAGGTCAAGGTATATAAATTACTCAAAGATCATATCTTGGACTTGACTCATATGAGGGAAGTCGAAATAAGACATGTGATACATGTCAGCCATGATCAAGATCTAGTGATATTTGACTCTACCATGTCTGGAAAACATTATATGATCCATTCGCCAAACAATCAGGGATAGATCCAGAAATGTATAATAGGGTGGGCTAGAGTGGATTGGAGTGGACTAGGTGTGGGCTAACTCCCAAAAAAAAAAAAAACTGTATAGAAAAAAAAAATTAGGTAGGCTGGACCACCTCAGACTCCACTTGAATATGCCCCTACAAACAATGAGGTTTACACGAGATTCAGATGTTCAAACTCGAGGCAAAACATATTTACATGCAAAAGTCGGAAGTCGCGTTCATTAAAAGTGTGTACCTTATAAATGGGCAGATTATGGATCATGCAGCAAGAAATGTTCAAACGCAAAAGAAAAGGCCAAGAAGGATAATGCCAAAACCCAAACAAGACAAAACGAGTGAAAGAAGGGCCAATATGCTCAAAATTATCCAAGGTATGCCCAAAACCTTCTCTCATTATGTTTTTTAAGTATCCCTCTACCTCCCTTGGTCATTCAACTCTCTTTTTCTTCAAATTCAAACTCAAACCCAACAAACACATATCCATTCAACCAAAACCATAAGGACAAAAAGATTATTCATGATTCATCTAATATGGTTAATGTTTTATAGAGTTAGGTTATTGCAACTTGGATGTAAGCTAATGCTGAAATGGACAAACATTTGAGAGTATCCTTACAATATCTTGACTTTTTCAGTTTAGGTTCTTGAAAAAAAACACAAAGGAAGAGATGCATGTAATCCAACGGCTATTAATGACCGAGTTTTTTCAATTTTAAGAACTCATGAGTCCTCTAGGATTTTCGCTTACAAATAACAAGATTTCCGGAGTTCTCTAATGAAATGGACAAGAATTGAGGGGCTAAATAAATTTTCACTTGTACTTTGTTTGTCATAAGGAAAACATGAAAAAATTATTCTCATATATAACCAATTTAAGAGAAACCATTTTTTTTTCTATCTTTTCCAAGACCTACAACAATGAAAGAAGAATTTGGGACTTCTTTCTCACCCTTATTCTTCGACATTCACCCGTGTTTTTCCCACCCTTATTCTTGTACAATTGTCAAGAGAAGACAAATTCTCAACAAATATATCTCACTTGTAGAGAAACATAATATCCACGAAATATATCATCTACTTCCTAAAGTGACCTGAATTTGAATGTGAACCCACAATTTGCCTGAAAAATGTTTTCTAATTTCTGCAACTAACAAACTCAATATTTAATTCAGAAGGTTGTGTATACCCTGCAAAACCCCAGGATAAAAAGAAAAAAAATATTCTATATTTCTTCATCCCCGACCTCATTGCTGGGAAAAAAGGAACAAAATTGAGTTTAAAATAAGTACAATGATCAATAACGAAAACTTTCGACAATTGACAACTTGGTAGAAAAAAAAACTAGTTATCTTATTTTTGTATAGTGATGGTTTGTGATTAAGTAGAATGTGTAGTGCCACTTGGTAGAAAAAAAACTAGTTATCTTATTTTTGTATAACTGAGTCTACAAAAGTTGCAGTTTCACATTCCCTTGAGACATCAAAATGTGCACAGTACAGTAATATATATCAAAATGTGCACAGAACTGTGTCGTGTCAATATTGGCGTCAGTGCTGGATGGGAGAGGAGGGAATTCCCAAGGAACATTGGGGCTGATCAAGGATATATAACTTTTGTTGGATTATATTGGATCAGCCCAACAAATCCTCCGGTATTATAATCTTCTAGTAACTATGCATCATCAGTGAAAAACTATGTAGACCGAGACAAACCATCTCTACTATTATAAAGGATCTAAACTAACTACATAATATTATGTAATTAAACACATATCCATAATTTAAAAAATAATCATAACAAATCATATTTAAATATATTTAAATTTTATTTAAATATTCTAATATAATTTAAATTTTTATATACTTTATTAATATCATTGTTTTTTTTATAGTGAAGGTGACTAGTATTTTTAAAGAACCTGACCTATTTTGATGATAGAACCCTGACACAATACTAAAAATTTGGGAAATAAATGATTTGTAGGGCTTTACCCTTTGTTAGAGGGAGCCCTTCCAGAAATTCTCTAGGCCCAACTGAATGGACCAAGAGGGGGTTTGGAAATAGTTTTCAACCAGCAATTGACACGCCTCGGTTAAAACCTCACTAGCTGCGTCATTGCCCCAAGCGCAAAAATGAGTTTTCAGTGGCTCATGGGCCCTCTTTTTATACTGCTTTCCTCTCACTCCCACTTCATTGCTATTCCGATGTGGGACTAACAATGTTTGCAGAAACATTGTACATAAGGACTTTGCTTTACTCCTTTACAGTCGGAATGGAGAGAGGTATTCAAGAAGAAGACTGAGCAAAATGGATTGTTTTTTCTTCCGCTTTGTTTGCTGCAGTCACCAAGGATTAAACTAAGTCATAACTCTTAAGGACAGATGGATAGATTACATACAAATTTGATAATAACACTCTTAAATCTCAGAGAAGCAGAGTGGGTACATGATAATAGAGTAGAATCCATGGGATAGAAATCTTACTTCATGTTCTGCAAACATAAGAAGACTATGAAAAAAAAAATGAAAAAAGAAAAGAAGGAGACTATGATCTAATTAGCACTATGCCAATAGAACGATCGCTTCTTCAAATGTCAGGTTTGAAGCATCAATGAGGAGGATTGTATGGTTCATTTCCAGCTGCAGCTTTGATTCCGAACTATACAATGCCAAATAACATCATTGGGTCAGACCTTGTCCTTGTACAAGTCAAGTCGAAGTTACAACTTACAAGCTCTTATCTTGTAAACAAAAGCAGAGAGACAAAGAAGGCCCTTCACATTTCCAGGATCCGTCTTTGGCAGAACCCAGTCCTTGTATACCAGCCTTGCCAGCATGCAACAATCAAACTTGCGTCAAACCACATTGCTATTACTGCTCTTGACAGTCGATCTAGTGAATTGTCGACACCAGTTTAGGATGTATATCTATACTAAATCAAACTGAATTATTGACATTATCATCCGATCATATCTCATGACTGCCGCAAGTAGAAGGTTTTTTTAAGTCCCTACGACTACACCAAAATTCTAAAATAGTAAGAGTTGAGGGTTATATATTTATGATGTTCTAACATCCCTACAGGTCGAATGCTCATTTCTTAGGTAAAAAGCTAAATTCGTGCAACGGTAATCTCAAATCTGATGTATGCTATTTTACCACGTGAGTGCCCCCACCTCTGCACCAAAACTCTAGAGTTTAATGAGAGCTGAGGTTAAATATTTACATTAAGCTAACAGGTAACCCTATTACACCTTGCAAGTTGCAACTCCAGTAAGCATGATACATGAATCAATTAACATGATACGGTTTCAAAGAGAATTGCTTGTGTGCACTCAAATTGCCACAAAAAAGGATATCAAATTTTTTTAATCAAAATCCTCCAATATCCACGAGTCCTTTTAAAGATAAAATAAAAGGATATCAAATTCCTTTATTTTTTTGTTCCCCTTAATTTAAGGAGGGATTTTTTTTTTAAAGATACAGAGGAAACTTTAAAGAAATAGACATTCGAATATAAATAATAGGATTATCCGTTAATAATTCTCTTTGATCGAATCAAAACTACAAATAGATAAAATGGAGGAAAAAAATACGCCGTTGCCGGGGATCGAACCCGGGTCACCCGCGTGACAGGCGGGAATACTCACCACTATACTACAACGACAACCACGTTTTCCGTTCGGTTGTTTTTTATACATAAAGACTGTTTAAAATCCACTCCTCGGATGCAAAGATCCGTTTAGCAAACACTCTACGAAAATATCATTTGAATTGTCGTTATCTATTCAAAAATTTGAAATTATTGAAAGCCCGTATTTTCTTTTAGAAATTGGAAATTTTATTACATCGAAAATCCTCTTGAACTTCTACTTTTAAACAGGTTTATTATTTATCAAACGTTAAAAGAGATTTTTTAGAATGCCTACTTTCAACAATGTTCAGTTCAATTGCTATAAGAAAATTGATAAGCAATAGCTACAACAATAAAAAAATTTATGTTCTCTCTTACCTAAATTGTTTTAGATTTGAGTTTCTTCATTTTCCTATTTCACTTGTGGGTACTTTCAACTTTCTAGTGATTGTTAACCCATTTTTTTATAACTTTATAGATTTTAGGATCAACCTTCTTTGGTAAAAAAAAAAAAAAACCGGACGCAAACCATAGATGTCGTTGTAGTATAGTTGTGAGTATTCCCGCCTGTCACGCGGGTGACCCGGGTTCGATCCCCGGCAACGGCGTTCGTTACTTTTTATTTTAGAATTTGTTAATTTTTCTTTAGAATTAATTTTTTACAGTTTTGATTATACCAAACAGAAAAGGGATAATCCCACATTTATATTCGAATCTCCACTTTTATAAAATTTACACTTTATCCTTAAAAAAACCCAATCCCATTTTATCTTTTAAAAAAATACCACTCTAAATTAAGGGGAACAAAAATACATAAAGGATTCATGGACATTAGAGGATTTGGATTAAACCAAAAAAAAAAAAAACAGTAAAAATATGGTTTGTGATAACAAATTTGATATTCTTTTTTGTGGCAAAAAGATTATGCTTTGATTGACAGTGCAGTAGTAAAGAGTATAATTTGAGCGCACACAAGCAATTCCCTTTGGTACCATACTATGTTTATTGATTCATGTGTCATGTTTATTGACACGTGTTTATTGATTCATGTGTCATGTTTACTGGAGTTACAAAGTGTAATAGAGTTACTGGAATAATGCAAATATTTAACCTCATCCCTCATTAAACTATAGAGCTTTGGTGCGATGCTGGTAAAATAGCATAACACATATACAGTTGCATGAAATAAATTGTAGAGAATAATTGTTGTGTTTTATTGATTGGTTACTCCACTATTTATAGGGAGTCTAGCTCCTCTTCATACTACATTTTCCAATGTGGGACTAAAGTCCCTTATTAGTTCTCAACACTCCCCCTCAAGATGGGCGATAGATATTAATCATTCCTATCTTGTTACATAGCTTCGACAGACTTAATGAACTAAGACCCTTAGTCAGACAGTCTGCCACTTGTTCTTCTGAGCGAACATGATCAATCTTCAGTATCCCTTGTTCCAGCTTCTCTTTGATGAAGAATCGATCGATCTCGATGTGCTTCGTTCTGTCGTGCTGAACTGGATTGTTAGCAATACTTATTGCAGCTTGACTATCGCTCAGAAGACGTAACGGTGCTCCCTTGTCCAGCTTCAACTTTGTCAGCAACGCTTTCACCCATAGCAACTCCGACACTCCCAAAGCCATTGCTCTGTATTCTGCTTCAGCTGTAGACCGTGCTACCACTGACTGTTTCTTGCTTCTCCATGAGACCAAGTTTTCTCCTACAAAAACACAATATCCCATGGTAGACCTTCTATCGTCTATACAGCTCGCCCAGTCTGCATCGCAGTATCCCTCAACTTCTATATTTCTATTCTTCTTGAACCATAGCCCTTTCTCCGGCGTCCCTTTCAGATATCTTAAGATCTGAAACACTGCATCCATATGACCCGTTCTTGGATCATGCATGTAGCGACTTACTATACTCACCGCAAATAAGATATCAGGACGAGTGTGCCCCAGATAAATCAATCTTCCTACAAGTCGTTGATATCTTTCACGATCAACTGGCTCTCCTGCTTCTGCTCCCAACTTGCACTTTTGGTCAATTGGAGTGACTGCTGCTTTGTATCCCAGCATCCCTGTCTCCTTCAGCAGATCTAGTACGTATTTTCTCTGTGAGAGAACAATTCCTTGTTCGCCTTCACACACCTCGATACCTAGAAAGTACCTCATTGCTCCTAAATCCTTCACCTCAAACTCCTTCGCGAGTTTTGACTTCAGCTTTGCGATCTCGACTTCATCATTACATGTGATTACTATATCATCCACGTATACAGCAAGTATAGTGATGTGACCTCTTGCATGCTGAAGAAAGACCGTATGATCTGCATTTGCTTGATGGTATCCCATGCCTGTAACAGCCTTTCTGAATCTGTCAAACCAGGCTCGAGGAGATTGCTTGAGTCCATATAGTGACTTCTTTAGTTTGCACACTTTTCCATGCGACGTCCCTCCGTCTGATTCTGTAGCGTAGCACCCTGGCGGGAGTTCCATGTACACTTCTTCTTGTAGGTCCCCAAGAAGAAAGGCATTCTTTACATCCAACTGGTATAGCTTCCATCCATAGTTTGCTGTAATAGAGACCAGAGTTCTTACGGTGCTCATTTTCGCTACTGGAGCAAACGTCTCATCATAGTCGATGCCATATGATTGTGTATATCCTTTTGCAACCAACCTCGCCTTGTATCGTTCCACCTTTCCTTCTGACGTCTCCTTTACTGTGTACACCCATTTACATCCTACAGTTTTCTTCCCTTTGGGTAATGGAACCAGCTCCCACGTCTTATTTTTCTCCAGTGCCCCAAGTTCTTCCAACATTACAGCTTTCTACCTTGGATCTTTCTTTGCTTTCTGCCAACACTTGGGCAACGAAGTAGAGTATAATGATGCAATGAAGGCTCGATAATTCGAAGAAATATTAGAATAAGACAGGTAGTTGACAATATCATGTTCATAATCATCAAAACGACTAGGAGCCTTACCCGTATTGATGCGAGAAGATCTCCTTAAGGGAGCAATAGATGGTGGAGAGATCATACCATCAGAGTCAGAGAGATCCGCATCAGAATCAGATTGATTCAGTACGGGGGCAACATCTTCAAGAGTTGGAGCAGGAGTAGACGAGGGACTTGGTACAGTAGGCATAGGGCACGGTACAGGCATAGTACTGGAGTTCTGCTGTCTCCTTCTGTAGACTTGGAGCTCCTTTTCCATTGTCTGCTGCTCCCCCTGTTTAACATATGTATATACTTCATCTTCTGTATCGGAGTTACTGCTTTCTCCCCCTTTCGTCCAGTTTTCTACGACCGGGCATGGGACCGATCCGACTACCACAGATGGGCTTAATTTCTCCCCCTCACATCTAACACCCTCTATATTAGGTGTGTCAACAAACGCCGAACCGTCATCCGAACCATAATATGGTTCCAGTTCTCTGAATGTAACATCCATGCTTACAAACATTTTTTGCTCAACTGGGCTCCAACATGTGTATCCCTTCTGAGTTGCCGTGTACCCGACAAAGACACATTTAACCGCTCTAGGATCCAGTTTGCGAACTCCTGGCCTATTATCTTGGACAAAACATACACACCCAAAAACTTTCGGTGGAACAGTGTACGTGGTTGCACCAGTAAGCATCTCCAGCGGTGTCTTCCAGTCCAATACCTGAGATGGCATTCGGTTGATGAGATAAGATGCCGTTAACACCGCCTGCCCCCATAAGTGTTTCGGAACATTCATAGCCAGCATCATCGTCCGTACGACCTCCAGCAGGTGTCTGTTCTTCCGTTCGGCCACACCATTTTGTGCCGGTGTATAGGCACAGGAAGTTTGGTGTAGTATGCCATGAGTGGATAAATACTCAGCAACCTTCCTATTTGTATACTCCGTTCCATTGTCAGACCGTAAGCACTTAATTTTAGTGCCATATTGAGTTTCTACCCGACGATGAAAGTCTCGAAATGCCTCAAAGATGTCACTTTTATTCTTCATAAGGTACACCCATGTCACGCGAGTATAACAATCAATAAAAGTGACGAACCATCGAAAACCGTTAATACCGGTTGTAGGACAAGGGGCCCATACGTCTGAATGTATCATATCAAAAGTAGCCGAACTCCTACTACCTGAACTCACATACGTGTTTCTGGTATGTTTACCCAACTCACAAGCATGACAAAATAACTTCTCTTTAGTAGCCCTTTGGTATAAGGACGGATACATTCGACTAATAATTTTAAAATAAGAATGACCGACACACCGGTGGTGGAATAGCAAGTCATCTTCGACACTGTGCCGTGAATCATCTGGTGGTGTGTCTGCTACCAGAGATGCCAAAGCTTTGTCCAGTCCAGTCCTGTCCAAGTACCACAGCCCCTTATGCCATGTGCCAGTCCCTAGTCGTCGTCCTGTCCCCTTTTCCTAAAAAGTCACCGTAGGAATGTCAAAGGAAACAATACAGTTAAGATCAAGGATAATGGCACTAATAGAAAGAAGATTGACAGGAAAAGACGAAGCATGTAAGACATTGGTGAGAGTGAGAGAAGGGGTGCATGCGACAGTGCCTTTATCCATGACAGGGCTGGAGTTACCATCAGCAGTCTGAATGCTCTCCGGCGTCGGTAGGTGAGTATAGTCCTATAACTCACCGCGGGATCCCGTGACATGGCGAGATGTCCCAGAGTCCATAATCCAACCTGGTTGGTGGACAACTGCTGCAAGAGCACGTGCAGGTATACCTGTGCCGTTTTGGACAAAGCAAGTGATGAGGTCCCCCGAGGTAGATGACATCCCATTACTGTCGTCCGAACCCAGCTTCGTACCACGTAACTTCGCGAGGAACTCCTTCTCAAGAGGGGTTAACTCAGCCAAGCGATGGTCGCCCCCTTCCTCTGCCAGATTAGCTTTGTGTTCTCCAGAATAATTTTCCCGTCTACCAGCATAACCACCTCTACCAACACGACGTCCTCCGCGGCCCCGTCCACGATCACTCGACTGACTGTGCAGGGGTGTGGGATAAAATCTGATGTAATATCCTGAGTCACCACAATTGTGGCAAACATCGGCCACAGAGGGAGGCTGATTGAAGGCGACAAGGGCAGACTTGTCAACAGTGGCTTGCTCCTCCTGGAAAGAGCCCTTGTTGGGCATCAACTTCAAGCAAGCCTCTTCTTGTGCCATGGCAGCTATGGCTTCTTCTAAGGTGGGAAGCATGGGCTGTACCAGGAGTACATTCCTTCTATTCTCAAATATAGGGTTAAGACCCTTCAAGAACTTCATCATCCGTTGACGCGAAATATAATCCAAGAACTTTTGAAAATGTTTCGCAAATGCGGGTTCGACTTGGGCATCTTCCATCCCAAGAGGATCATAGTGATCAGAAAATGCAGAGGGAGGAAAAAAAAATTTTGGACTGCCGGTGGGGGAAGGGGGGAGGGTACTGCCGGTGGGGAAAAGGGGGAAGGAAAAAAAATTTGTGGTTATGGCTCTGATACCATGTAGAGAATAATTGTTGTGTGTTTTATTGATTGGTTACTCCACTATTTATAGGAAGTCTAGCTCCTCTTCATACTACATTTTCCAATGTGGGACTAAAGTCCCTTATTAGTTCTCAACATAAATATATGGCTCTCAACCCTCATTATTTTTAGAGTTTGTGTGTAATGGTGCCGACTTAAAAGATCCTTCTACTTGCAGCAGTCATGACCATGTGTTGAGACATGATCGGATGATAATGTCTCTAAATTCGACTCGGTTTATTATTATGGATATACATGCTAAACTGGTGTCGACAATTCACTGGATCTGTTAAGAGCAGTAGTAGCAATGTGGTTTGACGCAAGTTTGATTGTTGCGTACTGGCAGGCTGGTATAGGACTGGGTTTTGCGCCAATGAAAGACGGATCCTGGAAATATGAAGGGCCTACTTTGTCTCTGCTTTTGTTTACAAGACGAGATTGTAACTCGACTTGACTCAATGATGTTATTTGGTTCTATTGTGCGCAAGAATTAGCTCCAGTGCTTGAGTTCATAGACCTTAAAACAATCTTTGCTAATATTCTCATGTCGGGAAAAAAAATCAGTGTTACTTTATTTATCATCAACCTCAAATGTTTTGTGAAATTATTGTACAAGACTGATTGGTCCAGAAAATGTAGAGGGCCTTCTTGCTCTCTGCTTTTGTTTACATGATGACAGCTTTTCTAACTTGTTTGTACAAGGACATGGTCTGTCTCATTGATGTTATTTGGTATTATATGGTATTATAGATTTTTTCTCTCTTAAAAGTGCTTTTTGTTTGTTTAGTGAACCATACAATCCTCCTCATTGATGCTTCAAACCTGACATTTGAAAAAGTGATATAGTGCTAATTAGATCATAGTCTTCTTATCTTTGCAGAACACGACGTAAGATTTTTATCCTAAGCATTCTGCTCTCGTATCATGTATTACTTTCCCACACTCCTTCTCTGAGATTTAAGAGTTTAATCCTTGGTGGCTGTAGCAAACAAAGCGCAAGAAGAAGAAAAACTCAATTTTGCTCGATCATCTTCTTGAATATCTCTCTCCATTCCTACTGTTACAGTAGTAAAAGCAAAGTCAAGTACAATGTTTCTGGCAACATTATTAGTCCCACATCGGAAACGCAAAGCAGTGGGACTGAGAGGAAAGCAGTATAAATATAAGAGCCCATGAGCCACTGAAAATTAATCTTTGTGCTTGGGGCAATGACGCAGCTAGTAAGGTTTTAACCGAGGCACGTCAATTGCTGGTTGAAAACTGTTTCCAAACCCCCTCTTGGTCCATTCAGTTGGGCTCAGAGAATTTCTGGAAGGGCTTCCTCTAACAAAGGGTAAAGCCCTACAAATCATTTATTTTCTAAATATTTAGGTGTGGAGTCAGGGTCCTATCATCAAAATAGGCATGGTCCTTTAAAAATATGGTTTACTAGAAGATTCTAATACCGGAGCATTTGTTGGGCTGATCCAATATACCCTAACAATAGTTATACCTCCTCTCCCATCCACCACTGACACCAATACTGACATGACACAGTTCTGTGCACATTTTGATATATATTATTGTATCTGTGCACATTTTGATATATCCCAGTGTGTATTAAGGTAATGTGAAACTACAACTTTTTTAGACTCAATTATACAAAAATAAGGTAACTAGTTTTTTCTACCAAGTGGCACTACACATTCTTCTTTTTAGTTCCATGTCGGGGTGTGCATTCATTTCATTTGTTGGTTTTCTGAAAGTGTACTTAACCACAAACCATCACTATAATCTCAAAATCATATTTGAACTTACCGTATTAATAATTTGGTTAATTTAGACTTGATCACAAATTGCATAACATTCAAAAACAGAAAGAAAAATAAAATAAAATTTAAATGACAATTCGAAACATTCGTACTAATAAAGAGTTGTGGTGTGTTATGAGAGGGAGAAGAATTTAGATTGGAGGGTTGTTTTGGAGATAGCAGATATCTGTATCGCACGACGGGTAAAGGCATGGACAAGGACATGACCCGTACATTTTGGAATGTCCAAGTTATGTTGGATACGATATGGTCTACATTTTTGGAGTATCTGTATTTTCTAATGTAGATATAGGGTTAGGGTTGCGATTGGGCAAGGCTGATAAATATGGAAGGCAGCCAGATCAATCAACTTGCTGCAATTAGAGCAGAAAGCGGGTTTGTCATGTTGATCATTAGTGGCACCTCTTGCCATGCAAGTAGATGATGGATATCACTTGTAACACATGCTGTGAGCAACCGATTAAACACTTGATATGCACCTTCACTTCACTTGAAGCAAGTGAGATCATAGCAACTCATAGTTGCATGTTAGATTGTATTTCGTTTCCGGTTGAACCATCAAAGAGAGTGACAGTGAAGTTGGTAATATCAAGTAGGAGGTGGGATCATGAATTGTAGACAATGAACTCTCAAAGCTAACATTACAGAACTATTATCCCAACCAAGGCACAAAATGGGTTCATCTTGGATCTAGGATATCTATTCAGTTTGTATTCTTTGTACAATAATTATACTGGTTGCTAGGCCCTCAAAGATGCGTTGGTTTCGTTCTCTTCTCTCCAGACAATGAGAATATTATGTTTCTCTACAAGTGAGATATATTTGTATTTCTCTTGGCAATTGTATAAGAATAAGGGTGGGAAAAACACAGCTGAATGTCGAAGAATAAGGATGAGAAAGAAGGCCCAAATTCTTCCTTCGTTGTTGTAGGTCTTGGGAAAGAAAGAAAAAAGTTGTTGTAGGTCTTGCACTACTAGAATAACTCAATTTAGCGACGTAATTAGCGACGCAAGACAAAAATGTCGCTAAATTTTAATAAATTAGCGACGTAATATTAGGACGTCGCAAGACATCACTATCAGCGTTGTTCGGCGACGTATGGCGACTACGTTTTTTAATTAAAAAACGTACGTCACGGATATGTCGGTGAACGTCGCTAATATCCTAATATTAGCGACGCTTACCGACGTACTGACTAAGACGTCGTTAATATCACTAAAGTTAGCGACGCTTGGCGACGTCTTTAAACGACGTCGCTAAGTTTTTACTATAACGATTCAGAATTTTCTTTTCCCCCCATTCCCGACCCATCTCTCTCTCTCTCTCAAATTTCATTTCGAAATTAAGGAGTTCTCCTCCGCCGCCTCTTCCGTGGTCGAGAGCGCCTCTGCCCCTCCGCCGCCTGCCCTCTTCTCCGTCCCTCTTCTGTCGTCGAGAGCCGTCCCCTCCTCTGCCGTCCCTCTCCTCTGAAGGTAAACCCTAACCCTAGCTTTTCTCATTTCGACATGTATTCATGTACTGTCCTGGCCTAGCAAAAATAAAGCCCTAGACGAACCTAAAAATAGGACCCTTATATGAAAATTTTGGAGCTTTTATAAATTTTAGGGAGCTTTGAAATTATAGGGGTGTTTGTAAACTTTTGGGACGTTTTTGTAAAATTTAGATAGTTTTGCAAATTTTGGAGGTCTTCATAAAATTTAGGAAAATTTAGCGGCCATTGTAAATTTGGGACCTAGGTCGACTAGACTTGGAGTCGGCTCTATTCATAAATTCATGTGTTGCATGTGGAGTTGGATGTTAGTAGTACAAGTAGTAGTCATTTGCAACCGTCGATAAATTACACCTACAATATATGCATTGTAATACTTCGAAAATTTCGACAAATGCTTATGGTAGCTATTTACAACCGTCGGTGGACTACACCAATTCATGTAGTATTTATTTTATCTCAACTTATACATTCTCTGGTTTAAAAATAAAATAAAAATATGTGGAGTAGATTTCAGTTTTTTAAGCGTTAGTTATATGACTATGTAGAAATTAAATTGACACCTACTCCTTACATGAACTAGACAACTAATGACTCATCGCGTTGGTGATGGGATAAACTTGTAGTCGTTTAAGCTTTGTATAAGCTACTTGTAGTTAGTTATGATGTATCACTCATGATTGGTCAATGGTCATAAACATAAAAGAATTATGATGTATCACTCTTTGGTTAGTATTTTATACATATTAGTTATGATGTATCACTCTTTGGTTAGTATTTTATAAATGTAGATTATTTATTATTTTAGTTAACAAACTAAGAAATGAGTACATAAACATAAAAGAATGGTAGCATACATGTTCACATATAGGAGTAAATTTTAGAAAAAAAAGCATAGAACTGGTAGTTAACTACTTGTTCACATAGTTTTCATAGGATTAAAGCTAATATGGACTCTTAATTAATTTAACTACTAACTTGACAGAAATAACTTATGTTTTCATTAGATACTTTTAATTAGACCTGGATGGAATCTAGGACCTTCTCGTTATCCCTCACCAGCGGGTACGTATAGGCCACCCTTGATGACTTTTTCTGCAATTAATTTCATTTTGGATGCACATAGGATACTGTTTGGTGGCAACTTGCTTTTCCACTTTCCGCAATTTTAATTTCTTGTAGAAAGCCCTTCTACCGTTATACAAATTACAATTGTACTCTTCATGTGCTAAATGATAAACTTACGTAACCCAAGCTCAACTTGCTGAATGATTGTCAAAACAATATTAAATTTTCAAGCTGAGACGACCAATTCATTTGTGAGTAATAGTGAAGAAGTGTCAATGAGTGAAATGTCACCAATAATCTTAGTTTTCTCTAAACTGTCACTTCTACTGACCTCTATCTAAATTGTGCACCATATCTAAACTGCCTTAACATTCATTCAATGGCTGCAATGTGCATGTATCTATCTTACAGAATTATCCTCAATTGGATATGGATATGACTTACTACTTACGAAATCGTACTTGGATGTACAACCGTCATCCTGATGACATGTACGGTGTGCGGGATGAATTCATAGAGGGTGTACACCAGTTCCTGCAGTTTGCCAAGGCGTTCCCTCAGTACATGGACGGTACCAAAATTAAGTGTCCGTGTGTGACATGTCGCAACTTGAAATATCATCCAGAAGTGGATGTCACGTATCATTTATACTCGAAGGGTTTCACGCCGAATTACTCTCAGTGGAGCGAGCACGGAGAACTTGTGTCTTTAGCATCGGAGTACGAACCTTATGTGGATGTCCACAACAACGCTCCTTACGACGATGGGTTGGTGAACATGATTTTTGACGCGGCCGGGCCTAGTTTCGATCTGGATGATCATGATACACCTGAGGAGGCACCGAACCCCGATGCTGCACAGTTCATAGGGTTGCTGGAGAATGCAAGGACTCCATTATATACTGGTTGTGAGGATCATTCACCGTTGGAGGTCGTTACAAGATTGTTAAGCATCAAGTCCGATTTTAACATGTCGCAAGATTGCTACAACCGTCTTATGGAGTTGCTTATAGAAATATTGCCTGAGGGTGCGAAGTTGCCTAAAGACTTCTGCCGGTCTAAGAGGATGGTTAGATCACTCTGGATGGGATACGAAAAAATCGATGCCTGTCGCAACGGGTGCATGTTGTACTACAAAGACGACAAGGATGAAGACGCCTGCAGATTTTGTGGTGCCGATCGCTA
Source organism: Iris pallida (assembly GCA_029216955.1). Lineage (NCBI taxonomy): Eukaryota > Viridiplantae > Streptophyta > Magnoliopsida > Asparagales > Iridaceae > Iris > Iris pallida. Next base: position 8,243,517 of record JANAVB010015800.1, read on the forward strand.
CAAGGGCAGTGGTAGAGGAAAGTCTGTTGGTGCCAGAAGCCTACCGATTCGATGCACTACTTGCCGTTGACGCTGTGGTTGCAGCGGTTGTTTATGGTGAAGGAAACTGCAGAAAACATGAGTTGGCATAAGCGGGAACATACCGAAGGAGTATTGGATCACCCATCTGATGGAGAAGCATGGAAGCACTTTGATCGAGAGTATCCAGATTTTGCTTTTGATCCGCGTAATGTCAGATTGGGTCTCTGCTCCGACGGTTTTACCCCATTCGGACTTTCGGGATCCTAGTATTCGTGTTGGCCTGTGATCGTCACCCCGTACAATCTACCGCCTTGGATGTGCATGAAGACTCCGTATATGTTCCTCACCATTATTATCCCAGGTCCGAACAATCCGAAAAGGAACATCGATGTGTATTTACAGTCGTTGATTGATGAGTTGAATCAGCTGTGGGAAGTAGGTTCCAATACGTACGATGTATCTAGAAAACAAAATTTCCAGATGCGGGCAGCACTTATGTGGACCATCAACGACTTTTCGGCCTATGGAATGTTATCTGGATGGAGCACGCATGGTCGTCTTTCATGTCCGTATTGCATGGACAACACTAAGGCTTTTCGTTTGAAACACGGAGGCAAACCGTGCTTCTTCGATTGTCATCGACAATTCCTGCCGAAGGATCATCCGTACCGGAGGAACAGGAATGCTTTTCGTGCTGGCGTTGTGGAGAAGGCTAATCCCCCGCCAAGGTGGCCCGGATACACGATATGAGAAGAGGTAAAAGATTTACCAAGAGCTATTGAGCAGCCTGCTACGGGCTACAAGTGTGACGGATTTGGTCGCACTCATAACTGGACGAAGAGGAGTATATTCTGGGATCTTCTATATTGGAGCACCAATCTGATTAGACATAACCTTGATGTCATGCATATCGAGAAGAATGTGTTTGACAACATAATTAATACTGTAATGGACGTAAAGGGAAAGACGAAAGACAATCCAAAGGCTAGATTGGACTTGGAAGAAATACGTAGACGTCCTGCATTGCATTTGATAGAGGACGGGAATGGGAAGTTTAAGCAGCCTAAGGCAATTTTCTCACTGGAGAAGGAGGATAAAGTGAGGCTTTGTAGGTGGATTCAAGGTCTGAAATTTCCAGATGGGTATGTTTCGAACTTGAGAAGATGCGTCGACCTCAAGGAGAACAAACTGATCGGTATGAAGAGCCATGATTGTCACGTATTCATGGAGCGGTTAATTCCGATTGCATTTCGGGAATTCTTACCGCAGACAGTTTGGGATCCATTGACGGAGCTTAGCATATTCTTCAGGGACCTTTGTTCTAAGAAATTGCTCGTTGATCGTCTAGAAAAGCAAGAGAAGGACATTGCGGTAACACTGTGCAAGCTAGAGAGGGTGTTCCCTCCTGGATTCTTCGACTCTTTGGAGCATTTGCCGATTCATCTTTCCTACGAGGCACATGTTGGTGGACCCGTCGAATATCGATGGATGTACCCGTTCGAGCGACATTTGAATCACCTAAAAAAAAGGTAAAAAATAAGGCTCGGGTCGAGGGTTCTATTTGTGAAGCCTATATTCTCGAGGAGATTACAAATTTTTGCTTCTCCTATTTCAAACCTCATGTTGCTATAGAACGAGGGCTCCGAGAAACGACGACGGATATCAAGAATTTAATGATGGAATACTGAAAGTATTTAATGCATCCGGAAAGCCTTCGGGGAAAATGAAGAAGAGATATTTGAATGACGAAGAGCTAAGGGCTGCTCAGTTGTATGTATTACTCAATTACGACGAGGATGAAGTGGAGAAGCTAGAGGGGTAAGTAACTCAGGATGATGAGTTTACGTCATCTCAATGTAATAGTATAAGCTAATATTATTGTACTAATCGACGGTTGCTTCGTTGTTTTTCAGCACATATAATGATGAGTTGAGACTGGTTAGACCCTACCTAACAGACGAAGCATTAGAACAAGAAATGAGATGTCATTTTCCTTCTTGGTTGAGCGAATATGTAAGTAGCTCGGTAATTACTGGCCTCTTCTAATGCAACTGCGCAATAAATAACTTATTATCTCTTCTTTGATATTCAGGTCGATCGTCTAATTTCACCCGAGATTGAATTAATTAGAACTCTTGCCAAGGGACCAATTACTTTTGTTAAAATATGGCCAAGTTACTGTGTCAATGGCTTTCGGTTCAAGTCGACAAATGTTTCGATTAGAGACAGCTTCCTGGATCTTGATTCCACAAAAAATAGTTGTTTGTGTATCAAGTATTCGAACTACAAAGACGTCGATCCAGGAAATGATTTCTTTGGCATCTTGTGAGAGATTGTGGAGTTCTCATATAATAATGGCAGAGAACCTGCAAAGATCGTGTTGTTCAAGTGTGAATGGTTCGATCCGATTAAAAATCAAGGTTGGAAAATTGACAAGCATGGTCTTGTGGATATAAACTACAAGCGTAGATATCAAGGCTACGAACCGTTTGTCCTAGCAACTCAGGCTCAGCTCGTGTACTTCACAGCTTATCCGAGACGGGGAGCAACGAAGTCTGACTGGTGGACAGTATGCAAGACTAAAGCTAGAGATACTTTTGATATTGACGAAAAAGCTTACCAGGAGGACGAGCTACCTCTTGTAACCAATATTGTCGATGTGGACTCCACGGAAGTTACGCATTACACGACACATAATGTAAAAGATGTAGAATTATCCGAAGAGGAAGACGAAGCCGACGAAGGCGAAGATGAAAGTGAAGATGAGGAGGAAGAGGAAGATGAGGTCGAGGAAGACGAACAAGATGATTATTCTGAAGATGATTGAGAGAGATATACTTATCTGAACTTAGATGTTTCTTCTAGAATATATTATCTGGACTTAGATGTTTATTGTAGAATGTATCATCATATGTTGTCTTGGTTATTATCTTGTCTTTGTTGTACTTTCATATTTCTAGTCTCTATTATTTGTTGTACTTTCATATTTCTAGTCTCTATTATTTGTTGTACTTTCATATTTCTAGTCTCTATTATTTATTGTACTTTCATATTTCTAGTCTCTATTATTTGTTGTATTATCATGTGCTGTTATCAGGTATGGCAGGTCGTCGCGGAGCGTTCCGAGGGGGACGACGAGGTCATGATCCTCCGGTACTTCCTACAGGTACTGCTAGAGGATAGAGTTTTCCTTCGGTACCTCCTACTGGTACCGGCTCTGGATCCTCGTCGCCGATTACTCCTCCATATCGGACAGTAGCTGGGCCTGCTGGGACGACATCACGTGGCATATCTCCTGGGACGAGTAGTTCCAGGCCTGTTGAGAGTGCTTGCCCGTCTAGCGTTCCTGCTGCTGATACGACGATGGAGACGGATGAGCAGATGGTGGATGCTGCGCCGACGGCCGAGGCGGCGGCACCGACGGCCGACCAGCATCATGCAGATGATGCGTGCGCACCTCTGGAGGAGAGAAGGACGGAGATATGGGCCGACGGTACAAAGTAGGTATTTTGGTTTATAATTTTTTTTCTTTCTGTTTTTATCATAAATTAACTTTTTTCATGAATATAATATGTTTGTATAGATATCGTCCCCCAGAGGTACAGAGACGTCTAGGCCACATGCTGAGGCATAATTATGGTGGTGCTTAGATTAACTACTCTGATGCTCCGGACGAGAGGAAGGCCTTCTGGTTTGCGCGCTTCAAGGTTAAAATATATTTGCTTTTAACATGAATCATATAATTTTTGCATATTATATATAACTGATAAATATTTGGTTTGCGCTCTTCTAGGATATATTTTTCTATCCACCGCCCCGGGCCGAGCTTATCGAGGGGTTGTTTTCGGCCGTCGCTGCCAAGCTGATCCGCGATGCTATCAATGATCAGAAGGATCGTGATCGTGCCGAAAAGTCGATCCAAGGTTGGATCACCCCTGATCAGTGGAATGCGATGAAGGCTCGATTCGACGAGCCAAGGTACAAGGAGAAGTCGGAGAAGGCCAAGGCGGCTAGGCAACATGCCTCGAAGTGGTACGGTGGGTCGATTCCGATGACGGAACATTTCCGTCGTCTGGTATGTCTTCCTCTTTTAGAAATATTATTTTAATGCAAAATCGATAAATTATTACTAAGATAATATATTTAATTACAGGTAAGGAAGGTCGATAACGCCGACATGGTGACCGTCTTCCTGGCCACCCATCGTCGTGGCGGTGACCTTATTGACGAGAGGGCCGAGCAGACTTATGTAAGTATTACAATACATTATCTTAATTTAATACTTCGTGTCAATTTTAATATAACTTAGTAAATATTATGCAAATAAATATTCATATAGTTAGTAATAATAAGTACATTAATTAGAAATTAGAAATTATAGAGTACTATCTATACTTTCTAGGCCGAGTATCAGAGGCTGTGGGAACGAGCGGCTACTAGTGCACCTGATGCAGGAGAGGTCGGTACTTCCTCGCAGCCCACTCAAGTTCCGTCGGCGGACGAGCTGTGGATGACCGCCGCTGGTGGACTCCGTAGGGGTATGTACTACGGTACGGGATCCTATAGCGTCCTAGTTGCGACCCAGTCCTCTAGGGCATCTCCTGCTAGTGTGCATGGTCCACAGCCGTCCCAGGAGTCTGCCCGAGTCCACCAGATGATGGAGTCTCTCCGTGATGACCTGCTACGACGGATCGAGGAGCAGTCTCAGCACCCTACGGACGATCCTGCGCTGCTAGCACGATTGGATATGCTCGACCGCGGCATTATGGACCTCAGGGAGACGACTGAGAGGACAGAGCGCACCGTTGGAGGGTTAGAGCGCACGGTGACGGAGCTGTAGACATGACAGGTGACCATGGCCGAAAGGCTGAGATTGGCACATGATTCGATGGTCCAGAGCAGTGATAGAATGTTATCTATCATGGATTCATACCACCAACGACTTACAGCGTTGGAGCGTGCTGGTCCTCCGGGTGCGCCTTCATCGTCGTCGACTCCGCCGCCTTCACCGCCTTCTTCTTCGACACCGACTCCACCGACGTCACTGCCTGCTCCATCGGTATCGATTTTACTTGAGGAGTTTGAGTTGTTCTTATCCCTTCGTCGCGGCGGTGCCCCTCCTGCACCAGATTCCTAGTAGTCCTAGTTAGGACTATTTCTTTGTGTTTGTTTCATTCTTTGTTTGTGACTTGGATATTTGTTGGTTGTGTAAATTTGGATGTTTGGATCCTATTCTATTTGTTGGTTGTGTGTAGACTTTGGTTATTTGGTTGTAGACTTTGTTATTTGGTGTAGACTTGGTTATTTGGATACTTGTTGTTGTGTGATTGTTGTAGACTTGGTTATAGGGACTGAAACCTGTGTACAGTGAGAAATGGACATTCTGAGAACTGGACATTGTGTGATTGTTGTAGACTTGGTTACTGGGACTGAAACCTGTGTACAGTGAGAAATGGACACACTTAAATGGACACAATTTTGGACTTTTGTATGTTAATATGTTTTGCCTCAAGTTCGAGCATCCAAATGACTATGTAAACCTCATTGTTTGACGAATGGATCATATAATGTTTTCTAGACATGGTAGAGTTAAATATCGCTAGATCTTGGATCATGGCTGACGCGTATCACATGTCTGATTTCGACTTCATCTCATATGAGTCAAGCGGTCAAGCCCAAGATAAAAGAGTGCACACCATTTGAGTAATTTATATACCTCGACCTCAACTCTTCCCATGCTTGGTGGTAGCATAACCCACAAACTCTTCAATCATGTGGTCCAACAGCGTCAACAATATTGTGAATTGCACAGACTTGTCCTTCATAGATCATTTTTGGTATACATCAGTGCCTAACCTGCGATGAGCCACAGTGCCCTGCTCAAGATCGACCATTTCCTAACATAAAAAAGTCGAGCACGTTTTGCCTATTCAGTAGGTGTTAGATACTACGTCGCCAATTATCAAAGTTGGTGTTAGATACTATGTCGCCAATTATTAAAGTTTTTGTTGTGTAGCATCACTCTTTTGGTACACATAGTCACTACCGATTTAGCAACCTTCTCAATGATACATACATGGATTGTGCTAATTATCAATTTGAGTGTCATAATTTTCTTCACCCAATGTACTATTTTTTTCAAAATAAAACCGTCTTTTAAAGGAGTGCACCAGAACCAAGTGTTAATTGTTACTTGGAACAAAATCTCCCTTTCTTAAAAGATTGGAATCTTTAGAAAATCCTTCGTTTATAGAAAGGTTTGACTCTCGAATAGAGTCATGCACATGTTTTAGTTACCATAATCAGAACATATCCTTTGTCTTTGCATTTAAGAGAATATGCATATTACACAAATATGACATTAAAACCATTAAACTCTCCACTTGTGTCGGACTTCGCCGAGCTTACCTGTTGAATTAGCTCACTGGATACAATATATGACTGGGACATTAAAACCATTTATACCTTTTCCAATATGTTGAGTTTAAGGGTTCGTCATTTGGCTAGAGGGTCAATGCAAAAATCTAACCTAGATTTGGCTTAATGCCACAAGTGTCAACAGAGGCATGTTGTATTCATGATAACAAACATACCACATTTGTACATTTTTGTCACATATCGCAATTCGGCACCTACAAAAGAGTGTTAGTCTTGTATACAGCCCGTCCCATTTTCTCCGTATCTTAGTCCAACCTCAAGCAATAGAAAATAACAAAGAGTCCAGTGTCTATATTACAACATTTCCAACACAAAACCAAATAAAAGCAAATAAAATCCCACATTACATGAGGAAAGTGGAGGCTAGAAAATATCATGCTAAGTTGAGGAGATCCTTATGGTCAATATTAAACTAGGTTATCCTACAATTTTATGTTAGAAATTTGTGTATACTAACTTCATAAAAATTTCATTAACATGTGGTCCATATTTTATATCATGGTTAAATTAGGTAATTGTTGAATAATAAATATTTGGTTAAATTAGAAAATTCCTACCAATTGTAACTTTGATGGACGGTTGCAAACTTTTAGTGAATGGTTGCACCTTTGATGAAAGGTTGCACGAATGTGGAAATTCGTTCCCTCTCTCTGCCTATCTATACTATAATATAATTCAAATAGGAGGGGTATGTGTTGGGTGGTCCCTCCTTAATTGGAGAGAGGATTTGGAGTTCCCAAGGTTCATTCACCTTGGAGAAAGTCTAAAGACTTGTGGAGTTCCCAAGGTTCATTCATCTTGCATGAATGAATCTTGGAGGAGAATATTCATTCCCTTATGGCTATATAAGGAGATGGTTTGGGAGATGTTTGGGTTAATCCTTCCTTGTGATCTTGGTGCTAGAAGTGGTGGTGCTCTTGGTGCTCCTTGCTTGCGGTGTTCTTCCGGGCGGTGCTTGCTTCTACCTCGGGTGCTTCTTCACCAAAGTGTCTTCCATACTTGTGTATGAGAGAGATCCTCTTGAGTGTATCCAAGAGAGAGTTTGTAACTCTGTAATCCCACTATTCTTAGTGGAAGAAGAAAGAAAAGAACTATTATTGTCCGAGGACGTAGGCACATAGCCGAACCTCGTTAATTCTCTTGTCTTTTGTATGTTTGATTTTCTTTTCTTTTCTCTAGCCTCCGTGTTAAGCGGATAAGCTAAACTTCAACTCATTGTAGCTCCCACGTTAAGCGGGTAAGCTAAACTTCAACTCATTGTAGCTCCCACGTTAAGTGGGCAAGCTATCTCCATCCCAATTAGCGGTATCAGTGCATACCCAACAATTAGTATCAGAGCCACACAAGCTTATTGATCGTGATGGCAAAATCATTGTCTTCTACCTCCTCAACCATGATCAAGCTCACGTCTTCAAACTATTCCATATGGAGGCCGCGGATGGAAGATATCCTCTATTGTAAGGATTTGTACGAAGTGTTACTCTGCAATGGACATAAGGCAGAAGACAAATCTGAAAAAGATTGGACCATTCTAAATCGAAAAGCTTTTGGAGAGATCCATCCTTGGATCGACCAAAGCGTTTTTTACCATGTTTCCAAAGAAACCGATGCTCATCAAATGTTGATGAAGTTAGCATCGATGTACGAGCGAGAGACTCCTCAAAACAAAGCGTCACTCATTCGACGTTTGGTGAACCAGAAATACAAAGACGGACGAAGTGTTTCTGAACACTTGAGTGATTTCCAAGAGTTGATAAATCAACTTTCAACCATGAAGCTGGTGCTGGAAGATGAGCTATGGGCACTTTTGCTACTCAGCTCATTGCCGGATAGTTGGAACACACTTGTGGTTTCCTTAAGCAACTCCGCTCCTCAAGGCGTCATCACTTTAACCTTAGTGAAGGATAGTTTATTGAATGAAGAAGCAAGGCGGAAAGAACAAGGCATAACCACCGAGTCAGATGCTTTTGTTTCTGAGAATCGTGGAAGAACTCATCAAAGAAAATTCCACAACCGTAACCGCTCCAAAAGCAGGCCAAAAGATCATTCCAGAGGCACTTTCAAACCAAAAAAAGAGATAGAATGCTTTCATTGTGGCCTTAAGGGTCATATGAAAAGAGAATGCAGAAAACTCAAAAAAGAAAAGAGAAATGAATCAAATGAGAAGAATGAAGCCAAGGACACAACTGCCACTGCTTCAAAAGGCGATGTGTCACTACCACATTTCTAGTGTGAGGGTATTTTTGACATTTTGGGGTAATTTAAATTTATTAGAATTTATTTGAATTTTTGGGAATTTTTAGGAATTATTTTGGAATTGTTTGGACTAGGTTGATTTTGACTAGTGTTGACCCTTGTAGACCAACATAGGAGCTAACCCTAGTTAGTATGGACTTGGTTAGGTTATGGGACTCTAGTCTAACCTAGCTTGACTTAAGATTAGTGTTAATTAGTTCATTAGAATTTAATTGAGGAATTAGGAATTAAATGGTTTGAGAGATGGCTTGTGATTTCACAAGTCATTTCATGACTTAACCTAATAGGACTAGCCACCTAGTGCAACCTAGCCCTAGTCCATCATGGCCGGCCACCACTTAGCTAAACCTAGGGATTCTCCCACTATAAAATCTCTCCTAAAATCTAGGGTTGCCTCTTTCTTAGGAAAGCTCAAGGTTCAAGGAGGTTAGTTCCTATTGTATTTTAATCCCTAGAACTCCATTCCTCTTCCTTTTTCATTCTAATCTTTTCCATTAGGTTCTTATACACCTATTCTTGCTATTGTTAAGGTTCCATCTCAGTTTGATGTGATTTGGGTGGATTGGGACATCAAGACAAGAGCTATTGATTGGGGATTTTTCTTGAGAGTTCAACAATAGGTAACTTTCTCATTTCTCCATGAAATTTCATTTTGTCTTCATGATTAGGAAGCCCTAGGGGTCCCCTAAGTGTCTGTATTGGTGTCGTGTCAGGTTTCATAAGTTTCGTGTCCATTTGGACACGTATCAGGGATATAGCGTAGGTGTTTGTCGAAATGCCACTGAGGGCATTTCGATCTCTTTTGTGTATTGTTTTTTAAATAGAAAATTAGGTTTTACTATTGCCTAGGCATTTCTGTTCTTCTGATGTGAATCTCGTATCGTGTCGTGTCAAATCGGATATGTGCACATGCGGGTGCACGCGTACGCGCACAGGCAGTGCATTCCCCTCCTACTCGTGGTCTCGTGCTCGATGCACAGGCCACGTGGCGAGCTGGGATTTGACGAGGGGGTGGGGCAGTGTCTGACACGAGGGCTCCCAAGCCTCGAGTTGTCTCGTGTCATGTCGGACACGCACGAGGCTCTGCACTGGGTTGCCTGACTGTTCAGTCGAGTTTTTATTTGCCACTGATACGGCACTTGTATCTGACACAGACACGACTTGGAGACGGGCTAGCTAGCCTATTGGGTAGCCCTATAGGTGGCCCACTTAGGTTGGTGTGCACGAGACACAGTAGTGTCCTGTGTCGTGCACACGACACAAGTGCACGTGTGCACGAGACAGTGCACTGGACAGTGCACTGTGTGTCTGTTCTAGAGTTCTTTGTATTGGACACGCCATGTCCGGCCTTGGGTGACACGAAATGGAGTGTGGGGTTTGTGCAAATGGGTTGTATTATCATTACCAACCAATAAATTGCACGATTAAATCGTTTTGATTCACATTTTGCATTTTCCCTAAAAACTGATACTATACACATTTCTGTATTTCCAGTTTTTCCATTTCAACTTTTGACAGCAATTTAAACCTATTTAAATACTGTTAAATGTTGGTTTTAAACTCTAATATAGTTCTCCTATTAGTAATCTAACCATGGTTGATTTCTTGGGTTGTTTTGGTTGTGTATTGATTTTAAATGAGGCTTAAAGGAAAAACTGGAAACTGGGAAACCAGTTTTCATTCCAGTTTTTGTGATGGACTTTGCCACCTATTTTTAATCCACTTAATGCTATTAAATGTTTGGTTATAGTTCCTAGATTTGTTCTCCTATAGTTGATCTTCATGTGTGTCAAGTTTGAGTGATTTTTGTTGAGTAATGAATTATATATGGAGACTAGAGGGTGGGTAAAAACTGAAATTGTATTGGGTTCTGAAAACTGAGAATAGGATTGAAATCTGAGATTTCTTCTGTGGTTTAAACCTGAGATTGATGTGAAGTCTCACATTGCTTTGAGTGTTGTATTGTTGGGTGAGATTTGATCCCTATTTAACTGATAATGTGCTTCACATGGACATGAACTCTAATTCCTGCACCTTAGAACTACTGTCACTGCCTATCTATACACACAACACACCACACACATTTACATTCATGTACACACATGTAACCCTCACACAGAAAACTGAGAATCCAAGAGTGAATGAAACTGTTAAAAGTGAACTGGTTTACACTGTTTTTCCCAGATTTTTATCCATCTAATACACACACACACATTGCTTTCATGTATGCCTCACTCATTTCATATACACACACACTCTATACATATTCCTGTCACATGTTGCAGCCACACACACACACACACATGTATCCTCTCTAGCACACATCTCACATCACTCACTCTTTACACTCACACACAGTTCATGTATGTATATATGTCAATCCTTGTAGTGTAGCTATATATATATATATGTATATATAGTTTTGAGCCTAAGTATATATATAATGTTAACTCTAATATATGTATCTATATATATAATGTAAAGTTGTGTTTTATATATATAAGTTATTAATGTATTGTGAGTATATAAGAATATGAATATCTGTCTATGTATGGATATCATATAGGTATGTATTGTATATATAGGGTACATAGATATATGTGTTAAAAATTGTGTATATGTGATGCTAGCCTGACCTAGTGAATGTGTAGGAGTGCTAAGCTAGGCTTGATTAGGCTAAGGTAGACTAGTTTGGCCTAGTTTGACTATAGTTGACCTAGTTTGACTTCTAGGGTTGACCAGAGTTGACCAAGAGTTGACTTTGGCCTAGATTGACCTAGAATCATGTAGAATGCATAGTAGGACTTCATTATACCATTTTGGACTTGTTGTGACTTGTGCTGTTCTGATTAGGAGCCAGACACCACTCCTCGGACAGTACTTTCATATTGGACACTCAGATACCAGGCGAGTACATTCTCTGATCATTTCATATCCTGCTTAGAATTATTTTCTGCAGTAGATTACTTTACTTGTACTGTCACGTTGGTCACACGGATTGGTACTATACGAATCCCTTCTTGAGATGTTATCCTTAGGGAGTATCGGGTACTACATGTTCTGTGCGTTTTACTTACATAACGTATCACAATGCTTCACAGGTTCTTTGATCACTTGTGACATATACCCTTATGATCACAGAGTCTCCTAGAATCTCTTATCCCATTTACTGGGTATCCTAGAATCTCCTAGAATCCCCATTTTTGGGACATCCATGTATCACCCTTCGGAGGCTTTGCGTGGAATCATAACATAACTTGGTTGGATCCTTGTGTACTGATTGGGGGTACGGGGGAGTAGAAGTAGACATGTGAATAATACCCAAGTAGTATCTTATCAGAATCTCTTCCATAGTGTCTTATCAGAATCTCCTATGCCATTTATATGTCTATATTGTACTCTGACTCACTAGCCACATGTTAGTTCTCTATTTATAGTAGATATTTCTATTACAGCTTTCTCTCTCTGTTTACATACTGTACTTCTTTCAGTACTTGTATCTTACTTTACTGCATGATTATATCTTCTAACCTGCTATGAACTGTTGAGATGTACTATACTCGCTCCTGTCCTGACTGGACCTATTGAAAATATTACAGAGGACGAGGAGGAGTCTTGCCTGGATACCTACTACGGGGCAGCCTTAGATGACACCTGCGAGCTGGACCCTCAGGAGGACCCAGCTCTAGCTGAGGATATCACCCCGATTGCCTAGACTAGATTAGTTAGGCTTATCTTCTTTTATGTAGTCTGAGGCATGTTTTAGCTAGACTTTATTCTGAGTTCTGAGATGTATATATTCTTTCATTCTGTATCTGAGACCATGTACTTCTGGATATTGCTGAGATTATCTTAGACTACTTTTCATCTATTTATTTTCTTGAGTTCTATTTCATATCGTGCCATCTCTTCCTTAGTTGTGATTGAGTTATTACTGCTATGTCACCCCCATTCGGGGAGTATAAACTGATTAGATATATATATTGTTAAATTTGTATTAACTTAGGACAGCGTTCTACCGCCGACACTGCGGCGTAGGCTGGACGTAACCACGTCTCGTGCCCTTACTCTAGGGTGCGGGTCGTGACACGATGAGATAATCATCATTTGTGATGATGGTCTGGTTAATCTAACCTCTCAAGATTCATGCTGGATTGTAGACTCTGGTGCATCATTCCATGTTACTTCCAGAAAGGAATTCTTCACAACCTACACAAGCGGAGACTTCGGAAATGTGAGGATGGAAAATGAAAAAGTTTCCAAGATTGTGGAAAAAGGAGAAATAGCTCTTGAGACCAACACTGGCTGCCCCTTGATTCTCAAGAATGTGAGACATGTTCCAGACATGCGTCTCAACTTGATATCCACTGGCATAATGGATGATGAAGGCTACACCAATGTGTTTGGTGGAGGCAAATGGAAACTCAGCAAAAACTCCCTAGTGCTTACTAGAGGGAAGAAGGAGAACACACTCTATATGACATATGCTAAGATCAACAATCAGCATGTTAATGCAGCAATCGACCAATCAGGATCAACGATTGGGTTATGGCACAAGCGACTGGGTCATATGAGTGAGAAGGGATTGCAAATTCTAGCCAAAAGAGAGGTATTGACTGGGCTGAAATCGAAAGGTACACCTCTTGAACCTTGCACTGATTGTTTGGCTGGAAAACAACATAGAGTTTCATTTCATTATAAGACTGCAACTAGAAAACCCAATGTACTGGATGTTGTTTACTCTGATGTTTGTGGGCCTATGACTACTAACACTCTTGGTGGTGCAAGATACTTTGTCACCTTCATTGATGATCATTCCAGGAAGGTATGGGCATATGCAATCAAATCCAAAGATGAAGTCTTTGATGTGTTCAAGCAGTTTCACGCCAGCGTTGAACGTGAGACTAGTACGACTCTGAAGTGCATCCGTACTGATAATGGTGGAGAGTACATAGGAGACTTCAGAATCTATTACAAGAATAATGGGATCAGACATGAAAGATCGGTTCCAAAGACCCCTCAGCACAACGGATTGGCGGAGAGGATGAACAGAACGATCGTTGAGCGGATCAGAACCATGTTATCTCACTCCAAGCTGCCAAAGGGTTTCTGGAGTGAAGCATTAATGACAGTAGTTCACTTAATCAACTTGTCTCCATCAGCTCCACTCAATGGTGATGTACCGAACAAGTTCTGGACAGGAAAAAATGTGTCCTACCAATACTTGAAGGTGTTTGGGTGTAGAGCATTTGTGCACATTCCCAAAGACGAGAGGTCCAAGCTTGATGTCAAATCAAAAGAATGCATTTTCTTGGCTATGGAGATGAAGAGTTCGGCTACAGACTCTGGGATCCTGTCAATAAGAAGATTGTCAGAAGCAGAGATGTGGTCTTCTTTGAAGATCAAACTATTGAAGATTGTCAGAAGGGAAAAAATGTTGATAGCTCCAGGGAATTTCCTTTCAACCTAAATCCAGTGTCTCGGCCCCGGGAACAAAGGGAAGATCCGGTCGAGAACAGTGAAGCTGAAATCCATGATCATGTCGAGGACAATCATGATGATGATATTGTACATAAAAATGTTCAAGAAGAGCAAGCTCCCGAAGGACCTCTGAGAAGATCAAACAGACAACCGAAGCCTAACAGCCTCTACAGTCCACAACAGTATGTATTGCAAACATATGCAGGAGAACCTGAAAACTATCAAGAAGCTGTGACACACGAGAAAAAGGGGGAGTGGCTGGAAGCCATGCAAGATGAGATGAAGTCCTTGCATGAGAATCACACTTATGATTTGGTAAAATTATCAAAAAGAAGAAGGGCACTCATGAACAAATGGGTGTATAAGCTGAAGACAGAAGAAAACAAATCACAACCAAGATACAAGGCGAGGCTAGTTGTGAAAGGTTTTAGTCAGAAGCAAGGAATTGACTATGAAGAGATTTTTTCACCAGTGGTGAAGATGACATCTATCAGAGTAGTGCTCATCTTGGCTGCAAGTCTAAATCTAGAAGTAGAACAACTAGATGTGAAGACTGCATTCCTTCACGGAGAGATTGAAGAAGAAATCTACATGGAGCAGCCAGAGGGTTTCAAAGTCAAAGGAAAAGAAGATCTAGTCTGTCGACTAAAGAAGAGCCTGTATGGACTGAAACAGGCACTACGCCAATGGTATAAGAAGTTTGATCTCTTCATGACCAAGTAAGGATACCTGAGGACCACTTCTGATCATTGTGTGTTTGTCAAAAGGTACTCTGATGGTGAACTGATTATACTCCTTCTATATGTTGATGATATGTTAATCGTAGGTCGTGACAATGACAAGATCAGCAAGTTAAAGAAAGAGCTCAGCAAGTCCTTTGCAATGAAGGACTTAGGTCCAGCAAAGCAAATTCTCGGTATGCATATCTCCCGTGATCGAAGGAATGGGAAGCTGTGGTTATCACAAGAGCGCTATATCGAGAAGGTGTTGAAGAAGTTCAACATGGACAAGGCAAAGCCTGTAGCAACTCCACTTGCTAATCAATTTTTACTCAACTCAAGACAATGTCCTACAAGCAACAAAGAAAAAGAAGAGATGGCATCGGTGCCATATGCCTCAGCAGTTGGCAGTCTTATGCATATGATGGTGTGCACCAGACCTGAAATGGCACATGCAGTTGGTGTCGTCAGCAGATTCTTATCCAATCCGGGAAAAGAGCATTGGAAAGCGGTGAAGTGGATTTTGAGATACCTCAGAGGTACTTCCAAAATGAGATTGTGCTTTGGAAATGACAAGCCTGTGTTGATTGGGTACACAGATGCAGATATGGCTGGAGATTTTGATTCCAGAAAATCTACTTCAGGATATTTAGTTACTCTTTCAGGGGAGCTGTGTCTTGGCAGTCAAAGTTACAGAAGTGTGTTGCTCTGTCGACTACAGAAGCAGAATATATCGCAGCGACAGAAGCATGCAAGGAACTACTGTGGATGAAAAGATTCTTACAGGAGTTGGGTCAAGAACAACGAAAATATGTTCTTTATTGTGATAGCCAGAGTGCTATCCATTTGAGCAAGAATTCGAGTTTTCACTCGAGGACAAAGTTGACGTGAGATATCATTGGATTCGTAACGTGGTAGAATCCAAGCAACTTCAGATTGAGAAGATCCATACCAATGACAACGGCTCAGACATGATGACTAAATCTTTACCTAAAGACAAGCACATCTTTTGTAGAAGTGCAGCTGGTATGACGGAGCCTTCCACTTAAGTCGGGAAGGGGAAAATTGTTGGGTGGCCCCTCCTTAATTGGAGAGAGGATTTGGAGTTCCCAAGGTTCATTCACCTTGGAGAAAGTCTAAAGACTTGTGGAGTTCCCAAGGTTCATTCATCTTGCATGAATGAATCTTGGGGGAGAATGTTCATTCCCTTATGGCTATATAAGGAGATGGTTTGGGAGATGTTTGGGTTAATCCTCCCTTGTGATCTTGGTGCTAGAAGTGGTGGTGCTCTTGGTGCTCCTTGCTTGCGGTGTTCTTCCGGGCGGTACTTGCTTCTACCTCGGGTGCTTCTTCACCAAAGTGTCTTCCATACTTGTGTATGAGAGAGATCCTCTTGAGTGTATCCAAGAGAGAGTTTGTAACTCTGTAATCCTACTATTCTTAGTAGAAGAAGAAAGAAAAGAACTATTGTTGTCCGAGGACGTAGGCACATAGCCGAACCTCGTTAATTCTCTTGTCTTTTGTATGTTTGCTTTTCTTTTCTTTTCTCTAGCCTCCGTGTTAAGCGGATAAGCTAAACTTCAACTCATTGTAGCTCCCACGTTAAGCGGGTAAGCTAAACTTCAACTCATTGTAGCTCCCACGTTAAGTGGGCAAGCTATCTCCATCCCAATTAGCGGTATCAGTGCATACCCAACAGTATGAACAATTATTTTACTTATATACTTTTTTATCTAAAATAATAATTATGTAGGGATAATAATGTCATTTACACACCCATTATCTAAAACTAACACACTCTCTAAAACCGTAAAACTACTTCTCCGTGCACTAACATTTTGTTTCTCTCTTTCTCTAATTATTGTTTTATGTGCACTAACTTTCAGTTTCTCTCTTTCTCTTCTATTCTCTCTTTCTCCAATTCAAGTTTCCAAACACTAAGAATAAAGAAGATGAATGATAAGACAAGGAGATCAGAGATCCGATGTCCTCAACGCAAAGCTCCAGGATGGCGATGGCAAATCGCTCCTACAAAAGTATTTATGTATCATGCTTATTACCATTGCCTTGAGGTATTGCTGAGATGATGGATGAAATGAGCCACATAAATTTTTGAGAGAATTGATGCTCTTGAAAGGTACTGTTAAGATTTTGTATCGTTCTCACGTTCTTTATTTTTAAGATAACCGATTTCTTTTTAAGATAACATCATCGGATGCTTGATATTTTATTAATTGTTAGTTTGCACGAAGATTGTCATGAAAATTGTTATTTTATTAATTGTTAGTCTACACGAAGTATGCCATGAAAATCATCAAATTTGTATATCATTTATTTAAATAAATGATATTAATGTTAAATTTGAAAATGATTAATTATCTTGGCACAAATTTAAACTATTTGAATTAATTATCTTGGCACTGATTTAAATATAATAAGATATAATAGAAAAAAGGCCTAGAATTTGTTTCCTATTCATCTATACTATTATATAATCCAAATACCATGGATATTTGGATTATATAGATCTTTGCTTAAATTATCATATATTATCACTTAACGTACATATTTTTCTTCTGAAATTCATCTATACTATCATATAATCCAAATACCATCGATATTTCGATTATATACATCTTTGCTTAAATTATCATTTATTATCACTTAAAGTACATATTTTTCTTCTGAAATTAAAGTAGTAATTGTATTTGGTGGAAGGACAAAGTAAATACAAATAAACATTTGAATTGTGTCAACTAATCATTTTCATTTTTTTTACTAAAACCCGAATCCATAAATAATAATATTTTACTTTTGTTATTATCTATACTAATATAAATTCAAATATGATAATATCAAATCTTTTGTTTCAAATAGATATGGAGGAGTTTATTATTCAAATATGACTTATCACCCTTCAAAACAACTTTATGGAACAAATCCCAATATGTCGACCAACCAAATTAAAATTAAAATATTATATTTTATTAATTTATAAAAATAATAATTTAACGCTTGACTAAGGTCAATCTAAATATTATATTTTGAATTGAAAAAAATAGAATTTAAATAACATAACGTTTCAGTTTGTTTTGGCTAAAAGATATTCAGTTCTTTTTCTTTTCACGAGATTGAATTTCAAATTAAACATCTATGTATCAATATTTTTAACAAAATTTAAAAAATATGCCACACATGCATTATGTGTACATATTTTATATAATTTGTCAAAATACAAAAATTAGTTGCACACACAACGTGTGTGCCTGCCGCTAGTATATATGAACCCAAATTCCATCATTTGGATCATCTCAAGAAACACAACTTATAAAATAGGCCAAGAGAGAGGAGGAGAATTTCACATCAAAATAAAAGATGGATTCTGGTATGATTTTATGATTTATAGTGACTAATTATATGATCAAGATCCTATGTCGATTTATATGTTTTAGATTTACATGTTCGAATATAAAAATTTATGTTTATATTTTATAGATAAATCAATCCAACAAGTTTATTATTAGTCCTAATTAACTGGCGTTATACAAGTTAATAAATCAATGACTCTTCTACTTGATGTTGGACATGCATCTAGGTTTAGGGAAGTCATTTAAGTCTCAACCATACAAAAAAGCTACAAATATTATAGTCTACAAAAAATATACAATACAATAATGCAAATACTAGGTCTCTTCTTGCATATGGATTATACCTTTGACGTGCGGTGAACCACTTTCTACTACTATCTCCTTCGCATGGTCGTGAATCATCCCATAATAAGGATGCTCCTTGTCACATCCCGCAACGGACCTCCCTAAAGAGGAGGAGAAGAGGAATATCTTTGGAGGTAGGTTATATGAAACAGGAATTTAGGCTCTCCATATAACAACATCTCCCTGTTTATGAACAGGTAATAGGTGCACCCTAATATGGGCGCACATGTCAAATTGGACCCGTCCCATGCATTCGACCAACTAAGGCCGAATCAGACCATACCGATACGATTTACGATTTGATCCAATGCCAATAATCCGCATGTTCTTCTTCTTTTCCAATCCCCATCTTCTTTAGCTTTCCTCATCCCCAAAAATCCATATCTACAACCTTGTCTCTAAACCCTAATTCACAGCTACCATTTCTTCCTTCCCTCTCGCGCATGATACCCTTATCCCTTGACTAGCTCCCCTTTCTATAAGGATGACCCTTCATGCACCCTCACCATCCTCCATAATCCCAATTAGGATTTAGGTGATGAGGGATGTAGGTTTTTGATCACCAAGGGAAGGATGATCCTAAAATCTATAAAGTTAGAAAAATGGGTTAACATAAAGAAGTAGACAATCACTAGAAAGTTGAAAGTACCAAAGTGAAATAGGAAAGTGAAGAAATTAAAATCTAAAAATATTTAAGTAAAAGATAACCTAAAACTTCTATTGTTGTAACCATTGCTTATCTTTTTTGTTATAGCAATTGAACTGGACATTGTTGAAAGTAGGCAAGCCTCTTTCAATGTTTGATAAATAATAAACCTGTCTAAAAGTAGAAGTTCAATTATGAAAGGATTTTCGATGTTGTAATTTTTTTTTACTTTCTCCATATCCAAATTCTAAGAAAAATATGGACTTTCAATCATTTTAAATTTTTGAATAGATAAGGACAATGCAAATGAATCACTTTCGCACGATGTTTACTAAAGTCTAAACGGACTTTTGCATCACCACTTTCTGAAAAGTGCATTTTATTTCAAGATAAATTTTCAGTTCCCACCTTGATCGTCAACTTTCTAGGAAGCAACCATGCCCATGCCCACATTTTTCTTGTGAAATTGATGCAAGACAGATAATACACACATTTATGTATATAAAACAACCGAATGAAGAACGCAGTTGTCGTTGTAGTATAGTAGTGAGTATTCTCGCCTGTCATGCGGGTGACCCGGGTTCGATCCCCGGCAACGGCGTTTTTATTTTTTCTTTAGAATTAATTTTTCTTTACAGTTTTGATTCAATCGAACAGAAAAGGGATAATCTTTATATTTGAATCTCCACATTTTTAAAATTTCCACTCTATCCTTAAAAAAAATAAAAAATCCCAATACCATTTTGTCTTTACAAAAATACCACTCTAAATTAAGGGGAACAAAAATACATAAGGACTATGGATATTAGAGGATTTGCATTAATTAAACAAGGAAAAAAAAATAGCAGTAAAAATATGGTTTGTGATAACAAATTTGATATTCTTTTTTGTGGCAAAAGATTATGCTTTGATTGATAATACAGTAGTAAAGAGTATCATTTGTGTGCACACAAAGCAATTCCCTTCGGTACCATACCGTGTTTATTGATTCATGTGTCATGTTTACTGGAGTTACAAAGTGTAATAGATCGAGTTACTGGAATAATGCAAATATTTAACACCCTCGTTAAACTACAGAGTTTTTGTGCGATGGTGGTAAAATAGCATAACACATATACATTGTATGAATATATGACTCTCAACCCTCACTATTTTTAGAGTTTCTGTGTAGTGGTACCGACTTGAAAGAGCCTTCTACTTACCTGCAAGTTTGATTGTGTTAGTCCCGGGGCTTGATCAAAGATGGCAGACTCGATGTCGAGATCAGAGGTTCAACAAACGTTCACCTTCTGATTATTCTCGAGAACCAAGAGAAACACTATAATATGAATCTGATTACAAAAGCAACAATAATCAGAAAGTAAATCTTACGTTCTTCCTCGCAATTGCAGTTGCTGACGGACAGAACTGAGTTCAGAAAATAAATCTCACGTTCTTCCTTGCAATCGCAGTTGCAGACGGACAGAACTGAGTTACAACTCAGATGAAGGAGAAAAAAGAAGAAAGGTTCTTGCTGGGGTGATTAAGATCACCGTTGCTCAAAGTAAGATTCGCCCCAACACGATCTGCTCCCAGGAACCAGCAAGTTCACGAAGAACTTCTGGAACGCTCGTAAGTCAATATTTGAGACTTGAATGGGCTTCCTGGACTTTACAGACTCTCTTAACTCTTTCTTGGTGCATCTTCCAAAGGAGGCCAAGGAGCTCTATTTATATAGAGTGGAGTGAGACTTCACATCTTCTCCTATCCGATGTGGGACTAAAATACCAATACTCAAAAATAGAGTTTGATATTTTAGATCATCCCACAATCAGCATAGAAGTGTGCCAGTCCACGCCTACCCCCGGAACACTCCCGTGCATGCACGAGACATCCTGGAGTCCGTGTCTGAGTTCGCACAACAAAAATCAACTTGTATCCTTGTTAGAATTAATCCTTTTTCCTTCTAGGAAAATACTCCCACATGGCACACACTTGTGCCCCACCACACCTCATGTGCACACCTCAACACAAGTAATACATTACATTGAGATACTCACCATTTGGTGTAGCCGATGTGGGACTATCTTTCCTAGTCCAAAGGAAAAAACACCAACAGATTGTTGCATGTTGGCAGGCTGGTATAGAAGGACTGGGTTTTGCACCAAAGAAAGGGATCCTCGAAATATGAAGGGCCTTCTTTGTCTCTGCTTTTGTTTACAATACAAGACAAGAGCTTGTAACTTCGACTTGACTCAATGATGTTAATTGGTATTATATGTCGAAAAAAAAATTCAGGGTTATCATCATCAACCTCAAATGTTTTGCGAAATTATTGTACAAGACTGATTGGTCTGAAAAATGTAGAGGGCCTTCTTGCTCTCTGCTTTTGTTTACATGATGGCAGCTTTCCTAATTGTTTGTACAAGGACATAGTCTGTCTCATTGATGTTATTTGGTATTATATGGTATTATAGATTGTTTCTCTCTAAAAAGTGCTTTTTGTTTGTTTAGTGAACCATACGATGCTCATTGATGCTTCAAACCTGACATTTAAAGAATTGTTCGTGCTATTGGCATAGTGCTAATTAGATCAGAGTCTTCTTATGTTTGCAAAACATGAAGTAAGATTTTTAGCAGTAAGCATTCTGCTCTCCTATCATGTATTGCTTTCCCACACTTCTTCTCTGAGATTTAAGAGTTTAATCCTTGGTGGCTGCAGTAAACAAAGCGGAACAAAAAACAACCCATTTTGCTAAGTCATCTTCTTGAATCTCTCTCTCCATTCCCACTGTAAAGAAGTAAAAGCAAAGTCGTTATGTACAATATTTCTGGAAACATTATTAGTCCCACATCGAAAAAGCAAAGCAGTCAGAGTGAGAGGAAAGTGGTATAAATATAAGAGACCATGAGCCACTGAAAACTCATCTTTGCGCTTGGGGCAATGACGCAGCTAGTGAGGTTTTAACCGAGGTGCGTCAATTGCTGGTTGAAAACTATTTCCAAACCCCCTCTTGGTCCATTCAGTTGGGCCTAGAGAATTTCTGGAAGGGCTCCCTCTAACAAAGGGTAAAGCCCTAAAAATCATTTATTTTCTAAATTTTTATTCATTTTGTCAGGGTTCTATCATCAAAATAGGCCAGTTCCTTTAAAAACATGGTTTGTCTCAGTCTACATGATTTTTTTACTGATGATGCATAGTTACTAGAAGATTATATTACCAGAGCATTTGTGGGGCTGATCCAATCCTTGGTCAGCCCCAATGTTCCCTGGGAATTCCCTTATCCCATCCCACACTGACACCAATACTGACACGACACAGTTCTGTGAAACTGCAACTTTTGTAGACTCAATTATACAAAAATAAGGTAACCAGTTTTTTCTACCAAGTGGCACTACACATTCTACTTAACGACAAACCATCACTATAATCTCAAAATCATATTTGAACTAACCATATTAATAATTTGGATAATTTAGACTTCAAAACATAGGTACTAATAAAGAGTTCTACACGACACATACATTTTGGAATGTCCAAGTTATGTTCGATACGATACGGTCTACATACATTTTTGGAGTATCCGTATTTTCTAATGTAGATATAGGGTTAGGGTTGGGATTGGGCAAGGCTGACAAATATGGAAAGCAGCCAGCTCAATCAACTTGCTGCAATTCGAGTTGAAAGCGGGTCTGTCATGTTTGTAGAGTCTTGGTTTCCTGCTATGTTAGATGTGGATCATTAGTGGCACCTCTTGCCAAGCAAGTAGATAATGGATATCACTTGTACACATGCTGTGAGCAGCAGATCAAACACTTGGATATGCACCTTCGCTTCACTTAAGCAAGTAAGACTAGTATCCGGACACACACGTTGTGTGTGCAACGCATTATTTTTGATTTCATTACAATACATGTCAAACATTGCATGTGCAAATTCTATCATTAATATAAACTACTGAAAATTGCTGAAATACCCACTTTCGGGGTGGATGTTTATGAAAAATCCACCCGCAGGATGGGTTTTATGAAATACCCAAAATTATGTATTTTCACGTTAAATATTCCAAGATTCCCTTTAGATGTTCTGTATTTCCAAATTGTCATTTTGATAATACCATAACTACCCCTTTGCGCAAATTTGGTAATATATATGTATTTGAATTCACAAATTTAGATTTGGATTGCGATTTTCGTCTTCTTCTTCTTCTTCACGAGAGATCTGAATTCCATTACTCTTATCTTCAGCAGAGATCGCAAAGATCGTTCGTAGTTCACTGTGCTTTTCTTCAGTCGAACACTGATCATCGCTCATCATCATCATCATCATCATCACCATCATCATCTTCGTGGAGATATTTGAAGTTTTTCGACGATTAGGTCACTGTGCTCGGTTGTTTGCACTGATATAAAACAAATAACAATAAAAAAATATGATATCAATCAATATATACCTTAAAAAAAGGAAAAAAAAAGATCATTCTCCGTGATCTAAACACGAAAAATGGCCATTTTTCGTGATTTTAACACGGAGAATGACCATTCTCCTTCATTTTAACACGGGGAATGACCATTTTCCGTCATTTTAACACAAAAAATGACCATTTTAGGTGATTTTTCGTAATTTTAACACGAAGAATGACTATTTTCCAGCATGTTAACACGGGAATGGTCATTCTCCGTAATTTTAACACGAAGAATCGCCATTCTCCGTGATTTTACATCGGGGGATGGCCATTTTTCGTGATTTTAACACGGAGAATGTCCATTCTCCTGCATTCTAACACGGGGAATGGTCATTCCTCGTGATTTTACAAGGAAAAATGGTCATTCTTCGTGCATGCATTTTAACACGGGGAATGGCCATTCTCCGTGATTCTAAAACGGAGAATGACAATTCTCCGTGATTTTAACACGGTGAATAACCATTTTCCTGTATTTTAACACGAAAAATGGCCATTCTTCGTCATTTTAACACGGAAAATAGCAATTATCCGTCAATTTAACAAGGAGAATGTCAATTCTTTGTGATTTTAACACGGAGAATGACTAATCTCCTGCATTTTAACACGGTGAATGGCCATTCTCTGTCATTTAACACATAGAATGACTATTCCCCGTAATTTTAACACGGGAAATGACAATTCTCCGTAATTTTAACACGGAGAATGACCATTCTCCTGCATTTTAACACAAAAAATGACCATTCTCCGTCATTTAACACGGGAAAAGGCCATTCTCCGTCATTTTAACACGGAGAATGACAATTCTTCATAATTTTACAACGGGTGTGAAGATTGCGAATGGAGAGCCACTGACGAGTTTTTGAAGTAAGGTTTGAAGATTTTGGAGGAGAAAACCTAGATTCGAAAGTGAGCAGCGTATGGAAGAAGAGGAAGAATCGAAACATTTTTTTTTGAAAAGTTGGTTTCGTGGGTGTTTTCAATAAATTAGAAGGACAAAAAGGTCATTCCGCACCCTTTTATATATTTTTTTGCTAATTGTGGGCACGCGATAAAATGTTATTTTGCGGTGGATTTTTCATAAAACTTTTGTGGTTTTTGGGCATTTGATAAATTTTCTCTATAAACTAATACAATTGTATAGAGAATATATGGAAGTTCAAATATTTTCTCCTATCATTAGTAATTTTTTTAAATTTAAATCCTTACATATTCGAAACATAATCTTTTCAAATTTAGAATCCAATTCATAAGCTAAACTATAGTCAATTAATTGATGCTCTTATCAACTTATATTTAAATTAGGTTTTAAACTAAAAGTAATATATTTTTTTTTCATATGGTCAAAAATGTTATCTTATCATTACTATTTTTTTACCTTTTTAAATAATCTAACTAACATTATATTTAAATTTTATCTTATCATTATATTTAAGTAATATAATCTTAGTTTAAAAATGTTATCTTATCATTAATTTAAACAATCTAAGCTGATAAGAGAGTATTAATTAATTTAAATAATCTAACATAAGTGTAATTTAACGTAATAATTTAAATTATAAAGAGAATAAGAGAATGTTGAGAGGTTAATTATTTTAAACCCGTTAATGGTAAGATCATATTGAGATTCAAAAAAACAAAAAAAAAAAACAATCCGGTAAATTTAATAAGTTAAATTTATGTTTGTGTGAATAAATTCCATGACAGATCCAATATATAGTCAAAAAAATAAAATACATAAAGATGATGATCATCATGTAATACAGATGATAGATTACATACTATATTATAGACAAAAATGAAGAACTAAATATGTGACATCATATATTTTCTTCTTCAATTAACATATAATAAATATTTTATTTTTATTCAAAAAAATCCCTCCACCATTCAATCTGATACATAACATATGTTTTCTTCTTTATTATTATAATTGAAATATTTATTATTTTTATTCAAAAAATCCTCTCTGCCAAAGAATCAGATACATGTTAAACTAAACATACAGATACATGCATATTAATTTCATATGATAGCACTAATTTCAAGAAATAATATGTGTGTGTGAGAGAGAGGAAGTAGTATTACCCCTTGTTTTTTTCAGTATGGTAGTATGGTCCAGTGTTAGACTATAAGATTGACGGAGCCATCTACCCTAATCACCAAAACCATTTGTAACTGTAAAATCACCACCATCTAAAAAACGATCTAGAAGAGAGATGAAGAAAAAGATTTACTTACATAGGGATGATTCTTGCGTCAAGCTTTCCTCTCCTCCATGATCCGACCGCGTGCTATGTCTCTAGACAAATTTTTTTTCTTTCCCCTTCTCTATAAAAATAGGTCTAGAGTTGGCATGGTAGACGCAAAGTATGCAGAGATGAGAAATAGAAATCAGTAACAAAGGAGTTTTTGGTTAGGAGAGACATGAAAATAGTAAAAAAAATTATTCTCTTAATAAAAGAGAAGTTTAGAGAAAGAGAAACCGGATGTATCGTGAGAAAGAGGAGGAGGAGGTTACAAATCCAATTTGAAGTAAATTTTAACTTAGTAGGATGTAATGACTTTGTTACCCTAACATAAATATATTTTTATCTAAGAATGTATATAATCCAAATACCCCTACTATTTGGATTATATAATAGTATAGATTATAGTAGCTCAGAGTTGCGTGTTGTATCTCTTTTCTGGTTTAACACTAAAAAAAAGATGACAATGAAGTTGGTAATTTAGTCCAATATCAAGTAGGATTTGGGATCATGAGATGTAGATAATTGAAATTGATTCAGGCTTGAATAATTTTTTTTATAATGAATATGAGCCCAGTTCAGTATGGTACCTCATGGGCCAACTCCGGTTCGAGCCACACTGTGTTCCGTACATTGCACGACATCATCTTGAATTCTTAATACAGGTTCCTTTCTTAATGCAGAACCGATTCTAAGCATGTAAAAATGTCTAAACTCAGACCTCCTAAGTACAAATATGGATGTATGTAGTTGACCTCGAAGATGCCAAGTAACAACTTTATTTTAATTTGTTGTGGTTACCTTTGCCTTCAATTAATTTTAGATCTTTTTTTGAAGATTGGATTATACAATATTCATGGAAGATCATGTTAATTGGTAATGATATATTTTGGGTTTCCTCCAATAAGTATAGATCAATGTTGGGCTACATTCAATTGAATGATCATGATGGATCGGGGAATCGGCACCATTCGCCTACGGGTATAAGCGACAGGCCGACCACGCGGTCCGTCGTGCGGCGCTGCTGAGGGCGACGAGAAGTCGTCCGCCATAAACGATCGCAGGCTCGATCGTAAGGGCGTCGCAGGCGACAAGGAATTAGTGGCCGTCGTACGGGCGGTCACGCTTAGTCGTCGAGAGCCTCTCTTCGGCGTCGTGGGCAAAGCGAGGTGTTGAGTAACTGCCATTGAAAGACGGTGTGCTGCCGAGCGGAGCTCTGGAGCGCGCGGGGTGCGCGGGGTGCGTGTGTACGGCGATGATGACAAGGCCAACGGACTACGTCCGCACTCCAAAAGTCGTTCCATAAGACAGGCCAAGAATCGTGTGCGTGGGACACACGATTATACTGAGCCCGCACGCGTTGGGAAAAAAAAAAGAAAGAAAAAAAAATGATCATGATGGTTCATAAAAAATAGGACATAATTCTGTGCGCAACTTGAACTAAAAGACAATAATTTGTAGGCAGAATACGTGGGATTCGTTTTCTAGCATATATCTTCAATTTTTAAGAGTTTATACCTAGAAATTCTATACCGTTTCCAGCATCTATTTATTAGTCCTATATGAATAGGTCAAAATGACTTTGAGTAGCTTGGATCCAGGAAAAAGAACAGAAAATTCCATCATTGGTTGAATCAATATGATTCAATGGACTATATACCAAACTGCTTCTGATTAAGTTAATATAGTTTGTAACGTGCCTTTTTTGATGAAAGGTTCTTACTGCAGCATATTAATTAACTGTCAATGAGAAACCTGAGATTACTGGTTTATATGTAGTGCGGGACCTTACAATCTTCACATAGAAACCTCACATTGTTAAAATTTTCGGGGTTAAGTATAAAATATCCCACAACGTTTCAGAAGAAGAAGATAAAGATCACTGCAACAGTATATGTGTTCCTTTCCCCTTTGCTATCAGACATGACACATTGAAACTCAAAACATTAGCGTTGTGTCCAACATGTATCAGACACATCATGTACACCAATAAATACACGATAACACCAAAATCAGTCTCATGTTAATTTGTACATGGAAATGTTCTTGTATTGTTGAGTAGCAGCAGCCACTGTCACTTTCATCCAGAAAGAAGGAGCTTCGTGGAATATATATAGTTGCAGTATCAGCAGAAATTGACTAATTCAAAACCACCTAAACCTTCCAAAACTGCTGAAACAAGTACTCACAGGGAGGATCCAAAACCGAAAACTGAAATCAATTTTATAAACCTCATAGAGTAAATGGCTTTTATTCCTCTCTCACAGAGACAAAGTGTCGAAGAGTTCTTTTCTCCTTGGGCCACCATTTGAGGAACTAGTAATTTTATTACGCTTTTCTTTCTCCTTATTTGTCAAAATGAAACATTTGCGGCCTAATCTCTTAGGCCAATATGGCTTGTGTGCATTTCTTAGATTAATTATGCCTGATCGATATGGCTTTTATACGTTCTTAATTATGATCGATTATGCTAGACAACCCCAAAATTTGTTGATCATCCTTTGTAAACTGAACTTCATATGCAAAGCCAGGTTGTCGTAGACAGGGGCGGAGTCACCTTAGGGCTCAGGTGGGCTACATGTAACGTCCGAAATGTTGCACCCCGTCCGAGGCCCAGTTGCATAACCTTTTCACGGACCAAGGTTATGCGGAAAGCTTCCAGAACATTCTAGAAGATGGCGGAAGGCTCCAAAAGATAGTGGATCTCTCCGGAAGGCCCAAGATCGTTCTAGGAGGCCTAAGAAGCTTCTGGATGGCCCGTGAAGTTTTCTTTTCTGTTGCTAGGGAATAATACTGGAATATGCCGTTCCAGTTATGGTAGAAAAGAATAATCCTTGGAATATTCCTTCCAGGACTTTCCATGTAAAGCTCTCTGAGCACTTATAAAAGGGGGAGGCTTTCATTTGTTCCTCACCACCTAAACTTGTAAGCATTTTCCATTCAATAAAGAAATCTTACGAGTCTCCTCTTTGCTCCACTATTCTAATTTTCTTAGCAATCTAGCTAAGTCGGGTTGATGGTAATGCGATCATTGAATTGAGATGAGTTAGAATGTTGGTTGATCGGTTGGTGTGCCTAACGACTAAGTTGGCGATAAGCACGAGCGTGGCTCAGATTTGGAAAATGAATAGGAGTAGTGTGTGCGAGAGTCCGTGAATGTTGGTTAAAGTGATAAGCCGATAAGTATACTCAGTTAGTTTCGAAGACGAAACTTTTTTTGAGTGGTGTATGATGTAGTGTCCCGTCCCGCTCAATCAATCGGAGGAATCGAAACGCCGACGGCGTTCGGACTTAGCCACGTAACGGCGACTCGAAGACATCGCTCGATCGAGGCGACCGCTCGCTCATGTGGGATAGTTTCGGTGAACTTGCATCATCTTAGCCTTCACTTAATAAATCGAATGTTTTCAACTTGCACAAGTAGGCTTGATAATAAAAGAGACGAATCCACATAGCTGAGGGAATAATCCCAATGTGTCGAATTGAGTTAGAATTTGGAAAGGTCCAACGGTCTGTGAAACCCAGATTTTAGTATTAATGGATTTGTAGTGTAATATTAGTTTAGTTATTTTATTATTATTATTATTATTATTATTATTATTATTATTATTATTATTATTATTTATTATCTATTAGTCGGATTTAGGAAAAATATTATTTTTAAAATTATTTTTGGATTTTAGTTTGTGGCCCTGTCCCCAATCCCGAGTCCGGACTCCGAACCCGAGTTCGAACCCGATTCGATTTCCCGAAACCGACCCTGATCCAATTATTTTATTTTTGAAATCCTAATTAAAATCTAGCAATAATTATTAGTTTAAAAAAAAAAAAATATTAGCCCATTGGCTTGGGCACCCACGACCAAGCCAGCAACCCACTCCCCTCCATATTCTCCAGCACCTATTACTCTCCTCCACAACTCTCCTAACTTTCCCCTCTATTTCCTCTCGCGAGCAACTACTCCAGCACCTATTACTCCTCCACTTCTCCCATATAATCCCCATTACTCTCAATTCTCTTTCCCTCTCATTCTAATTATTTTTCTTCCTCTCATTCTCCCTCTTCTCAGCACCCCAATTTCCAAGCCCTTCCCGCACGTGCCGACCCGAGCTCTCCGGCCGACCCCAACTCCGGCGCCATCTCCCGCGTGGCCCCACCTCTGCAGGACGCCCAGCCCCGTCCGCGTCTCCTCGCGCGCCCCTGGGCCGCCCACCTCCGGCGCCGTCCCACCTCCAGCACCCCCGGCCGCGTCCAGCGCCGCACCAGCCCGCAGCTCCGCCTCCCGCGTGCGCCCTAGGCCGCGACTCCCCGGCCGAACCCCCTCGGCTGCTCCCCGACCCGACAGCGCCTCCTCGCCGAGCTTCCCGTGTTTCAGCGGGTCCCCGATCTCCAGATCCGCTGTCCGGTTCATTCCCGTGCTTTCCGCGGTCCCGGTTTCCGCTGTCCTAGGCGATTCTTCGCTGTCCGTGTATTTCTTTCTCCCATTTTCATCTGAGAGCTCTAGCCGAGCAATCCGAGGTATACTTTCGTGTCCCCGTGTCCCTCCCGTAGTGTCAATGATGATACGGTTCCCGATCCCGTCCCGGGATTCGGTTGCGTTTTCGGTTTCTTCGGATTTCGAACTTTTCTTCGGAAAGTTTCTGTGGTTTGTTGTCTGTGAGAATTCCGAGTTTAGTTTCGGAATTTCCGAAACTAATACATTTGGGTTTTGTGATCTTTTTCCTAGTTGTTTCCGTGGTATTTTCGGGTTTTTCGAAATATATTTCGAAAACGTTCTGTGAATGGGATTTTTCATATATTTTGTGGATGGAAATTATTTTCAGTGGGTTTCCCTGGTTTGGGATAATTATTTTGGTATTTGTTGGCATTTTCCCAGTATTGGGTTGTCCCAGTTATAGAGGAAATGCTGCCCAAATTTTCTTAAAAAGTTTTAAAATATTTTCCAAAACCAGTTATTTTGTAAAGGAATTATTTAGTTTATTTTTGTTTTTCGGGCGACGACCATACCGGTCTATGGGCCCTAGCAAAATGCAAACGAAACTGGTATTATCCGGACGTTGAGGCATTAGCAAAAAATAATATTTTAAACCAAGTCTGAGACACATTTAAGTATTATCTTTAATTTATAATTATTATTTTTTAGAATGGGTACTGCTGTTAGTATTTTTGGTGCGGGGCTTCGGCATGCTGAATGGACCGCTTTCCGGCGTTCAGGATTCACCCGAGTTTTATTATTATTCCTAAAAATTCATTTATGTAAATAGTTGTAAGGGCATAAGCCCAGTTTTCTATTTTCTTTGCTGCGACCCTGTATTGTGTAGCGTAGCTTTCTTTATTTTTTGGGTTATTGTTTTGGCTTTAAACGCATAGTTTATTAAAATGAGTATTTATTTTAATATAGAAAATTAATAAGGTTTTCTCACAGTAAATAAATTAGTAAAATTATAAGTTTGTTATTTAAACAAATTCACGTTCTTCTTATCTAAAGAAAAGTATTAGTTTTATATATGATATTACAAAATACAAAGTTTTGCCAAGTTAACCGATATTTGCCATTTTTTCAATTAATCAATAACTGGCTTATTTTAATTAAATGATAACGAACGTAGATTGCGACGTTAGACGATTTCCGGTAGATTAACTAAATAATCTAAAATATGACTAGGGTCTACTTCTAGAGATTGTAACTAGCACACCTAGAATGGTTTCATATTGGTTCTAAGCCAAGGTTCTCAACTGTAGGATCTCGGAGGCGAACCTGACATCCTCCTCGGAACCGACTTTATCGATCCAGTCAACTAAACAGAGGCAAGTTACGGTTATGTTTTCCTGTATTTTATTTAGTAATTGTCTAGCTGCATGTTTAAACCACATTGCTATACGGAACCCTCTCCTAGGGTTCAGATATTGATTGATATTGATTGTGGGGATTGGGGGAATAGTGCAACGTTTATGGCCAATACCCCCTATATTGCAAGATTGTGCGAGCTTACCCCTCTTACACACGGGAATAAGCCGTATCGCGTCGCTAGGACGCTATTGTATAACCCAAGCCGGTCATAGACGATTACACATTCAAATCACATTGTTTTTAATCGTAGAACTACTAAAAAATATTGTTTCAACTGTTTAGCCTGCACTTTTCCATTATTATTTGAAATATGAGATACATATTCGTACTTGCTCCCTCCTGACTGGAGACAACATTTTTAGGCGACATTGAGGATACAGAGCTATTGTACAATAGCTATTATGACCCAGTTCTGTACCCTGTGGTATTGCCAGAGTCCCCCTTGTAGGATGCTGGATCTGAGGCCGACGAGCCGAACGTTTAGCTAGTTATTTCCAGTTTCTAATTTTGTTGTTTTGGAATTTTGTTAATTTGAATTCAGCATTTTATTTCAATTCTTATATTCCAGTTGTACTTTTCAAATGTTGAATAAAGTTTTAAATTTTTCGTATATTCAGTTGTGACAAATGTATAGATGTTGTTGAGAATACCTGCATATAGAACAGCTTACTGCCGCCGTCTCACAACGGTGCAGGCTGGGCATGATCCGGTTCGACCCAATTAATTTGGGATCGGGTCGTGACACGGTCGGTTTAGAGTTGGTACACAGCGTGCTTTCAAAAGGACACTCGGTCCTTCATCCCGTGGCTTGGGAGAAGGAAAGTTGGTCTTCGATACAAAACCATGAATTAGCCTAAGTCATAGGCGTCGCCCGCATAAATGTTCGATAAAGCATGCACGCACGATGCAAGGCTTGGCATAGCCTTTGCTCGTCCCTCGGGTTAAGTTATAGGCTCGATTAAGTTAGGCAAAGTTATGCCGGTCGACCTAAGCTATTCTAAGTGTTGTCCCGCTCATTCTGCGGTTGTCAAGTTAAATAGTCCCACGATCCCAAGGCCCGTCATATGAGGTATGATTTGGACGATAGCGTTGCATAGAACACGAGTTGGTTTAAGGCACGAGCCACAGTTGATTCAGTAGAAAGTTAGCCACGGTCTGTCGATACTTAAGAAACACGTTATGTTCAAGTTAAGTTGGAAGGCTATGTAGTAGCCGTTTTCGGAGTTTCAAAGAAATGTTAAGTCTAAGCGATGGTTAGTCGCCGAGAGAAAATATGTCGGGACTGTAGTTCAGTCGCCGAGGCAACCCTGGTCTAGGCTCTGCAAAGAAGTGTGAAAAGTGGAAGAAGTAAAGCAAAGAAACTAAGTGATGATGATGAGACCATGCAATTACGTTAAGTCAAAAAGTTAGCGTAGACACGTGGTCATGGACAACTTGTCGACAAGGGCGATGGTTCTTCGAGCGGCAACCCGGGGCCACGGGACCGACTCGGCCTAGGAAGAACAAATTATAGCCGAGATGGGTAATAGACAATTGGTAGTACAGGAACTTGCATCGGAGATTGATACTTGCGGTGCAAGGATCCCGTTTGCCAGGCTTTGTCCACGATGGCTAGTTAATGCCAGTGACCATTTATATAGATGGGTCGGCACGGACGGCAATCCGCGTGTGTGCCTTTGGATGGAGTCGAGTTGATGGTGTACACAATTAGAACACAATGTCTGGACCTAAGATTTGGCTACAACGAAGGCGACATGCTTCAGCACGAGATGTGGCACCGGGTGTTAAGTTGTTGGCATAGAGTTGCATTAGTTAGATTTGGGCTGTTGCGAGTTAAGTCGAGAAGGGCCGTAGGGCAAGTTGGGTGAAGTTACGTTGAGTTGTTAGGCCCGACCTCGAAATGTGAGGCACGACCGCGTTGTTACAACCAAAGTATAGGCAAGACTAAGCGAGGAGGCTCTGCCTCAGAGATATTGAAGCACGAATCAAGTTCATGGCACGACCGAGTCGTTACGTCACAGAGTATGGCACGAAAGACAAGCATGAGTCGGTGCGAGCATGAGTCGGTGCGTTGACATTGCAAGCACGAGAAAGGTCTAGAGGCAAGAAAATTTCTATAATTAAGCACGTGTCTGGAGAGTATCTAGTTCCAAAAGTTCTAGAAAGGATTCACAACAAAGAAATTTCACTATCTAACATCTCAACTATGTTTGGCACTATCATGAACATGTGAGAATCACTTTCAACTATGTTCATGGGTGAGCGACAGAGAACACCAGTGTCAAAGAAGTATCATGGCCAATATGTGTGGAATACGGAAATGGGAATGGATACGGTGCTCCCGAAGAGTATCCGTGCAACATAGAAAATAAGTAACAAATATTTTCTTCCAGAGATAGCTTGTAAAGACATGACCATAGACAATATCTCAATGGGGCAGCCGTTGATCTCTTTGTGAAAGCTAATGTAACAGCCCATAATATCTTACTCCTAGGAAATTATTTATCTAGTGTAGATGCAGCTATTTTTCATCTTTCATCTGATCATAAACAATATTGCATTTTCCAACCAGGTGTATGGACAGGATGATTGATGGCGGTGAGGCTTGGTTTGGGATTGCTGCCGTTTCTCAAAAAGCCACAGCAGAAGCAGCTGTTGACAGCAGGCGTGAGGATGCTGTCAAAACTGCCCCGAATTTGAACCGACTTTTCAAAAGTTTCTCGATAAATTGTTGTTACCAAACAGCTTTGGACCACTTTCTGAAGAGAAATTAGTAGCGACAGCAAAGCAGCCTCTAATAATCAATCCTAAACTCAGTATGAATGAGCTTGCGGGCAAGCAGTGTTTGCAGGCAGGATAACTGGAATAATTGAAGTGTTATTGAATGCAGTTCCTTTCTGTTGTGTTTTCAACCTCACAAGTCTGGAATGATAAATGAAATTGCACTATTAATTTTTTTGACCAAACACATACTGTAGAAGTTGTCTTCTAAGTTTCTGAAGCTTAGCCTTGGAAGGATGACATACTACACATTTTAAGTTACTGATGTAAACTTCTGGGATCATGTACTAATATTACACATCTTTAAGGAGAAGCAAAAAATTTCTAATATTTGAACAATGTAAAAGTGAAATAATGCTCGGCAGGAGTTCAGGTTCCGATCATTTTGGTTTAGCTGGATGCAAACACATGGAGCAAGCTTGAGGTAGGACTGGCAATAGGTTGGCTAATTAAGGCCATATCGTGCACCACCTTTGAGTTTTAAGTCTTAAATTTTTGTTTTATTTTTCTTTCTATTTTCGAATGTTATGCAATTTGCGATCAAGTCTAAATTAACCAAATTATTAATACGTAATTCAAATATGATTTTGAGATTATAGTGATGGTTTGCGGTTAAGTAGTACACTTTCA
Source organism: Iris pallida (assembly GCA_029216955.1). NCBI lineage: Eukaryota > Viridiplantae > Streptophyta > Magnoliopsida > Asparagales > Iridaceae > Iris > Iris pallida. The sequence continues at coordinate 8,278,744 of JANAVB010015800.1, forward strand.
GAAAACCTACAAAAAAAATGAATGCACACCTCGGCATGGAACTAAAAAGAATAATGTGTAGTGCCACTAGTTACCTAATTTTTGTATAATTGAGTCTAAAAAAGTTGTATTTTCACATTACCTTAATACAAACTAGGATATATCAAAATGTGCACAGAAACAGTAATATATATCAAAATGTGCACAGAACTGTATCGTGTCAGTATTGGTGTCGTGGGGATGGGAGAGGAGGGAATTCCCATGGAACATTGGGGCTGACCAATGATACAACTATGGTTGGAGTATATTGGATCAGCCCCACAAAAGCTCCGGTAATATAATCTTCTAGTAACTATGCATCGTTAGTAAAATATCATGTAAACTGAGACAAATGATTTGTAGGGCTTTACCCTTTGTTAGAGGGGGAGCCCTTCCAGAAATTCTCTGGGCCCAACTAAATGGACCGAGAGGAGGTTTGGAAATAGTTTTCAACCAGCAATTGATGCGCCTCGGTTAAAACCTCACTAGCTGCGTCATTGCCCTAAGCGCAAAGATGAATTTTCAATGATTCATGGGCCCTTATTTTATACTGCTTTCCTCTCACTCCCACTGCATTGCTTTTCCGATGTGGGGCTAATAATGTTACCAGGAACATGAAACATTGTACATAACGGATAGCGCTTTGTTTGCTGCAGCCACCAAGGGCTCTAAAGGAAAAAAAAAAAACACCGTTGCCGGGGATCGAACCCGGGTCACCCGCGTGACAAGCGGGAATACTCACCACTATACTACAACGACAACTGTGTTCATTCTCTTTTTTCCTATATATAAACATTGTGTGTAAAATTTGTCTTGCATCAAGTTCACCACAAAAATGTGGGCATGGGCATGGTTGCTTGCTGGAAAGTTGACGATCAAGGTGAGAACTGCAAATTTATCTTGAAATAAAATGCACTTTTTCGAAAGTGGTGATGCAAAATTCCGTTTAGTAAACACTGTGCGAAGGTGATTCATTTGCATTGTCGTTATCTATTCAAAAATTTAAAATGATTGAAAGTCCATATTTTTTCTTAGAATTTGGATATGGAGAATAGTAAAAAACTTGTAACATCGAAAATCCTCTTATAGTTGAACTTTCTTTAAGACGGGTTTATTATTTATCAAACATTGAAAGGGGTTTTTAAAAGCCTACTTTTAACAATGTCCAGTTCACTTGCTATAAAAAAAATTGATAAGTAATGGTGACAACAATAAAAGTTTTAGGTTATCTTTACTTAAATATTTTTAGATTTTAACTTCTTCACTTTCCTATTTCACTTGGGTACTTTCAACTTTCTTACTTAAATACTTTTAGATTTTTAGATTTTAACTTCTTTATGTTAACCCATTTTTTCTAACTTTATAGATTTTAGGATCATCCTTCCCTTGGGATTAAAAAACTACATCCCTCGTCTCCTAAATCCTAATTGGGATTATGGAGGGCATGAAGGGTCATCCTTATAGAAAGGGTCCGAGCTCTCCAGCCTAGTGGTATTAGAGCAGACACACGGAGGGACCGGCAATGTTCCAGTACCCCAATTGTGTGTGTGCGTAAAATTTCAAAAAAAAGAGTGCTAGTCAACGGATGAGGGTATCATGCGCGAGGGGGGAGGAAGAAATGGTAGCTCTGAATTAGGATTCAGAGACAAGGTGATAGATATAGATTTGGTCAGCACTCAGGCCCGCTGGAGTTGCCGTATTTAAGCTCTCCAGGTGGCGAGCTACGTCCAAACTAAAGATAAAGAACATGCGAATTGGAAAATAGGAAGAAATTGCAAAAATGTTGGCATTGGATCAAATCGTATCGTTATGGTCTGATTCAGCCTTGGTTGGTTGGCTGCATAGGTCGGATCCAATTTGACATGTGCACCCATATTAGGGTTCACCTATTAGAATTTTCATATTACCTGTTCATAAACAGGGAGATGCTATTATATGGTGATCCCAAATTCTTGTTTCACATAACCTACCTCCTAAGCTATTCCTCTTCTCCACCTTTTTAGGGAGGTTCGTTGTGGGATGAGACAAGGAGCATCCTCATTGTGGGATAATTCACGACCATGTGAAGGGTATAGTAGTAGGAAGCTGTTGACGGTATGTCAAATGTATAATCCATATGTATGAAGATACCTAGTATTTGCGTTATTGTATTGTTTTTGTAAACTATATTATTCCTAGCTTTTTTGTATGGTTGAGACTTAAATGACTTCCCTAAACCTAGATGCATGCCCAACATCAAGTAGAAGAGTCATTGATTTAGGCTAATTCTAAAGGCACTCCAAAACTTACTTGGGGCTACCCTTACTAGAGGTCAGTCCAGTTTTGTGGAAATTTTACTCAGGACAGTCCCAATTTTAGTTTGGGCTGTCCACCTCCATCCCCAAACCCTCAACCAACACTTCATTTGGTCATTTTCATTCTCCCTATTCTATATTCTTAAACCCTAAACCCTAATTCTCTTCTCCATTATTTCAATTTCAAATTCCTAAACCCTAAATCCCTTCTCCGTTTCCCCAATTCCAAGCAATGGTACCCAAACCCAACCCTTCATCAAAATCTAGGTATGTTTTAATTTTTGCTATATTTTCGTTTTAAATTTATTTAATTTTTGGTAATGCTCAAAGTAGTTAGATAAAATAGGATAGAACTAATTTAGGGTTCATGTATCTTTCTTTCGAACCCAAGAAATCTATTTTATGCATCGTAGTCATAACCCTAGAATCATTGTTTTGGCCTATAGTCGGCCATGAACACGACAGGACTGTAGGCAAAACCTACAGTCCTTTATTATAATAAGGACTGCAGGTATTTCCTAGAGTCCTGAACTATAGGAAGGACTGCAGTCAGTCACACAGTCCTGAAATATATATCGGACTGCAACAGCGACTACATGGCGTACTATGCTGGTGTCGGACATACTATACGTTGTTGAACCCTCACATGCCAAGGCCCGATATTGTAAGAGTTCTGGAACCTCTTCCCCCCAAAAAAGTCCTCTATGTTGCACTGCTGAAGATGGTGAGGACGAAAGTCGTAGCCTTGAAAGATTTTCAAATTTGTAGCCTTAAAGGATTTTCAAATTTGTAGAATTAATTTATGTCGTGTCATTTGCTGGCTAAAAAAATGAAGGGGTTGTCAAAAAGTCTCCCAATGCAAAGGTAAAAACTATGTTAATATTTGTAACGAGATGGAGCGCATCGACAACTCTCTAGATTTTTTCTTCAAGGAAAATAGAGAGCAGCGTACGAAGGTCCGACATTATAATTAGTGTTTTTTGTGTGGTTATGTGGACATATGATCTTATTTTGGATATTTGGATATGTGGACATGTGATGGATATGTTTTGGACATGTGGACATGTGATGGATATGTTTTAGATATGTTTGGATATGTGATTTTATTTTGGATATCTGATTTTATGTTCCTAGATATGTGGAATGTGATTTTATGAAAAGTAGGTTATACAGGTTCTAAATTCTTGTAGTTGTATCATTATATGTGATTAAGTTACTTGGTATCCGAAGTGTATCAGTTGGTATCAGAGTATCAGTATTTTCTTCATAAAGTAGAACGGTCAACAAAGTTGGCACTCCTACATAAAGTTTGGACTGCAATCTAGTTGACAGTCCAGATCAAAACTCTATGTTTGGAGAGCTAAGTAGGACTTGTAACAAAGTTGGCAGTCCTACAGAAAGTTTGGACTGCCATCTAGCTGATAGTCTAATTCAAAACTCTCTGTTTGGAGAGTTAAGTAGGACTGCCAAAAAAGTTGGTAGTCCTATATGAAGTTTGGACTGCCAGCTAGCTGACACTCCAAATCAAAACTCTATGCTTTGAGAGTTAAGTAGGACTGCCAACTACATGAAGTTTGGACTGCCATCTAGCTGACAGTCAAATTCAAAACTCTCTGTTTGGGGAGAGTTTTGAAATAAAATCGTTCAAGCAAGGACTGCCAACTAGCTGACAGTCCAAATCAAAACTCTTTGTTTGGAGAGTTTTGATATGAAATTGTTAAGGACTGTCAATGAATTTGACAGTCCTGTTGTTAACCAGGACTGGCAACAGGTGGCAGTCCTATATGAAGTTTGGACTACCATCTATCTGATAGTCCAAAACAAAACTCTTTGTTTGGAGAGTTTTGATAAAAAAATTGTTCTAGACTGTCAATGAATATGACAATCCTAGCTTTATGCAGAACTGCCAAGAAAGAAGGCAGTCCTGCTTTATGCAGAAGAAACTGATACTCTGATACACTTACTACCAAACGATGTACTTATATAGGATACCAATTGATACACTGATGTCAAGGATAAAAACACATATTGTACTACATGAACACAAGTAAACACATATTGCACACAGGTAAACAGATATTACTACAAAACACATATTTCACATAGGTAAACACATATTACTACAAAACACATATTGTACTTCATATTACACTTAGTGGTTTAACAATATACAAAATGATATAATTTACTATATACAAAAGTGGTTCCTCCATATACAAAATGCAAAAATGTAAAATATAAATGTTCTATCATCAACATCCTACTATTTGTAGATGTCGTATCAGTCAATTTCGATGTCGAAGTGACCAAATTGTTGTCATCTAGGTGATTGCTTCGTCCGGTGCATATTTGTACCAAATTATTGAATGTGGGGGAATGCGAGAATGATCGATCAACCTTAGTATAACAAAGTGGTTTCCGATATGTCCTATAGTACATATGTTAGATTGTCTGTGCTCAGCCGACGGAGCACACATCGGAAAGAATTATTGTTAATACCCCGCGAAATAACTACAATATGTTAGATGGGATGGACATGTAGGGGTCTTCATCGATAATATTGTCAGTGCAAGGAATACTTGTCAACAAGTTTTCAACTGTTTTTTTTTACTTAGCATGCGGGTGTAGAATGGACAACCACATTTTCTATGTTTGTAATATGGATCTTGAATGGACAACCACATTTTCTCATACCAACATTTCTATTTGAAACTTTTCCTTGGAGAACTGCATCTTTGTTCCTATGGCATCTGAACAAACCACCTCTTTCACATCCAACTTGTAAAGTTTTTCGTCCCGGACGGTTTCGGACCGATCTAGACTGCGGGAAAATTAGACACCCCAAAAAATAAGCAGGACTGCAGGACTTGTGACAGTCCTTTGTTTCTTCAGGACTGTCACATTTCTTGACAGTCTTGTTTAACAAGTGGACTGTCACTTGTTTGACAGTCTTTCTTTTTTGTGGGGCTGTGCTTATTGCCTACAGTCCTGCTTCCTACAGTGCCGAAATTAATATATCAAATTATTTACCAAGAGTGCTTTCAAGGACCCGATGTGTTCTTCAGACGGAGCGGGACGAGAAATTAGTATATTTGATGGCCCGGGTTCTTCGATATGCATTTTCCTACATTGAACACATATAATTCAACATTTATATGTAAAAATAACGTTTGAAAACATAATCATCATATTAACTCGATGACATACCAAAGAACAGTGGAATTCGATGAAAGTATAACTACAATTTTCACCCACAATCGTCACACAATTTGGGTTGGGAAGAAAGTTGGAGTAGGGTTTATTTATCTTCACACAATCTAGAATTTTTGGGGGAGAACAGAGCAAGAGCGGGAGAAGAGGGAAAAAATGTTGGATTTTATAGTTGTTTGTGGGCTAGCCTCAAGTAACAAATATAAGTGGCAAACTTGTAAATATTTGAAAAATTCTGGACAAGTCCCAAGTAAGTTTTGGAGTGCCTTTAGAATTAGCCTTGATTTATTAACATGTATAACGCCAGTTAATTAGGACTAATAATAAACTTGTTGGATTGATTTATCTATAAAATTGTAGGATAACCTAGTTTAATATTGACCATAAGGATCCCCTCAACTTAGCATGATATTTTCTAGCCTCCACTTCCTCATGTAATATGGGATTTTATTTGCTTTTATTTGGGTTTGTGTTGGAAATGTTGTAATACAGACATTGGACTCTTTGTTATTTTTTATTGCTTGAGGTTGGACTAATATACGGAGAAAATGGGATGGGCTGTATCCAAGACTAGCACTCTTTTGTAGGTGCCGAATTGCGATATGTGACAAAAATGTACAAATGTGGTATGTTTGTTATCATGAATACAACATGCCTCTGTTGACACTTGTGGCATCAAGCCAAACCTAGGGTAGATTTTTTGCATTGACCCTCTAACGGACTTATTGGCGACGTAGTATCTAACGACTACTGAATAGACAAAACATGCTCGACTTTTTTACGTCAGGAAATGGTCGAACTTGAGCAGGGCACTGTGGTCATCACAGGTTAGGCACCGATGTATACCAAAAGTGATCTACGAAGGATAAGTCCGTGCAATTCACAATATTGTTGACACTGTTGGACCACATGATTGAAGAGTTTGTGGGTTATGCTACTGCCAAACATGGGGAAGTGTTGAGGTCGAGGTTATTATTTTTTTTTATCTTGGGCTTGACTCATATGACGGAAGTCGAAATCAGACATGTGATACATGTCAGCCATGATCAAGATCTAGTGATATTTGACTCTACCATGTCTGGAAAACATTATATGATCCATTCGTCAAACAATCAGGGACAGATCCAGAAATGTATAATATGGTGGGCTATAGTGGATTGGAGTGGGCTAGGTGTGGGCTAACTCCCACAAAATAAAAAAAACTGTATAGAAAAGAAAAAATTAGGTAGGCTGGAGACCATCCCAGGCTCCACTTGAATGTGCCCCTACAAACAATGAGGTTTACACGAGATTTAGATGCTCAAACTCGAGGCAAAACATATTTACATGCAAAAGTCCGAAGTCGCGTTCATTAAAAATGTGTACCTTAAATGGGTTGATTATGGATCATGCTGCAAGAAATGTTCAAATGCAAAAGGGAAGGCTAAGAAGGATAATGCCAAAACCCAAACAAGGCAAAATGAGTGAAAGAAGGGCCAATATACTCGAAATTATCCAAGGTATGCCCAAAACCTTCTCTCATTATGTTTTTTTAAGTATCCCTCTACCTCCCTTGGTCATTCAACTCTCTTTTTCTTCAAATTCAAACTCAAACCCAACAAACACATATCCATTCAACCAAAACCATAAGGACAAAAATATTATTCCTGATTCATCTAATATGGTTAATGTTTTATAGAGTTAGGTTATTGCAACTTGGATGTAAGCTAATGCTGAAATGGACAAACATTTGAGAGTATCCTTACAATCTCTTGACTTTTTGAGTTTAGCTCCTTGAAAAAAACACAAAGGATGAGATGCATGTAATCCAACGGCTATTAATGACCGAGTTTTTTAATTTTAAGAACTCATGAGTCCTCTAGGATTTTCGCTTACAAATAACAAGATTTTCGGAGTTCTCTAATGAAATGGACAAGAATTGAGGGGCTAATATAGAAGAAATAAATAAATTTTCACTTGTACTTTGTTTGTCATAAGGAAAACATATGAACAAATTATTCTCATATATAACCAATTTAAGAGAAACCATTTTTTTTCTTTCTTTTCCAAGACCTACAACAATAAGGAAGAATTTGGGACTTCTCACCCTTATTCTTCGACATTCACCTATGTTTTTCCCACCCTTATTCTTATACAATTATCAAGAGAAGACAAATTCTCAACAAATATATCTCACTTGTAGAGAAACATAATATCCACGAAATATATCATCTACTTCCTAAAGTGACCTGAATTTGAATGTGAACCCACAATTTTCCTGAAAAATGTTTTCTAATTTCTGCAACTAACAAATTCAATATTTAATTCAGAAGGTTGTGTATACCCTGCAAAACCCCAGGATAAAAAGAAAAAGAAAAATTGTTCTGTATTTCTTCATCCTCGACCTCCTTGCTGGGAAAAAAGGAACAAAATTGAGTTTAAAATAAGTACAATGATCAATAACGAAAACTTTCGACAATTGACAACTTGGTAGAAAAAAAAACTAGTTATCTTATTTTTGTATAGTGATGGTTTGTGGTTAAGTAGAATGTGTAGTGCCACTTGGTAGAAAAAAAACTAGTTACCTTATTTTTGTATAACTGAGTCTACAAAAGTTGCAGTTTCCCATTTCCTTATGACATCAAAATGTGCACAATACAGTAATATATATCAAAATGTGCACAGAACTGTGTCGTGTCCATATTGGCGTCAGTGCTGGATGAGAGAGGAGGAGGGAATTCCCAGTGAACATTGGGCTTGACCAAGGATATATAACTTTTCTTGGAGTATATTGGATCAGCCCAACAAATGCTCCGGTAGTATAATCTTCTGGTAACTATGCATCATCAGTGAAAAACTATGTAGACTGAGACAAACCATCTCTACTATTATAAAGGGACTTCAAAATGGCTCATGAGCCGTCGTTAAACTAACTCATAATATTATCTAATTAAACACATATTCATAATTTAAAAAATAATCATAATAAATCATATTAAAATATTTTTAAATTTTATTTAAATATTCTAATGTAAGTTAAATTTTTATATACTTTATTAATATTATCATTGATTTTTTTATAGTGAAGGTGACTAGTGTTTTTAAAGGACATGGCCTATTTTGATGATAGAACCCTGACACAATAATAAAAATTTGGAAAATAAATGATTTGTAGGGCTTTACCCTTTGTTAGAGGGAGCCCTTCCAGATATTCTCTAGGCCCAACTGAATGGACCAAGAGGGGGTTTGGAAATAGTTTTCAACCAGCAATTGACGCGCCTCGGTTAAAACCTCACTAGTTGCGTCATTGCCCCAAGCGCAAAGATGAGTTTTCAGTGGCTCATGGGCCCTCTTTTTATACTGCTTTCCTCTCACTCCCACTTCTTTGCTATTCCGATGTGGGACTAATAATGTTTGCAGAAACATTGTACATAAGGACTTTGCTTTACTCCTTTACAGTCGGAATGGAGAGAGGTATTCAAGAATAAGGCTGAGCAAAATGGATTGTTTTTTCTTCCGCTTTGTTTGCTGCAGTCACCAAGGATTAAACTGATAACTCTTAAGGATAGATGGATAGATTACATACAAATTTAATAATAACACTCTTAAATCTCAGAGAAGCAGAGTGGGAACATGATAATAGAGGAGAATCCATGGGATAGAAATCTTACTTCATGTTCTGCAAACATAAGAAGACTATGATAAAAAAAATGAAAAAAGAAACACTACAAGAAAAATGACCTTTCTTGACGGTCAATTTATTGACGTATGGTCAAAACCGTCAAGGAAAGCAGTTATCTTGACGGTTTTAGACATACGTCAACAAAACACCCATTTTTCTGTTATATATTAAAATTTGACCATATTACTTGACGGTTTTATACAAAGCGTCAAGAAAACCCATTGCATTACTTGACGGTTTGCTGATAACCGTCAAGTAATGCATGTGCAGAAAAAAAAGGCGCGCACATTTCAGATGCCATTTTCGTAATTTTTTCAAAAAAAAAATTTCTTGACGGTTTTAACAAAATTTGGGAATAGAGGGTTTCTTATATATTTCACATCCAAGTACTTCTTTTCCTCCTTCCCCCCCGATCCCCAACACCACAACTCTCTCAGCCTCTCCCTCTCGAGCTCCCCCTCCGGTGGAAGTCTTCCCCCGGCCGGCGAACCCCGACCGGATGGTTGTTCTTTTAATCAAGGAACACAGGAAGCAGTCTCTCGATCTCTCATAAAAATCTTTCAGAGAATCATCTTCCTTTCCTTATTAAAACCCCTCTTCTCGTGCAACTCCTCTCCGCCTCCCCTCTACCGTAGCCGCTCCATCGACCACTCCCCTGTCTCTTTTCCGTTCTCCGTCGAGGCCTCTCGGCGCGCTCCGGCCATCCACGACCGTCGACCACTCCCTTGTCTCTTTCTCGAGCTCCTCCGCGGCCTCTCCGTGGTCGAGCCTCTACCTACCTCCGTCGATCCGGCCATCAGACCCTCCTGAGGCTCCCTTCTACGTCAGCCGCCTACCTCGAGCCCCCATATCTGTGCCCCCTGTGCCCTAGCCGGCCTCCTTCATCGCCGGCCCCCGAGATCCAGCCGCCTCTCTCCTTCTTGGCTCACTCCCATCTTCCCTCGAGCTGTCGACCCCCTGGCCACGAGCTCCCCGCTCGACCCTCCTCTCTTTTTCTCCCTTTCGGAGTAGTCGACCCTTTTTCCCCTTGAAGAAAACCCTAACCCTAGCTCTCCCCTTTCCTGTGGCCGTTGTTCCCTGACCAACTGGCCCCTTCCGAGATGATGTGACCGTGACCCGTACTCGAGATGCTGCGACGACTCTGAGGTGTGCTCCTACGCCGGTGATGACGTGTCGAGGATGCATTCTCGAGTCCATATAGACGCTGGACGCGCGGTTGTAGCCGAATCTGAGGCGTCCCGTCAGATTTTGACTAATTTGGGTATAATTTCTGAAACTTTTGGTTGGAATCTCTGTTTTCGTTTTATATCTGTCGATGATGATATTTGGGTCTCGATCTGATGATGATATTTGGGTCTCGATCTCCCTACCTAAATTGGGTCGTCGAATTGCTGATGCCTATCGGATTCAACGTTGTGTGACGATCCTTTGATCATCTTGGTTTGAGAATCTTAGTGATTCCTAAATCACGGATTATATTTGTTGGATGGGTTTCTTCCTGTATTGCTGTCGGGTTTTGTATTACTGTTGGGTGAAGAAATTCACATATGCTGGGTTGGTATTTAAATTAACATATTGTTGGCTGGTATTCACATGCTATGTTGGGTTATTTTCATATACTATTGGTTATTGGGTTGTTATATAATTATGGTCTGTTGTCATAATCGGTTTTTGTTGTATCGAGATCATAATCGGTTTTTGACCCTTCTTATTAGTATTGGTATCGGCAGTTTCAGATCGGAGTTTCATAGTTCTTGGTTTCAGAAAGACAAGAAATAATTTTAAAACTTAAAATATATTTGGTGCATTTAGAAATAATGTTATGTATTACTTGTTGTTTTCCATTAGTTTTAAATGGACCAATATTCAACATTGTTGAATTATTGATCCGCAGTGGATATTGTTTCTTATTACTTACTTCCTATACAAAGTACCCTCACAATAGTTTGGATCGAATGATATCAATATGTATGAGCATATTGATTGTCAACACATCCGGATCGTGTCGATATTGTTTTTTCTTTGCCATATTTCTCTCTTTTCCTTTTCTTAATTGAGTAGGAAGGAGAACCACAATTTGGTATCGACATGTATCGATCGGGGTGAGTATCAAATTAGACATGCCAAAAAGGTACAATACTGCCTATACTTACCGGTATTGATCAACACTGCGAACATTGATCTGTGAACCATGGTTTGATCACCCTTCATGAGATTCATATTTTGTAGTATCTGACGAGATTAGAATATGTTTTACAGCTTGGTGACTTTGTAGTTGTATCAGAGTGTATTTTGACCTTGTGTCATTCTAGACTATGGGTAATGTGGTTCTGTTGCATATATGTTGGTTTGGAGGCTTGCGTATATGCTGGGTTGTTCCTGTGATAGCTCCATAGTATGTTGTTTATTTTCTCTTCCTAAATCACTTGTTGTGGGGAGTATTTTTTACCGTTGGTAATGGATATATGTTCTTAGTATGTTGCTTGGGTTTAGTGATATGTCGTTGGATAATATTAGCTTGCTAGACATTTTATTCCTTGTTGGCTTGGGATTATTTTTGAGTACTCTGATACTCTTGGTAATGGTCGTTGACCAAATGAACCAAGACGTTGTAACCATGTAGGGTATACTGGCACCATGTTAGTACATGTTCAATACGTGTGGAGGCACACGCACGTACGAAAAATGATGTATGATCCAAATCTGAGACATAGTTTATCTCATTTTTTAGTTATCTTATTGCCTAGTCGTATTCGTGTTTTTGGTACTATTGGATATAACTTTAGTTCTCACTATATACCAACACACCATTACTCTCTACTAACATTTGGCCTCTCCATTTTGTCTTTATACCTACCTAATTTCTGCTGTATAGTGAGTGAGTGACTTACCTACAATGGGAGACCACCAAGAGGAGGTTACAGAGAGGAGGGAAAAAGTGGAGGAGGAGAAGAGAGCAGCGGAGGGTTCTAGTTCTGGAGGAATGGAAGGGGAGAGGAGAGTGGCAATGGTGGTGGTCAGCAATACTCATGACCATACTTCTCAACGTCATCAACATCCTCATCCTCCCTGCAGAGTGTATCCTTCTCCTCTGCTCTCCCATGTTGATGTCTCCACGGACACAGCAGCCTTCTTTGACGCCCTCCAGAAGTTCCACTCCGCAATGGGGACCAGGTTCATGTATGTGGTGATCATTTTAACCAATTTGCATGTCACTTTTTTTTTTTTTACTTCTTCATTGTTGCTTACATGCATTGATGATTGGTATGTTATATGTTTGTGTATATATATTTTCCTGTGATGGAATGAAGGGTTCCTGTGATTGGAGGGAAGGAGCTGAACTTGCATCAGCTGTATGTTCAAGTCACGCAGAGAGGAGGCTTGGAAAAGGTGGCAGTGTTATTTATATGATATGATCATCATCATCATCATCGATCATGATGGCTATGTTTACTTGCTAGTATATAATTATTGTGTTTGTTTTTGTTTCATGGGTGTTGATGTAGGTGATAATGGAGAGGATGTGGAGGGAGGTGATTGCAACTTTCAACTTCCCACCAACCACGACAAGTGCGTCCTTTGTGCTGAGGAAGTACTACTTGAACCTCCTCTACCACTTTGAGCAGGTCTACTTCTTCAGGGCCCAGGGCCCTCTCATCCCTCCTTCAGGTGTAGTTGTAGTTTGTCAAGTTAATTTGCAGTTAGCCTCCCCCTTTCAAATTCTGTGGTAGTTGCTAATTTTCTACTATTTTCTTTCATGGGATGTGGATTCTTTTTTTCTTCTTTTCCTTCTCTGTTTCCAGGGATTCTTCAGACAAAGACTCCTCTAAGCAAGCTTGACCCAGGTCTTCATCATTCTTCTTCTGTAAGTGATTCTACAATGAGAAGGAAAATGGCCATTCCCCTGAGCTCTGGTGGAGGTACATGTTTTTTTTTTACTCTAACTTTGGTGTTTCAGAGGTTTAAGGGATTTAGTAATCATACCCGACAAAATTGAAGTTACAATATGTTGGTAGATATTAGTGACATCTAGCTAGAGAGGATGGACTCATTAGCCCAGACACAAGCTAGTTTACTTGAGCCAAGGCTATAGCCATCAAAACAGATCAAGAGTTTAGATCAAATCGGATATAGGATGCCCTTTTGTAGATCTTATCGAGTGTTACAAAGGTGTGGGCATTATTTTCTTGGCCAATGAAGAAGTCATTTGGCTTGAATGGAAGGTTAACAAGGATTTTGACAAGTATTATTCATGATAATCGGAAAGACACAAGAGGTTTAGAGGGGTTTATTCCTCTTTGGCCCATAACTTTCCCAAGCCTTTCTGTCAAGGGTTACAAGATTATTTCTTCGGCAATGTAGCAACTTGACTGGCTTAAGTGGTTAGCCCCTCTTTTAAGACGATGTTGCGGAAGACACTAGACGTCACGAATGAAATGCATTGCAGTGTTAGACTGTAAGTGCAACTGTACCTTTTGCTAACTAGAACGCATGGTGAACCCACAGTAAAATTGAATGTAACTTTACTTAAAGGCTGATAGAACATGGATAGGATGTACGGTTCTATCCTTCGACCAGGTTAGACAAATATATAATTAATTAGTTGATAAACCTTTTCTATCCTCCACTAATTACTTTCACCATTTCAACGCAGCTTTTAATTCTTACCTGCGACAAAATATTCTGGAGTGTAGTAACACTGGCTGCAGTTGTTGCTACACTGCAATTATTTGGTATATTATGCCAATTTATAATGAATCTTGCTACTTCTCCACCCCTTCAACTAATTAAGGTTGCCACTCGCTACAAATGTAGAGTTTCGTCGCATGTTATGAAATACCATTGCAGCAAAACTTGTCACAAGTGATGCTATGCTGCAGGAATTTCGTATATTAGACCAATTTATAACGGCAACTGTTTTCACACCTCCATAACCAGTTCTTCCAATTTCAATGCATCTTTTGTTGCATGTAACAAAATACATGCTTATAATTAGAGTAGCATGACATATTCTTGAATGATAGGACCTATTCCAATACAAAAGAATCCATTATTGATTAATGACACGTTTCAAGGATACATACACTATACAAATACAGGTATAAGAATTTCCAAATAGGTATAGTTACCTATGTTGCATGAATACGGATAGGGGCACATATACAGATAAGATATAGATACAGACATCATATTTCTAGGCGACATTTATCATTGAGTGACTGAATCTAAGTACATAATATACGATATTCATAGGAAATTAGGATGTGTGACCAATAGATTATGATTTGAGTGACATCGTAGTGATTTAGGTTCCTATGGTTTGGAAAGGTAGCGACTTTGTTATCATAAATAAGCTAATTCTTGAGTTTATTCATTTTACATGGGAAACATGTTCTTTTATTCCTTTCAGAACTTTAGTTATTTCTTTCCTATGCTAGTTATGACATACTTTGCATTGTTCCCAATTTTGAGTTCATGTTGACATGCTAGTGTCCCATTTCTTCATGTCCCATTTCTTTCTTCTGCTATTACTACAAATTGAACTTTATTGTACGAAAGGCCAAAGAAGAGGAAGCTACTGCTTTGGAGTTTGACAAGTGGAAAGGTGAGATACTCACATGTTTGAATGTTAAACTGAACTGTCTCTCTATTTCTGTATTTTTTTCCCCAACTGATTTCCTACACATTTAAACTACTGCAACATTTGAGTCCTCCCTAGATTGTTCTGTCCATTCAAAATTTGATTGAATTTCAGTTGTGTTGCTGACTTATAATGTTATGTTCACCTTGTTTGCAGATTAACCTAAAGGAAATGCTGCTCTGGGTTCAGATATATTTTGGTTAATCTACTCCTGTAAATATGTTTTGGATATGTATATATGGTGTACGAACGTGTTTGTGGTTGGACGTTTGGATGTACTTGTTGGATGTACTTGTTGCATGCTGCTCTGGGTTCAGAGATATTTTGGTTAATTTACTCCTATAAATGTTTAGGATATTTATGGTGTACGAACGTGTTTGTGGTTGGATGTACTTGTTGGATGTTTGGATGTACGAACAACGTATTTTTTAATATAAAAATTGTGTATTATAGTTGTGTGATGCTTGTGATATTATATATTGATTCTGGAATTGGATTCTGTGTAATTATGTGTATTTGGTAATTGGATTTCTGGAATATATTATGTTTATCTTGACGGTTGTAAAACGGCAAATTTTTTTATTCCTTGACGGTTTTTAACTTGACGGTTGCAAAAACGTCAAAAAATAATTCATTTCGTGACGGTTTGCAAACACCAAAAAACAATTTCTTGACGGTTTTTCCCCGTCAAGAAAGATTTTTCTTGACGGTTATTAGCCGTCATCTAGGCCCCCGTCAAGAAAAGTCGACACTTTTCTTGACGGTTTTTTGTTTGTTTTATTGACGGTTTAAAACCGTCAAGATAACGCATGTTTCTTGACGGTTTAAAACCGTCAATAAAACAAACAAAAAACCGTCAAGAAAAGTGTCGACTTTTCTTGACGGGGGCCTAGATGACGGATCCAAAACCGTCAAGAAAAGTCTTTCTTGACGGGGAAAAACCGTCAAGAAAAGCCATTTTTCTTGTAGTGAAAAGAAAGAGACTATGATCTAATTAGCACTATGCCAATAGAACGATCACTTCTTCAAATGTCAGGTTTGAATCATCAATGAGGAGGATTGTATGGTTCATTTCCAGCTGCAGCTTTGATTCCGAACTATATAATGCCAAATAACATCATTGGGTCAGACCTTGTCCTTGTACAAGTCAAGTCGAAGTTACAAGCTCTTATCTTGTAAACAAAAGCAGAGAGACAAAGAAGGCCCTTCACATTTCCAGGATCCGTCTTTGGCAGAACCCAGTCCTTGTATACCAGCCTTGCCAGCATGCAACAATCAAACTTGCGTCAAACCACATTGCTATTACTGCTCTTGACAGTTGATCTAGTGAATTGTCGACACCAGTTTAGGATGTATATCTATACTAAATCAAACTGAATTATTGACATTATCATCCGATCATATCTCATGATTGCCGCAAGTAGAAGGTTTTTTAAAGTCCCGACGACTACACCAAAATTCTAAAATAGTAAGAGTTGAGGGTTATATCACTACTAAAATAACCCCTTTTAGTGACGTCAGAGTACGTCGCTAAAAAGGGCAAATACGTCGCTAATTTCTATTAGCGACGTATTTAGCGACAAAATTTGGATGTCGCTTATAGGCTGGTCGCAGATTACAATTTGGTCGCAATTCGTCGCTGGTTGTGACGTCACTTCTAGTGTCGCTAGACGTCGCTAATATGAGCGACATATAGCGACGTCAGGATACGTCGCCAGTATAGCGACGTAGGGCGACCACTTAGCGACGCCGTAAACTTTACATATGATGACATGGCATGGCAGCCACGTCAGCATATTAGCGACGCCGAGCGACAACTTTAGCGATGCTGGCTCTTAGGTGGTCATATACACGTCAGCATTATAGCGACGGATAGCGACGTTACGTCACTATTTTGCGACGTATAGCAACGTGTACAGGACGTCATAAAACGTCGCAGAACTCGCTATACGTCGCAGATGTTATAAAAAAAATAAAAAAAAATTTGGTATTTTTGTTATGCTCTGTGTCTGTGTTTACAGTGTGTGTGAATTGCAGTATTCGAACCATCGACAGTTTCGCTTACTGTTCTATGTTTTTATCTTGGATAGAAAGAGCAACATTTCAGGGTACACTTCTCAGAGCTTCCTCTTCACGTCCTTCACCTTCTCGGGATCCTTTACGACGTCCCGAGAAAGTAAATGACGTGAAAATGAAGCTCTCAGAAGTACACCCTGAACTGTTGCTCTTTCTATCCAAGATAAAACATACAACATGAATCGAAACTGTCGATGGTTCCGATAACTGCATTTCACATTCACTGTAAACACAGACACACATCATCATAAACATACACATTATATTATTTTAAAATTTGGGCAACACCTCCTTTGTATATCAGATCATCGCTTATAACCCAGCGTAGGTATATTTGTCATCTCCGTCGCAGATATCATCACAATTAACAGTCTTCCATCATAACAGTCTATAACTAATAGATGAATAACAGTCTCCCATGCATCATAACAGTCTAAAACTAAATATCATACATGTACTCAATGAAAATACTAACAAATTAAATATCACAAACATACATGTCCAACAAACGTACATGTCCAACAGAGTCAAATAATAATGAAAATCAGTGTACAGAACGGTCAATGGGCCCATAGGGCCAATAAATACAAAGATGATAAAAAAAATATACTGGATCACTGAGGACCCTTGCCGCGCATCTGGGATAGAATGTAGTCATACTGCTCCTGGGTGAGCTGCACCGTAGGGGCAGTAGGAGGCAGTGCAATGTCTGGAGTCGACGCCGTCGATGGACCAGGAGGGCGTATCTGCTCCAGCTCTCGCAGTCGCTCACCATAAACAGCAAGGGTACTCACCACCCTCTCAGTACTCGCCTCAAGCGAAGCCGAAACCTGAGTGAGTGAGGCAGACATGCTCCTCTGCGATCCCTCCAGCTCGACCTGTCTACGCTCTGTGCGCTGCGTAGACTCGATGAGCGTGTGCAAGCTGGCAGCTGTAGCCTGATGCAGACTCATCAGCTCCTGTATACTGTGCTCGACCGTATCAAATCGTCCGGTAACGATCGGAGGGTCGGATCGTCGCTCGACCGTATCAGAAATTTGCTGCTGCAACTCGTAACGCAGCTCCTCGATCTGACGACGAATATCCTCAGCTCGTGAAGACGCCTGCGAAGCCGGAGACTGTGTACTGACAGAGGGGGCCCGGGATGACTCCGAAGCCAAATACGCGTCGTAGGATCCCGTACCGTAGTAGGCGGCTGGGAGGAAGTACCAGCCCCTCCCTCTGCTTGTGCACTAGCAGCAGCAGCAGCAGCCGCCTCCGCCTGTAGCCGAACAAACTCGGCCTAGAACATGTTTGCTAACGTATAAGTGTTTGCTAAAGTCTATATTGATATATATTTTCCTATTTTCTAAATTATAGTAACTTAATATAAAGAATAGAACGTACATATGCCTGCGTCGCCCTCTCGTCAATGAACTCCCCAGTCCTCCGATGGGTGACCAGAAAGACGGTCACCATGTTCGGGTCCTCACCCTTTTTACCTGTTAAAATATATTATCTATTATTAGTATTAAACATTCTATCGAACTATATATAAATTAATGTCCGTCATAGGAAACGTACCAGACGACAAAAATGTTTCGTCATCGGAATGGAGCCACCACACCACTTACCGGCGCTCGACCGTGCCACCTTGGCCTTGTCAGACCGCTCCTGGTACTTGGGCTCGCTGAATCTAGCCTTCATCGCAGCCACTGATCTGGCGTGATCCAACCATGGATCGGCTGTCCGGAGCGATCACGAGACTTCTGGTCGTAGATCGCATCACGGATGAGCTTGGCTGCGACGGCAGAAAATTGGCTCTCGATCCTCGCCGCCCGGTGTGGTGGATAGAAATAGGTCCTCTACAAGAAGTAAAATACAAAAGTTGTATAATATACACAAATGATTATTAAAATTTAAAAATAAACAAATTTTTTACCTTGAAGTGGGCGAACCAAAAGGCCTTCCTATCTGCGGGAACATCTGAGTAGTTAATCCAAGGCCTACCATAGTTCTGCCTTAGAAATACCCCCAGCTGTCTCTGTACTGCAGAAGGCCGATATCTATACAATAATAATTTTTTATGAATATATATGTACATATAATTATTTAAGAAATATATATTAATTAATTAACTTACTTCATAGGCCCGTCCGTCCAAATCTTTATACGCGTCTCGCCTGGGGGAGCGCATGGAGGGTCGCTCTCACCTCCTGCCTGGGCAGGATCAGTCTGATCGCCGTCCTCCATATGTTCGGCGTTGGCTCCCCCCATGGAGCCGTCGGCAGGAGGAATGCTGGACGGGGGATCAGGGATGCTGGACGCAGGATCAGGAAGGCTAGACGACGAGGGAGGAGTCGCCAACCTGCTGAAACTGCCCTGTCCTAGTAATAGACCGGGAACAGAACGGTACAATGGCATACTCGGAGATGAGGATGAGGGTACGGAATCTCCATCCCCAGCCCGAGGCTGACGGGACTGCCTAATATAAAATCCTCCGCGTCGTCCAGATGGTCTAGTCATACCTGATAATAACATATGACAATAAAGTGTCACTGATAAAATATCATAGTCATCACAGATTTTTGAAAATATCATAGTCACAGATAAAAGTGTCAATAAAGTATCACTGAAGTGTCACAGATTTATATGATAGAAGTGTCACTAAAGTGTCAAATATGATGATAAAATAAACGTACAGATTTAATTCTCTTCTAAAAATTCATCTAGTTCGTTTAGCTCATCTACTTCTTCTTCTTCTTCTTCTTCTTTTTCTTCTTCTTCTTCTTCTTCTTCTTCTTCTTCTTCTTCTTCTTCTTCTTCTTCCTCTACATCTTCACTTTCATCTGCATCTTCCTTTTCAGATAATTTTACTTTTTCTACACAATTAGATGTGTAATGAGGAACTTCCGTCGTGTCCACTTCTATAATATTTGTTACAAGAGGTAGTTCATCCTCTTGATAAGCTATATCGTCAACCTCAAAGGTATTTCTAGCTTTGGTCTTGCATATTGCCCACCAGTCCGACCTTCTTGCTTTGGTCTTGCTAAGCTCCGTCAATGGATCCCAAACTGCCTGCGGTAAGAATTCCCGAAATACAATCAAAATTAACCTCTCCATGAATACGTGACAGTCGTGGCTCTTCATATCCGTCATTTATTTTTCTTCGGATCGACACATCTTTCCAGATTTGACACATATCCGTCTGGAAATTTTAGGCCCTGGATCCACCGACAAAGTCTCACTTTATCCTCCTTGTCCAGCGAGAAAATTGACTTCGGCAGGAACTGTTTTCCATTCTGCTCTATCAAATGCAACGCAGGGCGTTTGCATATTTCTTCTAAGTCCAACCTGGCCTTGGGATTGTCTTTCGTTTTTCCCTTTACGTCCATCACAGTATTAATTATGTTATCAAACACATTCTCCTCAATATGCATGACATCAAGATTATGTCTGATCAGATTGGTACTCCAGTATGGCAGATCCCAGAATATGCTCCTCTTTGTCCAGTTATGATCTCTACCAAATCCATCGCACTTGTACCCAGTTGTAGGATCTTCGATAGCACTTGGAAAATCTTTAACCTCCTCCCATATCGTGGCTCCGTACCACCTTGGCGGTGGATCACCCTTCTCTACAACGCCAGCACGGAATGCATTCATGTTCCTTCTGAACGGATGATCTTTTGGCAGAAATTGCCGATGATAATCAAAGAAGCACGATTTTCCTCCGTGTTTCAAGCGGAAAGTCTTACTACGGTCCATGCAATACGAACATGAGAGACGGCCATGAGTGCTCCATCCAGATAACATTCCATAGGCCGGAAAGTCGTTGATGGTCCATATAAGGGTTGCCTTCATCTGAAAATTTTGCTTCCTGAAAACATCGTACGTGTTAGCGCCTACTTCCCATAACTGATTCAACTCATCTATCAAAGGCTGTAAGTACACATCAATGTTCCTCTTGGGATTGTTCGGACCAAGAATTATAACGGTTAGAAACATGTACTGAGTCTTCATGCACATCCAAGGCGGTAGGTTATACGGAGTGACAATCACAGGCCAGCACGATTACTGGGATCCCGAAAGATCAAAAGGAGTAAAACCGTCAGAAGATAGTCCCAACCTGACATTACGCGGATCTGAAGCAAAATCAGGATACACTCGATCAAAGTGCTTCCACGCTTCTCCATCGGATGGGTAATCCAACACTTCTTCAATCTGTTCTCGCATGTGCCAACTCATATTTTCGGCCGTCTCTTTCACCATAAATAATCTTTGCAACCGTGGCGTTAAAGGCAAGTAGTGCATTGAATCGGTCGGTCTTCTTGCACCGGTAGACCTTCCTGTACTAGTTGTCTTATAGCGATCAACACCACAAAATTTGCACACATCTGCGTCCTTGTCGTCTTTGTAGTACAGCATGCACCCATTGTGACAAGAATCGATTTTCTCGTATCCCATCCAGAGCGATCTCACCATCCTCTTAGACCGGTAGAAGTCTTTAGGCAACTTAGCACCCGCCGGCAAGATCTCTATAATCAACTCTAACACTCGGTTGTAACATTCTTGCGACATGTTAAAATCTGACTTAATGCTCAACAGTCTTGTAACCACCTCCAAAGGTGAATGATCCTCACAACCAGGATACAATAGAGTCCTTGCATTCTCCAGCAACTCCATGAACTGTACAGCATCGGCGTTCGGTGCCTCCTCAGGTGCATCATGAACGAAACTAGGCCCCGTAGCGTCGAAAACCATGTTCACGCATCCGTCGTCGTATGCATGATTATCTGAAACAAAATTAGGTCCCGCATGCATATACGGCTCAACATAAGGCTCCGACTCTGATGCTAAAGACACAAGTTCTCCGTGTGCGGTCCACTGATAGTAATTAGGCATGAAACCCCTCGAGTACAAATGATATGTCACTTCCACTTCTGGATAATATTTCACGTTATGATATTTCACACACGGACACTTAATTTTGGTGCCGTCCATGTACTGAGGGAACGCCTTAGCAAACTGCAGGAACTGCTCTACTCCCGCTATGTATTCATCCTGCACACTACACATATCATCAGGACAACGATTGTACATCCATGAACGATTCCGCAAGTAGTAATTCATATCCATTTGGAAATAATTCTGCAAAGATGGACACACATTATCCAACAGACACAAATTCGTATATTATGTCTTATTATGGGACACACATTAGTAGCGGACAGTTATTAATAACAATGATATGCAATCTAGGTCAAACTAGGTTGTACTAAGTCAAACAAAGTCAAACAAGGTCAAGCTAGGTCAAACAAAGTCAAACAAGGTCAAACTAGGTCAAGGGTTGACCTATAGTTGACTTTGTCGACTCTTAGTCCAATCTAGGTTAGATGTTGACTCTACTTTGACTTTCAGTCAAAATAGTCAACCTTGGTCAAACAAGGTCAAATCTAAGTCAAATATCCTATTTCTAGTCATTACCTACCAAGGTACCCTTTACCTTATCGCTATTGGTATCCCAATACCAATACCTTCAGTTGGTACCCTTTACCTTATCGCTATTGGTACCCTTTACCTTATCGCTATTGGTATCCCAATACCAATACCGCGGTAACATGGTTGGTACATTAAGGGTCTTTGACAAGATGACATGTTACAAAAAGATATATCCTTATATATAGTTCTCCTACGAATTTTCTTTAACATTACGTAGGAAAACTATAAGGATATATCTGTTTACAATATGTCACCTCCTCAAAGACCCTTAATGTGACAACCATGTCACCCTCTCAGTCATATCCCTGAGCTACGATGCAGCTGCAGGCATTTAACATCTCACGATTTATAAAAAATAACTAATAAATCTCTATCCTAACTAATAAATTAATATCCTACTTTAACATCTAATAACTCTCATATTCCTGCAGCTACGATGCAGTTGCAGGCAGTTCCTTCTAACATAAACTAATATCCTAATCTAAACTAACCCTTTAACTGAAACTAATATCTAAACAATGCTAATCATGAACTGTACACTACTACCTAACATTCACATGAACTATCTATCTCAAACTCTCTATCATAACTAATAAATTAATATCCTACTTTAACATCTAATAACTCTCATATTCATACAACTAAAAGACAAAACCATGGTATATACATGGTTTAAAGTATCGGCCGATACCGATCCGATACGGCCGATACCGATACGGTTTGGCATGTTCCGATCCGATACCGACCGATACCAAATATTGACCGATACCGACATTGGGGGTCTTTGTTCCGGTCAATTCGGCAAAACCAATCGGTAAGGGTGACTACTATTTCATATAATTTCAAAAATACTAAGAAATAATGCTGAAATACTTAAAATTATGCCTAAATGTATAAAATATATGTTTTTAAATGTAAATAATTTATTAATAATTATTTGTTTTTCGATACCAAATTCCGATACTCCGATACGATACCGCCGATACTACCGATATCGCCGATACCAATACTCATAGGAATAGTCCGATACCGATTCCGATACCGATATTGTGAACCTTGGGTATATATCGTCAGCATTTCAGATTCTTAAAATAAATTTCAAATGGATTTTTGATTGTATATATATGTGTATTTGTGTGTATATACATTGTATACATATATATTTATATATGTATTTGTATGTGTATGTGTATGTAAGTGTGTGAGTATATATACATGTATATATGTAGATATGTGTATTTATATATATAGGTATATATGTATTGTGTGTGTGTGTGTCCTGTGTCCTGTGTCACAGAGTCGTGTCCGAAATAGGGTTAGGGTCCTGTCCCCTGCCCCTCCCCCTACCCCTGCCCCCTCCCCCCTATAGGGTATCCTATTACCATAGACTAATCTAGGACACTCTTAAGATACTAGGATATCTAACTATCCTAGGATACCAAATTCTAGCCAAGATACTAACCTAGGGTACTAACTTAGGGTACTAACTTCTAGCCCATATCCTAATATCCTATTATCTTGATACCCTCAAGATACTAGCATAATCTAACTACCCTAAGATATCTAACTTAGGATACTAACTTATCTAGGATAAATAGGATACTAACTAACCTATCCAAGACACTAACTAACCTATCTAGGATACTAACTTCTAGTATCCTAAGATATTAACTCACCTATATAACTCTAGGATACTAACATCCTAAACAAGATATTAAATTAGTGCCTAGGATACTATCCTAAATATCTGACTTAGGATACTAACTTATGGATACATATCTAAATCCCTCTCACCTTTCTCACTCTCAAACACACACACACACACACACACACACACACACACACACACACACACACACACACACACACACAATCTAACACTTATCTCAATATCCCTCTTCACTCACACTCACACTACCATATGTAGGGTGTGAAAATTATGACACGCTGACATAAGACTCAGCCAAAGTCATACGCTCAAGGCCATACGCTCAGTCAAAGCCATACGCTCAAGGCCATACGCTCAGCCAAGGCCATACGCTCATCTAAAGGCTGTGCGCTCAGTGAATATTTTATTATTTCCTGAGATGACAGCACAGCATGTATTTAAGGAAGGATGAATCTGACACTTCGTCTTTCGTACAAAGACAGCTGCCCTATGAAGATTAGCCGTCGTATAGGTTTTCGAGAATTGATTTTGTCTCTTACGAGGACAGCTCAGCAGCCATCATAAATAAAGAGCCATCATTACTGTCATTTCTGACAGTCTGTCAGCCATCACATCTGCAGCACGACGCTCGAGAGATATTTTCCAGTATTTAAAGATATGGCGTATTTGAGAAGATTGAAGACAGCCACGTGTCTACTCCCTCAATGCATACGGCTTCTTGCCCAACCAAGTGAGCGTATGGACTCCATACGGCTCTTTGCCAAGTGAGCGTATGGACTCCATACGACTCCTTGCCAACCAAGTGAGCGTATGGACTCCATACGACTCCTTGCCAACCAAGTGAGCGTATGGACTCCATACGACTCCTTCCCAATCAAGTGAGCGTATCAGCTTTATATGATCCAAGTCAGTGTATGCAAGACATGTGCCTTCAAAAGTTAGCGTATGGCTCTTCTTCAAATACGGCGTATCATAGCAAATGCATCCAGGATGATTTTCAACGTACAGTCAACACACGTTCTCACGCGTCTCTGCAGTTATGCACACGTCAAGTAACTGACTGAGCGTATGCTTCAGAACAGTTATCCAGAACTCTATAAAAGAGAGTTTCTTCATCTTCATTAGACATGACGGTCAATTTCAGAGAGAACAGAGAGATTGCCCAGTTGCTGTCCAAGTTCTTCAAAATTCGAGTTTTTTTCATCGCATCGTCCAAGGGATAAAGTAATCGTCTTCTAGATTAGATTCCTACAGTTGTAATTTTTTCAGAAACACAATAAATAAAGTGAATTTATTTATGGAAAACAAATTGGCGACTCTGCTGGGGAAAACTGTCTCCTCCAACGAGATAGCAACAACTCAATGCGATACTTCGTCGATCGGCTTGACGAAGAAGACGATGGTCGTACAATTCGACCAATCTGCTTACGAAAAAATGCTCAAGGCAAAGGAGGGCCGAACTGCTTCCTCCACTCTTCCTGCTGCCAAGAAGAAGGGACACTCTGTCTATGTCCCTAAGTCTTCTTCGACAGCCCAAGATGCTTCTGTCACTTCTCACGCTGACAAGAACACGTCTTCAACTTCAACGAAGCATGCTTCGGCTTCTTTGAACACGGCAACAGTGGCTTCTCCTAATCACGCTGACAAAGTGGGTTCTTTAACCAAGTCAGCGTGTCCAAGGAAAATTATCTCTGGACATGTCAAAGTCTCTTCTCCCTCTACTCTTACGACAGCAATCGGCTCTTTAGCCATTAATGACTCTGTGCGTATAGCAGTCAAAGGGCAGCGTACGGCAAAGGTAGCGTACAAAAGCCAACAGCAGGCAACGTACGCTAAGCCAAAGCCAGCGTATGCTAATAAAAAGGCAGCGTATGACCAGAAGTCCAAACCGAAGTCAGCGTATGCTAACAGATACAGTCCTTTGACTGTTTCTCAAAATCAGGCTGGGGGTTCTCTTCCACAGAACATACAAATGATTCCCCCACAACTTGCACATCTTGTACCAACCAAGGAGAAAGACTCTTTAGTCAACTCCTCTACTCTTGAGGTCTTTACCTCTGGGGTTAATTTGACTAGTACTTTTACTAGATCAAACAAAGGAAAACGCTTTTTGGCTACTTCCTCTAAAGATAGATTATTACCGACTCCTAGTCGGAATAATACCCATCTTCCTTCTCTCAAAATTTCTCGATCTGAGAAAGGCAAATTATAAGTATCCAAGACTGATACCAAAGTCATATCTCCTACGGATCTTCGTAACAAGCTTAATCAGAATCATCTCAGTTCCACTTCTGGTATTAAGAAGCCTGATCAAACTGAGACAAGTATACTAGACCCTGATGCAGAATATGCCAAGAACTATGTTGCTCAAATTAATCAGTCTTTATACACTCAAGAACCGAGAAGACAGAAGAACAAAAGACAAGTTTCTACACAGAAACTATCTTCAAGTACTTTCCAATCTGTTCCTACAGATCTCCGGGAGTATTTGCAGAACAAACGGAGAATCGACACTCCATCTGGCTATGACATTGCTCATATTTGCCATGAAAAGCATGGTTGCAACTTCCAACCTCGGGTTGTGATTCAGTGTTGTTGTTCACCAAAAAGACGATCTGTTTTCGAACGGATTCAATATGAACCAATATTGGATGAAGATGAACCTCTTTATGCTTCTGTCAACATGACCTCCAGAAATATCGGGGGTAGCATACGGTCTGATGCTATATCAGATTCTGAAGATGGTGTTTATCTCGGCACCCGATCCAGGATCGGAGCCTTGGCCAGGGTCTCTTCTTCTTCTCATCCAAATGATAATCCAGAGATCACAGAGGACTTCCTTGGAGAGTCCAATTTTCCAGTATTGACTCCTATAAATAGTCCCAGGAAAGATACTGACTCTCACAGCGATGATTCAGAACAGACTGTTTCATCATCTATTCCTCGAATAATTACCACTTACATGGTAGACGGCAATCATGAACCTTCAACTAGCACTGAAACTCATGAACAGAGGATTTCTTCCTTGGAACAACAGTTGTGAGCTATGGCAGATACATTGAATGCTATACACACTCTTATGCAAGCTCAGCATCAAACTCAGCAAGTCCAACAGACAGCCCCTCCAGTTGTATTAAATACTCCTGTTGCTCCAAACCCGAAACCCTCTACTATTTCGGGGGTACAATCTAATGTTCCTGTACAACCCACTCCAAGTCAGTCCGGAGCTGGGGGTGGTATATATGCTGCAGTCCCTCCTCCCAATTACACTCAACAAGTTACAACTCCACAATCCTCTGGAATTATTACTGAAGAGTTAAGGAATCTCCGAACTCAATTTGAGGCATTTAAACAAAAGGATGGTTTACAAAGGTTAGGCATCAAGCAACCTTATCCGATAGAATGGAAGCAAGTATCGTATCCACCAAAATACAAGCCTCCGACTATCTCCTTCTTTGATGGAACTACCTCCCCAAGTCAGTTCATTAATCACTTTGAAGTAATGACTGATCAGTTGCAACCAAGCGATGTCCTCCTCACTCGGGTGTTCGTCGGATGTCTCAAAGGAACAGCTTATGAATGGTATAGAAGTCTCCCAGATGGGTGCATTACTTTATTTGCCGGTTTCAAACAAATATTTCTTGAACGATTCTATGAAGGGCTCAATGACATGACCATGTCAGCCCTCATAAGAATTAAACAGAAAAATAATGAAACTACTGAAGACTTCATTGAAAGATTCAGAAGAGAAGTCCTTAAAATGTCTCTCGGAACTCCCGATGCTGTTACTATCGACACTTGCAAGTCGAATCTCTTACCAATCATCAGCATGTGGACAGGGTCCACTCAGTTCCAAGATTGGCCTTCATTCATCGTCAGTGCCAAAGCTGCCGAAGTCAGTGCTGAGACCTTCAAAGGCCTGGGGGTACAAATGGCTCCCAAGGAATCAAATCAGAGTGCTAGTAATAGTACTCGACCCAATAATCAAAAAGGGAAAGAGGCTCGTGAAGTCAATCTCCAAAGCAGTAGTCAAGAGGTAAAGGCTACCCAAGCTACCCTAGCTCCAACAAATCAACAACAGAGACCTCCTCGGCCGAAGGAAGAATATTCTTTCGACGATGACGATGTTCAGGGTATCTTTGAATGCTTGCTCAAAGGTAACAAAATACAATTGCCAGAAATCAAAAAGCTTGATGAAGCCAACAAGACAGATCATCCAAAATACTGTCCATATCATAGAATGCTGGGTCATACAATCCGGTCTTGCTATGTATTAAAAGGAAAGATACAAGAGATGATTAAATCAGGAGCTGTGACACTGACACCCAAAGACAAGACAGTCACAGCAAATGTAATTTCAATGCAGTTCGGTGACTTTCCTCCTTTAATGGTGGAAAGCAGGATTATTCCTATCCCCAAAGCAACTCTCGAAGTTGTGAACATCCCACCAGCACAGAATGAAGGACTTGTTCCTGTCACAACTAAGAAGGGAGAGATCATGTGGATCCACCCGGATTTAATGACGGAGTTTGAGACGTCTTCCTCTTCTCCTCGGAAGACTCCTTTATCTAAAAAGAAACTCGGGAAGACTAAGTCATGCAATGTGACTTCTAGTTTCACACCCAATTTTTATCTAACCTCTACTTTCATCTTGGCAGGAAATTCACTTCCCACGGAGATAAAACCTGTACCTCAATCTGAAGATAGGTACAAGCCTGCATTTCATCTATACAGTTCACAATTTCGTAAATTTATGGCGAAGATGGGTTATGATCTAGCCACTGCTCCTGGTTTGAACTCAGGCAAAGGACTCCGAGCACCTTTAGCCATCACTATGAGACATAATCAATCTCGTGTTGGTCTCGGTTTCTGGAATGAAGCTCTCATCAAGCATAAAAGAACCAAGAGCAAGATGAAGAATTGCAACATGATTTCAATAGAATCTGAACCTGAATCTGAAGTTGAAGTTCATGCTGGAACTCGGTCAGGAAAAATATATCTAAAAGATTATGCTGACATTCCTGGAGAAACTCCTGATGTCCCTCCGGTTACAGCTCCAACACCAGTCTCTACTGAAGAGCCTTTAAATGTTCCTGTTGAGACAGTTCCTTCTAAACCAACAGCAGCTGACAAAGGCAAACAACAAGTCCGCTTCGATAAACCATTGAAGAAGTCATCTCCTACAGGACTTGAAAAGCCTTATAATTTTGATATATTGGCTCAACTAGCCAACACACCAGCTAAATTATCAATCTTTGAGCTCTTACGCCTCTCTAAAGAGACTCGAGAAACTTTGAGTGAAGCACTGTTGCAAGCAAAAAATTGCCTAACTTTCCTCAAGAAGTTGGAAACAGAACCTGTTTCTCATTGCCATAATGTATTGGAATTTATTCCAAACATTACCTTTACGCAAGACGATATGCTGCTAGAGGATAATCGACATGACCGTCCTTTATATCATACAGGATATATCGATTCTATGAAGGTTGACCGTCTACTGATTGATCCAGGATCCGCTCTCAGTATTATGCCAAAGGCTATGCTAGATGCACTGAAGATACCTGTGCATAGTCTTTCCAGCACTATCACTACTATCTTGGGATTCAATCAAGGAAAAAGTGAGCCTTTGGGCAAGATTCGCCTCAAATTTCAAATAGGCGATCTTCGTACTAAAGTTACTTTTTACATCATCGACAATCATGGTTGCTCATACAATGCTCTATTGGGGAGACCATTCTTGCATGAACATAATGTCGTTCCTTCGACTCTTCATCAGTGCTTCAAATATGTTAATGATAATGGAGAAGTTCAAAAGGAGGTTGCAGATCTCTATCCATTCAAAGGAGTCGAAGCTTACTTCAATGACGCTCGCATGTACAAAGATGAATATTCAAAAATCTTGCAAGCTATGGATAACGACGATGAGATATCAAAAGTCGATACCTTTGTTATTCCTGTAAAAGGGCGTATCATTCCTCCGCAGTCTGCTAAATCATCTGAAGAAGACTCACTGATAATTTCTGTCAGTGGACGTACTACTTCATCACCTGCCCAAGCTCCACAAGGCTCACTGATAATTCCTGTCAGTGGACGTACTACTGTATCGTCTTTCCAAGCTCCACAAAGTTCGCTGATAATTCCCGTCAGTGGACGTGCCACTCCCCCTCCACCTTCTCAGGCTAGACCAAATACTTTAGTCATTCCAGTCAGTGGACGTACTACTTATCCACGATCTTCTTCAAGGGAGCTCACCTCTTCTGAGCCTTTTGTTATCGATCTTAATCGAAACAAAACTTCTGATCGCTCTTCCTCTCCCCCTTTTGTCATTAATTTGACTAAGTCTGATAAGGCTCAGCCTTCTGTTGTAAATACAGTATCTAATATTAATGAAGCATCTCCTTTACAGTATATTAATGTCTGTAATCATGTACAAAGTTATTTACAATTGCTAGATAGCTTAGAGCCACTAACTATAGGAGTTGTTCAAACTCTTCATACAGATGTATCATTGGAGTCCATACAAAAATCATACTTCGTGGTCCCTATTAGAAAGAAGGGAGAAAATCCAATATTCTTCTATAAAGGACCCCAGAATCCTCTTAACCTGGAAGAAGATGACACCAACGACGATACTGGAAGGTTACAATTACGTCGCTACAGTCAGCAATCCAAAAATATCATCAAGAATATGGGTTATGACTTCAGAACCAGCCTCAATAATGGAAAAGGAAGAAGAATGCATGTTCGAATTCCTCCATTAAAATACGGAAGGACAAAATGTGGTTTGGGTTACATTGCTCCTACCTCCTTTATCAACATAGTCCATGAAGATTCAAAATTCGATGAAGACGAACGATCTGAAGACGAACGATCTGAGTCTTCCGATTCCCTTTTTTGGGATTCTGACACAAGTATTGGCGATCTCCATCGCTCTATTCTATCCATCAATATGGTCTCTGTTGATAGCCCGCAAGAAAATGATGAAGATGAGGATGATTTTGAAATATCACCCGAATCAGAACAATGGGCTCAAAGATTAGATAATCAATGGGAATTCAGGTTCGAGCAGAGAGAACCTCCTACTGAAGATAAACTGATCCAAATTGATGTTGGTGAAGAAGGGTCCCCTAAATCAATATTCATCATTGAAAGTCTTTCAGAAACAGATAAGCAAGACATGATCAAGCTTATTCATGATTATATCGATGTCTTTGCCTGGAGTTACGAGGATATGCCGGGACTAGATCCGAAGATCGCAATGCACAAACTTAATATCATGCCAAATGCTAAACCAGTTAAACAACAACAGCGACGATTTTGTCCAGACATTATGGATGCAATTGAAGCTGAAGTCAACAAGCTTATAGCTTCCGAATTTATTCGAGAGGAACAACATCCTGAATGGGTGGCTAACATCGTTCCTGTCCTTAAAAAGACTGGCAAGATTCGAGTTTGTATAGACTTTCGCGATCTCAATGCAGCTTGTCTTAAAGACGAGTTTCCTCTTCCAATTACCGATGTCATGATCGATAACACATGTGGTTTCGAACGAATGTCATTCATGGATGGGTATTCGGGATACAATCAAATCAAAATGTTTCCAGATGATGAAAAACACACTTCCTTCAGAACGCCGATCGGTACATACTGTTATACAGTGATGCCGTTTGGTCTCAAAAATACAGGAGCAACATATCAGCGAGCAATGAGCACTATATTCCGCGAACATCTCCAGAAAATAGTCGAATGCTACGTTGATGATATTGCAGTCAAACGTCGACGAAAGGAGGATCATATCCAAGATTTAAAGACTATCTTTGATTTAATGCGTCAGCATCAACTTAAAATGAACCCTACTAAGTCCTTCCTGGGCGTCTCTAGTGGTAAATTTCTCGGCTTCGTCATTACCGCTAAAGGTATACACGTGGATCCTGAGAAGATCAAAGCCATTCAAGAGATGCGTCCTCCACGCACCTTAAAAGAGCTACGAGGATTTCAAGGAAGAATTGCTTATATCAGGAGATTCATTTCCAACTTATCAGGACGCTGCAGACCATTCAACAAACTTCTGAAGAAAGGTGTATCTTTCGTCTGGAACGAAGAATGTCAAAAAGCATTTGACGATATCAAACAGTATCTCATGAACCCTCCAGTTTTGGTACCTCCCGTCTCGGGAATACCATTCCTTCTATATGTTCGAGCCATGGATCATTCTCTTGGTGCATTACTCGCTCAGAAAAATAAAGATGGCCATGAACAGGCTATTTATTATCTCAGTCGCACAATGACAGGCGCTGAACCGCGTTATTCTCCAATCGAGAAAGAATGCCTAGCATTAATGTTTGCTGTTCAGAAAACGCGACATTATATTATCGGTCAAACGATTCACGTCATTTCCAGAGTGAATCCCATCAGGATTATGATGAAGAAACCTGGTATTCTCAACTCCAGACTAGCTAATTGGGGAATCTTGTTAGCTCAATACGACATGCATTATATTCCTCAGAAGTCAGTTAAAGGACAGGCTCTTGCTAATTTTCTGGCAGCTCATGCGGTTCCAGAAGATTCTAAATTATATGATGAGATTCCTGATGAAGTCCTGGATTCAAATCTGGTTTCTGAAGAAATTCCTACTTGGCGTCTATTCTTTGATGGAGCATCTAAAATAGGTCCTAATGGTGATATTGTCGCCGGAGTTGGGATTGTTCTTGTATCCCCAGAAGGACTAACTATTCAGAGGGCTTATTCTCTGGATCAATCATGTTCAAACAATGTAGCCGAATACAATGCGTTGCTCATCGGTCTTCAACTTGCTAAACATTTAGATATTCAATATTTGGAAGTTTATGGAGACTCCAAGCTTATCATCAATCAGATCAGAGGAACGTATGAAGTTCGTCATCAGGATTTGATACCTTATCATCGAGCAGCACTCTCTATGGCCTCATCCTTTGAAGGTTTCTTTATTGAACATGTCCGACGAGCCTATAATATAGAAGCCGATGCTTTGGCTAATCTAGCCGCTGTATTAGCCATACCAATCAGACGTCAGCAAGTAATAGTGGTTTATAACCGAGAACTATTCTGCGTTGAGAATAATCTGGCTTTGGCTTTTCCCCATAATCCCCATGAAGATTCTCTCAACTTTGATACCGGATTAATGTTTGACAAAGTGTCCTTATCTTCTTCCGATTCTACTATAGAATATGTCTTTTCGAATAAAACAGAAGCCATAACTGAAGATTGGAGACGTCCATTTTTAGACTTTGTATTATATGACATACTTCCTGATAATCCGAGTGAAGCAGCGTCTATCCGGCGTCGATCTCTCAGATTCTATTATAATCATACAACGAAGACACTATATCGTCGGTCCTACGATGGTCTTCTCCTCCGATGTATCGCTGGTGAAGAAGCACAACAGATTGTCCGTGAAGCACATGATGGTGTTTGTGGAGCCCATCAACCAGGTCCTAAACTTCAAGATCGTATCCGACGTATGGGTTATTATTAGCCCACGATGGTGGCTGACGCCATTCAATATGCTCGGAGATGTAAAACCTGTCAAATTCATGCAGACTTTATCCATCAACCGTTAGAGTTCTTACACCCAACAGCGGCATCATGGCCCTTTGAGGCTTGGGGCATGGATGTCATTGGTCCTATTAACCCACCATCATCAAAAGGACATCGGTTTATTCTAGCAATAACCGATTACTTTTCCAAATGGGCTGAAGCAATCCCGTTATCTGAAGTCAAAACTTTTAATGTTATTAACTTCGTCAAACATCATGTCATCTATCGATTTGGTGTTCCTCGGCGTATTATCCATGATAACGGACCGCAGTTCGTCAGTCAGAAATTTACTCGATTCTGCGATGATTATCGGATCAATAATTTAGCTTCTACAGCATATAATCCAGCAGCTAATGGATTGGCAGAAGCTTTCAATAAAACGATCATCAAACTCTTGAAAAAGTTTGTTTCTTCCAACAAACGCAACTGGAGCGAGAAGCTTGGTGAATGTTTATGGGCCTACCGCACCACAGTTCGCAATGCAACCGGATGTACGCCTTTCTCTTTGGTATATGGGTGTGAAGCTGTTCTTCCCCTTGAGATCCAGATTCCTTCTCTGAGAATTGCAATCTCCAATGAACTTACAACAGAAAATAATGATCGTCTTCGACTTCAAGAATTGGAAGCTCTAGATGAAAAGCGATTGTATGCTCAACAAAATATCGAGCTGTATCAGGCCCGAATCTCAAAAGCTTTTAACCGGAAAGTCAAAGTCAGAGCATATCAGAAGGGAGAACTGGTCCTTACTGTCAGACGTCCTATGACCATGACACATATGAGCAAAGGCAAATTTGACGCGAAATGGGAAGGCCCATTCGTAGTAAACAAAGTCTTCTCTAACGGAGCATACCAGCTTGCCTCTATGGATGGGAAAGTCACGATGATGCCTATCAATGGCAAATTCTTAAAGAAATATTATGTATAATATTTTCATCATTCCCCAGCAAATATAAAATCAAAGTTAATTCTTCTCTACAAAAGTTATCTCGATATCGTTATCCCCAGAGGAAACTGATATTCTACCATGTATCATTTTCCCAGAGAATTTGATATTTTGTCTTATTAGATCCCCAGTAGATTTAATAAAGATCTTGTATAGAAAATTATGTCCATATTACCTCTGAATTTTCTATCTCAGTATGTATCATATTTTCTATTCTATGAAAATGATATCTCGTCTTTTGATTTCCGAGTCCAACGATCATGGAAAATAGAATCCAAAAATATCTTTATATCTGAATTCTGTTTTCTCTAATCAGTATTAAACTAAAATTATCTTTGGTTTAATATCATGATAGAGTTACAAAGTTTATTTGTATATTCTATTGAAATATGTCATGTATTATTTACCTCTGAACATGTTTTCTACAAAAATATCATCCACAGAATTGAAATCAAGTCAAAATATTCATTTCAAACAAAATCAAAACATTAATTACAAATGGGTACCAAAACTTCAATACATGATAAATGTAAAAGATCTATTTAGGAGGAGTAATTATCTCCTGAATACGAATGATTACATTATTCATCTTTTCTTCATGAGCTTTCTTGATTCGCTCTGCTGCTTCAACTCCAACCATCCGTTGGTCATATTCCACAATAATAGAGCTATGGCGATTGGTCTCTTCAATCTGATTGGTTTGCATCAATTCTCGCTCTTGCTGTAAAAATTGACAGCGTTCAGCTTTAGATTTACGATCAGTAGCAATCTCTGATTGTTCTTTTTCCACGGAGGCAATTTGCTCCTGAAGACGAGCTAGCTCTTCCCTCAACTTTCTAAGCTCTTCAGCTTTTGACGCTTCATCTTTCTCTAGGCGCTCCATATTCTGACGAGTACTTATTATTTCTTCGTCTTTCGCCATTAACTCTTTAGAAGACTGAGCGAGGAATTCTGTCAGAGCAATGTGCTGAGCTTGAGCTTCATTCTCCAATTGAGTAATCTCAGCTGTAGTCAGAGACTTAATATCCTCCTTTTTAATCTTCCAGTATTTATGGATATTTGCTTCTAAATCATTCAGGAGATGTTCAAAAAAGACACATTGGGTCACATAACCAGCCTGTCTCAAAGCTGAAAGTGAAAAACTAGTCGTCTCTCGAAGACTCGAAAAGGGCATAGTCTTATCCTTCATAAGTCGTCTCGAGAATGTATCCAGATATGAGTAAATAATATCTGAATACATTCCCATGATCTTTGCTATCCCTGTGTCAAAACCGGGAGTCGCTGCAACAGTAGAAGAAGGAGCAGGAGGAGCCTCTATTCTGGGAGCTGAAGTGAGTGCTTTTGGAGAACTCGGCAAATGTGAACTCCCCTCACCCACATCAGTTTGGACAAGTGGGGTTTGAGTAGAACTCATAGCCGGTGCAGTTCCTACAGCTGTTGGAATCAAAGAAGCATGATCAAAACTAAAGGACAATAAAGCAAGGAAAAGACGAAACTTTACTGAATAAAATATTACCTGGAGCTGGTTCATATTCAGTTTCCTTTGGATCATTCAGCCCAACTCGTAGTCTATTCAGAGTGCTTTCTGACACGGGGTTTATTTCACTGCTGCCTGCCCCAGAAGTACTCAGAACTTGAATTTCTATATGCCTCTCCGGCTCTGGTGTCAACCCTGAGTGTTGACCAATGGTCTTCAGTACATCAATTGGAATTTTAGATGGTGATTCATCATCTATCTCCATGTCCTCTTCTTCAAAAGAATGAGACGAAGGTTCATAGTCAACCTGTTCGTCGTCACTCTTGTTGCCCTCCGAAATTTCAGCAATTGGTCTGAGAGTAGTGGCTTCCTTCACTGATTCTCCCGAAATCAGTAAGTCATTAGCTGTTTCAGTCTGATGCTCGGCCTCTACCGCAGGTTGACTAATCACCTACGCATCATCGGCCATTGGCGGAATCGATCCTATATCAGAAGGCATGGATGACCCAGCAGGTTCAGGAATATCTTCTTCAACAGGTTCTGTCTTTACAGAAAAATCAAAGGCAGCTTGTTTTTCTGAAGCCAATCGCACAGCACGATCGGTGGGACTCTCTGCATCGAGACAAATTACGGATTTAGTTTTTGAAACTATCACTTTCCTTCCTATTCTTTTTGTGAATGGAACAGTAGGATAATTGTCTTTTGAATCACTACCTGCTTCATCAGCATCTCTGACTCGATTGGAAGCAGGAGAAGTCCCTGGAATGGTAATTCCTCCACGATTTTGAGTCTCTGCTCGAGTGACTCTTTTTAGGGCAGGCCCAGCAACACCTTTGCCCCGCTTCCTCTTCGGGGTATTATCGGCATATATACTCTCTTCAGCACTTCCGATGGATACATGTAATGGTTGATGAAGGTCATCAGAGAAGAAAGTTTCTAAAACTTCATCATCAACTTCATCAGTAGCCAGAGGATCTTCTTGGTCATGACAATCTCTAGGCAGGGCTGATTTGGTTGATTTCTTTTCAATATGAATAAAGCTTCTACCTAAGATGCTGAATTTTTCATCAAAGGTATTAGCTGATACATAGAATTTGGCATAAGACGCCAATATTCTAGCTCCTCTCTGATAGGTGACTGGATCTGACATGGAAAAGGTAGTCCCTGTACCTTTAGCAATGTAATATATCCAAACTCTGGCACCATCAATCAACCCGCCTTGATAACCAAAACATGTCGTTGCATTGCCCACATGCAACTGATCATAACCAAATTGCCGAGCAAACCTACTCGGAAGATATGGCTCCAGATAGGTGATGTTGTCACGGCGGCAAATTAAATGAGATGGCCTGATCCTCTTCAGCCATTCATGTTGAATCTCATCCAATTCATTGCCACCAATGCCATCAATCAACCTCCCAGGCATGGTTTCATAACCAACAGGTGGAGGAACACAAGTGAAGCTCCATAGTTCTCCCCTGTTTAATATAGTTCTGCAATCTGTCAAAGTGTCATATTTTCACTTTGGTGTGTGACTGTATCTTTCCAGAAAGGTGCCATCTGGTCTAGCCATCCCAGCATTCATGAGAGATTCGAAATACAGAAGCAGCCACCCAAATAAATATGTAAAGGGCATTTCTACCCGAGGAAAGGATGTAAGGCTCTTCCTTGCCAATTCGAACATTCTGTCTGTATATGCCCTTAATCCAGCATTCAGACGGCATGTCATTGCTATCAGCAAATCCATCTTATACCCGAAAGTCAGACGGACTGCTGCGAAGACAACTCCTCTGTGCATCCTGTCTGCTGAACAGGTGCCAGGTAGTACAAATTTTCTTAGCCAGAGAGATATAAATCCGGCCAGATGACCTTCAGCAGATAATTCTCGGCTACCCTGCTTAATATAGGTCTCAAACCTATCACCGGCTTTATAGGTGCCTTCGTCTTCCTCAATGACGATATCGTCATGAGTGGTGTCCCGGATGAGCTTGTCAATCTCAGCTTGATTCAGAGGTTTAAAATCATCGACATATTGCTCAGTCTTCTTCTTCTTCTGAACTTCATCAGTACGGCCATGAAATAAATAGGCCATCCATTTAGAAGAATAACAGTTGGAATCTCCTTCCCCACCTTGTCCTTTCTAAAAAGCCTTACAAATACTATAATGGCACATCAATTCTTCAAAGACATGAAGAACCATTGGGTTGGCTTCGGAGATCTTATTCATTTCATCAACGAAAGGGATATACTCTTCATATGGCAAATCTGCTGTTGGCATCTGAGAAATATATGCCATTTCATGAAGGGCGAATCCTATCTCGCCTCTTGGAGTCATGAAGGTGCCGGTACGGTAGTTATACCTCTCCGCTAACGCCAAGAACAAATCCGGGTTTGGCCTAAAACCATAAGCAGTGCACTTAATGGCATCATATAGGCCTATCACCTTTAACTGTTCACCAAAGTTCTTCAGAATCCATCTCACAAGAGCAGTACATCTAGTATTTTCCGGGTTCACCAGACCAGTAAGTCTCATAGACTGTTTTGGGTAGATGGCATTTTCCAGTTGAGCAAATTCGTTTACAAAGATTGGGACTCTGACTGGCTTCAGAAGTGCCGAGTCCTCAGGAGGGATGGTGGCAGGTAGCAGTCCTCGCAAAGCTGTGACATGTGGTTCAGTACCACTGCGGAATCTTTCTTGA
Organism: Iris pallida; assembly: GCA_029216955.1. Classification (NCBI taxonomy): domain Eukaryota; kingdom Viridiplantae; phylum Streptophyta; class Magnoliopsida; order Asparagales; family Iridaceae; genus Iris; species Iris pallida. The sequence goes on from JANAVB010015800.1 coordinate 8,317,488, forward strand.
CGATATCCTATCCACCCAGCTTTTGCTTGACGGGATGGAGCGATATCCCACTTCATTTGTCTTTGACAACTCGCATGAAATAAGCGAGCTATGTTGATGCTTTTTGATAAACCAGTCAGATACATTGGCTGATTCACATCACCATCCCTATAATAATAGTATGATACTTTATCCAGAGCAGGCTGAGAGTTTATTTCAATAGCATCTCCGAAAAGAAATGTTGGCTTCGAGTGGGTAACACCATCCACACTCTGTAAAGGCAGTCCACTCATCAAGTTCAGCAAAGTATCATTTTCCTGATTTGTCAAAAGAGCTATCCTCGTGGAAGGTCCATCGAATTGGGGAAAACGAACATGTGATAGGTCACTGTTATAGTTATTTCCTACACATCCTTCAAATTCTACCTCCTGAGCCAGAATATCTACTGCAAAAGAAGAATAAGAAGTTAGAAATCTTCAACACAAAGAGATGGCAAAGTTCAACATACGCTCAGTTTATTTTTGTATGGCAGACTTAAAGTTCAACATAACGCTCAGTTTATCTTAAGCATATGGCAGACTCAAAGTTCAACATACGCTCAGTATATCCTTAAGCATATGGCAGACTCAAAGTTCAACATACGCTCAGTTTACCTTAAGCGTATGGCAGACTCAAAGTTCAACATACGCTCAGTCTATCCTAAGCGTATGACAGATTCAGAGATCACTTTTTAAGCTCAGTTTATCCTAAGTGAATGATTTTAAAAAAAAATCAGTTTATGTTCAACTTGAGCGTATCAGCGTATGGTTGACAAGATGATCATCAAAAACATACGCTAACACAGGAGTTTGCGTATCTCAGTGAGACAACTCGCCATAGCATACTCTTTCAAGATAGCGTATTTTGACATTTCTATCAAAAATACGCGTATCATACAGAATACGCTCTAAACATATTTTTCATATAAACAAAAAATATGGGATACGGCTAAACCCTAAAGAGGGAAGCGTATTTTTTGACGTATTTGACCCTAAAAAGGGGATACGTTTTATGATTTTGTTCTAACCAGAGCCCTAAATAGAGGATAGTTATTGTTCATCATCTTCATCCTCACCAGAGAGGGGCTTCAATGGGCGTTCACTTCGTCGAACGCGCTCATCGGTAGTCTTCATAGCAGCGGCGGCGGCGGGCTGAGATGACTCCGCAGGAGCCTTCCCCTTTCCCTTCGCAGCAGCATCAATCTTGGGCGCCATTGATAAAGCTTGAGTCGAAGAAGAAGAAGTTGAGTCTTGAGTTTCTTTTTCTCTCTCGAAGACGAATGCAAAAGTAAAGAAATAAATTAGGTTTTGGAAGACCTATTTATAGAAGAAAAGAAGAAGTTCAAACGGCGGCTGTTCTTTAAACAGAATCCCTAAAGATTTGCGCTGATATTGAGGAAGATAACAAACTCATACCAGCATGTCAGGACTTATTCCCACTTTAAGTTCAAAGTAATTTCAAACTTTTGAAATTCATAAAGTTCGAAAACTTTGAAGGGGGTCTTATAGGGTGTGAAAATTATGACACGCTGACATAAGACTCAGCCAAAGTCATACGCTCAAGGCCATACGCTCTGTCAAAGCCACACGCTCAAGGCCATACGCTCAGCCAAGGCCATACGCTCATCTAAAGGCTGTGCGCTCAGTGAATATTTTATTATTTTCTGAGATGACAGCACAGCATGTATTTAAGGAATGATGAATCTGACACTTCGTCTTTCGTACAAAGACAGCTGCCCTATGAAGATTAGCCGTCGTATAGGTTTTTGAGAATTGATTTTGTCTCTTACGAGGACAGCTCAGCAGCTATCATAAATAAAGAGCCATCATTACTGTCATTTCTGACAGTCTGTCAGCCATCATATCTGCAGCACGACGCTCGAGAGATATTTGCCAGTATTTGAAGATATGGCATATTTGAGAAGATTGAAGACAGCCACGTGTCTACTCCCTCAATGCATACGGCTCCTTGCCCAACCAAGTGAGCGTATGGACTCCATACGGCTCCTTGCCAAGTGAGCGTATGGACTCCATACGACTCCTTGCCAACCAAGTGAGCGTATGGACTCCATACGACTCCTTGCCAACCAAGTGAGCGTATGGACTCCATATGACTCCTTGCCAACCAAGTGAGCGTATGGACTCCATACGACTCCTTGCCAACCAAGTGAGCGTATGGACTCCATACGACTCCTTTCCAATCAAGTGAGCGTATCAGCTTCATATGATCCAAGTCAGTGTATGCAAGACATGTGTCTTCAAAAGCTAGCGTATGGCTTTTCTTCAAAGACAGCGTATCATAGCAAATGCATCCAGGATGATTTTCAACGTACAGTCAACACACGTTCTCACGTGTCCTATACTCAGTTACCCACTTATTCAGAAGTTATGCAACGTGGCATTCATGCCATCAATCTCTCCTAGATATATTCCACTACTTTCAACCGCACTCCAACGTGTCTCCATCAGAATTCGCCACGCGTCCCTGCAGTTATGCACACGTCAAGTAACTGACTGAGCGTATGCTTCAGAACAGTTATCCAGAACTCTATAAAAGAGAGTTTCTTCATCTTCATTAGACATGACAGTCAATTTCAGAGAGAACAGAGAGATTGCCCAGTTGCTGTCCAAGTTCTTCAAAGTTCGAGTTTTCTTCATCGCATCGTCCAAGGGATAAAGTAATCGTCTTCTAGATTAGATTTCTACAGTTGTAATTTTCTCAGAAACACAATAAATAAAGTGAATTTATTTATGGAAAACACCATACTACCATACTACCACATCTAAACAAGCCATCAATCACACAACTACCTATATATTTACTATATATATATATAGGCATACATATATAGGTTAAGATATTTACATATACTAGGCTATAACCAAGGGGACACAATATATACATTCAACAAGTTATGCATTTATATACTAGAGAGATAGAGAGTGTATAGTGTCAAGTGTGCATATACAAGTGTCATGTGTGTACGTGTCTCCCAAACCAAACTCGTGTCCAAATACTCGACACAATGTGTCCAAAAATAAACCAAACTCAACACATCCAAAATTGGACACAGTGCACGAATCTAGTGTGAACCAGTACGAGAGTGATTTCTCACTCGACACGAATCCAATGGGCTCGAGTCTTTGGGGACACGATGTGTGTCCGTGTGTCCGTGTGTGTGTGTGTCCGTGGGAGAGGAGGAGGAGGAGGGAGAGGAGTTAGGTTAGGGTTTACCTGAGGAAGAGGAGGAGGAGCTCGGATTGGGGGGGGGAGGAGCTCGAGGAGGAGGATCTCGAGGAGGAGGAGCTCGCCGGAGGGGGAGGGAGTCGCCGGAGGGGGAGGGAGTCGCCGGAGGGAAGGGGGTCGCCGGGGGTGGGAGGGCACTGACAGAGGGAGAGGGAGTCGCCGGGGGGGGGGGGGAATTAGAATTTTCGAGTGAGAGTGAGGGGGAAAGAAGGAAACGGTGTGCCCTAAGTAAAAATATTAGCGACGTCAAGTGTTACAGTCGCTAAACGTCGCAAAATTGGCAACATATGCTAATAATATGTCGCTGAACGTCGCTATTCAGCGACGTAGTAAACTCCTGTTGCGGAACGTCGCTAGGCAGTGACGTTTTGCGACGTGTATATAAAGTTGTCGCTATATTTCATAACTAGCGACGTCATTTCTTGCCGTCGCTAAATTACGTCGCTATTAGATGATATTTTAGTAGTGTATATTTATGATGTTCTAACATCCCTACAGGTCGAATGCTCATTTCTTAGGTAAAAAGCTAAATTCGTGCAACGGTAATCTCAAATCTGAGGTATGCTATTTTACCACGTGAGGGCCCCCACCTCTGCACCAAAACTCTAGAGTTTAATGAGAGCTGAGGTTAAATATTTACATTAAGCTAACAAGGTAACTCTATTACACCTTGCAAGTTGCAACTCCAGTAAGCATGACACATGAATCAATAAACGTGGTACGGTCTCAAAGAGAATTGCTTGTGTGCACTGAAATTGCCACACAAAAAAAGGATAATTTTTTTTTTAAAAATCAAAGTACTCCAATATCCACGAGCCCTTTTAAAGATAAAATAAAAGGATATCAAATTCCTTTTTTTTTGTTCCCCTTAATTTAAGGTGGGATTTTTTTTAAAGATACGGTGGAAACTTTAAAGAAATAGACATTCGAATATAAATAGGAGATTCGAATATAAATAATAGGATTATCCGTAAATAATTCTTTTTGATCGAATAAAAACTGCAAATAGATTATTGGAAACTGCAAATAGATAACGGAGGAAAAAATAGTTACGCCGTTGCCGGGGATCGAACCCGGGTCACCCGCGTGACAAGCGAGAATACTCACCACTATACTACAACGACAACTGTATTTCTCATTCGGTTGTTTTATATACATAAACAATGTGTAAAATCTGTTTTGCATAAGTTCACCAGAAATGTAGGCGTGGGCATGGGCATGGTTGCTTCCTTGAAAGTTGACGATCAAGGTGAGAACCGCAAATTTATCTTGAAATAAAATCCACTCCTCGGAAAGTGGTGATGCAAAGATCCGTTTAGCAAACACTGTACGAAAGTGATCATTTGAATTGTCGTTATCTATTCAAAAATTTGAAATTATTGAAAGCCCATATTTTCTTTTAGAAATTGGAAATTTTATAACATCGAAAATCCTCTTGAACTTCTACTTTTAAACAGGTTTATTATTTATCAAACGTTAAGAGATTTTAGAATGCCTACTTTCAACAATGTTCAGTTCAATTGCTATAAGAAAATTGATAAGCAATAGCTACAATAATAAAAAAATTAGGTTATCTCTTACTTAAATTGTTTTTGATTTGAGTTTCTTCACCTTCCTATTTCACTTGTGGGTACTTTCAACTTTCTAGTGATTGTTAACCCATTTTTTTATAACTTTATAAATTTTAGGATCAACCTTCTTTGGTAAAAAAAAAAAAAAAACTACATCCCTCGTGCATCTAATTTTTCTTTCTTTTGAGATGTCCTTTCATGGCTTAGTGACCAATATCATGGGAAGGATTTGAACCAGTGTCTTTGGCGTCGAGGCTTCCCATTGCAACCACTAGGCTACATCCGGTCCTGGGCCCAAGGCAACTAGGGCGAGCCCATGGAAGAGGAGGGTTCAATTTCTTTAACCTACTATAGTAGTTTTTGAAAGAAAAAAAAATTGTTGTGAGGCAAATTAGCTCAACATCTCAAATGGTATATCAATATATCTCAATGTGTATCAATCTATCTACAAGCCATCCTAACCTCTCTTTATATAGTAAGAGAGAGGTTGGGAGTTACATAATGAAAGGTCACTTAGGAGTTACAAAGTGAAGAGTCATGAGTTACAAAATGAAGAGTCACCATGATTCACCATGATGAGTTACAACACTCCCCCTTGGCCCTTCACAAACTCTGCTTGTAATCACCTCTGAGCTTCTTCGTCTGTTTGTAGCTTGCAGATTCAAAAATGACCACCTACTTGTGCCTCCTTAAAACCTTGCCAAAGAAAACCCAGTGGGAAAAAAACTTTGGTCGAAGGACAAAAGAGTACACACAGGTCAGTGTGATGGGGTAAACTAACCATTGCAAAGGTGCCTCGTCAAAACCTTGTCAGGGAAAACCCAGTAGGAAAAAACCGTTGATCGAAGGACAAAAGAGTACACGATGGTTTAGAAGTATATACTGGATACTCTCCCTGATCACAATAGTCCTTAGTGAATAAGAGATTTGAAATGTGTCTCGTTAAAAAACCTTGCCAAAGAAAACCCAGTGGGAAAAACTTTGGTCGAAGGGAAAAAGAGTACACAAGCATACATCAGGATGCTTCCCTTTTCACTCGCACTCGAAAGGGTGCGGGATATACGCACAACAGGGCGTTTGGAGGCGCTCGTTGGGGCGCTCCCCCTCACATGCACACAACAGGGTGCAGGAAACATGTTTCACTTAGGCTAGCTCTGAAAGTTTCCTAAGTCCAATCGCTCTGACATGTTTTTGGAACGAGTGTTTCGGCAGTGACTTGGTGAACAAGTTTGCACGGTTATTCTCCGATCCAATGTGTTGCACTTCAATCTTCTGAAGCGCTTGTTGTTCATGTGTAAAGAACAACTTGGGCGATATGTGCTTGGTAGCATCCCCTTTGATGTAACCATGTTTCGCTTGTTCAATAACAGCGGTATTGTCCTCATAGACGACAACAGGTTCATCTGGGTCATATGGAAGATCACATGTACTTCGAATATGGCCAATAACAGCTCGAAGCCATACACACTCTCTAGTCGCCTCATAGAGCGCGAGTAGCTCAGAGTGGTTCGCTGAAGTAGCCACTAAGGTCTGTTTGCGAGACCTCCAAGAAATCGCCGTATTCCCAATGGTAAAGACGTAACCAGATTGGGAACGCCCCTTGTGCGGATCAGATAAGTATCCTGTATCGGCGTAGCCAACAAGGGTCGCATTGCTTCGAGTGCCAAGAGCGTTGGACTCACTCAAAACCGCGTAGGGATAGAACAAGCCCAAGTCCGTAGTACCCTTAAGGTAGCGGAAAATGTCTTTTATGCCATTCCAATGGCGGCGTGTTGGTGCGGTGCTGTGTCGAGCTAAACAATTCACAGCAAACGAGATGTCCGGTCTAGTACATTGGGCCAAGTACAATAAAGTGCCTATTGCACCCAGATAAGAGCACTCAGGACTCAATCTCTTCGTCGTCCTCCTTTGGACGGAATGGGTCCTTAGTAATGTCTAGAGAGCGGACGATCATGGAGTAGCGGACGGCTTAACATCAAAATAACTAAAGTGTCTCAACACCTTTTGAGTGTAGTTCGCTTGATGGACAAGGATTCCATCTTTACGGTGCTCGATCTGCAGGCCGAGGCAAAACCGTGTCTTCCCAAGATCCTTTATCTCGAATTCCTTCTTCAGGATATCAGCAGTTTCTGACAAGTCTTTTTCGGTTCCTATGAGATTCATGTCATCTACATAGACCGCGATGATTGCGTATCCTGAAGTGGATTTCTTTATGAACACGCATGGACAAAGTTCGTTATTAACGTATCCCAAACCGATCAAGTATTCGCTTAGGCGGTTATACCACATTCGCTCGGATTATTTCAATCCATATAGCGAACGCCTCAGTCTAATCGAGAACGTGTTCCGTGGTCGGGAACTACTTGATTCAGGCATCTTTAGTCCTTCAGGGACTTTCATGTATATCTCTGTGTCTATATCCCCGTAGAGATAGGCTGTGACCACATCCATGAGCTGCATATACAGTTTTTCGGAAACTACTAAACTGATTAAGTAGCGGAACGTTATGACGTCCATTACGGGAGAATACGTCTCCTCGTAATCAATTCTAGGGCGTTGTGAGAAGCCTTGCGCTACAAGGCGAGCCTTGTATCGCACAATCTTATTTCTCTCATTACGCTTCCTTAGAAAAACCCATTTGTGACCAACTGGTTTAACATTGGGTGATGTTGGAGCAACAGGTCCAAACACGCTTCTTTTCGCTAAGGAGTCTAGTTCAGCCTGGATTGCTTGTTTCCATTGTGACCAGTCCGTTCGTCGTCGACACTCGGCAACACTACGAGGTTCCATGTCATCATTGTTCATAATGTCAGTGGCCACAGAGTATATGAACACATCATCGATGACAGTTTCATTTTGCTTCAAAATATCGTCTAAGCTAGCATACTCGACGGATATTTCGAGGTTATCGGCATGATTAGGAATAGGCATTTCATCTGGAATGCGCTCTTCTAATACATCGCCGTGATCCTTAATGATCTCATGTGGCAAAACGCTTTTAACAAGATTTCTCCGCTTCCGGGGCAGAACATCTTTGGAACCAACCGGTCTTCCCTTTTTCTTGGGAATAGCGGCGGACTGGACGGCCGATGGCAGCATCCTTTGCTCGACGGGTTCGACCGGAGCAACATGTTTCACAGGAACATGGCGTCTCTCAGGGACGTCTATCCTTGCAGGCACATTTACAGCAGGTATAATTGATCTCGTGACTTTTGCTAGGTCGCTAAATGCGTCTGGCATTTGATTTACAATATCTTGCAGACCTAGAATCCTCTGCACTTCCTTATCACTATGTACAGAGGGAGGATCATGATGAGCAAAAGCGGGCACATGCCACGCTATTTTACGTCGTTCCTCATCAACGTTAGCGTGTATTTCTCCCCCTAACGACGGGAAGATTGTCTCATCAAAGTCACAATCCTCGTGTCTCGCGGTAAAGAGATCGCCTGTCAAGGGCTCTAAATAGCGAATGATGGACGGGGAGTTATAACTGACTTATATTCCCCGTCGCTTCTGAGGTCCAAATTTTGAACGCCTTATCGGCTCAATTGGAACATTGACTAGGCACCCAAACACGCGTAAATGTGAGATGTCAGGCTCACATCCAGTAACCAGCTGGTACGCGGAAAGTGGTTGGGTGGCCATGGGCCTCAGACGGACCAAATTTGCAGCGTGCAAAATTGTATAGCCCCATGCAGATAGTGGGAGTTTGGTGTGCATAACCAAGGTCTGCGCTATCACTTGCAGTCGCTTTATAAAAGCTTCCGCTAGGCCATTTTGGGTATGAACATACGCAACAGGGTGTTCAAGATTTATTCCCAAAGTCATACAATAATCATCGAAAGTCTTCGATGTAAACTCCGCAGCATTATCAAGTCTAATAGACTTTATCGGATAATCCGGATGGTGAGCCCTTAACTTAATGATCTGGGCGAGGAGTTTAGGAAACGCTGTATTTCGGGTGGACAACAACACTACGTGTGACCATCTAGTCGATGCATCAACCAAAACCATGAAGTATTTAAATGGTCCGCATGTTGGTTGGATTGGTCCACAAATATCTCCATGAATTCTCTCAAGGAATTGGGAAACCAATCTCGTAGGTTTCACATGGAGTGGCTTGAGATTCATCTTCCCAATCGAGCAAGCTTGGCATAGGCTTTTCGGATTTATAACGAAATTCTTTCCTCCAAGAGGATGCCCATGTGATGCATTCATAGTGCAAAGCATCGTATTTTGACCCGGATGACCCAGCCGGTCATGCCATAGCATAAAAGTCCTCTCATCAACTGGCGCTCGGTGAATGATGAGATTACTCTCGATGTGTTGTATCGTAGTGAGATACAAACCACTTGAAAGACATTTCAACTTCTCCAAGATACGCTTTTGGCCGTACTGAGTGGAGGTAATGAAAAGATACTCGAAGCCATGTTCTCGAGCAGTTTCAACATGAAATCTGTTTTCTCGAATATCCTTAAAACTCAGTAAGGTATGACTGGACCTTGGAGAATATAAGGCCTCTGATACTTCAACGGGAGTACCATTGGACAACGAAAAACGGGCTTTGCCAAAATCTTGAACAAGGGTTGAGGGTCCCGAAATGGTTGTCACTGAGGTTACTTTAGGCGTATAGGAGATAAAGTATGATTTATCTCTCAAGATAGTGTGAGTCGTTCTACTATCAACCAGACAATCTACTGCCCCGTGGTCCATGCCTATAACTAAAGAAAATTAAAGTTTGTCACACGTTTGAGGAAAGTGCTCGAAATAGAACTTTAATTTATCGAGAAAACAGAAAATACAAACCACCAAAAAATTTATGACTTAAATCAAATATAGAGAGATAATGGAGATTCATTCTTCCATTTCTGCTACAAAATCGGGGGTCTCAAGATTTAGATTTTCGTACTCGCTGACCAGATTTGCTTCGGCCCGGTGTCCCTTGTGATAGTTATCAACTTCTTGGGGGGGTCGTCCTGCAAGTCCGTTGCATATGACCATAAGCACCATATTTGTAGCATAGAGTAGGCGTTTGGCCTCCCACTCTCGCTTTGGGACGACTGGCCCGTTGGTTCTTACCATGAGACTGCCTAGGAGTCAAAGGTCCTTGGTTCTTGTTAGAACCTCGCTTTGGGTGGCGAGACTTAAACTCGACTCTGTTCCTTGGCTGGGACGACTGGCCCTTGTCTCGTTTCCACCGTGGATTTGGTCTACGGAGAGCGTTTGCATCAGGCATTGGAATTGCCTTTGTTCCAGCAGGACGAGAATTGTTGTTTCTCATTAAAATGAGACTGTTCTTCTCGTCTAGTAAAAGCTGGGTGATGAGCTCAGGAAACTTGGTGAACTTAGACTGACGGTATTGCTTTTGGAGCAAGTTGTCAGTAGAAGAAAATGTGGTATATGTTTTCTCCAATAGATCACTGTCGGTTAATATCTCACCGCAGTATTGGAGAATTGATCGAATCCTGCAGACTTCATTGTTGTAATCAGTTACACTCTTGAAGTCTTGGAAGCGCAGGTTCAACCAGTCATGGCGTGCTTCAGGTAGCCATATGGTCTTCTGGTGGTCGAAGCGCTCTTTCAGAGAGTCCCATAGCGTCTTCGGCGAGGAGATTTCAATGAACTCCAACTTCATGGCGTCAGATAAATGCCTACGGAATAGAATCATCGCTTTGGCGTTCATTGAGCGAGTGACTGCCACTTCACGCTCTTCCTCGTTATAGATGACGTCCAAGAGGCCCTGCGCATCTAGATGGTTCTGGATGTCTTGCGTCCAGTCCAAGTAGTTCTTGCCAGAGGCTTCAAGGATGGGAAAATCAATCTTGATCGACATTTTTCTACAACAGGAGAAAAAATCTTGATCAGTCAACATATAAAATGACAGGTTTATATGGATTTGGTTTGTATAAGCAACAACAAACAATCGTAAATAAAAACGGTTTTGAAAAAATAATTTTTGTTTAAAAATTATCTTATATCGATCGACGGGCCGATATAGAGAGGTCAATAAGTTTCTTGCAAAAATGCATAATTATAAATACAATTTGAGCAAAAAAATAATATTCGGTCAACCCCTTTCAGTAGCTCTACGTGAATATGACCAGGCGGGAAAATGAGGGAGGAGGGTCACCGGGGACCACTTAAAACCCAAGCCCCAAGTTCTTTCTGACATCATACCCAAATAGGTGAGCCTATTCGGAGAGACTTCGTAAAATTTTTGTCAAATGTAAGAATAAATAAGATTTTTCAAGAAATTCACGCTATTTACGAACTGTGCAAAATAGGTGATAATTTAGTGCGTGCTCAAAATGAGCGTTACCTTTTAAAAATTATTAACCAAAAAGGTTATTTTTGGGAGGCCCAAATTTTGCGGTGCCAGAATTTGTTTATGTAGCCAAGATAATTTTTCAATTTCCACACCATTACGCTAAAAAAAACGTACAACATAAGTAGGCAACAACACACAAAAGAATTAGTGCCTAAGCAAGCGACAAAAAAAAAAATGTCAACTATTTTTCCGACGTCTAATGAAGCGACGCCAAAAAAATAGCGAAAAAAAATACAATTTTTATTACCCATCTGTTACAATAATTCACTGAGTAACATAAAGAAAAAAAATGCTACTGAGGTGCTTGTCGGGACGCAGATGGCACTGTGGCGCTCGCCGGGGCGCTCCAAATCCATCATTACCCAAAAAAATGTTAGCATCTAAATTTTCTTTTTCAACATGAAAATTTGCTATCAAAAATTTATTTCCTCAAAAATTAACTAACAAATATGTTTTTTTTCTTTTTTTTAAAAAAAAAAACTAGTATGCTAAAGGCTAGATTATAGCAAAGTTATACATAAAAACAAATTTGCAACTGTTAACAGAATGTGAATAGCAAATCAAGTAATGAGAACCAGAAAGCTATCATTCTGAAAAAAAATCCGAAATGAAAAGTCACAGAACTAGAATAACATAATTCAATATAAGGAATCGATCATCATCATCATCATGAGCTTTTCCCAGAACTAATATTAAGTAATCCCAGAGCTAACAGCATGCTTTGGAAAAATTTGTATTAGCATCCTTTGGAACAAAATATTTGCATGCTAATACAAATTTATTCCTGTACTCTCTGTTAGGGAAAAAATCTTACTGTCCGAAAAAATATTTCACTACCAAATATTTCTTAGAAAAATATTCTTGCTGAATCAGTTTACTAGCAAATATTTCTTAGAAAATATTCTTAAGAAGAAATTAAGGGTTACCGTCGTTGTACGGAAACCGTGGAATCGGACAGGACCCACGCGGATACGCGGGATCGGCAACGAGCGACGGGGTGCGCGCGGGGCAACGGTCGGCGGACGGCGAGGCGAGTGGTACGTCGGGTCTCCGGCGTTGCACGAGCAAAGTGCTGATAATGTGTTGTGAGGCAAATTAGCTCAACATCTGAAATGGTATATCAATATATCTCAATGTGTATCAATCTATCTACAAGCCATCCCAACCTCTCTTTATATAGTAAGAGAGAGGTTGGGAGTTACATAATGAAAGGTCACTTAGGAGTTACAAAGTGAAGAGTCATGAGTTACAAAATGAAGAGTCACCATGATTCACCATGATGAGTTACAACAAAAATCAAATATTATATGCATGCTGCTATTAATACTATTATAGTAGTTTGGAAAAAAAAATTAAATACTATATGTAGTTGCCTTGGAAAAAATTAATCTATTCAACTATATAATGCCAAAAGTTAAAGTTCGCAGTGGAAGTTTTCTTCCAAAAAATATCCTTCGATATATTTACTAATTAAAAATATTAATCTATTATACTATATAATCTATTCTATTGTATAATGCCAAAAGTAAGGCTTCAACGTAAAAAAATTTCTACCAAACATACATTTACATATCTATTCCAATAAAAAAAATTATATTTTACAAGGTAGTTAGGTACTTACAAGAGTATTTTGGTATTTCAATGCATTAGTTTACTCTTTGGATGTCTATTGCACTTTCCAAGTATATATAAAGTTAGTTAAAAGACAATTAAAACTAAGGGCACATTTTTTTAGATGTCCAACGATTCACACTGGACTTTGTACACGTTGCATTGTATGCCTATTGGGCCCACTGCCCCCAACTCTTACCAAATTAATGAGGGAATAATACGCCCCCGTGGCTTGATCCACTGATCTTCCACCACCCAGCCAAGGTCTTATACCTCTCCTCGGTAAGCATAAGAGTCACTCAAGTTCGGTGCCATAAAGGCACATGTTAAGGATAATTGATGCATTGCTTTCCACTTTGTTTTTCCACTGGCTTTTTTTTCTGTCATCTCAGTTGGTGACAAGTTTTCGTGCCGCAAATTGTTTTGAACATGTTTCGTTTGTAGTAATTTATTTCGGTACAATAAATTTTCTGCAAAACAAATCATATAGTACTAAATTTGTGAATTGAGGACACATTTTAGATTATGGTCTAAACCTTCAAATATTTGGACCGGCCCTGTCCGATGGAAGGAAAAAGAGAGAGAGTTGAGATATTGTTAGAGCATCATTAGTAAGGCCCAACCCATTTTCTAGATTCTAGATTTAGAATGTAGGAGCTTATTTTGTAGAATAGTATGATCCATCCCACAGGAGCTATATGTTTGGCCTGAGAATTTCTACATTCAGAATGTAAGAAATCATTTTGTAGAATAGTAAGTCCCAATTTGGAGCCAAATTCTAGATTTACATTATTATTTTTCCACGCTAATTTTTGACCACACAATCTTTGGGACCAAAGCTCATTTTATCATTTTCTACTATTCTCATACAAGCCCAACCCCATTCTACATTTACTTCTTTTTCAAAATATTGGACCTCAAGATAAAATTTTGAGAACCATCTACTAATGATGCTCTAAGCTCACATATACATCATCTCAGGGTTTGATAGAGTTCCTACACATGCTTGGCCATGCATACAGATTCAGAACCAACTTCTCCAATTTCTTTTGAGCTTAAGATTTTTCTGATGTACTATGACATGCTGAACTTTCCTACATTAGTAATAGGACCCCGAAACTGGTTAATAGCAGTAGTTGTCTAAGGCTTTGTATCTGAAATAGGCCAATGATGTCATTAAGAAATAGAAACTCTCTCAGCCTTGAGCATAACCAACTAGCCAAGGTCTCATAAATCTTGACATTGACATAAACATAGCCCCACATAGACAATGTTCTCTCATCTCTGCCCTTTGGTCATGCTCCTCAGTTATTTGATCAACAATTTGTGATATAGATCATGTAACTACTTCCCAAATTATAGCATATAATTTGTTCCCAAATCCCATTTCAAGGGATCATAAAGTCCTAATTATTTGTGGTGTACATACTAGACCACTGAACTTACAATAAGAAGTGGGAATTTAATTTCTTCTACAGTGGCACATTACTTGGTGATATTCTCTTATGTTTTGTTTTCCATTATCTAGTTTCTGTTCTACTTGTATGCTCAACTATGGTCTCCATTGTGCTTGGTTTGAAGTGATTCTAGAGTATTTGTTCTATAACAGTGCACAAATTGGAGGCTCAACATAATTTATTTTCCTTAAACGACACGATTAGCAGTTCCTATGCTCCTAGGTGTTCAAATGGTCTATATGCTAGACTGAGTATACATCCTAACTCAAGTTTGCAGGTGATTGTAACTTGAATCTGCCAGAAAATTCGGTGTTTTATTTTTCTTGAGAAAAAAGATTTTTGTACATGATTGACTCCTATACGGCCTAACTCAAGTCTGCAGTAAATTGTAGATTGAATTTTTACGCCGCATAGGGATGTATCCTTGAATCTACCAGGAACTTTGCTGAATTTTGTTTTCAGAAATTTTTTTGAGAACCTTTGATATGACCGAACATATTTTCTTATGGTTACTTAATGTTCCATTAAGTATTTCATAACCTGGGTGGGTACTCAAGAAAAGTACTGCTCTAAGTGGAGGAATCAAATAAATGAATTAGGAATAGATTTTCATCCAACCATGTGATTATGATGAAAGTTTGGACTGTAATGAAGTTATCATTTGCTTTGCCATGTTACTGTGTTAGTATTTTCTTATGCTTACTGTTGGAAGTTTTGTGTCCCATACATATTTGACACGACACTACAAAAATTTGTCAGATTAGCGACGTTCCAAAACGTCGCTAAACTCGGCCAAAACGTCGCTAATTTAATTTAGCGACGTTTCATAAACGACGGAAAAAAGCGTGTCGCTAATCGGAAAAACGTCGCAAAACGTCGCTACGGCGACGTTATTTAGCGACGTTTATAACGTTGCTAATTTGCGACGTTATTTGCGACATTTTTAAGTGGTCGCCGATTAGCGACACATTAGCGACGTTCTTGCGACGATGAGGTGGCATCAGATTGTTTGCCACGTCAACAATTTAGCGACGTTTTTAGCGACCTTTCTTTTCGTCGCTACATTTTAGCGACGAATATAAATGTCGCTAAGAACGTCGCTAAATTGAAAAAATTAAAAAAAAAGAATCCAGAATGCAAATGTACAATCCAAAATACAGAATCTAATCCCTGGGTTCGCCGACCCCTTCGGTGGAACACTCAACACCGGCCCACACAATACACTCAACACGTCGCCAGTCCGTCGGTAGCTGGGAAATTTTTGAAAAAAATAGCATAAAACTGGGCATTCCCAATATACACAATTCTAATATACAAAACACACAAATAATCCCAAGTAATTCCAACATACACAATTCCAATATACACAATTCCAATATACAAAACACAAATATTCAATATTCAATAAAACAAATATCCCAAGCACAAATATATAAAACACACAAATATTCCAATATACAAAACACACAAACAATTTCAACACACAAATATCCCAAGCAATCAAATTGTTCACACAAAACACACAAATATTCAATATTTAAACACAAATATTCAATATTCAATAAAAAGGAAAATCGACTTTGGCCTCAGCAAAGACCGCAAGTCAGACGATGAATCCTCACAGCCAGGGATCATAGTTGCGTTGAGGCATGTACCATTCTCTCAGCCACTTTGCATACGAAGGCTCAATCTGGTTGAGGTTTTCTGTAGGGACAAGAGGGTCAGTCCCGATGCTACTACTCTCTGACGGTGGCTCCTCCTTAACTTCAACCTTGGGAGCAATCTCTTCCCTGATGGTCATCGGTTCTTCCTTTATCTCGACCTTTGGTAACACCTCCTCCTTAACAGTCACCGGCTCTTGTTTGACGATGGGAACTTCCTCCGTGTCAAAATTGTAATCGGAGTAATGAAACAACATTGGAGATACAAATACCGCTCGAGTGAGCCAAAGGCATGCAGCCACTTCCCTCCCTCCATTCCCCCTCTCCCTCTCTCATGCTATCAACGTCACAACTTTTCCAGCGCTGCTCCCTCTAATGATGATGAATACAAAAATCAAAGACCCCCCTCTCCTTTCTCACTCTTCACAGTTCTCGCAACAGGAAGGATCAGTGCTTTCTAGTTCTCTTCCATCCATCCATTCCTCCGTTCTGATCAAGCTTCTTCCTTCTTCTCTCCTCCACCATGGCTCTGGACCCATCTGCTCCTCCCTACTTCCCTTATTCTTATTTGACTATCTCAGCCACATATAATATCCAGCTCAAGTGTAGAGTCGGAGGAGAAGAAGTGGGCAGGAAGAGGAGGGGGAAGCAGCACAGCCGACGGCATGACCTGGAGGAAGTACAGAGATTTTCTTCAACATCCGTAGAAGAACTATAAGGATATATCTTTTCACAACATGTCACCTTGTCAAAGACCCTTAATGTGACAACCATGTTACCACGGTGTCGGAAGACTAACATGTCATAATTTTTTAAGCCGTGTGTTTTGACATAATCCTTCCAACTCTTTTCTCCTATATGTCGTCTTGAACTTCATAAAGAAATGCAAGATTATTACATAGGAGGAAAGAGTTGGGAGGATTATGTCAAAGCACACGGAAAATTATGACATGTTAGTCTTCCGACGGCCGAGGCGGCTGCGCCGACGGCCGACCAGCATCATGCAGATGATGCGTGCGCACCTCCGGAGGAGAGAAAGACGGAGATCTGGGCCGACGGTACAAAGTAGGTATTTTGGTTTATAATTTTTTTCTTCTGTTTTTATCATAAATTAACTTTTTTCATGAATATAATATGTCTGTATAGATATCGTCCCCCAGAGGTACAGAGACGCCTAGGCCACATGCTGAGGCATAATTATGGTGGTCTCTGGATTAACTACTCTGATGCTCCAGACGAAAGAAAGAACTACTGGTTTACGCGCTTCAAGGTTAAAATAGATTTGCTTTTAATATGAATCATATAATTAATTCTTATTATATATAACTGATAAATATTTGGTTTGCGCTCTTCTAGGATATGTTTTTCTATCCACCGCACCGGGCCGAGCTTATCGAGAGGATGTTTCCTGCCGTCGCTGCCAAGCTGATCCGCAACGCTATTAATGATCAGAAGGATCGTGATCGTGCCGGAAAGCCGATCCAAGGTTGGATCACCCCTGATCAGTGGAATGCGATGAAGGCTCGATTCGACGAGCCAAGATACAAGGAGAAGTCGGAGAAGGCCAAGGCGGCTAGGCAACATGCCTCGAAGTGGTGCGGTGGGTTGATTCCGATGACGGAACATTTTCGTCGTCTGGTATGTCTTTTTTTTAAAAAATATTATTTTATTACAAATCCGATAAATTATTAATAAGATAATATATTTAATTACAGGTAAGGAAGGTCGGTAACGCCGACATGGTGACCGTCTTCCTGGCCACCCATCGGAAGGGCGAAGCCCTTATTGACGAGAGGGCCGAACAGACCTATGTAAGTATTACAATACGTTATCTTAATTTAATACTTCGTGTCAATTTTAATATAACTTAGTAAATATGATGCAAATAAATATTCATGTAGTTAGTAATAATAAGTACATTAATTAAAAATTAAAAATTATAGAGTACTATCCATACTTTCTAGGTCGAGTATCAGAGGCTGCGGGAACGGGCGGCTGCTAGTGCACCTAATACAGGAGAGGCCGGTACTTCCTCGCAGCCTACTCAAGCTCCGTCGGCGGACGAGCTGTGGATGACCATCGCTGGTGGACTCCGTAGGGGTACGTACTACGGTACGGGATCCTATGGCGCCCTAGTTGTGACCCAGTCCTCTAGGGCATCTCCTGCTAGTGTGCATGGTCCACAGCCATCCCAGGAGTCTGCCCGAGTCCACCAGATGATGGAGTCTCTCCGTGACGACCTGCTACGACGGATCGAGGAGCAGTCTCAGCACCATACGGACGATCCTGCGCTGCTAGCATGATTGGATGCGCTCGACCGCGGCATTATGGAGCTCATGGAGACGACTGAGAGGACAGAGCGCAGCGTTGGAGGGTTAGAGCGCACGGTGACGGAGCTGCAGATAGCACATGTGACCATGACCGATAGGCTGAGATTGGTGACGGATTTGATGGTCCAGAGCAGTGATAGAATGTTATCTACCATGGATTTATACAACTAGCGACTTACAGCGTTGGAGCGTGCTGGTCCTCCGGGTGCGCCTTCATCGTTGTCGACTCCGCCGCCTCCACCGCCTTCTTCATCGACACCGACTCCACCGACGTCACTGCCTGCTCCATCGGTATCGATTTCACTTGAGGAGTATGAGTTGTTCTTATTCCTTCGTCGTGGCGGTGCCCCTCCTGCACCAGATCCCTAGTAGTCCTAGTTAGGACTATTTGTTTGTGTTTGTTTCATCCTTTGTTGTGACTTGGATATTTGTTGGTTGTGTAGACTTGGATGTTTGGATCCTATTCTATTTGTTGGTTGTGTGTAGATATTTGGTTATTTGGTTGTAGAGTTTGTTATTTGGTGTAGACTTGGTTATTTGGACATTCTGTATTTTATTTTAAAACTGCAGCATCGGGAAGAAAAGGACATTCTGTAGGGAGAAAAGGTTATGTGTAGACTTTGGTTATTTGGACATTGTTGTATGTAGACTTGGTTATTTGGACATGGTTGTATGTAGACTTTGTTATTTGTTGTGACTTGGATATCTGTTATACTTTATGGTTATCTTTTTAAACTGCAGGGAGAAAAGAACATTCTGTATTTTATTTTTTTATTTTTTTTGCAGATTTACCGACGTTGGGCGTCGCAAACGTACATCGGTAAAAGTCGGTAAATCTGCAAAATTTTCCAGGGTACCGACGTCCTTATACGTCGGAGACCGTCGGTAAACGTCGGTGAACGTCGGTAATAATCCCAGGATTATACTGACGTATAGCGACTTTCAACACGTCGTTAATCCACCGACGAAACGACGGTAGACGTCGGTAATAATCCCAGGATTTTACCGATGTGTAGCGACTTTCAACACGTCGCTAATCCACCGACGAAACGACGGTAGACGTCGCTAATATCCCAGGATATACCGACGTAATAATACGTCGGTGAACGTCGGCATTTGCGACGTTCGGCGACGTTTTAAAGATCAGCGACTTACGTTTCCGCGACAAGTCCAAAACGTCGGTAATTGCGTCGGTAAATATTGTTAGCGACATAATTTGTCGTTTTAGCGACGTCTTTGGGCGTCGCTAAAACGACTTATTTTGGTAGTGAAAGGAACTAAGTGATGATGATGAGACCATGCAATTACGTTAAGTCTAGAAGTTAGCATAGGCGCATGGTCATGGACAACTTGTCGACAAGGGCGATGGTTCTTCGAGCGGCAACCCGGGGCCACGAGACCGACTCGGCCTAGGAAGAACAAATTATAGACGAACTGGGTAATAGGCAATTGGTAGTACGGGAACTTGCATCGAAGATCGCTACTTGCGGTGCAAGGATCCCGTTTGCCAGGCTATGTCCACGATGGCTAGTTAATGCCAGTGACCATTCATATAGATGGGTCGGCACGGACGGCAATCCGCGTGTGTGCCTTTGGATGGAGTCAAGTTGATGGTGTACACAATTAGAACACAATGTCTGGACCTAAGATTTGGCTACAACGAAGGCGACATGCTTCAGCACGAGATGTGGCACCGGGTGTTAAGTCGGTGGCATAGAGTTGCATTAGTTAGATTTGGGCTGTTGCGAGTTAAGTCGAGAAGGGCCGTAGGGCAAGTTGGGTGAAGTTACGTTGAGTTGCTGGGCACGACCTCGAAATGTGAGGCACGACCGCGTTGTTACAACCAAAGTATAGGCAAGACTAAGCGAGGAGGCACTGCCTCAGAGATATTAAAGCACGAATCGAGTTCATGGCACGATCGAGTCATTACGTCACAGAGTATGGCACGAAAGACAAGCATGATTCGGTGCGTTGACATTGCAAGCACGAGAAAGGTCTAGAGGCAAAAAAATGGAGTCTATCGTGTAGTTACTTCTCTGATTATGGCCGTAAGGCAAGCACGACTTGATAGATTAACGTTGTTGAGTGGACTTACTGTTGCAAGCACGGGATGGTCCTCAGACACAAATATGCCAAGGCGTTTGACATAAAACTGATCCTAAGATAAGACTAGAAAGACAATTGATAAGAATGGACTATGTTGCACAAAGTAAATCAAACGTGTTGGTTTTGTATGGGTGGACGAGGAGCTCACTCCACCAGTATAGTTGAGTACTGACACCCACATAGTTTACATATGCAGGCACAGGTAGAAGCTCGTGGCGCGGAGCTCGCTTGGATGCGTCGAGGTACGGAGTCCCTTGGCGATTCGAAGCGTGCGGCCGCATGGAGTCAAGACTTATACGGGACATAATGTATGGATATCGCCTTCCGAAGCATCCGCTGGCTCGAAACTTGTATTCAGAGATGAGAGAGAGCAGAGTGAACTTGTAATGAGAGAAAAGTGAGCTTGAGAGACTTGTAATCTTGGCCTTGCGCCCTTTGTAATCTTTGTTTCAATATCAATAAAGAGATTCTTTGAATAACTTGTGTTTTGATTCAAATTTCCGCTGCTATTATTCAATGTCTCAGCATGGGACTTCTGTGCGACGACCCCGTCGTAGCCGCTGAAATCAGCCGTTATGGAACCCGTCTTGTACAAGCGCAATCTAGGCTCGTGCGGCATCACGCCTTAGCGAGGACGATCGCTCCTACGGGAGCGGGACGTGACAATAGATATAATACTTACCACCTGCACAAGACAATAAGTGAGTATGTAATCTATCTTATATGCGGTCATTGGTGATATCAATACCATAAAGGACGATTACGTAGCATTGCGGCGTGCCTTACCAGTCTAGGTTGCGAGCCTAACTGGAGGTCACGCAATGCCTCGCACCGAAGCACGATTCTATAATTTTCTCCTAGGCCGATTCGGTCCCAGCGTTCCGGGTACCGTTTCGAGGAAAACTTACCCTGTGCACAAGTAGTCCATGACCATGCGAATGTAGGAACAGTTTAATATGTAGGAAGTAAATTGCAAGCGCGGACAATATTAAACAACATAATCATTTCTACTCGTGCAAGAGTACTTTTTTCCGAAGCCGTACGTTCTGATTTAGCATCTCATAGGCACCAAATTCTCCAAGGCGTAATATACTGCAACCAATGTTTCTTCATTATGTTTTGCAGAGCATGAATTAATTCTCTTTCCTAGAACTTTATATTTTCTCTTTTTGGTGTGAAATTTATAAATTTAGAGTTAATTTCTCTAAATTGATATAATTATCCCAAGTTCTTGATCTTAGTGGCAAAGCATATATCCAGTTAGCATCATCGATTTGAACGTTGAACTTTAAGAATTTGTTGGCGGGAAGGAGTAGAAAAGAAGGGGCCGAAGAACCACCCACCTAAAGAGATTGCACCGAGAGTAGGAGATCGCTTCACGACGGTCAAGCGTCAGTTACACGAACTCCTGCAATGGTACGAGGATCGAGTTAGAATCTCTCCTTCGAAATTCCCAAAGACGTATTTAGAAATCGACGCGAAAGCACACTTATCAAACCCAAGCAAAAAATTATTCAGAAAGCCAAGAAAACCAACAAAACCAACAGCAAATCTGTTGCGTCACAATCTTTAGAGTTCATTCGCCAAGACATAGTCCACTATATCTAGAACTTATTCCAACAGTAGTCGATCCATTAGTTGGAACGGTACTCATATCATTCGTCCAAATCGATTTTATTGATATCATGGTTTTCGTATACCAAACTCGTCGCTGAGTCAGACTAGCCATCTATGTTTCCGACCATGTCTGACTTGTCACGAGCCTATTACATAGTGTTTCGCCCGGAACAAGAGCGGGACACTACACTAACTGCCTTGCTATTTCTCTGGAACTCTATATCACAGTCTGAAAAAGTATCTTCAATGCGTTCATATCCTTTTGAATTTGGGAGTCTTGGTTATAATTCCTCTGTATGACAATGATTCTCTCTCACAGCCAATCCAATTTTATCACCAACAATCTCGTCGGCATCTAGAAGATGATAAGCTCATTTTAAGTATAGCTTCACCCAGAGGAGTTCCACAGGGAAGACCTTGGTTTCCATCAACCGCCTTCTCATGGAAAAATTATTGGGTGGTCCGGACTCACCACATGGCAATGGTGAATGGCGAGCCCGGCCACATAAATGCAATTCAGTAGAATATAAGGTAGGTTGCATAGACACAGACATATTCTGATAAGGATATCATACGGATTCAGAATTTATAGGGGAAAAAAAGGGATCCATGCATGGCATGGGTAAGGTTATATATACACATAAAAACATATTTTATACATTAGAACTTAGTAATTTCTATAATTAAGCACGTGTCTGGAGAGTATCTAGGTTCCAAAAGTTCTAGAAAGGATTCACAACAAAGAAATTTCACTATCTAACATCTCAACTATGTTTGGCACTATCATGAACATGTGAGAATCACTTTCAACTATGTTCATGGGTGAGCGACAGAGAACACCAGTGTCAAAGAAGTATCATGGCCAATACGTATGGAATACGGAAACGGGAATGGATACGGTCCTCCCGAAGAGTATCCGTGCAACATAGAAAATAAGTAACAAATATTTTCTTCCAGAGAAAGCTTGTAAAGACATGACCATAGACAATATCTCAATGGGGCAGTCGTTGATCTCTTTGTGAAAGCTAATGTAACAGCCCATAATATCTTACTCCTAGGA
The DNA here is from genome assembly GCA_029216955.1 of Iris pallida. Lineage (NCBI taxonomy): Eukaryota > Viridiplantae > Streptophyta > Magnoliopsida > Asparagales > Iridaceae > Iris > Iris pallida. The sequence continues at coordinate 8,340,493 of JANAVB010015800.1, forward strand.
AATTATTTATCTAGTGTAGATGCAGCTAGTTTTCATCTTTCATCTGATCATAAACAGCATTGCATTTTCCAACCAGGTGTATGGACAGGATGATTGATGGCGGTGAGGCTTGGTTTGGGATTGCTGCTGTTTCTCAAAAAGCCACAGCAGAAGCAGCTGTTGACAGCAGGCGTGAGGCTGCTGTCAAAACTGCCCCAAATTTGAACCAACTTTTCAAAAGTTTTTCGATAAATTGTTGTTACCAAACAGCTTTGGACCACTTTTCGAAGAGAAATTAGAAGCGGCAGCAAAGCAGCCTCCAATAATCAATCCTAAACTCAGTATGAATGAGCTTGCGGGCAAGCAGTGTTTGCAGGCAGGATAACTGGAATAATTAAAGTGTTATTGAATGCAGTTCCTTTCTGTTGTGTTTTCAACCTCACAAGTCTGGAATGATAAATGAAATTGCACTATTAATTTTTTTGACCAAACACATACTGTAGAAGTTGTCTTCTAAGTTTCTGAAGCTTAGCCTTGGAAGGATGACATACTACACATTTTAAGTTACTGATGTAAACTTCTGGGAACATGTACTAATATTACACATCTTTAAGGAGAAGCAAAAAATTTCTAATATTTGAACAATGTAAAAGTGAAATAATGCTCGACAGGAGTTCAGGTTCCGATCATTTCGGTTTAGCTGGATGCAAAGACTTGGAGCAAGCTTGAAGTAGGACTGGCAATAGGTTGGCTAATTAAGGCCATATCGTGCACCACCTTTGAGTTTTAAGTCTTAAATTTTTGTTTTATTTTTCTTTCTATTTTCGAATGTTATGCAATTTGCGATCAAGTCTAAATTAACCAAATTATTAATACGTTTAGTTCAAATATGATTTTGAGATTATAGTGTGATGGTTTGCTGTTAAGTAGTACACTTTCAGAAAACCCACAAAAAAATGAATGCACACCTCGGCATGGAACTAAAAAGAATAATGTGTAGTGCCACTAGTTACCTAATTTTTGTATAATTGAGTCTAAAAAAGTTGTATTTTCACATTACCTTAGTGTCAGTATTGGTGTCGTGGGGATGGGAGGAGAGAATTCCCATGGAACATTGGGGCTGACCAACGATACAACTATGGTTCGAGTATATTGGATCAGCCCCACAAAAGCTCCAGTAATATAATCTTCTAGTAACTATGCATCATCAGTAAAATTTCATGTAAACTGAGACAAACCATGTTTTTAAAGGAACTGGCCTATTTTGATGATAGAACCCTGACACAATGAATAAAAATTTGGAAATGATTTGTAGGGCTTTACCCTTTGTTAGAGGGAGCCCTTCCAGAAATTCTCTGGGCCCAACTGAATGGACCGAGAGGGGATTTGGAAATAGTTTTCAACCAGCAATTGACGCGCCTCGGTTAAAACCTCACTAGCTGCGTCATTGCCCCAAGCGCAAAGATGAGTTTTCAATGGCTCATGGGCCCTTATTTTATACTGCTTTCCTCTCACTCCCACTGCATTGCTTTTCCGATGTGGGACTAATAATGTTTCCAGGAACATGAAACATTGTGCATAACGATAGCGCTTTGTTTGCTGCAGCCACCAAGGGCTCTGAAGGAAAAAAAAAAAAAAACCGCCGTTGCCGGGGATCGAACCCAGCACCCGCGTGACAGGCGGGAATACTCACCACTATACTACAACGACAACTGTGTTCATTCTCTTTTTTCCTATATATAAACATCGTGTATAAAATTTGTCTTGCATCAAGTTCACCACAAAAATGTGGGCATGGGCATGGTTGCTTCCTGGAAAGTTGATGATCAAGGTGAGAACTGCAAATTTATCTTGAAATAAAATGCACTTTTCCGAAAGTGGTGATGCAAAATTCCGTTTAGTAAACACTGTGCGAAAGTGATTCATTTGCATTGTCGTTATCTATTCAAAAATTTAAAATGATTGAAAGTCCATATTTTTTCTTAGACTTTGGATAAGGAGAATAGTAAAAAACTTGTAACATCAAAAATCCTCTCATAGTTGAACTTTCTTTAAGACGGGTTTATTATTTATCAAACATTGAAAGGGGTTTTTAAAAGCCTACTTTTAATAATGTCCAGTTCACTTGCTATAAAAAAAAAATTTTGATAAGTAATGGTGACAACAATAAAAGTTTTAGGTTATCTTTACTTAAATATTTTTAGATTTTAACTTCTACACTTTCCTATTTCACTTGGGTACTTTCAACTTTCTTACTTAAATACTTTTAGATTTTAACTTCTTTATGTTAACCCATTTTTTCTAACTTTATAGATTTTAGGATCATCCTTCCCTTGGGATTAAAAAACTACATCCCTCGTCACCTAAATCCTAATTGGGATTATGGAGGGCATGAAGGGTCATCCTTATAGAAAGGGTCCGAGCTCTCTAGCCTAGTTAGAACAGACACCCGGAGGGACCGGCAATGTTCGAGTCCCCCAATTGTGTGTGTGCGTAAAATTTCAAAAAAAAGAGTGCTAGTCAACGGATGAGGGTATCATGCGCGAGAGTGGAGGAAGAAATGGTAGCTCTGAATTAGGATTCAGAGACAAGGTGGTAGATACAGATTTGGTCAGCACTCAGGCCCGCTGGAGTTGCCGTATTTAAGCTCTACAGGTGGCGAGCTACGTCCAAACTAAAGATAAAGAACATGCGAATTGGAAAATAGGAAGAAATTGCAAATATGTTGGCATTGGATCAAATCGTATCGTTATGGTCTGATTCGGCCTTAGTTGGTTGGCTGCATAGGTCGGGTCCAATTTGACATGTGCACCCATATTAGGGTTCACCTATTAGAATTTTCATATTACCTGTTCATAAACAGGGAGATGCTATTATATGGTGAGCCCAAATTCTTGTTTCACATAACCTACCTCCTAGCTATTCCTCTTCTCCACCTTTTTAGGGAGGTTCGTTGCGGGATGAGACAAGGAGCATCCTCATTGTGGGATGATTCACGACCATGTGAAGGGTATAGTAGTAGGAAGTTATTGACGGTATGTCAAAGGTATAATCCATATGCATGAAGATACCTAGTATTTGGGTTATTGTATTGTTTTGGTAAACTATATTATTCCTAGCTTTTTTGTATGGTTGAGACTTAAATAACTTCCCTAAACCTAGATGCGTGCCAAACATCAAGTAGAAGAGTCATTGATTTAGGCTAATTCTAAAGGCACTCCAAAACTTACTTGGGGCTAGCCCTTACTACAGGACAGTCTAGTTTTGTGGAAATTTTACTCAGGATGGTCCCAATTTTACTTTGGGCTGCCCACCCCCACCCCCAAACCCTCAACCAACACTTCATTTGGCCATTTTCATTCTCCCTATTCTATATTCTTAAACCCTAAACCCTAATTCTCTTCTCCATTATTTCAATTCCAAATTCCTAAACCCTAAATCCCTTCTTCGTTCCCCCAATTCCAAGCAATGGTACCCAAACACAACCCTTCATCAAAATCTAGGTATGTTTTAAACATTTTTGCTATATTTTTGTTTTAAATTTATTTAATTTTTGGTATTGCTCAAAGTAGTTAGATAAAATAGAACTAATTTAGGGTTCATGTATCTTTCTTTCGAACCCAAGAAATCTATTTTATGCATCGTAGTCCTAACCCTAGAATCATTGTTTTGGCCTATAGTCGACCATGAACACGATAGGACTGTAGGAAAAACCTACAGTCCTTTATTATAATAAGGACTGCAGGTATTTCCTACAGTCCTGAACTATAGGAAGGACTGCAGTCAGTCACACAGTCCTGAAATATATATCGGACTGCAACAACGACTACATGACGTACTATGCTGGTGTCGGACATACTATACGTTGTTGAACCCTCACATGCCAAGGCCCGATATTGTAGGAGTTCTGGAACCTCTTCCCCCCAAAAAAGTCCTCTATGCTGCACTGCTGAAGATGGTGAGGACCAAAGTCGTAGCCTTGAAAGATTTTCAAATTTGTAGCCTTAAAGGATTTTCAAATTTGTAGACTTAATTTATGTTGTGTCATTTGCTGGCTAAAAAAAATGAAGGGGTTGTCAAAAAGTCTCCCAATGCAAGGGTAAAAAATATGTTAAAATTTGTAATGAGATGGAGCGCATCGACAACTCTCTAGATTTTTTTCTTCATGGAAAATAGGGAGCAGCGTATGAAGGCCCGACATTATAATTAGTGTTTTTTGTGTGGTTATGTGGACATGTGATCTTATTTTGGATATTTGATATGTGGACAAATGATGGATATGTTTTGGACATGTGGACATGTGATGGATATGTATTAGATATGTTTGGATATGTGATTTTATGTTCCTAGATATGTGGAATGTGATTTTATGAAAAGTTGGTTATATAGGTTCTAAATTCTTGTAGTTGTATCATTATATGCGATTAAGTTACTTGGTATCCGAAGTGTATCCGTTGGTATCAGAGTATCAGTATTTTCTTCATAAAGTAGAACGGTCAACAAAGTTGGCAGTCCTACATAAAGTTTGGACTGCAATCTAGCTGACAGTCCAGATCAAAACTCTATGTTTGGAGAGCCAAGTAGGACTACTAACAAAGTTGGCAGTCTTACAGAAAGTTTGGACTGCCATCTAGCTGATAGTCCAATTCAAAACTCTCTGTTTGGAGAGTTAAGTAGGACTGCCAAAAAAGTTGGCAGTCCTATATGAAGTTTGGACTGCCAGCTAGCTGACACTCCAAATCAAAACTCTATGCTTTGAGAGTTAAGTAGGACTGCCAACTACATGAAGTTTGGACTGCCATCTAGCTGACAGTCAAATTCAAAACTCTCTGTTTGGGAAGAGTTTTGAAATAAAATTGTTCAAGCAAGGACTGCCAACTAGCTGACAGTCCAAATCAAAACTCTCTGTTTGGAGAGTTTTGATATAAAATTGTTAAGGACTGTCAATGAATTTAACAGTCCTGTTGTTAACCAGGACTGCCAACATAGGTGGCAGTCCTATATGAAGTTTGGACTACCATCTATCTGACAGTCCAAAACAAAACTCTTTGTTTGGAGAGTTTTGATAAAAAAAAAAAATTGTTCAAGACTGTCAATGAATATGATAGCCCTAGCTTTATGCAGGACTGCCAAGAAAGAAGGCAGTCCTGCTTTATGCAGAAGAAACTGATACTCTGATACACTTACTACCAAACGATGTACTTATATAGGATACAAATTGATACACTGATGTCAAGGATAAAAAACACATATTGTACTACATGAACGCAAGTAAACACATATTGCACACAGGTAAACAGATATTACTACAAAACATATATTTCACACAGGTAAACACATATTACTACAAAACACATATTGTACTTCATATTACACTTAGTGGTTTAACAATATACAAAATGATATAATTTACTATATACAAAAGTGGTTCCTCCATATACAAAATGCAAAAGTGTAAAATATAAATGTTCTATCGTCAACATCCTACTACTTGTAGTCAGTCAATTTCGATGTCGAAGTGACCAAATTGTTGTCATCTAGGTGATTGCTTCGTCCGGTGCATATTTGTACCAAATTGTTGAATGTGGGGGAATGGGAGAATGATCGATCAACCTTAGTATAACAAAGTGGTTTCCGATATGTCCTATAGTACATATGTTAGATTGTCTGTGCTCAGCCGACGGAGCACACATCGGGAAGAATTATTGTTAATACCCCGCGAAATAACTACAATATGTTAGATGGGATGGACATGTAGTGGTCTTCATCGATAATATTGTCAGTGCAAGGAATACTTGTCAACAAGTTTTCAACTTTTTTTTTTTTTTGCTTAGCATGCGGGTGTAGAATGGACAAGCATATTTTCTACTTGTCAAAATGACCAAAATACCCCTAGGCTAAAAATGATAATTAAATCATCCAAATGACACGGTTAGGCTCTAGGTCATGCAGTCTCTACGGTTTCACTAGCTGTACTCCAAAATCACAAGTCATGACTTAAACCAGTTTTTAAATAGTTTAAAAATAATTAAAAATTACAAAAAATCATAGTGTGAAATAAATATCAATAAATAATAATTATAATTACAAAATTTCAAAAATACCCTCATCTAGAAAACTGGGTGTTACAAGTGGTCTTCATCGATAATATTGTCAGTGCAAGGAATACTTGTCAACAAGTTTTCAACTATTTTTTTTTTGCTTAGCATGTGGGTGTAGAATGGACAAGCACATTTTCTACGTTTGTAATATGGATCTTGAATGGACAACCATATTTTCTCATACCAACATTTCTGTTTGAAACTTTTTCTTGGAGAACTGCATCTTTGTTCCTATGGCATCTGAACAAACCACCTCTTTCACATCCAACTTGTAAAGTTTTTCGTCCCGGACGGTTTCAGACCGATCTAGACTGCGGAAAAATTGGACACTCCAAAAAATAAAGCAGGACTGCAGGACTTGTGACAGTCCTTTGTTTCTTCAGGACTGTCACATCTCTCGACGGTCTTGTTTAACAAGTGGAATGTCACTTGTTTGACAGTCCTTCTTTTTTGTGGGACTGTGCTTATTGCCTACAGTCCTGCTTCCTACAGTGCCAAAATTAATATATCAAATTATTTACCAAGAGTGCTTCAAGGACACGATGTGTTCTTCGGACGGAGCGGGACGAGAAATTAGTATATTTGATGGCCCGGGTTCTTCGATATGCATTTTCCTACATTAAACACATATAATTCAACATTTATATGTAAAAATAAAGTTTGAAAACATAATCATCATATTAACTCGATGACATACTAAAGAACAGTGGAATTCGATGAAAGTATAACTACAATTTTCACCCACAATCGTCACACAATCTGGGTTGGGAAGAAAGTTGGAGTAGGGTTTATTTATCTTCACACAATCTAGGATTTTTGGGGGAGAAGAGAGCAAGAGCGGGAGAAGAGGGAAAAAAAATGTTGGATTTTATAGTTGTTTGTGGGCTAGTCTCAAGTAACAAATATAAGTGGCAAACTTGTAAATATTTGAAAAATTTTTGGACAAGTCTCAAGTAAGTTTTGGAGTGCCTTTAGAATTAGACTTGATTTATTAACTTGTATAATGCCAGTTAATTAGGACTAATAATAAACTTGTTGGATTGATTTATCTATAAAATTGTAGGATAACCTAGTTTAATATTGACCATAAGGATCCCCTCAACTTAGCATGATATTTTCTAGCCTCCACTTTCCTCATGTAATGTGGGATTTTATTTGCTTTTATTTGGGTTTGTGTTGGAAATGTTGTAATACAGACATTGGACTCTTTGTTATTTTCTATTGCTTGAGGTTGGACTAATATACGGAGAAAATGGGACGAGCTGTATCCAAGACTAACACTCTTTTGTAGGTGCCGAATTTGCGATATGTGACAAAAATGTACAAATGTGGTATGTTTGTTATCATGAATACAACATGCCTCTGTTGACACTTGTGGCATCAAGCCAAACCTAGGGTAGATTTTTTGCATTGACCCTCTAGCTGACTTATTGGCGACGTAGTATCTAACGCCCACTGAATAGACAAAACATGCTCGACTTTTTTACATCAGGAAATGGTCGAACTTGAGCAGGGCACTATGGCTCATCACAGGTTAGGCACCGATGTATACCAAAAGTGATCTACGAAGGATAAGTCCGTGCAATTCACAATATTGTTGACACTGTTGGACCTAGAGATGTCAAAATGGGCTAAGTCCGTTGGGCCGGCCCGCCCCGCCCGCCAAAAAGGTGGGTTGGGCCGAGCATTTAGGAGCCCGCCAAACAGGCGGGCCTAGGTGGGCTGGCCCGCTAGTAGCCCGCCCCGCGGTGGGCTAGCCCGCGGGCCAAGTGGGTTGGTCCGCCGTCTATTTTTTTTATAAAATTTTTAATTTTTTTATTTAGCACATATATGAGATATGTATTATAACTGATAAAAAATCTCATTTAATGCAAGTAATGACGTATAAAATATTAAATTTGGTCATTTATTTACATGAATGATGGTGTTTTAAAGAAATATCTACTAATACAATATTTCTTGTATTTTACTTGTAATTTGATGCATATGAGAGAGTAGAAAATATTATAGATATGATTTTTTTTTTCTTTTTAAGAAACTAAACAATAATTAAAAAAATTAAAAAAATTAAGCGGGCCGGCCCGCCTAGCCCGCGGCCCGCCGGTGGGTTGGGCTGGGTTGGAATTTTTTCAGCCCGCCAAAATGGTGGGTCGGCCCGCCCCGCCCCGCCAAATGGTGGGTTATGGTGGGTTACGGGCCGGCCCGCCCCGCCGGCCCGTCTTGACAGCTCTAGTTGGACCACATGATTGAAGAGTTTGTGGGTTATGCTACTGCCAAACATGGGGAAGTGTTGAGGTCGAGGTATATAAATTACTCAAAGATCATATCTTGGACTTGACTCATATGAGGGAAGTCGAAATAAGACATGTGATACATGTCAGCCATGATCAAGATCTAGTGATATTTGACTCTACCATGTCTGGAAAACATTATATGATCCATTCGCCAAACAATCAGGGATAGATCCAGAAATGTATAATAGGGTGGGCTAGAGTGGATTGGAGTGGACTAGGTGTGGGCTAACTCCCACAAAAAAAAACTGTATAGAAAAGAAAAAATTAGGTAGGCTGGAGACCACCTCAGACTCCACTTGAATATGCCCCTACAAACAATCATGTTTACACGAGATTCAGATGTTCAAACTCGAGGCAAAACATATTTGCATGCAAAAGTCGGAAGTCGCGTTCATTAAAAATGTGTACCTTATAAATGGGCAGATTATGGATCATGCTGCAAGAAATGTTCAAACGCAAAAGAAAAGGCCAAGAAGGATAATGCCAAAACCCAAACAAGACAAAACGAGTGAAAGAAGGGCCAATATGCTCAAAATTATCCAAGATATGCCCAAAACCTTCTCTCATTATGTTTTTTAAGTATCCCTTTACCTCCCTTGGTCATTCAACTCTCTTTTTCTTCAAATTCAAACTCAAACCCAACAAACACATATCCATTCAACCAAAACCATAAGGACAAAAAGATTATTCATGATTCATCTAATATGGTTAATGTTTTATAGAGTTAGATTATTGCAACTTGGATGTAAGCTAATGCTGAAATGGACAAACATTTGAGAGTATCCTTACAATATCTTGACTTTTTCAGTTTAGGTTCTTGAAAAAAACACAAAGGAAGAAATGCATGTAATCCAACGGCTATTAATGACCGAGTTTTTTCAATTTTAAGAACTCATGAGTCCTCTAGGATTTTCGCTTACAAATAACAAGATTTCCGGAGTTCTCTAATGAAATGGACAAGAATTGAGGGGCTAAATAAATTTTCACTTGTACTTTGTTTGTCATAAGGAAAACATGAAAAAATTATTCTCATATATAACCAATTTAAGAGAAACCATTTTTTTTTCTTTCTTTTCCAAGACCTACAACAATGAAGGAAGAATTTGGGACTTCTTTCTCACCCTTATTCTTCGATATTCACCCGTGTTTTTCCCACCCTTATTCTTGTACAATTGTCAAGAGAAGACAAATTCTCAACAAATATATCTCACTTGTAGAGAAACATAATATCCACGAAATATATCATCTACTTCCTAAAGTGACCTGAATTTGAATGTGAACCCACAATTTGCCTGAAAAATATTTTCTAATTTCTGCAACTAACAAACTCAATATTTAATTCAGAAGGTTGTGTATACCCTGCAAAACCCCAGGATAAAAAGAAAAAAAATTGTTCTGTATTTCTTCATCCCCGACCTCATTGCTGGGAAAAAAAGGAACAAAATTGAGTTTAAAATAAGTACAATGATCAATAACGAAAACTTTCGACAATTGACGACTTGGTAGAAAAAAAAACTAGTTATCTTATTTTTGTATAGTGATGGTTTGTGATTAAGTAGAATGTGTAGTGCCACTTGGTAGAAAAAAAAACTAGTTATCTTATTTTTGTATAACTGAGTCTACAAAAGTTGCAGTTTCACATTCCCTTAAGACATCAAAATGTGCACAGTACAGTAATATATATCAAAATGTGCACAGAACTGTGTCGTGTCAATATTGGCGTCAGTGCTGGATGGGAGAGGAGGGAATTCCCAAGGAACATTGGGGCTGATCAAGGATATATAACTTTTGTTGGATTATATTGGATCAGCCCAACAAATCCTCCGGTAGTATAATCTTCTAGTAACTATGCATCATAGTGAAAAACTATGTAGACCGAGACAAACCATCTCTACTATTATAAAGGATCTAAACTAACTACATAATATTATGTAATTAAACAATATCCATAATTTAAAAAATAATCATAACAAATTATATTAAAATATATTTAAACTTTATTTAAATATTCTAATATAATTTAAATTTGTATATACTTTATTAATACTATCATTGTTTTTTTTATAGTGAAGGTAACTAGTATTTTTAAAGAACCTGGCCTATTTTGATGATAGAACCCTAACACAATACTAAAAATTTGGGAAATAAATGATTTGTAGGGCTTTACCCTTTGTTAGAGGGAGCCCTTCCAGAAATTCTCTAGGCCCAACTGAATGGACCAACAGGGGGTTTGGAAATAGTTTTCAACCAGCAATTGACGCGCCTCGGTTAAAACCTCACTAGCTGCGTCATTGCCCCAAGCGCAAAGATGAGTTTTCATTTGCTCATGGGCCCTCTTTTTATACTGCTTTCCTCTCACTCCCACTTCTTTGCTACTCCGATGTGGGACTAACAATGTTTGCAGAAACATTGTACATAAGGACTTTGCTTTACTCCTTTACAGTCGGAATGGAGAGAGGTACTCAAGAATAAGGCTGAGCAAAATGGATTGTTTTTTCTTCCGCTTTGTTTGCTGCAGTCACCAAGGATTAAACTCATAACTCTTAAGGATAGATGGATAGATTACATACAAATTTGATAATAACACTCTTAAATCTCAGAGAAGCAGAGTGGTAACATGATAATAGAGTAGAATCCATGGGATAGAAATCTTACTTCATGTTCTGCAAACATAAGAAGACTGAAAAAAAAAATGAAAAAAGAAAAGAAGGAGACTATGATCTAATTAGCACTATGCCAATGGAACGATCGCTTCTTCAAATGTCAGGTTTGAAGCATCAATGAGGAGGATTGTATGGTTCATTTCCAGCTGCAGCTGTGATTCCGAACTATACAATGCCAAATAACATCATTGGGTCAGACCTTGTCCTTGTACAAGTCAAGTCGAAGTTACAAGCTCTTATCTTGTAAACAAAAGCAGAGAGACGAAGAAGGCCCTTCACATTTCCAGGATCCGTCTTTGGCAAAACCCAGTCCTTGTATACCAGCCTTGCCAGCAGGCAACAATCAAACTTGCGTCAAACCACATTGCTATTACTGCTCTTGACAGTCGATCTAGTGAATTGTCGACACCAGTTTAGGATGTATATCTATACTAAATCAAACTGAATTATTGACATTATCATCCGATCATATCTCATGACTGCCGCAAGTAGAAGATTTTTTTAAGTCCCGACGACTACACCAAAATTCTAAAATAGTAAGAGTTGAGGGTCATATATTTATGATGTTCTAACATCCCTACAGGTCGAATGCTCATTTCTTAGGTAAAAAGCTAAATTCGTGCAACGGTAATCTCAAATCTAAGGTATGTTATTTTACCACGTGAATGCCCCACCTCCACACAAAAACTCTAGAGTTCAATGAGAGCTGAGGTTAAATATTTACATTAAGCTAACAAGGTAACTCTATCACACCTTGCAAGTTGCAACTCCAGTAAGCATGACACATGAATCAATAAACGTGGTACGGTCTCAAAGAGAATTGCTTGTGTGCACTCAAATTGCCACAAAAAAAGGATATCAAATTTTTTTAATCAAAGTCCTCCAATATCCAGGAGCCCTTTTAAAGATAAAATAAAAGGATATCAAATTCCGAAATAGACATTCGAATATAAATAGGAGATTCGAATATAAATAATAGGATTATCCATAAATAATTCTTTTTGATCGAATAAAAACTGGAAATAGATTATTGGAAACTGCAAATAGATAATGGAGGAAAAAAAACATACGCCCTTGCCGGGTATCAAACCCAGGTCACCCGCATGACAGGCGGGAATACTCACCACTATACTACAACGACAACTATGGTTATCATTCGGTTGTTTTATATACATAAACTATGTGTAAAATCTGTTTTGCATAAGTTCACCAGAAATGTGGGCGTGGGCATGGTTGCTTCCTTTAAAGTTGACGATCAAGGTGAGAACCGCAAATTTATCTTGAAATAAAATCCACTCCTCGGAAAGTGGTCATGCAAAGATCCGTTTAGCAAACACTGTACGAAAGTGATCATTTGAATTGTCGTTATCTATTCAAAAATTTGAAATTATTGAAAGCCCATATTTTATTTTAGAAATTGGAAATTTTATAACATAGAAAATCCTCTTGAACTTCTACTTTCAAACAGGTTTATTATTGATCAAACGTTAAAAGAGATTTTTTAGAATGCCTACTTTCAACAATGTTCAGTTCAATTGCTATAAGAAAATTGATAAGCAATAGCTACAACAATAAAAAATTTAGGTTATCTCTTACTTAAATTGTTTTAGATTTGAGTTTCTTTACTTTCCTATTTCACTTGTGGGTACTTTCAACTTTCTAGTGATTGTTAACCCATTTTTTTATAACTTTATAGATTTTAGGATCAACCTTCTTTGGTAAAAAAAAAAAAAAAAAAAACTACATCCCTCGTGCATCTAATTTTTCTTTCTTTTGAGATGTCCTTTCATGGCTTAGTGACCAATATCCTGGGAAGGATTTGAACCAGCGTCTTTAGCGTTGAGGCTTCCCATTGCAACCACTAGGCTACATCTGGTCCTGGGCCCAAGGCAACCAGGGCGAGCCCATGGAAGAGGAGGGTTCAATTTCTTTAACCTACTATAGTAGTTTTAAAAAAAAAAAAAAAAAATCAAATATTATATGCATGCTGCTATTAATACTATTATAGTAGTTTTGGAAAAAAAAAATACTATATGTAGTTGCCTTGGAAAAAATTAATCTATTCAACTATATAATGCCAAAAGTTAAAATTCGCAGTGGAAGTTTTCTTCCAAAAAATATCCTTCAATATATTTACTAATTAAAAATATTAATCTATTATACTATATAATCTATTCAATTGTATAATGCCAAAAGTTAGGCTTCAACGTAAAAAAAATTCTACCAAAAATACACTTACATATCTATTCCAATACAAAAAATAATATATTTTACAAGGTAGTTAGGTACTTACAAGAGTATTTTGGTATTTCAATGCATTAGTTTACTCTTTGGATGTCTATTGCTCTTTCCAAGTACATATAAAGTTAATTAAAAGATAATTAAAATTACGTGCAATACACGTACATATATATAGTAGTACTAATAATAGGGTTTTGTTAACAAGTGCCATAAGGGCACATTTTTTTTAGATGTCCAACGATTCGCATTGGGCTTTGTACACGTTGAATTGCATGTCTATTGGGCCCACTGCCCCCAACTCTCACCAAATAAATGAGGGAATAATATGCGCCCGTGGCTTGATTCACAGATCTTCCACCACCCAGCCAAGGTCTTATACCTCTCATCGGTAAGCACAAGAGCCACTCGAGTTCGGTGCCATAAAGGCACATGTTAAGGATAATTAATGAATTGCTTTCCACTTTGTTTTTCCACTGGCTTTTGTTTTTCTGTCATCTCAGTTGGCGACAAGTTTTCGTGCCGCAAATTGTTTTGAACTTATTTCGTTTGTAGTAATTTATACAAAATTTATTTCGGTACAGTAAATTTTCTGCAAAACAAATCATATAGTACTAAATTTGTGAATTGAGAACACATTTTAGATTATGGTCTAAACCTTCAAATATTTGGACCGGCCCTGCCCGATGGAAGGAAAAAGAGAGAGTTGAGATATTGTTAGAGCATCATTAGTAAGGCCCAACCCATTTTCTAGATTCTAAATTTAGAATGTAGGAGCTCATTTTGTAGAATAGTATGATCCATCCCACAGGAGCTATATGTTGGGCCTGAGAATTTCTAGATTCAGAATGTAGGAAATCATTTTGTAGAATAGTAAGTCCCAATTTGGAGCCAAATTCTAGATTTACATTATTATTTTTCCACTCTAATTTTTGACCACACAATCTTTGGGACCAAAGCTCATTTTATCATTTTCTATTATTCTAATACAAATCCAACCCATTCTACATTTACTTCTTTTTCAAAATGTTGGACCTCAAGATAAAATTTTGAGAACCATCTACTAATGATGCTCTAAGCTCACATATACATCATCTCAGGGTTTGATAGAGTTCCTACACATGCTTGGCCATGCATCCAGATTCAGAACCAACTTCTCCAATTTCTTTTGAGCTTAAGATTTTTCTGATGTACTATGACATGCTGAACTTTCCTACATTAGTAATAGGACCCCGAAACTGGTTAATAGCAGTAGGAGTTGTCTAAGGCTTTGTCTCTGAAATAGGCCAATGATGTCATTAAGGAATAGAAACTCTCTCAGCCTTGAGCATAACCTACTAGCCAAGGTCTCATAAATCTTGACATTGACATAAACATAGCCCCACATAGACAATGTGTTATTGCCGAGAACGCAGGGGCACGCTTTTCGATGGAAAATACAGAAACTGAAACAGTTGTAAAGACAACGTTTCAAATGCAATTCCTTAAAGAAGGTTTTGCAACAGAGATCCAGAAGGATTCTGCAAACTACGAGATCTAAAAAGATATCGTAATTCACGAATAATCTAAAGAGATTTTCGTGATCGTAGCAAACTGGCAGTAGTGCCTTCTAAAAAGAAGATACTGACAGAACTGCTAAAGGCAACAGAAGGGTGACAGGCGAGAGATGGAATTGCTGGGGTGAATGATCACCGTTGCTCAAAGCTTTATTCGCCCTCTGCGAACAGCTTCCAGGAACCAGCAAGGTTGACGGAAAACCTTGGAACACTCCTGCTCTTCTGACTCCTCGGAAGACGGCGAACTCCTCTGGCAATGGCTCTACTCTTCTCTCTCTGTTTCTGAAGTAACAGAACTCACGCATACTAAAAAGTACTAGTGTTTGTGTTAAAAAACACGCTCACTACTCTGTTGTGTTAAAAAACACTTAAGAGTTTTTCTCTCTGGAATTCTGATTTCTCCAACACTGAGAGAGAGGAGAGAACCTGCATATATAGGCCACGGGGCGGTTGCCAAGCCGTTGCCTCAACTTCAGAGTAGTGGCTGAACCACTCCTGAAAGTGCAGCAACTGCTGCAACCGTTCCCGCTCTAATATGCAGCCAGCCATACGCACATACGCACTCTACGCACACTGCGTACGCTGCGCACACTGCGCACTCTACGCACTCTGCGTACGCTGCGCACACTGCGCGTACTGGGCGTACTGGGCTGCGTAACAGGGCCAGCGTAACTGGGCTCGCGTAACGGGCCGCACAATGTGGTCGCACAAGTGGCTCGCGCAACAAGCGCAACTTAAGCGCACTATGCGCCTAGCGACGATGCTGACGTGCTAAGTGCAAAGTGCGCCAACAAAATGCCACATTATGCCTCATGAGCCCTTGAGCCCGAGTCCGAGCCCGAGTCCGAGTCCGAGTCCGAGTCCGAGTCCGAGTCGCTAAGCTCCTACGGAGCTTAGCTCCATGGAAATAAATTTCCAAGAGCAAAAAGCTTACAGCTTCTTAATTGTTGATTAAGCCTTTATACCATTAATAATTAATCCCACATGGCACACACCCATGTGCACTACATGTGCATCTCCATAAAGAGCAAAGACTCATATATATGGAGATACACATTCCTTTCTAGCCGATGTGGGACTAAAAACCAAAACTAAAGGCTAAAAACCCAACAATCCCCCACATATCTCTATATATATGAGTACGAGTGTTCCCCACAGTAACTGTCCATTATGCTTTTAGGATAGATGCCACTTAAGACTTGAATCTTCCCACGTGAGTCAAAAATCAAACTATAATACAAGAATGGACTAAGCCTTGAATTCTGCATCATAGCTGAAATTCTTTCCACTCACATAATGTAGTTACATGTGCTTCTGGCTGCACATTTAAGGCCGTGTGCCAGCCTGGTTTCAGTGTATAATATTGGGCGTCTACAAGTTTACCCTCAAGAGACGGCCTGATATCTCTTTGTCCATACACTATAGGTGAGTTCTTTATTAAAGAGACATGGCATGAAGCGTCCAACGCTTCCTTTGCAGTGCTACGCCGCTATGACATGGCCTTAAGCCGAGGACCTTACTCCGAATCACCGGGAACCTCATCGTAGTATCATACTACCCGTAGCATGAGGTCGAGCCCCTTTGTAGTGCCAAACTACCCAGCATGAAGCCTTACGCTTCTGTGCGGTGTTACGCCGCTACGACATGGCTTGCAAGGCCGAGGCTTTATCCCTAGCCGGGTTTACCTCATTGTGGTGTCGTGCCACCCGTAACATGAGGAATACCTCCTCTTTGTAGTGCTGACTACATCCCTCTTTAATTCAATATACAACATTAGGCCAACTGCCTATTTGCGGTGCTATGTCGCTGTGACTTGGCTAATATAGCCGAGGCTTTACCTCCTTCGAGAACCTCATGGTGGAATCACCGCCACACATAGCATGGAGTCACACTCCTTATAGTGCTGTGCTACCATGCTTCCTGTAAAGCATACCAGACATTCCAAATGCCTGAGAACTCATTAAGGCATTTAAGCCAACCTCCCACAGGACCTGTTTTCCGCAGAAAACAACAGTAGACAACAGTGGTTATAGGTCCGTAACCTCTCCATGCCCAATAGAACATATACCCACCGTTCCTGATATTCTTCCGATTAGTGGTCCTCCCTTGAACCAAAAGCTAGATGCCTAGTAGATAAATCTTTGAACTAATAGCATAAAACTTTATGGTAGGAATACAATAATACAATATCAGAATGGCTTCAAGTCCATTTTATAAGCTGTGTCATCAACCAGCTGGCACTTGAGGCCCTTGGTGAACGGATCCGCCAGGTTCTTCTGACTCCGAACATCAATTACTGCAATAACACCTCTCTTGATAAGATCGTGTACTGCCCTGTGCTTCAACCGCACAGTCCTCTTCTTCCCGTTGAAGAGGTCATTTGATGCCACCGCCGCAGTCGCCTGGTTGTCGCAGTATATCGGTATCGCCGGAATTTGTGCCCCAACCACTGGAAGATCATACATGAGCTCCCGAAGCCATTCTGCTTCCTCGGCTGCGGTATCAAGTGCAAAGAACTCAGATTCCATGGATGACCGCGAGAGCATAGTCTGCTTCTTCGACTTCCACGATATAGCAGCTCCACCCATTGTGAAAATGTATCCACCTATGGACCTCTCGCTCTCCACCTCTGAGTACCAAATGGCATCACTGAAGCCTTCCACTACCGACGGATCTCCGCTGTAGTACAGTGCATATGTCTGAGTCTTCTTGAGATATCTCATAACCCGTTCCACAGCTTTCCAGTGTTCAACACCTGGATTGCTCGTAAAATGACTCAGCATTCCCACGACGAAAGCTATGTCAGGCCTTGTGGCAGTAGTAGCATACATCAAACTCCCGATTACGCTTGCATACTCCAGCTGCCTGACGCTTTCCCCTGAATTAGGCTTCAGCTTCAGATCACACCTGTACGGCATATCGATCCCTGGAAGATCCCGATACCCATAACGAGTGATCATTTTCTCAATATAATGAGACTGTGACAGCGCTAGTCCAGTGTATGTCCGGATGATCTTGATCCCTAAGATCACAACAGCTTCTCCCAAGTCCTTCATACTGAACTTGCTTGAGATGAATTTCTTTGTCTCCGTGACACATCTAATATCCGTACCTAGGATAAGCATGTCGTCCACGTACAGACAAACGATCACACCTCACACTTGTCCGTATCGCTGACCATGTAGTCATTTGACCTTATAACTTTGTCAAATTTCTCATGCCACATCTTGGGAGCCTATTTAAGACCGTACAAGGATTTCACCAACTTGCAGACTTTGTCTTCAAGACCTCTGATGACAAATCCCTCTGGCTGTTGCATGTAAATCTCTTCGATCAGCTCGCCATTTAAGAAAGCCGTATTCACATCCATCTGATGTATCACCATCTTATTTATTGCTGCGAGAGCAATCAACATTCTGATGGTGGTCATCCGGGCTACTGGAGCATATGTGTCAAAGTAGTCAATCCCCTGCTTCTGAGAAAACCCCTTGGCTACCAACCTAGCCTTGAACTTGTCAATAGTTCCGTCTGCTTTCATCTTCTTTTTGAAGATCCATTTGCATCCGATGGGTTTCACTCCTTCAGGAAGATCAACCAACACCCAAGTGTTATTTGAGGTGATGGAATCAATCTCATTGTCAATCGCCTCCTTCCAGAAAACTGCGTCTCCGGTCTTCATCGCCTCATCATAGGTAAGCGGATCTGCTTCCACATGATAGGTGACAAAGTCACTTCCGAAGTCCTTCGGCCTCCTCACACGCTTAGCTGACAGCTCAGCTTGTTCTGGTTCAACCGTTATATCAACAACAACATCTTCTTGGACCACATCTTCATTGAAGACTTCAGTCTCTTGTGCACCCTCATTATTCTCCGGAACATCCGGAAGAACAATATTCTTGTGCCTTGCAAACTTGTCTTCAAAATATTCTGCATCGCGAGATTCAATGATATGATTTGACTCAATATCAAGAAATCTCCGAGCATCACTCTGTTGGCCCATTCTACGGTCATACCCGATTTCGATAATCAACATATACTTTAGTCAATACACAAAATATAGAAAATGCTGCTAACTATTTCAGGATGCATGAAATCATATTCAACGGACGATGTACTGCATAAATCAAAACGTCAAAGTCATCAAAATCTTCTGAAGACTCTTTTCTACTTTTATTCTGTATTTTACATTTTATTGAGTCTAGGAATTACTTTGTGAAATCAATTATGGTAATACTGGCTTAGGGTTAAAATTGTCCTCATTTCTAGAATCCTATTTTTACCCTTTCGTATTTTCGGTTACAAATATTTCAAAATCATATTTCGAAAATATTCTTTTCAAATGATTTTACAAATAACCAAAAACCAGTTTGAAAACTATTTTTTACAAAAGAATTTCAAAATATCTCCTGACAGAACTTCCAGCCGAGTTCGGCCCGAGTTCGGTCCGAACTCTGACCGAGTTCGGTCAGTTTGTATTCAAACTTCAGTTGCCTCCAAATCTGCGAGCAACGTTTATTTTGCGAGATATTTGCACCCGAACTCTGCCCGAGTTCTGCCCGAGTTCGGTTGGTGAAAACACCTATAAATAGAGAAGAACTTTTCACTTCAAATCATCAATTCATTCTTCATCTTCTCTTCTCTACTATTCAAGTGTTTTCTAAACGATCTAAGATTTTCAAATCTCACCTACACATCTCTTAGCCAAAAGCCAGTACTATCAGAGTTGATTTAGAGTCTTTTGGTTACTCAAGAGTTGTAAGAGGTCGTTCAAGTTTCAACAACTTTTCTGTTGTGGAGCCGGTCGTGCGCTCGCCTCCAAGCACGGTATTGTGAAGCCGGTCGTGCGCTTGTCACCAAGCACGGTATTGTAAGAGATTGCAAGCTCTCAGTTAAAGCTTGTGCCATAGTGGATTAACATCGAGCAAGAGTACTCGAGACTGGATTAGTCCTCTCAGAGGGATACCAGTATACATCGCTGTGTCACTGAGTTTGATTCTCCTATCTTTATTTACTGTCTCTTACATATCTGCCATAGTTTATTTTTTTAATTGGTGATTATTTTCCGCTGCACACACGTACTCTATTCACCCCCCTCTAGAGGTGCTCAACGATCCTACAATTGGTATCAGAGCAGGTTATATTCTTATATAACATACCCTAGAGAGTATATATATGGCAGCCGTGAAATCTATATTCAACGGTGAAGGGCAATCCACAAATAGACCTCCCCTATTTGATGGAACAAATTACACTTACTGGAAAACACGTATGACTTTCTTTCTTAAGTCTCTAGATTTTGATCTTTGGTCAATAGTCATTGATGGGTATAAGAAACCACCACCTACAGTGGTTGAAGGTATTCTTATGGAAAAGCCGCATGACAAGTACACCGATGCTGAAAAAGCAAAGGCTAGTCTTGATGCTCGAGCCATCAATGCACTATTCTGTGCAATTGACAAAACCGAGTTCAACAGAGTTTTAACCTGCAAGACGTCTCACGAAATTTGGAAACTTCTTGAGGTAACCCATGAAGGGACTTCCCAAGTGAAAGAATCCAAAATTAGTAGACTGACTCAGGAATATGAATCTTTTAAGATGAAACCCGGCGAGTCAATTACACAGATGTTTACTCGTTTCCTTGATATAACTAATCCTCTGCAATCTCTTGGTAAAGATTACAGCAATCACGAGAAGATTAGAAAGGTGCTGCGGGCTCTAACAAAGAATTGGAATCCAAAGGCCACAGCAATTATTGAAGGAAACGACCTCACCACAATGTCGTTGAAAACTTTGATGGGCAAGCTCATGACCCATGAACTCGACTTGCAAGATTTTGAAGAAGCAACACCAAAGGAGAAAACTATTGCCTTCAAAGCTCATGCAAGAAAGCCGACATACAATGATTCCGATGAAGAATCCTCAAGTGGTGATGAACAAGCCCTACTTGTGAAGAACTTCAGAAAGTACCTAAAGTTTACAAGCAGAAAGAAGAAAGACGTCCAAGAAAGCAATGAAGATGAAACCATATGCTTTGGATGTAAGAAGTCAGGGCACATGAAGAAGGACTGTCCAGCTACCAAGAAGAGCAGTCCATATGACAGATCAAGATCAAGCAGAAATGCTACAACTGGTCGAAAGTATGCCAACACAAGTATCTGGCATGAAAGCGACGCCAGTGATTCTGAAGAAGAGGATAGACCCTGCGGAAATGCAAATGTCTGTCTTATGGCATTTGACAAGGTATCTTCAAACCCTCTATATGATGAATTTACTTTCGATGAGTTAGAAAATGCCTTTAGCGATTTACTTGAAGAACACAAAAATGTGCTTGACAAGTATAAGCAATCTCGAAAAGAGATTAAGGCATACACAACCGAGTTAGCTAGACTGTCCAATCTTATTCAAGATATTAAAGAGACGTCTACTACCGGTAACACGAAAGAGATAGCCAAACTCAAGGTAGACTATCATGAGGCTATCCTCACTATTCAAAAGAAAGAAAGAGATTATGGTAAGATACAAAAACTGTATGACACAGAGAAAAGGATGCACTTAGTAACAGAACAGAGACTCTCAGTTATGACTGCTAAATATGAAGAGTCTATTGCGATTTCTAAAAAGTTAGAAATCAAGTTAGGCAAACAGGAAATGCCTGTGACACAGCCTAATTTTAGTCCTAATGCAAAGCATACACCTAAGAGGACTAAAAACAAGAAAGCATAGAAGAAACACGAGTATCATCATGCTTTCACTTATAGGTTCTCCAAGAAACCAAACAAGCATGTGAACACAGTTTTAACCACATCTGGTTCTAAACTGACTTGCACTTATTGTGGTACACGCGGACACATATCACAGTATTGTCTTGCAAGAAAGCTTGTTGATAATCATACTTTAGTCTGGAGACCTAAAGCTAATCAGCATGGATCCTTCAGAAAATAGGTACCAAAGGATTCATCTACTTATTTTGTAGGTGGACCCTCAACCCTCTCATGCTAGAAGCAAATGGATCCTCGATAGCGGATGTTCGCGACACATGACTGGTGATGCATCTTTATTCGCTACGCTATCGATGAAGAAAGAAGGATACGTCTCCTTCGAAAATAACTTGAGAGGTGATATTATAGGTAATGGTACTGTAGGTATTTCTCCTTATCCAATAATAAAGGATGTTTGTCTAGTAACTGAATTGAAACATAACCTATTGAGCATAAGTCATTTGGCAGATAATGGTTATGGTATCAATTTTGTGAAAGATAAATGTACCATATATGATATGTCATCTGGTGATCCCGTATATAAAGGGATTAGAGAAGACAATATTTATGTTTTCTTTTTGGAGAATACTAATAATGCAGGAAGGTGCCTAGTAGCCAATCAAGATGAAAGCTGGCTATGGCACATGAGACTAGGACATGCAAACATGGATACTATCTCACGTCTGAACACAAAGAAGTTGGTAAAAGGACTCCCAGAAATTCCATTCAAGAGAGACATGGTATGTGCTGACTGTGAAAAGAACAAAGCACATAGATCTTCTTTTAAATCCATCAACGCTGTAAGTACTTCGAGACCTTTGCAGTTGATTCATATGGATTTATTTGGTCCAAGTAGAGTCGCTAGTCTTGGCGGTAAACTCTATGCTTTTGTCATTGTTGATGATTTCTCTCATTTTACATGGGTTTACTTTTTATCAAACAAAAGTAATGCTATTTTTGAATTTCAGATATTTTGTAAAAAGGTACAAAATGAAAAAGGCTTCATGATTACTCGTATCCGAAGTGATCATGGTGGCGAATTCGAAAATTCTGATTTCAAAAAGTTTTGTGATGATAGTGGATATTACCACGAATTTTCTTGTCCTAGAACTCCCCAACAGAATGGTGTTGTGGAGCGGAAGAACCGTACTCTAAGCGAAATGGCTAGAGTCATACTTAATCAGCATAATCTTCCTAAATATTTTTAGGCAGAAGCTGTTAGTACAGCCTATCATATTTTAAATAGGGTGTTAATTCGACCTATCTCGAAGAAAACACCATATGAGCTTTGGTTTGGAAGAATTCCAAACATTTCTTATTTTAAAGTTTTTGGTTGTCGCTGTTTCATCCTGAACACCAAGGATAACTTGGGTAAGTTCGACTCCAAAGCAGATGACGGGATATTTTTCGGATATGCTGCTAAGAGTAAAGGATATAGAATTTTTAATAAAAGATCTTTGATTATTGAAGAAAGTATTAATGTTACCTTTGATGAGTTGAATAGTCATAGATCTAGCGACAGTGATGATGAAGATGCACCTACAAAGACAAAGAAGAGTTCTGAGAAAGATCCTACCCAAGAGGCAAGAACTGATAAAAGTTTCGAAGATGCAGGAACTGAGAAGAGCCTTGTGAAAGGTATGACCCAAAGATTCGAATCATTGAGATTCAAACCAGATCATCCAGAAACTCTCATAATAGGTGATGTATCCAAAGGTGTAAGTACTCGTTCATCTCTTAGAGATTCTGAAGTAGCAGCTAATGTAGCATTTATTTCACAAATAGAACCTAAGAATGTTGATGAGGCTTTTTCTGATAAATTTTGGATTTCTGCCATGCAAGAGGAACTTAATCAATTTGAGAGAAACCAAGTTTGGAAACTCGTTCCTAAACCTATTGGTCAATCGATAATTGGTACCAAATGGGTGTTCCGAAATAAACTTAGTGAAGATGGACAAGTTCTACGCAACAAAGCACGTCTAGTTGTACAAGGTTATAATCAAGAAGAAGGAATTGATTATGATGAGACCTATGCTCCTGTTGCTAGACTAGAAGCCATCCGCATGTTTTGCGCTTTTGCTTGTTTTAATAATTTCAAACTTTTTCAAATGGACGTGAAAAACGCATTTTTAAATGGTTATTTGAAAGAAGAGGTTTTTGTGAAATAACCCCCTGGTTTTGAAGATTTTCAAAAACCTGATCATGTTTTCAAGCTTAAGAAAGCACTTTATGGACTCAAACAAGCACCTCGTGCTTGGTATGAACGCCTAAGCGCCTTCTTACTTGATAATGGATTTTCAAAAGGCAAGATTGATACTACTCTTTTTATTAAATCCATGAATAATGATATACTTCTAGTGCAAATTTATGTAGATGACATTATCTTTGGTTCTACTAATGAACAACTCTGTCAAGAATTTGCCAAGTGTATGCAGAGTAAATTTGAGATGAGCATGATGGGAGAGCTGAACTTCTTCCTAGGATTGCAAATCAAACAACACTCGAACGGAACATTCATCAACCAAGCCAAGTACACGAAGGACATACTGAAGAAGTACGACTTCGAGAATGTAAAGCCAATTGGGACTCCTATGGCTACATCTACAAAGCTTGATGCTGATGAAAGTGGCAAACCTGTTGATCAGCGTAAGTATCGAGGTATGATTGGTAGTTTATTATATTTAACTGCTAGTCGCCCTGATATTATGTTTAGTGTTTGCATATGTGCACGATATCAGGCAAACCCTAAGGAATCACATCTTAGTGCCGTTAAGCGTATCTTCCGATACCTTAAAGGAACTTCTACAGTTGGCTTATGGTATCCCAAAACCAAATCCTTTGACCTTATAGGTTACTCGGATGCGAATTTTGCTGGATGCAAAGTGGACCGTAAAAGTACCAGTGGCACATGTCATTTCTTAGGAAAGGCCTTAGTCTCTTGGTTTAGCAAGAAACAAAATTCAGTAGCATTATCAACAACTGAGGCTGAGTATATCGCCGCAGGACGTTGTTGTGCTCAAATTTTGTAGATGAAGCAAACCTTAGAGGACTACAATCTGCACTATACAAATGTTCCTATTTATTGTGATAACACTAGTGCAATTAATTTGACTAAGAACCCTATCTGTCATTCACGCACAAAGCACATAGAAGTTAGACATCATTTTTTACGTGATCATCAACAACACGGGGATATTTGCTTAGAATTTATTGATACTGAACATCAACTAGCTGATATTTTCACTAAACCATTGGCTGAAGACCGTTTTAACATCTTGAGGCGTGAGCTCGGCATTCTTGAATTCTCGGATTCTTAAAACATATGGTAATTAAAACTGTATTTATAACTTGACAATTTATTATTTGATGAAAATTATTTTTGGGAACAAACTTACAAAGGGTATGTCTGTCACCACGGCTACGGTCGAAGCGAAGCGGTACTTAAGAGTTCTCCGGTGAACCACCGTTAGCTGGGACAACCCCTATAGTTAACCCGAAAATAATAGTAGTTATTTAATAAACCAGTCAAATGTTACTTTTTACAGTCTTTATTTACCTGACTGCTTTGACTGTCTCGGGAATACAAGTGGCCGAACTCGGCCCGAACTCTGACCGAGTTCGGACCGAATTCGGACCGAGTTCGGTCGGCGCTGTGATGGTTCCAGAACCGAACAGCCGGCCCTAGCACCTATTTAATTCATCCTTTCTTCCACTTTTTCTCCACACCAAAACGTGGAATACTTCCATCTCCTACTAGAAATCCTTCCTCCTCCTTCTTTGCAAGGAATCGACAAGTTCAAGTGGGCGATCTTCTTCCTCATGGCTCCGAAACGTCAACGAGGAAATTCTTCTCAAGGTGCTTCCTCCTCATCTGACTACACTCCGGCAAGTCTCTTCAGTCCAGCCAAACCTAGAGATCCCGAGGAATATGATAGCACTTTGTTTCCCGACAAAGACTTCTCCGATCTCTGGTTTGATTCTTTCTCTCTTTGTCGTATTTGTGCTGGAGCCTTCGTCAATTTTATAACTTTCTTTGAATATGCTCCTGTTTTTGATCAACTTGGATTCCGTGACTTTTTCGAGGTCCAAGATAGCATTTACGACAATGCAGTCCGTATGTTTTACTGCAATTTGCAAGTAAAACAAAACGGGAATTTCTATTCCTGCATTGCTGGACAGGAATTAGAATTTAGCGCCACCGATATCAGTGAATATTTTCACATTCCTGATCTTGGTGATGCACTTGTTGACATCCACCATGTTCAATTCCCTGCCGATGTCACTTTAGCTTCCTTTAGGGAATTGATTTGTCACCCTACTCCTCCTCCCCGGAGAATCTTTTCTAGACATCTAAACCAAACTTTTTACGAGCTTCATCGTATGATTTTCTCGGCCCTTCTTCCGAAGAAAGGCTCTACCGATGAAGTTACATTTTTGGAACTTTCTGCTCTTTATCACATTCATTTTGGAATTCCTTTCTCCGTTCCAAAAACTATGATGTCTTGGATGCTTAGCTGCAAGAATGCTGGTAGGAACCTAGTCTTTTCTATGCACCTAGCTAGTATTTTTCGACGTTTTGAGATTGATCTCGAAACGTGTGCCATTTCTTCTCCACCTGTTGAGTTGACCCGCTCTCGTCGGTTTCCTCAACCTCCTGGTGCTGCTCCTGCTGTCCCAGCTGCTGATGCTGAGGCCCCTCCAGCTGATGCTCATCCTGCTCCGGCCCCTGCCCCAGGACTTGATCAGGCATTCTACCAGCGGTTTGATGATTTCGTTGCCGTTTTCACGCAACGTTATCAGGACTCCGAGTTCCGGCACATTTCTCAGGCCCAGGTGCTGAGAAACAGTATTGCCGATCTCCACTACAGCCTGGTTCAGGATCCAGTCCGTCCACTCACTATCCTTCCACACCCGGCTTTCCCTGGTCCTCGTTTTACTGATGAGGTCACTTTTCAGTATTTCGACCCGACCACTGCCTATTTCCCTCATGATCCTCCCGGTGCGGACGATCCAGCGTTGTGATATGGATTCAGCCATGGGATAGTGGATTTAGTTTTGATTTAGTTGATACAGTTTATGTAGTAGTTTTATTTTTATTTCATGTCTAAACTGTTTCAGTTAGACTTTATCAGTTGTACTTTTTGGATTATTAGTGGAACCTCTATGATATTTCATTTTATTTTATTCCAGTTGTCTATGCTGTGATTACTTCTTTTTACTTCACTTTGTCGTGTCTATTCTATTGTTGGCTTCATGATTTACGGGGGAGCCTATTCATTTTACTACTTGACAAAGGGGGAGAAAAAGAGTATACCAAACGCATATCCAAAACAAAATCAATTCAATTTTCAGGTATTTTTGTTATTTTGTTCTATTTGATATAAATATATTTTGGTATAGACTCAAGTTTGTCAATTATCAAAATGGGGGAGATGATTGGCCCATTCCACGGTCACACCCGATTTCGATAATCAACATATGCTTTAGTCAATACACAAAATATAGAAAATGCTGCTAACTATTTCAGGATGCATGAAATCATATTCAACGGACGATGTACTGCATAAATCAAAGCGTCAAAGTCATCAAAATCTTCTGAAGACTCTTTTCTACTTTTATTCTGTATTTTACATTTTATTGAGTCTAGGAATTACTTTGTGAAATCAATTATGGTAATACTGGCTTAGGGTTAAAATTGTCCTCATTTCTAGAATCCTATTTTTACCCTTTCGTATTTTCGATTACAAATATTTCAAAATCATATTTCGAAAATATTCTTTTCAAATGATTTTATAAATAACCAAAAACCAGTTTGAAAACTGTTTTTTACAAAAGAATTTCAAAATATCTCCTGACAGAACTTCCAGCCGAGTTCGGCCCGAGTTCGGTCCGAACTCTGACCGAGTTCGGTCAGTTTGTATTCAAACTTCAGTTGCCTCCAAATCTGCGAGCAACGTCTATTTTGCGAGATATTTGCACCCGAACTCTGCCCGAGTTCTGCCCGAGTTCGGTTGGTGAAAACACCTATAAATAGAGAAGAACTTTTCACTTCAAATCATCAATTCATTCTTCATCTTCTCTTCTCTACTATTCAAGTATTTTCTAAACGATCTAAGATTTTCAAATCTCACCTACACATCTCTTAGCCAAAAGCCAGTACTATCAGAGTTGATTTAGAGTCTTTTGGTTACTCAAGAGTTGTAAGAGGTCGTTCAAGTTTCAACAACTTTTCTGTTGTGGAGCCGGTCGTGCGCTCGCCTCCAAGCACGGTGTTGTAAAGCCGGTCGTGCGCTTGTCACCAAGCACGGTGTTGTAAGAGATTGCAAGCTCTCAGTTAAAGCTTGTGCCATAGTAGATTAACATCGAGCAAGAGTACTCGAGACTGGATTAGTCCTCTCAGAGGGATACCAGTATACATCGCTGTGTCACTGAGTTTGATTCTCCTATCTTTATTTACTATCTCTTACATATCTACCATAGTTTAATTTTTTAATTGGTGATTATTTTTCGCTGCACACACGCACTCTATTCACCCTCCCTCTAGAGGTGCTCAACGATCCTACACACTCTTCTCGGCATACCCCAAGAAGATCGTCTTTGTAGTCCTTGTCCCAAGCTTCTGAATCTTTAGATCTGGAAGCTTGACATACGCCAGACACCCCCACACTCGAATGACATTCAAGTTAGGTCTGACTTTGAACCAGAGTTCATGAGGAGTAACGTCTGAAGTTGCATGAGGCACTCTATTTAGAATATAAGTGGCCGTCACCCCAGTAACACTTAGGAAGGCCAGCAGTCAACAACATTGAATTTATCATTTCTGTCAACGTCCTGTTCTTCCTCTCAGCTACTCCGTTTGATTGAGAAGAGTACGGAGCCGTAGTCTCATTGACAATTCCATGTTCCTTACAGAACGATACGAATTCATGAGACCTGTACTCCCCACCTCGATCACTTCTTATCCTTTTGAGTGGTTGTCCAGTCTGCCGCTCAGCTTCGGCTCTGAACTCCTTGAACTTCTCGAATGCTTCGTCTTTAGCCTTCAGCAAGTAGACGAACGCATACTTTGAGAAGTCGTCGATGAAGGTTATGAAATACTTCATCCCGGCCTTTGTAGAGAACTGTTTGAAGTCACAGATATCTGAGTGTACCAACTCCAGAAGATCTGTACTTCTATTAACCCGAGGAAAGGGTTTCCTTGTGATCTTCGTTTGAGCACAAACTTCACATTTCTCTACCTTACCCCACACTTGGAGATAAGTCCTAGACTAGACATTCTGTTTATTCGTTTACAATGAACATGTCCTAACCTATTATGCCACAACTCAAGAGTATAAGCAGAATGAGTAACTTCATTAATTACATTAATTATATTGGACTGATTTACAAGCTGAATCTTGAACATTCCTTCGATATAAAAAGCTTTTCCGAAATATGTTCCCTTGATAGACATCACTATTTGGCCAGCATTGATGTCCATCCTGAGGCCTGCATTGCAAAGTAGGCCTTCCGAGACCAGGTTCTTGGCGATAGCAGGTACGTGCTTTACGCCTTGAAGCGTCAGAGACTTCCCCGAAGTCAGCTTCAACACTACCGTCCCGATCCCGAGCACTTCAGCTTGTGCTTGGTTCGCCATCACAACCGCTTCAGAAGTGGGTGTGTAGGTGGTGAACCACTCTTTACTGGAGCAGACATGGCAGGTGGCTCTAGTATCTACCCACCAGTCTGAATCAGATCCTACAGCATCAACCTGTCCAATCATAGCAATTACATCAGTAATCATTGAGACTTTGCTAGGCTCACCTTGCTCTGATTTCTTGGCTGGTGATGTGCATTCACTTTTGAAATGGCCCAACTGGCCACACTTGAAACAAGGCATCTTTGCCTTAGATTTCTTTGACTTGAAAGAAGTTCCCTTAACATTCAATTTGTTAGGGTTCTTCTTCTTCTTCTGGAAATCTGCACGCTTTCCTTTTCCCTTTGGTTCCTTGGTCTGAACCAGATTGGCGTTAGCCAATTGCTTGGACAGTGTGTCCACCTTCAGTTGAGCCCGCATCTGGTCCTCAACATAGATTTCCTGTAGGAGATCTTCAAGGGTGATCTCCAACTTCTTCCTATGCATGTTTGCATAAAACTTGCTCCACCCAGCGGGGAGCTTTGAGACAATCCCTCCAACAACAAACTTGTCGGGGAGGGGCATAGCCTCGTCTTCCAATTTCTGTCGCAACTTCAGAAATTCTTTGACCTGCGGCAGCATGGACTTCTCGTCCTCAAAGAGCCATTTGTGATATTTTTCAACCACAAATATTTTGCTCCTGTTCTTGTCTTCTTCGTACAGTTTTTCTAGAGACTCCCATATGTCTCTAGCGATATTCTTCTTAGAATAGGATTCTGCTAGGGAATCCTCCATAGCATTCAGGATAAGCAACCTGCAAATGCTATTTTTCCTTCTCCACTTGGCCTGAAGTTTAGTAGCCGCAGAGATTGCGGCAGCAGACCCAGTATCTGGAACAGTAGGTTCCTCTTCAAGCAATACGTGATCAACGTCTATAAGTTGAAGAGTGAGATAAACCTTCCTCTTCCAGACTTGATAATGCTCTCCATCAAACTTTTCTAATTTGCAAAAGTCAGTATTGAGGAGTGAAGCATTAATATTTTCCATCGTAGCAATAAAGCTTTGAGATTGTTATTGCCGAGAACGCAGGGGCACGCTTTTCGATGGAAAATACAGAAACTGAAACAGTTGTAAAGACAACGTTTCAAATGCAATTCCTTAAAGAAGGTTTTGCAACAGAGATCCAGAAGGATTCTGCAAACTACGAGATCTAAAAAGATATCGTAATTCACGAATAATCTAAAAAGATTTTCGTGATCGTAGCAAACTGGCAGTAGTGCCTTCTAAAAAGAAGATACTGACAGAACTGCTAAAGGCAACAGAAGGGTGACAGGCGAGAGATGGAATTGCTGGGGTGAATGATCACCGTTGCTCAAAGCTTTATTCGTCCTCTGCGAACAGCTTCCAGGAACCAGCAAGGTTGACGAAAAACCTTGGAACACTCCTGCTCTTCTGACTCCTCGGAAGACGGCGAACTCCTCTGGCAATGGCTCTACTCTTCTCTCTCTGTTTCTGAAGTAACAGAACTCACGCGTACTAAAAAGTACTAGTGTTTGTGTTAAAAAACACGCTCACTACTCTGTTGTGTTAAAAAACACTTAAGAGTTTTTCTCTCTGGAATTCTGATTTCTCCAACACTGAGAGAGAGGAGAGAACCTGCATATATAGGCCACGGGGCGGTTGCCAAGCAGTTGCCTGAACTTCAGAGTAGTGGCTGAACCACTCCTGAAAGTGCAGCAACTGCTGCAACCGTTCCCGCTCTAATATGCAGCCAGCCATACGCACATACGCACTCTACGCACACTGTGTACGCTGCGCATACTGCGCACTCTACGCACGCTGCGTACGCTGCGTACTGGGCTGCGTACTGGGCCTGCGTACGCTGCGCACACTGTGCACACTGCGCGTACTGGGCGTACTGGGCTGCGTAACTGGGCTCGCGCAACTTAAGCGCACTATGCGCCTAGCGACGATGCTGACGTACTAAGTGCGCCAACAAAACGCCACATGAGCCCTTGAGCCCGAGCCCGAGCCCGAGTCGCTAAGCTCCTACGGAGCTTAGCTCCATGGAAATAAATTTCCAAGAGCAAAAAGCTTACAGCTTCTTAATTGTTGATTAAGCCTTTATACCATTAATAATTAATCCCACATGGCACACACCCATGTGCACTACATGTGCATCTCCATATAGAGCAAAGACTCATATATATGGAGATACACATTCCTTTCTAGCCGATGTGGGACTAAAAACCAAAACTAAAGGCTAAAAACCCAACACAATGTTCTCTCATCTCTGCCCTTTGGTCATGCTCCTCGGTTATTTGATCAACAATTTGCGATATAGATCATGTAACTACTTCCCAAATTATAGCATATAATTTGTTCCCAAATCCCATTTCAAGGGATCATAAAGTCCTAATTATTTACGGTGTACATACTAGATCGACCACTGAACTTATAATAAGAAGTGGGAATTTAATTTCTTCTACAGTGGCACATTACTTGGTGATATTCTCTTATGTTTTGTTTTCCATTATCTAGTTTCTGTTCTACTTGTATGCTCAACTATGGTCTCCATTGTGCTTGTTTTGAAGTGATTCTAGAGTATTTGTTCTATAACAGTGCACAAATTGGAGGCTCAACGTAATTTATTTTCCTTAAACGACACGATTAGCAGTTCCTATGCTCCTAGGTGTTCAAATGGTCTATATGCTAGACTGAGTATACATCCTAACTCAAGTTTGCAGGTCATTGTAACTTGAATCTGCCAGAAAATTCGGTGTTTTATTTTTCTTGAGAAAAAAGATTTTTGTACATGATTGACTCCTATACGGCCTAACTCAAGTCTGCAGTAAATTGTAGATTGAATTTTTACGCCACATAGGGATGTATCCTTGAATCTACCAGGAACTTTGGTGAATTTTGTTTTCAGAAAAAAAAAACATTGCTTAAGTGCATGTTACATAATGGTAGACCAGTAATGATACATAAAGAAGGAATAGGTTATGCTGCAGTCTACAGACTTACTTACTGGTCATTGATTTTCTTCAAAAAGGACAATTGCATTCTGATTTCTGAGTAAAATAATTATTTGAAGTTGTATATTTCGGGATTTCAGATGTGATGGAGATGGCACCTGCGCCTGGCCTGCGAATTTTGGCTCTACATCCGGTCTTGTGTTGTATATGTCTGAGAGCTAGACGAGATTTTCGGGGCTTGGTTATGTGATAGAAATGAACATTAGTTAGGTTCATCATAGAAATCAAGACTTCGTTTTGTTGTTGTTCTGAATTTCAAGCATTCGTCCTTGTTCTTGTTCTGAATTTCAAGCATTCGTCCTTGTTCTTTCTCATGGCATACCTCCGAAGAAAAATAATCAGGGACTTGATGATAGTAGTAAAAAATGTCTCACCTCCTTGTTCTTTTGATCGCCAAGGGAAGGATGATCCTGAAATGTGTAAAGTTAGAAAAATGGGTTAACATAAAGAAGTAGACAATCACTAGAAAGTTGAAAGTACCCAAGTGAATAGGAAAGTGAAGAACTTAAAATCTAAAAATATTTAAGTAAATGTTAGATTGTATTTGTAACTAATGTAATATGGCCCAAAAAGTCTACTCGTGTAGACATTATATATATTGTAAATTGTCCCATCAATGAGAACAAGGCTTATTTCCTACATGGTATCAGAGCCTTCAGAAAAATCCTAGCCGTCCAGAAAAACCCTAGCCGTACGCGCCCGCCCCCGCCGCTCGACATCCGCCGCTCGACATTCGGTGCCGACGACCCCCCGCGCCTGACCGATCCGCGCCCGCACCGGATCGAAACCCCCCCCCGCCTGACCGATCCGGCGCCGCCGACCGCTGACCGATCCGGCGCCGACCGCTCCCGCGTCTACCGATCCGGCGCCGACCGCGCCCGCGTCTGACAGATCCGGCTCCGACCGCCAAACCCCCAAACCGCGCCTGACCGATCCGGCGCCGACCGCGCCCGCGTCTAACCGATCCGGCGACGCCCGCTATCGCGTCTGACCGCGCCGGCCTGACCGCGGCAGAACCCGCCGCACGCCCCTACGCGCCAGATCCGGCGCCCCTGATCGCGGCCGATTCACCGCCGACCCCGTCCATCAGCAACCGATTCGTCGGAGTTGTACAAAAAAATTTGTACACCCGACATCCACAACCGATCCGCAACAGATCCTTCATCAGCGGCCGATTCGTCGGAGTTGTACAAAATTTTTTGTACACCCGACATCCGCGATGGCAGATGATGCTGCGTCCAGCAACTCCGTCGCGACTGGCGGTGGCGGTGCACACAACCCAAATTATCCTAATCCGAAGGATCCATATTTTCTGAGTTCTGCTGATCAACCAGGAAATATCATTACTCCTATTGTTTTCCGTGGACCGAACTATGCTGAGTGGTCTCGGTCGATACGTCTCTCCCTGATCTCTAGGCGAAGGATCACTTTTCTGGAAGGTACTGAAGTCAAACCTGTTAATGATGCTAGTAAATTGCTTGATTGGAGATGCGTGCAAGCGCTATTGGTTCAATGGGTTCTCAATACCATTGATCCGTCTCTGAAGAAATCTTTGCCGTACTTTGAGGAGGTTTATCCATTGTGGAACTTGTTGGAAAAAAGATTTGTTGTTAGCTATGGCACTCGGAAGCAACAAATTAAGGTGGCTTTGGCTGAGTGTAAACAAACAGCTTCGATGTCTGTGGAAACCTACTTTGGAAATTTGCAGTCTTCGTGGGATGAACAAGCTGCTTATTTTCCATTGCCTTCTTGTACCTGTGGAGAACTTGCTGCAAAGCTACAGGCTATGAGGGATGAAGACCACTTTCAGGACTTTATGTATGGGTTGAATGCTGAGTTGTATGGTCATACCCGATCTAATCTTCTGGCTCAGGATCCTCAGCCAAGTTTAGATCGGACATACCAGGCAGTCCGTGAGGAGGAGGATATACGAAAATCTCAGGTCCAATCCGCTGCGGAGGAGGTGTTGGCGCTGACTATCAAGACTTTACCTCGTCTTTCTACTACTTCTAATAGTAGAACCTCAGATTTCAGGGACAAATCAGGTATGATCTGTACTCATTGCAAGAAAACAGGTCATGATGTTGCAACTTGCTTTGCCAAGATTGGCTATCCAGAGTGGTGGAAGACTCGTCCTCGACGTGAGGGCGGACGTGGTGCGGCGGTGGCAAAGGCCCGGCACCACAGCAGAGACGTGATGGAGGACGCGGTACTGGTGGCGCAGGGGTTGTTCATCATGTCGTCGCTGCTGGTCATGGTGTTCCTACTGGTATTACTGGGAGTTCGGCAGATATGATGCATGGAGGGTATCCTTCACCACTCTCAGGTGAATAATGGCAGAAACTGATGAGCTTGCTGGATAACGACAATCCTTTCAAACCTGGTTCTTCAAACTCTGATCGTCTGATGGATAATAATTCTTCTGTCACTTGGATATTCGATACTGGGGCTACTCTTCAAGCGACAGGCGCTCGTGACTGTTTAGTTGATTGCTTTGAGGGCCCTGTCTGTCCTGAGATTTTGCCTGATGGGAGCACTATTGAGGCTGTTCTGAGAGACAAAGTATTTTTGACTGCTTTATTAGTGTTGACGGATGTTCTTTATGTTCCGATATTGACTTACAATTTGATCTCTGTCTCACAATTGATTGGTGCTAGAAATTATGATATGTTATTTACTCCTGATTTGTGTTTTGTTCAGGATCGAAGTACGAGGATGGTGATTGAAGCAGGTGAACAAAGGAGTGGACTTTACTTCTTGGGGGAAGTTCCAGCTTCTTTGGCTTCGGTGATCCTGACATGCAAAGAGGGTGATTCCGAGGTTTGGCATAGTAGACTGGGGCATCCTTCAGATAAAGTAATGCAGACTTTACCTTTTCTCGCTGGTAGTAGTGTGTTTTCTCATAAGGCTTGTGATATTTGTCATCAAGCTAAACAGACTCGTGATGCCTTTCCTGATAGTAGTAGTCGTGCTTTGAGATACTTTGAACTTATACACTGTGATCTATGGGGACCGTATCGCGTTCCATCATCTAATGGGGCACGATATTTTTTTGACTTTGGTGGATAATTTTCTAGATCTCTGTTTGGGTTATTTTATTGACGAATAAGTATGCTATTTATTCTATATTTCTTAAATTTATTGCTATGGTGAAGCGTCAGTTTGGGGCTGATATATGTCGTGTGCGGAGTGACAATGGCACTGAATTTAATTGTTTACGAGATTATTTTTTATCTCAAGGTATATTGTTCCAAACATCCTGTGTTGGGACACCTCAACAGAATGGAAGGGTGGAAAGAAAACATCGACATATTTTAAATATAGCCAGGGCATTGAGATTTCAGGGTTCTCTTTCCGTAGATTTTTGGGAGGAATGTGTTCTGGGTGCATATTATTTGATAAATAGAACACCTTCTAGTATCTTGCATTTTAAGTCTCCTTATGAAATTTTATATGGTTCGGCTCCTTCGTATGATCATCTACGTATTTTTGGGTGTCTGTGCTATGCGTATGATTTGAAATTCCGACATGATAAATTTGCTAGCAGGAGTAGAAAATGTATCTTTGTTGGGTATCCACTCGATAAAAAGGAATGGAAACTGTATGATTTGGAGACTGGTGAATTTTTTGTGTCCCGTTATGTTACTTTTTATGAAAAAGAATTTTCTGGGTGTGGCTCTGCTAGCGAGATGTCTTCTGCGACACACCATACATCTGTTGAGGTGCCGGGAGACGATATAGAGGCTTTTGGGATGGTGCCGGCTACGGTTGCTGAGGTCGGAGTGGTTGCTGGCGGCTCGGCACCGAGTGACGAGGATGCATAGGTAGCTGCAGAAGTATTGACAGGAGAGTCCGCTGGGGGTGATGCGGATACTACTGATGATACAGGGGATACAGTGTTGCCAAATGTGCCCGACGAGGTAGTATTGGGAAGAGGAATGAGAAAGAAATCACAGCCAGTGCGATTACAGAATTTTGTGACGAATGTTGTTCGAAGTAAAAGTCCCCCCTTCACTACAGTTCATCTGTTCCCGTCACTTCCTTAGGTACTTTGTATCCTCTAACATAATTTCTAAGTAATGACATATTTACTGCTGGACACAGAGATTTTCTTACAGCTATCACTGCAGGTGTTGAGCCTACTTCATATCGCCAGGCCTCGCGAGATTCAGGCTGGCGCGCGGCTATGCAAACTGAAATACAGGCTCTG
Organism: Iris pallida; assembly: GCA_029216955.1. Lineage (NCBI taxonomy): Eukaryota > Viridiplantae > Streptophyta > Magnoliopsida > Asparagales > Iridaceae > Iris > Iris pallida. The sequence goes on from JANAVB010015800.1 coordinate 8,376,945, forward strand.
AAAGATAATGGGACATGGAGTCTTGTCGATTTGTCTCCTGGAAAGAAAGCATTGGAAAGTAGATGGATGTACAAAATAAAGTACAACTCCGACGGCAGTATTGAGCACTTAAAGGCACGGCTGGTTGTGTTCGGTAATCATTAGGTTGAGGGGATCGACTATTCAGAGACATTTGCACCGGTAGCTAAGATATCTACAGTTCGAACGTTTTTGGCTGTTGCCGCTGTGAGAGGCTGGACTTTGCACCAGATGGATGTGCACAATGCTTTTCTTTATGGAGATCTGACAGAAGAAGTTATATGAAGTTGCCGCCAGGTTTTTCGTATAGTGAACCCAACAAAGTGTGTCGCCTGCGTAAGTCTCTATATGGATTGAAACAGGCACCACGTTGTTGGTTTGCTAAGCTTGCTGCTTCTCTGATATCCTATGGATTTATTCAATCTCATTCCGATTATTTCCTTTTCTCTCTTTTTAAAGGAAAGGTTGAGTTACATGTTTTGATCTATGTGGATGATATGATTGTGTCTGGTAATGACTCAGGTGCTTTAGATGCTTTCAAAAAGTACCTTAGTTCTTACTTTCACATGAAGGACCTTGGTGTTTTGAAATACTTTCTCGGCATAGAGGTGTCTCGGAGTGCAGAAGAAATTTTCTTGTGTCAATGGAAGTATGCTTTGGACATCATTTCAGAATGCGGCTTGATGGGGTCTCGACCTGCTGGCTTTCCCATGGAGCCCAATCACAAGCTGGCAGAATCGAATAGTCCAAAGCTGGCGGATGCAGAGACTTATCGGAGGCTGGTTGGGAGGTTGATTTATCTATCATTTACTCGCCCTGACTTAGCCTATGCTGTGCATATCTTGTCTCAATTCTTACAGGAGCCTCGACAATATCATTGGCATGCTGCTTTGAGAGTTGTCAGATATCTCAAACATGCACCGGGACAGGGTATTCTTTTGAAAGCTGATTGTGATCTCCGTCTTTCTGGTTGGTGTGATTCCGACTGGGCCAGTTGTCCCTTGACTCGCCGCTCTGTTACAGGCTGGTTGGTGTTTGTAATTCCCTGCTCCGCACGGTGCATTATGCTGAGTCGTTGACTCGAAGAGTTGCGTTGACCCGATTACGTATCGATACGAATCGATACAAAGTGTTGAGTTATCCCGAGCAATACATCGAACTAAGTCGATGCGAAGAGTAGCCTTGTCCCAAGAATGCATCGAGTGAATCGATGCGAAGCGCCGCGTTGCCTTGAAGGATAAGTGCGTTGAGACGGCTCGAAGATTCTAAGAAATCGAATCGACCAAGGCGCAAGTCCAAATCGATGCAAGTAATGATTTTAGTTGGTTTTATGTGCAGGCTATACGTTTACGTTGAAATGTTAGAGGTCGATCTTTTGCCTTATTCAGTAAGGGGTCCGCGAAAGCAAATCGTCGCCTTTGCGACGGACTGAGGCGGTGGCACGGTAAGCCCAAATCGGACGTATAATTCAATAAGCACGAAGTGCTCGAATGGCTAAGTCAGGAGAGTGGCCGTGCAACGAAGTTATGAAATCGAGCCGCAACGGCTCGGCAAAACAACAAACGGCGGATCGACTCAAGTTGGTGGGACATTAACTCTCTTTTCTACTCCGTCATACTTAAGTAAAATACATATCATTAAATGCTGAGTTAACCTATCAAAGCCACGGGCGTGGCTCGATAGAGAGATAAACGTAGTGCGTGTCGAACACTATATAGAATAATTGAAATGAATCGTACGGCAGACGTACGAGTCGCTATGGAACATTGGATATCGCAAAGGCGAGCGCCTCGGTGTGCAAGCCATAAGAACATGGGATAACTGTACTCGGCGAGTGCCTTAGTGCACGAACCATACCGTGCCTTCGCGCACGAGTTAGAACGGCTAGAACATTGAAAGACAATAGACGAGCGCCCTAGCGCGCAAGCCACGGACATTGAACACTAAAGTATGGAAATACGGCTTCGACGCGTGCAGCAAGTGCACGACGCGAAGGATAGATGATAAATGTGTCAAACCGCGCCTACGCACACGAGATAATAAAAAGATGGCTTCGTTGCGAAAGAATACAGTTGTGGCATGAATGTGGCGGAACTGTCAGATATGACATAATGCCTCAAAAGGTGTTCGGGACCTTCGGATCGTTCGGTTGACGAGCATTGAGTTGAGGCATGATGCCATTGAAACATTGAAACGAAGTATGAAACGTAAGAACATAGAAAGTTAACGGAAGAAATATGAGATGATAATGCGGCATGGTGCCCTTCGAAATGTTCATGGCCTTCGGGCGTTCGATGAGAACATTCGGGCGTTGTGCCAATTGAAATAGAGATAAGCGAACTTGCTTGGTTGTATGAAAGATAAGATTCGTTGCATGGTCAAATGGACTTAAAGATATAAAAGCCCGTGCATGGGTATTCCCTCGAACGCGGCGCGCCAGGGCGCTGGGACCGTTCGGCCTAGGAGGAATTCGTTTTCGGTATTGTTGGTGCACTTCATTTAGAAGGGTAGCGACCTTCTGGTGAATGTGATAAGCCACTTGCTGCGATTATTTCGATGGCCTCTGATGTTGGTTAGCAACCGCACAGAGTTAACATCGTCTTATGTTTCGATTTCGATAAATATAAGTCCATTCTAGCCCGAAAAGCTAGTGACCTTCATATAGTTAAGGGCGACTGGTTAGAAAGTGCAAGGTATGCACATATCCTGCATGGATGGATCCTGAATAGCAAGCACTTATAACATGACAGGGAAAACGGATAGGCGTATTCACCTTGCGTCGGTGCAAGGGCGAGTGCGTCGATATTGCTAAGTTGTGCCACGAATCAAACACGAGATTGCTTGCCTGTTTACTTATGCGAATTGAATAACATTCTTGCCATGCTTTACAGTCTTCGAATATGCCATGAACTCATCCTAAGGAGAACATAGAAAGAGAACTAAATTGTATGTTTGCATGAATCAATACAATACTAAATGTCGGTTTGTTAAGTGGGTTTTGATCAGTACAGCGAGGACGAAAGTACTAATCCCCCACTAGTTTGCTAGCAGGTTCAGGGATTGGTCTGCTCGCGGCGGAGCTTCGCTTGAATGCGTTGAGGCTTGGAATGCCGAAGCGTATTGAAGCGTGCGATCGTATTGACGCTCGGACTCGCGACCGGATTGATGCGGCCGAGATATAGAAGGCATGATGTATGGAATGGTGAAATCCTTTGTGGGTAAGAGAGAACTTAGCCAATCTGGCAAATTCTGTTGGGCTATCGAAAGCTGTTGTAATCTGATTTCGAATATCAATAAAGTGAATCGTTTTCGTATACTCTGTTTTGTCTTTCGTTGTTAACGTTCAACTCAAAGATAACCATTTGAGAAATTGTCATCTTGCCTTGCACGAGCGCAACTCCAGGCTCGTGCGGCATCATGCCCCAGCGAGGACGATGATTCGGGTGATTTTGGGTCGGGGCGTGACAAATTGGTATCAGAACTCTAGGCTCAATTTCCTCTGGACGCTTGCTTCATTAAAATTCCAAAACGTTGCCCACCACCAATCGAAATCACTCTTGGCTCTACTCGATGCCGCACTGGATGTTCTATACAATAAGTCTAATACAAATTATGTAATTTTGTCGCGTGTTGTTTTGGAAATTACATGGTGTTTTTTGGAAAAGTTGGGAAAGGTTTGTTGCTGCAAGTGCAACGAGTTGCGAGATGTGAATTCAAGGATTTGTTGCCGCGGATGCAACACGTCGTGAATTGTAATTCAAGATATTCATTGTTTGCAACGAACGATACGAAAAATATTGGTTGCATCGATACAATGAAAGTCGTAGAATGTTGCTGCAGCAATTGTCACGCGTTGATTGTAAATGATGCGTTGAAAAGAAAATGAAAGTTGATATTGAATGTGTCGAACGGATTCACATATCGATTTCGAATGTGCGTTGCGATGAAAAGCAATAAGTTAATATCGAATGTGTTGAACAGATTTGAGCGCATTGACTTTGAATGTCGGAAATAAAATGTTGCACGAGGTGCAACAAATGTCGGAAATAAATCGATATACGAGGTGCAGTAAATATTAGAAATAAATCGTTGCACGATGTGCAACGCGTGTCGAAAGTAAAATGTTGCACGTGGTGCAACGCATATCAAAGTGTAATCGCTGCACGAAGTGCAACGGAATATGAGAATGAATTATTGCACAAGTTGCAACGGAAGAAAACAAAAGTTATAAATCGAGAAACGAAGTCGGTTCGGTTGTGCACCGAGCTTGTGTTGGCAAATGAATGCATTGGCCGAGTTGCGTCGGATTTTGATTAATCAGAGTTACGGTTGTGATCAAGCACGATCACTACAGAAATCGTGAGTCAGAAGAGATCGTTAGTTCGTAAAGAGTATGTTACGACGGAAGTAACTTGATTTCTGGGTGGTATATGGCATACCACTGATGCAATAAAAGGCTCGATTCCGAGTGGTATATGTAATACCATTTGTGCGATGAATTGTATCGACGTATTGTGAGAATTGCGGATGGTTTGTCCGCAACGGACGAGATAGCACCGAGACTCGATTGAGAATTTGTATAACGGCATGTTGATGCAAGTGTTCTTCGATGTTCGGTTAGAACGATAAGGCGGGACTCGTATCATAGAATGATACGTCGATTGAAAATTTATGTGTCGATCGAATGACGAAAACTAGCGAAACGATTATGCCTTGAGGCAACAATCGGATCGACGGGATAGGAAACTCGAAATGTTAAAATCGAACCGCACGACTTGTGAGCTCGATGAAAATGTTGGGCGAGACGAATCAAATCGTACGACTTGCGATCTCGATAGAAATGTTCGGCTAGGCAAATCAAATCGCACGACTTACGATTTCGATAGAAATGTTAGGCGATGCGAATTGTAATCGAATCGCACGATGTGCGACTTCGGTGAAGAGTTGGTTGACGTGTGTAATCGTGCCTAAGAAATAGTTGGTTACGTTACAACGACACTCATTTAAGTACGACTGAAACACGCGAAACTTAGAGGACGAGATCGTATGACTTGAAGGTTCGATGTTGGATAATCGGTAACTCAGTTACGCGATCAAAGTATAGCGGGATGCGGCAAATCGGGGAACGAATTGATGCGTATAGAAAAGTTCGTTGCGAACTTGGATGTATGCGATGCGAGTTAAGTTGACGTTGAAACGGATTCAAAGTTGACCTTTACGTTATCGAAATGGATACGGCGTATCGAGATCGATACGTAAGGAAATGTAAACGATGTGAGAATACAAAATAGAGTGTGACTCGCACTACAAAATTTTGTAAGTAATGATACGAGAATGAAACGAGCTGGTTGATCATGAACTTTGTGATTGATCAAAGACGAGACTATAAGTCATCGATGATTTCTCGATGCGTATAGCATCTCGTGTGTCGACCGCGAAATAAGATAGACTCGAATTCGATACGAGTAGATGTTCCGTAAATTGCAGAATCATCGATGATAGTACATGACTTTACTCGGAGGATAGTTGTGCATCAGTTGCGCTGAATAGAAATGGTTATGTACGGATTGGGTAGTCGCATAGAAAATCGTCGGAACGTGATTTGGCTCCGAAATAAGATATAGCATGGTTCGTAGTAAACTGTCCTTCGGTGATGATCCACAATTATCGAGCGTAGCTTCGGGGCAGCTGACCCTAGAAGACTTGACCGCCGAATCAAATTGAATATTACAGACCGTAAGATGACCCATACGATATCGCATATGAGATTGCACCGATAACAAATATAACACGGTGCATGTTGACGATAAGTCTAAGCGATCGAGAATTGTTGGGACAACTTTCGATTGAGAATGATATAGTTAGATTTGAGTATTCGTCGGATGAATATTTGAATGGTTATGTTGGTCGACGATCAAACTAGAAATTCACCAACGAACTTGGTGATTCGGATAGGCGATTGCGAGAATCGTGCTATGCACGAGAGAGAACGATAAGGAAATGACTTACGAGTTGTACCGTTAGATTCTGATTCACCTTGCAATTGAGCTTGTGTGAATTGAACTTATGTTCGATGTTGCGAGACGGATAAGTTGGGAATTTGGCTAGTAAATTCCTACTCGATAGGAATCGAACGTAAGGCATATCGTAAGGACCTTCGTGTAAAAGGCGATCGTTGCCTTGAGCACCGTCGCCTTGATGTAAACTGTTATGTCGGATAGATTGTGGCCTTTGTACAATGTCAATTTAAACTTGCGTCGGAAGGATTGGAACACGGTGTCTAGATAAGTCACCTAGCAGACGTAGTCCTGAATGTTGATGCTTTTGCAAGTCAGCAAAAGAGAATTATGTCGAGATAGGATACGAAGTGAAACATCAAAAATCGTTGGATAGTGACGCCGAATGCAAGGCGTTGCGGAGACTCGTTGTGATCGGATGCGCGACGGCTTGACGCGACGCGTAGAATTGATAGTCCCGATAAAACATACAAATTGAGAAATACGATTTTTGAATCGCATCGTGTGCCTTGACTTTTGTTGGAGGATCGCGTATGTACCAATATGCATATGCAATAGAATTTTGAGAACTTATGTTAGAGCCCAAGTTCGATCGAGAATACGAGATGGCAAGTTATTGAGAATAAGATGTTACGTATTTGCGTTGTTCCGATATCTTACAACTGAGCTTGGCTGAAATGCATATATTGGTGGGACGCCTAAAATATGTGTATGATTTCAAACTAAGTTGTACGATCCAAACGATAGTAAGACGAGATCGTGGAATGATCTAATGAAACCCTTGGAAATTTAGTATTGGTTTCGGTTCGGGACGAACCTTATTTTGAGTGGTATATTATATAATGCCCCGCTCCGCACGGTGTATTATGCTGAGTCGTTGACTCGAAGAGTTGCGTTGACCCGATTACGTATCGATGCGAATCGATACAAAGTGTTAAGTTGTCCCGAGCAATGCATCGAACTAAGTCGATGCGAAGAGTTGCCTTGTCCCAAGAATGTATCGAGTGAATCGATGCGAAGCGTCGCGTTGCCTTGAAGGATAAGTGCGTTGAGACGGCTCGAAGATTCTAAGAAATCGAATCGACCAAGGCGCAAGTCCAAATCGATGCAAGTAATGATTTTAGTTGGTTTCATGTGCAGGCTATACGTTTACGTTGAAATGTTAGAGGTCGATCTTTTGCCTTATTCAGTAAGGGGTCCGTGAAAGCAAATTGTCGCCTTGCGACGGACTGAGGCGGTGGCACGGTAAGCCCAAATCGGACGTATAATTCAATAAGCACGAAGTGCTCGAATGGCTAAGTCAGGAGAGTGGCCGTGCAACGAAGTTATGAAATCGAGCCGCAACGGCTCGACGAAACAACAAACGGCGGATCGACTCAAGGTGGGGGGACATTAACTCTCTTTCCTACTCCGTCATGCTTAAGTAAAATACATATCATTGAATGCTGAGTTAACCTATCAACGCCACGTGCGTGGCTCGATAGAGAGATAAACGTAGTGCGTGTCGAACACTATATAGAACAATTGAAATAAATCGTACGACATACGTACGAGTCGCTATGGAACATTGGATATCGCAAAGGCGAGCGTCTCGGTGCGCAAGCCATAAGAACATGGGATAACTGTACTCGGTGAGTGCCTTAGTGCACGAACCATACCGTGCCTTCGTGCACGAGTTAGAACGGCTAGAATATTGAAAGACAATAGGCGAGCGCCCTAGCGCGTAAGCCACGGACATTGAACACTAAAGTATGGAAATACGGCTTCGACGCGTGCAGCAAGTGCACGACGTGAAGGATAGATAATAAATGTGTCAAACTGCGCCTACGTACACGAGATAATAAAAAGATGGCTTCATTGCGAAAGAATACAGTTGTGGCATGAATGTGGCAGAACTGTCGGATATGACATAATGCCTCGAAAGGTGTTCGGGACCTTCGGGTCGTTCGGTTGACGAGCATTGAGTTAAGGCATGATGCCATTGAAACATTAAAACGAAGTATGAAACGTAAGAACATAGAAAGTTAACGGAAGAAATACGAGATGATAATGCGGCATGGTGCCCTTCGAAATGTTCATGGCCTTCGGGCGTTCGATGAGAACATTCGGACGTTGTGCCAATTGAAATAGAGATAAGCGAACTTGCTTGGTTGTATGAAAGATAAGATTCGTTGCATGGTCAAATGGACTTAAAGATATAAAAGCCCATGCATGGGTATTCCCTTGAGCGCGGCGCGCCAGGGTGCTGGGACCGTTCGGCCTAGGAGGGATTCATTTTCGTTATTGTTGGTGCACTTCATTTAGAAGGGTAGCGACCTTCTGGTGAATGTGATAAGCCACTTGTTACGATTATTTCGATGGCCTCTAATGTTGGTTAGCAACCGCACAGAGTTAACATCGTCTTATGTTTCGATTTCGATAAATATAAGTCCATTCTAGCCCGAAAAGCTAGTGACCTTCATATAGTTAAGGGCGACGGGTTTGGTAGTGCAAGGTATGCACATATCCTGCATGGATGGATCCTGAATAGCGAGCACTTATAACATGACATGGAAAACGGATAGGCGTATTCACCTTGCGTCGGTGCAAGGGCGAGTGCGTCGATATTGCTAAGTTGTGCCACGAATCAAATACGAGATTACTTGCCTGTTTACTTATGCGAATTGAATAACATGCTTGCCATGCTTTACAGTCTTCGAATATGCCATGAACTCATCCTAAGGAGAACATAGAAAGAGAACTAAATTGTATGTTTGCATGAATTAATACAATACTAAATGTCGGTTTGTTAAGTGGGTTTTTGATCAGTACAGCGAGGACGAAAGTACTAATCCCCCACTAGTTTGCTAGCAGGTTCAGGGATTGGTCTGCTCGCGGCGGAGCTTCGCTTGAACGCGTTGAGGCTTGGAATGCCGAAGCGTATTGAAGCGTGCGATCGCATTGACGCTTGGACTCGCGACCGGATTGATGCGGCCGAGATATAGAAGGCGTGATGTATGGAACGATAAAATCCTTTGTGGGCAAGAGAGAACTTGAGTGTTGTAGCCAATCTGGCAAATTCTGTTGGGCTATCGAAAGCCGTTGTAATCTGATTTCGAATATCAATAAAGTGAATCGTTTTCGTATACTCTGTTTTGCCTTTCGTTTTTAACGTTCAACTCAAAGATAACCATTTGAGAACTTGTCATCTTGCCTTGCACGAGCGCAACTCCAGGCTCGTGCGGCATCACGTCCCAGCGAGGATGATGATTCGGGTGATTTCGGGTCGGGGCGTGACAGTGTTTCTGGAGGGTCTCCTATTTCTTGGAAGACCAAGAAGCAACAAACTGTTTCCCGATCTTCCGCTGAAGCTGAATACCGATCTCTTGCTGTGCTTGTTTGTGAGTTGAAATGGTTGAAGGAGTTATTGGTGTGTTTGGGCGTTCGCCAGGAGTCTGCTATGTCGGTGTATTGTGTTAGTCAGTCAGCCCTGCACCTGGCTCAGAATCCGGTATTTCATGAGCGTAGTAAGCATATTGAGGTGGATTTGCATTTTGTACGCGATGCTATTAGAGATGGCACCAGTAATAGCCTCGCATGTTCCTACTTCTTCTCAACTGGCTGACATCTTCACCAAGCCCCTTGGAAAGCATGTATTTGATTCTTTACTTTCCAAGTTGGACATTTGTGACTTGCATGCTCCAACTTGAGGGGGGGTGTTTGATTATATTTGTAACTAATGTAATATGGCCCAAAAAGCCCACTCGTGTAGACACTATATATATTGTAAATTGTCCCATCAATGAGAACAAGGATTATTCCCTACAGTAAAAGATAACCTAAAACTTTATTGTTGTTACCATTGCTCATAGTTTTCATATAATAATTTAACTAGACATTGTTGAATGTAGGAATTTAAAACCTCTTTCAATGTTTGATAAATAACTAACCTGTCTAAAAGTCGAAGTTCAACTATGAGAGGATTGTCGATGTTATAATTTTTTTACTCTTCTCCATATCCAAATTCTAAGGGTCTGCTTGGTAATGGTGTTTTCACCGATTTTGGGGTATTTTTGAACCGACCGTTTATGAAAACCCCTGCTTGTTAATTTTTTTTGAGGCACTGGTTTTCGTCGGCTCAAAAATCCCCCAAAACCGGTGTAATGTATTTTTGGGTGGCTTTATAAACACCCCAAATCGGCGGGTTTTGAGCGGCTTTATTTTTTTATTCCATTTATATCCTCACAAAAATAGATATAATTATAACTACCGATACCCTTCCCTATTTAATTTATTCGTGTAAAAAACTTTCAGAACCGCTCGTTAGTGAATTACCAAGCATGGATTGGACTGGTTTAAAAGCCGCTACTTAAAAACCATCCAAAATCGGACCCCTCATAACCGCTCATAACCGGTACTCTAAAAACACCTCATAACCGCTATCCCGATAATTGCCAAGCAGACCCTAAGAAAAAAAATATATGGACATTCGATAGTTTTAAATTTTTGAATAGATAACGACAATTCAAATGAATCACTTTCGCACAGTGTATAATAAACCCATTTTTGCATCACCACTTTCCGAGGGGTGGATTTTATTTCAAGATAAATTTGCGGTCTCACCTTGATCGTCAACTTTCAAGGAAGCAACCATGCCCATGCCCGCATTTGTGGTGAACTTGATGCAAGACAGATTTTACACATTTATTTACGTATATGTACTTTAATATTATAATATAGCTAAAGAAAAACCAGGCGCAGAACATAGTTGTCGTTGTAGCATAGTGGTGAGTATTCCCGCCTGTCACGCGGGTGACCCGGGTTCGATCCCCGGCAATGGCGTTCGTTATTTTTTATTTTAGAACTTGTTAATTTTTTTTAGAATTTGTTAATTTTTCTTTAGAATTAATTTTTTACAGTTTTGATTATACCAAACAGAAAAGGGATAATCCCACATTTATATTGAATCTCCACTTTTATAAAATTTACACTTTATCCTTAAAAAAACCCAATGCCATTTTATCTTTTAAAAAAATACCACTCTAAATTAAGGGGAACAAAAATACATAAAGGATTCATGGATATTAGAGGATTTGGATTAAACCAAAAAAAAAAAATAGCAGTAAAATTATGGTTTGTGATAACAAATTTGATATTCTTTTTTGTGGCAAAAAGATTATGCTTTGATTGACAGCGCAGTAGTAAAGAGTATAATTTGAGTGCACACAAGCAATTCCCTTTGGTACCATACTGTGTTTGTTGATTCATGTGTCATGTTTACTGGAGTTACAAAGTGTAATAGAGTTACTGGAATAATGCAAATATTTAACTTCATCCCTCATTAAACTATAGAGTTTTGGTGCGATGGTGGTAAAATAGCATAACACATATACAGTTACATGAAATAAATATATGACTCTCAACCCTCACTATTTTTAGATTTTGTGTGTAGTGGTACCGACTTAAAAGATCCTTCTACTTGCGGCAGTCATGACCATGTGTTGAGACATGATCGGATGATAATGTCTCTAAATTCGACTCGGTTTATAAGTATGGATATACATCCTAAATTGGTGTCGACAATTCACTGGATCTGTTAAGAGCAGTAGTAGCAATGTGGTTTGACGCAAGTTTGATTGTTGCGTACTGGCAGACTGGTATAGAAGGACTGGGTTTTGCGCCAATGAAAGACGGATCCTGGAAATATGAAGAGCCTTCTTTGTCTCTGCTTTTGTTTATAAGACGAGCTTGTAACTTCGACTTGACTCAATGATGTTATTTGGTTCTATTGTGCGCTAGAATTAGCTCCAGTGCTTGAGTTCATAGACCTTAAAACAATCTTTGCTAATATTCTCATGTCGGGAAAAAAAAAATTCAGTGTTACTTTATTTATCATCAACCTCAAATGTTTTGTGAAATTATTGTACAAGACTGATTGGTCCGGAAAATGCAGAGGGGGGCCTTCTTGCTCTCTGCTTTTGTTTACATGATGACAGCTTTTCGAACTTATTTGTACAAGGACATGGTCTGTCTCATTGATGTTATTTGGTATTATATAGTATTGTAGATTGTTTCTCTCGTAAAAGTGTTTTTGTTTGTTTAGTGAACCATACAATCCTCCTCATTGATGCTTCAATGAAGAAGTGATATAGTGCTAATTAGATCATAGTCTTCTTATGTTTGCAGAACACGAAGTAATATTTTTATCCTAAGCATTCTGCTCTCGTATCATGTATTACTTTCCCACACTCCTTCTCTGAGATTTAAGAGTTTAATCCTTGGTGGCTGCAGCAAACAAAGCGCAAGAAAAAAAAACTCCACTTTGCTCGGTCATCTTCTTGAATCTCTCTCTCCATTCCTACTGTTACAGTAGTAAAAGCAAAGTCAAGTACAATGTTTCTGGCAACATTATTAGTCCCACATCGGAAACGCAAAGCAGTGGGACTGAGAGGAAAGCAGTATAAATATAAGAGCCCATGAGCCACTGAAAATTCATCTTTGCGCTTGGGGCAATAACGCAGCTAGTGAGGTTTTAACCGAGGCGCGTCAATTGCTGGTTGAAAACTATTTCCAACCCCCCTCTCGGTCCATTCAGTTGGGCTCAGAGAATTTCTGGAAGGGCTCCCTTTAACAAAGGGTAAAGCCCTACAAATCATTTATTTTCTAAATATTTAGGTGTGGAGTCAGGGTCCTATCATCAAAATATGCGTGGTCCTTTAAAAATATGGTTTACTAGAAGATTCTAATACCGGAGCATTTGTTGGGCTGATCCAATATACCCCAACAATAGTTATACCCCCTCTCCCATCCACCACCGACACCAATACTGACATGACACAGTTCTGTGCACATTTTGATATATATTATTGTATCCGTGCACATTTTGATATATCCCAGTGTGTATTAAGGTAATGTGAAACTACAACTTTTTTAGACTTAATTATACAAAAATAAGGTAACTAGTTTTTTCTACCAAGTGGCACTACACATTCTTCTTTTTAGTTCCATGTCGGTGTGTGCATTCATTTCATTTGTTGGTTTTCTGAAAGTGTACTTAACCACAAACCATCACTATAATCTCAAAATCATATTTGAACTTACCGTATTAATAATTTGGTTAATTTAGACTTGATCACAAATTGCATGACATTCAAAAATAGAAAGAAAAATAAAATAAAATTTAAATAACAATTCGAAACATTCGTACTAATAAAGAGTTGTGGTGTGTTATGAGAGGGAGGAGAATTTAGATTGGAGGGTTGTTATGGAGATTGCAGATATCTGTATCGCACGGTGGGTAAAGGCATGGACAAGGACATGACCCATACATTTTGGAATGTCCAAGTTATGTTCGATACGATATGGTCTACATTTTTGGAGTATTTGTATTTTCTAATGTAGATATAGGGTTAGGGTTGCGATTGGGCAAGGCTGATAAATATGGAAGGCAGCCAGATCAATCAACTTGCTGCAATTAGAGCAGAAAGCGGGTTTGTCATGTTGATCATTAGTGGCACCTCTTGCCATGCAAGTAGATGATGGATATCACTTGCAACACAGGCTGTGAGCAACCGATTAAACACTTGATATGCACCTTCACTTCACTTGAAGCAAGTGAGATCATAGCAACTCAGAGTTGCATGTTAGATTGTATTTCGTTTTCGGTTGAACCATCAAAGAGAGTGACAATGAAGTTGGTAATATCAAGTAGGAGGTGGGATCATGAATTGTAGACAATGAACCCTCAAAGCTGACATTACAGAACTATTATCCCAACCAAGGCACAAAATGGGTTCATCTTGGATCTAGGATATCTATTCAGTTTGTATTCTTTGTACAATAATTATACTGGTTGCTAGGCCCTCAAAGATGCGTTGGTTTCGTTCTCTTCTCTCCAGACAATGAGAATATTTTGTTTCTCTACAAGTGAGATATATTTGTATTTCTCTTGGCAATTGTATAAGAATATGGGTGGGAAAAACACAGCTGAATGTCAAAGAATAAGGATGAGAAAGAAGGCCCAAATTCTTCCTTCGTTGTTGTAGGTCTCGGGAAAGAAAGAAAAAAGTTGTTGTAGGTCTTGGAAAAGAAAGAAAAAATGGTTCCTCTTAAATTGGTTATGTATGAGAATCAATTTTCAATTTCTTCATATTTTTTCCTTAGGACAAACAAAGTACAAGTGAAAATTAATTAATTTCTTCTATATTAGCCCCTCAATTCTTATCCATTTCAATATAGAACTCCAGAAATCTTGTTATTTGTAAGCAAAAATCCTAGAGGACTCATGAGTTCTTAAATTTGAAAACTCTGCCATTAATAGCCGTTGGATAATATGCATCTCATCTTTTGTGTTTTTTTGAGGACCTAAACAGAAAAAGTCAAGGAATTGTAAGGATACTCTCAAATGTTTGTCCTTTTCAGCATTAGCTTACATCCAAGTTGCAATAACCTAACTCTAAAAAACATTAATTATATTAGATGAATCATGAATAATCTTTTTGTCCTTATGGATTTGGTTGAATGGATATGTGTTTGTTGGGTTTGAGTTTGAAGAAAAAAAGAGTTGAATGACCAAGGGAGGTAGAGGGATACTAAAAAAACATAATGAGAGAAGGTTTTGGGCATACCTTCTTTGGTTCCGGACAATTTCGAGGATATTGGCCCTTCTGCTCACAGTTGAAACACTTAACCCGTATATTTCGCTCGTTTTGCCTTGTGTGGAGTTTGGCATTATCCTTCTTAGCCTTCCCTTTTACATTTGAACATTCTTCCCTTTTGCAAAATCACAATTCTTTGAAATTTTAATTTATTCAATATTTATTCAAATGTAATGGAAGGATTCAAATCATTAACCTTGCCTCGTTTGGTTCGCAAAATCACGAGATTGGAAAAGGGAAGTGATTACTTTCTTATGTTCGGGTGCTAAAAGAATTGAGAATGAAAGGAAATTGGTTCCCAAAATAGGGGCAAATGATTCCATCATCCAAGTAAAGAATCACTTTTCCACCTTAAAGTATTACTTTCCTTTCTAAATTCCTTAACATTTCCAAACATGGGAAAGTAAAATCAATAGGAATTATAATTTTCCAAAGGAAAGAAAATGCCAAGGCATTGATTTTCTTTCCATTCCTTTCCGCGAATCAAACGATACCTTAAGGTACACATTTAAATGGACACAATTTCGGACTTTTGCATGTTAATATGTTCTGCCTCAAGTTCGAGCATCCGAATGACTATGTAAACCTCATTGTTTGACGAATGGATCATATAATGTTTTCTAGACATGGTAGAGTCAAATATCGCTAGATCTTGGATCATGGCTGACACGTATCACATGTCTGATTTCGACTTCATCTCATATGAGTCAAGCGGTCAAGCCCAAGATAAAGAGTGCACACCATTTGAGTAATTTATATACCTCGACCTCAACTCTTCCCATGCTTGGTGGTAGCATAACCCACAAACTCTTCAATCATGTGGTCCAACAGCGTCAACAATACTGTGAATTGCACAGACTTATCCTTCATAGATCTTTTTGGTATACATCAGTGCCTAACCTGCGATGAGCCACAGTGCCCTGCTCAAGATCGACCATTTCCTAACATAAAAAAGTCGAGCATATTTTGCCTATTCAGTAGGTGTTAGATACTACGTCGCCAATTATCAAAGTTGGTGTTAGATACTATGTCGCCAATTATTAAAGTTTTTGTTGTGTAGCATCACTCTTTTGGTACACATAGTCACTACCGATTTAGCAACCTTCTCAATGATACATACATGGATTGTGTTAATTATCAATTTGAGTGTCATAATTTTCTTCACCCAATGTACTATTTTTTTCAAAATAAAATCGTCTTTTAAAGGAGTGCACCAGAACCAAGTGTTAATTGTTACTTGGAACAAAATCTCCCTTTCTCAAAAGATTGGAATCTTTAGAAAATCCTTCGTTTATAGAAAGGTGACTCTCGAATAGAGTCATGCACATGTTTTAGTTACCATAATCAGAACATATCCTTTGTCTTTGCATTTAAGAGAATATGCATATTACACAAATATGAATGGGACATTAAAACCATTAAACTCTCCACTTGTGTCGGACTTCGCCGAGCTTACCTGTTGAATTAGCTCACTGGATACAAGATATGACTCAGACATTAAAACCACTTGTACCTTTTCCAATATGTTGAGTTTAAGGGTTCGTCATTCGGCTAGAGGGTCAATGCAAAAAATCTACCATAGGTTTGGCTTAATACCACAAGTGTCAACAGAGGCATGTTGTATTCATGACTAGTGGATAACCCGTGCCATAATGGCACGGACACCCGAGCCCGGTGGAGGCGGACATGGCAAAGACCATGGTGGCGGCGTTCGGGGCGGCGTGGGGCCTCATGGAGGTGAAAACGCGCAGGACCGTCGCGGGGCGTCCGAGGGCGGCGAGGCCCGAGACGACGGCGGTCCAGGAGACGACGTCCCTGTGCGGCATTCCGTCGAATACCCGCAAGGCGTGGTCGACGGAGCCGCGTCGGGAGTAGGCGGTGAGCAGGACGGTCTGTACGAAGGGGTCGGGCCGAAATCCGAGGAGGAGGTCGTGTGCGTGGAGCGACCTGGTGGAGGCGACGGATGTTGATGGAGAGTTGGTCGCGGAGTAGGCGGTGAGCAAGGAAGAGAAGGTGTGGGAGTCGAGAGGGACGCGATGACGAAACATTTGGAAGTAGATGGAGAGTTGGTCACGGAGATGGCGATGGCGGTGTTGAAGGAGAAGGGGTTGGGGTTGGTCATGGCGGAGAAGAGGGAGACGACGAAGGAAGGGTCGGCGGCGACGACGCGATGGAGGAGGCTGCTTGCGACGAAGGGGTTACGGAAGAGGCCGACGACGACGGCGTGGGCAAGGATGGAGCGGAGGCGGCGGAGGGAGGAGCGGTGCAAGAGGAGCTGGAGGCGGGGGTACCGTTGGAACAACCGGTTGCTCCGCACCCAACATGGGACCTCCTCATCTCTTATAGAGAGGGGCAATTTAGTCCTTTCATCATCGTTGAACCAAAGCACATGGGTCGGACCAAAAACCCACTGTGCTTTATATTATAGATAACAAACATACCACATTTGTACATTTTTGTCACATACCGCAATTCGGTACCTACAAAAGAGTGTTAGTCTTGGATACAGCCCGTCCCATTTTCTCTTATCTTAGTCCAACCTCAAGCAATAGAAAACAACAGTGTCCAATGTCTATATCACAACATTTCCAACACAAACCCAAATAAAAGCAAATAAAATCCCACATTATATGAGAAAAGTGGAGGCTAGAAAATATCATGCTAAGTTGAGGGGATCCTTATGGTCAATATTAAACTAGGTTATCCTACAATTTTATAGATAAATCAATCCAACAAGTTTATTATTAGTCCTAATTAACCGGCGTTATACAAGTTAATAAATCAATGACTCTTCTACTTGATGTTGGACATGCATCTAGGTTTATGGAAGTCATTTAAGTCTCAACCATACAAAAAAGCTACGAATATTATAGTCTACAAAAAATATACAATACAATAACGCAAATACTAGGTCTCTTCTTGCATATGGATTACACCTTTGACGTGCGGTGAACCACTATTACTATCTCCTTCGCATGGTCATGAATCATCCCATAATAAGGATGCTCCTTGTCACATCCCGCAACGGACCTCCCTAAAGAGGAGGAGAAGGGGAATATCTTTGGAGGTAGGTTATATGAAATAGGAATTTGGGCTCTCCATATAACAGCATCTCCCTGTTTATGAACAGGTAATAGGTGCACCCTAATACGGGCGCACATGTCAAATTGGACCCGTCCCATGCGTTCGACCAACTAAGGCCGAATCAAACCATACCGATACGATTTACGATTTGATCCAATACCAATAATCCGCATGTTCTTCTTCTTTCCCAATCCCCTTCTTCTTTAGCTTTCCTCATCCCCAAAAATCCATATCTACCACCTTGCCTCTAAATCCTAATTCACAGCTACCATTTCTTCCTCCCCTCTCGCGCATGATACCCTTATCCCTTGACTAGCTCCCCTTTCTATAAGGATGACCCTTCATGCACCCTCACCATCCTCCATAATCCCAATTAGGATTTAGGTGATGAGGGATGTAGGTTTTTTATCACCAAGGGAAGGATGATCCTAAAATCTATAAAGTTAGAAAAATGGGTTAACATAAAGAAGTAGACGATCACTAGAAAGTTGAAAGTACCAAAGTGAAATAGGAAAGTGAAGAAATTAAAATCTAAAAATATTTAAGTAAAAGATAACCTAAAATTTCTATTGTTGTAACCATTGCTTATCTTTTTTGTTATAGCAATTGAACTGGACATTGTTGAAAGTAGGCAAGCCTCTTTCAATGTTTGATAAATAATAAACCTGTCTAAAAGTAGAAGTTCAATTATGAAAGGATTTTCGATGTTGTAATTTTTTTTACTCTTCTCCATATCCAAATTCTAAGAAAAATATGGACTTTCAATCATTTTAAATTTTTGAATAGACAAGGACAATGCAAATGAATCACTTTCGCACGGTGTTTGCTAAAGTCTAAACGGACTTTTGCATCACCACTTTCTGAAAAGTGCATTTTATTTCAAGTTAAATTTGCAGTTCTCACCTTGATCGTCAACTTTCCAGGAAACAACCATGCCCATGCCCACATTTTTCTTGTGAAATTGATGCAAGACAGATTAATACACACATTTATGTAAATAAAACACCCGAATGAAGAAAGCAGTTGTCGTTGTAGTATAGTGGTGAGTATTCCCGCTTGTCACGCGGGTGACCCGGGTTCGATCCCCGGCAACGGCGTTTTTATTTTTTCTTTAGAATTAATTTTTCTTTACAATTTTGATTCAATCGAACAGAAAAGGGATGATCTTTATATTTGAATCTCCACCTTTTTAAAATTTCCACTCTATCTTTAAAAAAAAAAAAAATCCCAATACCATTTTGTCTTTAGAAAAATACCACTCTAAATTAAGGGGAACAAAAATACATAAAGGACTATGGATATTAGAGGATTTGTATTAATTAAACAAGGAAAAAAAAATAGCAGTAAAAATATGGTTTGTGATAACAAATATGATATTCTTTTTTGTGGCAAAAAGATTATGCTTTGATTGAGAATGCAGTAGTAAAGATTATCATTTGTGTGCACACAAGCAATTCCCTTCGGTACCATACCGTGTTTATTGATTCATGTGTCATGTTTACTGGAGTTACAAAGTGTAATAGATCGAGTTACTGGAATAATGCAAATATTTAACCCCCTCGTTAAACTACAGAGTTTTTGTGCGATGGTGGTAAAATAGTATGACACATATACATTGTATGAATATATGACTCTCAACCCTCACTATTTTTAGAGTTTCTGTGTAGTGGTACCGACTTGAAAGAGCCTTCTACTTACCCGCAAGTTTGATTGTTGCATGTTGGCAGGCTGGTATAGAAGGACTGGGTTTTGCTCCAAAGAAAGATGGATCCTGGAAATGTGAAGGGCCTTCTTTGTCTCTGCTTTTGTTTACAATACAAGACAAGAGCTTGTAACTTCGACTTGACTCAATGATGTTAATTGGTATTATATGTCGAAAAAAAAATTTCAGGGTTATTATCATCAACCTCAAATGTTTTGCGAAATTATTGTACTAGACTGATTGGTCCGAAAAATGTAGAGGGCCTTCTTGCTCTCTGCTTTTGTTTACATGATGACAGCTTTCCTAACTTGTTTGTACAAGGACATGGTCTGTCTCATTGATGTTATTTTGTATTATTGTTTCTCTCTTAAAAGTGCTTTTTGTTTGTTTAGTGAACAATACGATGCTCATTGATGCTTCAAACCTGACATTTGAAGAAGTGTTCATTCTATTGGCATAGTGCTAATTAGATCAGAGTCTTCTTATGTTTGCAGAACATGAAGTAAGATTTTTAGCAGTAAGCATTCTGCTCTCCTATCATGTATTGCTTTCCCACACTTCTTCTCTGAGATTTAAGAGTTTAATCCTTGGTGGCTGCAGCAAACAAAGCGGAACAAAAAACAACCCATTTTGCTAAGTCATCTTCTTGAATCTCTCTCTCCATTCCCACTGTAAAGGAGTAAAAGCAAAGTCGTTATGTACAATGTTTCTGGAAACACTATTAGTCCCACATCGGAAAAGCAAAGCAGTCGGAGTGAGAGGAAAGTGGTATAAATATAAGAGACCATGAGCCACTGAAAACTCATCTTTGCGCTTGGGGCAATGACGCAGCTAGTGAGGTTTTAACCGAGGTGCGTCAATTGCTGGTTGAAAACTATTTCCAAACCCCCTCTTAGTCCATTCAGTTGGGCCTAGAGAATTTCTGGAAGGGCTCCCTCTAACAAAGGGTAAAGCCCTAAAAATCATTTATTTTCTAAATTTTTATTCATTGTGTCAGGGTTCTATCATCAAAATAGGCCAGTTCCTTTAAAAACATGGTTTGTCTCAGTCTACATGATTTTTTTTACTGATGATGCATAGTTACTAGAAGATTATATTACCGGAGCATTTGTGGGGCTGATCCAATCCTTGGTCAGCCCCAATGTTCCCTGGGAATTCCCTTATCCCATCCCACACTGACACCAATACTGACACGACACAGTTCTGTGAAACTGCAACTTTTGTAGACTCAATTATACAAAAATAAGGTAACCAGTTTTTTCTACCAAGTGGCACTACACATTCTACTTAACGACAAACCATCACTATAATCTCAAAATCATATTTGAACTAACCATATTAATAATTTGGATAATTTAGACTTCGAAACATAGGTACTAATAAAGAGTTCTACACGACACATACATTTTGGAATGTCCAAGTTATGTTCGATACGATACAGTCTACGTACATTTTTGGAGTATCTGTATTTTCTAATATAGATATAGGGTTAGGGTTGGGATTGGGCAAGGCTGACAAATATGGAAGGCAGCCAGCTCAATCAACTTGCTACAATTCGAGTTGAAAGCGGGTCTGTCATGTTGGTAGAGTCTTGGTTTCCTACTTTGTTAGATGTGGATCATTAGTGGCACCTCTTGCCAAGCAAGTAGATAATGGATATCACTTGTACACATGCTGTGAGCAGCAGATCAAACACTTGGATATGCACCTTCGCTTCACTTAAGCAAGTAAGACTAGTATCCGGACACACGTTGTGTGTGCAACGCATTATTTTTAATTTCATTACAATACATGTCAAACATTGCATGTGCAAATTCTATCATTAATATAAACTACTGAAAATTGCTGAAATACCCACTTTCGGGGTGGGTGTTTATGAAAAACCCACCCGCAAGATAGATTTTATGAAATACCCAAAATTATGTATTTTTACGTTAAATATTCCAAGATTCCCTTTAGATGTTCTGTATTTCCAAATTGTCATTTTGATAATACCATAACGACCCCTTTGCGCAAATTTGGTAATATATATGTATTTGAATTCACAAATTTAGATTTGGATTGCGATTTTCGTTTTCTTCTTCTTCTTCTTCTTCTTCTTCTTCACGAGAGTGCTTTTCTTCAGTCGAACTCTGATCATCGCTCATCATCACCATCACCATCATCATCTTCGTGGAGATATTTGAAGTTTTTCGACGATTAGGTCACTGTGCTCGGTTGTTTGCACTGATATAAAACAAACAACAATAAAAAATATGATATCAATCGATATATACTTTTAAAAAATGGGAAGAAAAAAAGATCATTCTCCGTGATCTAAACACGGGAAATGGCTATTTTTCGTGATTTTAACATGGAGAATGACCATTCTCCTGCATTTTAACACGGGAAATGGCCATTTTCCGTCATTTTAACACGTAAAATGACCATTTTACGTGATTCTTCATGATTTTAACACGGAGAATGACTATTCTCCTGCATGTTAACACGGAAATGGTCATTTTCCATAATTTTAACACGAAGAATCGCCATTCTTCGTGATTTTACAATGGGGGATGGCCATTTTCCGTGATTTTAACACAGAGAATGGCCATTTTCCTGCATTCTAACACGGGGAATGGTCATTCCTCATGATTTTATAACAAAAAATGGCCATTCTTCGTGCATGCATTTTAACACGGGGAATGACCATTCTCCGTGATTCTAAAACGGTGATTTTAACACGGTGAATAACCATTCTCCTGTATTTTAACACGAAAAATGGCCATTCTTCGTCATTTTAACACGGAGAATAGCAATTATCCGTCAATTTAACAAGGAGAATGTCAATTCTTTGTGATTTTAACACGGAGAATGACTACTCTTCTACATTTTAACACGGTGAATGGCCATTCTCTGTCATTTAACACATAGAATGACTATTTTTCGTAACTTTAACACGGGAAATGACCATTCTCCGTAATTTTAACACGGAGAATGACCATTCTCCTGCATTTTAACACGAAAAATGACCATTCTCCGTCATTTAACATGAGAAAAAGCCATTCTCCGTCATTTTAACACAGAGAATGGCAATTCTTCGTAATTTTACAACGGGTATGAAGATTGCGAATGGAGAGCCACTGACGAGTTTTTGAAGTAAGGTTTGAAGATTTTGGAGGAGAAAACCTAGATTCGAAAGTGAGCAGCGTATGGAAGAAGAGGAAGAATCGAAACATTTTTTTTTTGAAAAGTAGGTTTCGTGGGTGTTTTCAATAAATTAGAAGGACAAAAAGGTCATTCCGTACCCTTTTATATATTTTTTCGCTAATTGTGGGCACGCGATAAAATGTTATTTTGCGGTGGGTTTTTCGTAAAACTTTTGTGGTTTTTGGGCATTTGATAAATTTTCTCTATAAACTAATACAATTGTATAGAGAATATATGGAAGTTCAAATATTTTCTCCTATCATTAGTAATTTTTTTAAATTTAAATCCTTACATATTCGAAACATAATCTTTTCAAATTTAGAATCCAATTCATAAGCTAAACTATAGTCAATTAATTGATACTCTTATCAACTTATATTTAAATAAGGTTTTAAACTAAAAGTAATATATTTTTTTTCATATGGTCAAAAATGTTATCTTATCATTACTATAATTTTTTTTTACCTTTTTAAATAATCTAACTAACATTATATTTAAATTTTATCTTATCATTATATTTAAGTAATATAATCTTAGTTTAAAATTGTTGTCTTATCATTAATTTAAACAATCTAAGCTTATAAGAGAGTATTAATTAATTTAAATAATCCAACATAAGTGTAATTTAACGTAATAATTTAAATTATAAAGAGAATAAGAGAATGTTGAGAGGTTAATTATTTTAAACCCGTTAATGGTAAGATCATATTGAGTTTCAAAAAAAAAAACAATCCGGTAAATTTAATAAGTTAAATTTATGTTTGTGTGAATAAATTCCATGATAGATCCAATATATAGTCAAAAAAATAAAATACATAAAGATGATGATCATCATGTAATACAGATGATAGATTACATACTATATTATAGACAAAAATGAAGAACTAAATATGTGACAACATATATTTTCTTCTTCAATTAACATAAAATAAATATTTATTATTTTTATTCAAAAAAATCCCTCCACCATTCAATCTGATACATAACATATGTTTTCTTCTTTATTATTATAATTGAAATATTTATTATTTTTATTCAAAAAATCCTCTCTGCCAAAGAATCAGATACATGTTAAACTAAACATACAGATACATGCATATTAATTTCATATGATAGCACTAATTTCAAGAAATAATATGTGTGTGTGAGAGAGAGGAAGTAGTATTACCCCTTGTTTTTTCCAGTATGGTCCAGTGCTAGACTACCAGATTGACGGAGCCATCTACCATAATCTCCAAAACCATAATTTGTAACTGTAAAATCACCACCATCTAAAAAACGATCTAGAAGAGAGATGAAGAAAAAGATATACTTACATGGGGATGATTCTTGCGTCATGCTTTCCTCTCCTCCATGATCCGACCGCGTGCTATGTCTCTAGACAATTTTTTTTCTTTCCCCTTCTCTATAAAAATAGGTCTAGAGTTGGCATGGTAGACGCAAGGTATGCAGAGATGAGAAATAGAAATCAGTAACAATGGAGTTTTTGGTTAGGAGAGACATGAAAATAGTAAAAAAAATATTATTCTCTTAATAAAAGAGAAGTTTAGAGAAAGAGAAACCGGATGTATCGTGAGAAAGAGGATGAGGAGGTTACAAATCCAATTTGAAGTAAATTTTAACTTAGTAGGATGTAATGACTTTGTTACCCTAACATAAATATATTTTTATCTAAGAATGTATATAATCCAAATACCCCTACTATTTAGATTATATAATAGTGTAGAGAATAATTGTTGTGTATTTTTTTATTGATGGGCTACTCCACTACTTATTGGGAGTCTAGCTCCTCTTCATATTACATTTTCCAATGTGGGACTAAATCCCTTATTAGTTCTCAACACTCCCTCTCAAGATAGGCGATAGATATTAATCATTTCCATCTTGTTACATAGCTTCGACAGACTTACTGAACTAAGACCCTTAGTCAGACAGTCTGCCACTTGTTCTTCTGAGCGAACATGATCAATCTTCAGTATCCCTTGTTCCAGCTTTTCTTTAATGAAGAATCGATCGATCTCGATGTGCTTCGTTCTGTCGTACTGAACTGGATTGTTAGCTATACTTATTGCAGCTTGACTATCGCTCATAAGACGTAACGGTGCTCCCTTGTCCAGCTTCAACTCTGTCAGCAACGCTTTCACCCACAGCAACTCCGACACTCCTAAAGCCATTGCTCTGTATTTTGCTTCAGCTGTAGACCGTGCTACCACTGACTGTTTCTTGCTTCTCTATGAGACCAAGTTTCCTCCTACAAAGACATAATATCTCGTGGTAGACCTTCTATCGTCTATGCAGCTCGCCCAGTCTGCATCACAGTATCCCTCAACTTCTATACATCCATTCTTCTTGAACCATAGCCCTTTCCCCGGCGTCCCTTTCAGATATCTCAAGATCTGAAATACTGCATCCATATGACCCATTCTTGGATCATGCATGTAGCGACTTACTACACTCACCGTAAATGAGATATCAGGGCGAGTGTGCCCCAGATAAATCAATCTCCCTACAAGTCGTTGATATCTTTCACGATCAACTGGCTCTCCTGCTTCTGCTCCCAACTTGCACTTCTGGTCAATTGGAGTGACTGCTGCTTTGCATCCCAGCATCCCTGTCTCCTTCAGCAGATCTAGTACGTATTTTCTCTGTGAGAGAACAATTCCTTGTTCGCCTTCACACACCTCGATACCTAAAAAGTACCTCATCGCTCCTAAATCCTTCACCTCAAACTCCTTCGCGAGTTTTGACTTCAGCTTAGCGATCTCGACTTCATCATTAGCTGTGATTACTATATCATCCACGTATACAGCAAGTATAGTGATGTGGCCTCTTGCATGATGAAGAAAGACCGTATGATCTGTATTTGCTTGATGATATCCCATGCCTGTAACAGCCTTTCTGAATCTGTCAAACCAGGCTCGAGGAGATTGCTTGAGTCCATATAGCGACTTCTTTAGTTTGTACACTTTTCCATACGATGTCCCTCCGTCTGATTCTGTAGCGTAGCACCCTGGCAAAAGTTCTATCTACACTTCTTCTTATAGGTCCCCATGGAGAAAGGCATTCTTCACATCTAACTGGTATAGCTTCCATCCATAGTTTATTGCAATGGAGACCAGAGTTCTTACGGTGCTCATTTTCGCTACTGGAGCAAACGTCTCATCATAGTCGATGCCATATGATTGTGTGTATCCTTTTGCAACCAACCTTGCCTTGTATCGTTCCACTTTTCCTTTTGACGTCTCCTTGACTGTGTACACCCATTTGCATCCTACAGTTTTTTTTCCTTTGGGTAATGGAACCAGCTCCCACGTCTTATTTTTCTCCAGTGCCCCAAGTTCTTCCATCATTGCAGCTTTCTACCTTGGATCTTTCTTTGCTTCTTGCCAACATTTGGGCAACGAAGTAGAGTCTAATGATGCAATGAAGGCTCGATAATTCGAAGAAATGTTAGAATAAGACAGGTAGTTGGCAATATCATGTTCATAATCATCAAAACAACTAGGAGCCTTATCCGCATTAATGCGAGAAGATCTCCTTAAGGGAGCAATAGGTGGTGGAGAGATCATACCATCAGAGTCAGAGAGATCCGTATCAGAATCAGATTGATTCAGTGCGGGGGCAACATCTTCAAGAGTTGGAGCAGGAGTAGACGAGGGACTTGGTACAGGAGGCACAGGATACGGTACAGGCACAGTACTGGACTTCTGCTATCTCCTTCTGTAGACTTGGAGCTCCTTTTCCATTGTCTGCTGCTCCCCCTGTTTAACATATGTATCTTCTTCATCTTCTGTATCGGAGTCACTGCTTTCTCCCCCTTTCGTCCAGTTTTTCACGACCGGGCATGGGACTGATCCGATCACCACAGATGGGCTTATTTTCTCCCTCTCACATCTAACACCCGCTGTGTTAGGTGTGTCACCAAACGCCGAACCATAATATGGTTCCAGTTCTCTGAATGTAACGTCCATGCTTACAAACATCTTCCGCTCAACTGGGCTCCAACATGCGTATCCCTTCTGAGTTGTCGTGTACCCGACAAAGACATATTTAACCGCTCTAGGATCCAGTTTGCCAACTCCTGGCCTATTATCATGGACAAAACAGACACACCTAAATACTTTCGGTGGAACAGTGTACGTAGTTGCACCAGTAAGCATCTCCAACGGTGTCTTCCAGTCCAATACCTGAGAGGGCATTCTATTGATGAGATAAGATGCCGTTAACACCGCCTGCCCCTATAAGTGTTTCGGGACATTCATAGCCAGCATCATCGTCCGTGCGACCTCCAGCAGGTGTCTGTTCTTCCGTTCGGCCACACCATTTTGTGTCGGTGTATAGGCACAGAAAGTTTGGTGTAGTATTCCATAAGTGGATAAATACTCAACATCCTTCTTATTTATATACTCTGTCCCATTGTCAGACCGTAAGTACTTAATTTTAGTGCCATATTGAGTTTCTATCCGGCGATAAAAGTCTCGAAACGCCTCAAAGACGTCACTTTTATTCTTCATAAGGTAGACCCATGTCACGCGAGTATAACAATCAATAAAAGTGACGAACCATCGAAAGCCGTTAATACCGGTTGTAGGACAAGGGCCCCAGACGTCCGAATGTATCATATCAAATGCAGCTGAACTTCTACTTCCTGAACTCACATACGTACTTCTAATATGTTTACCCAACTCACAAGCATAACAAAATAACTTCTCCTTATTAGCCCTTTGGTATAAGGACGGATACATTCGACTAATAATTTTAAAAGAAGAATGACCGACATGCCGGTGGTGGAGTAGCAACTCATCTTCTACACTGCACCGGGAATCGTCTGGTGGTGTGTCTGCTACCAGAGATGCCAATGCTTTGTCCAGTCCAGTCTTGTCCAAGAACCACAGCCCCTTATGCCATATGCCAGTCCCTAGTCGTCGTCCTGTCCCCTTCTTCTGAAAAGTCACCGTAGGAATATCAAAGAAAACAGTACAGTTAAGATCAAGAATAATGGCACTAATAGAAAAAAGATTGACAGGAAAAGACGGAGCATGTAAGACATTGGTGAGAGTGAGAGAAGGGGTGCATGCGACAGTGCCTTTACCCATGACAGGGCTGGAGTTACCATCAGCAGTCTGAATGCTCTCCGGCGTCGGTAGGTGAGTATAGTCCTAGAACTCACCGCAGGATCCCGTGACATGGCATGTCACGACCCGCACCCACTGTGAGGGTACAAAAATGTAACAACGCCCAGCCTACGCCGCAGTGTCGGCGGTAGAACGCTGTCCTAGGTCAATCATCTAACAATATAAAGGTACCTGTATAGTATATACACTCCGAATGGAGGTGACATAGCAATATACAGTCTCAATCACATCTAAGACAGAATGATAAGATAGAAAGATAGATAGATAAATACTGGAATGAGAGAATCCACATAAATACAACCAGAGAGTCTAAGTGTCTAAGATAACATCTCAGCAAACATCCAGAAATACAAGTCTCAACTACTGAATATGTAAGAATATATACAATCCAGATCTCAAATAACAGAAATAGTAAAACCTAGACTAGGAAGCCTCAGTCTCTATAGCTAGTAGATCCGACTGGAAATCTGGGTCACAAGAGTCATCTACAGCTGTCACATAGTAGGTGTCTACGCAGGCCTCATCCACATCCTCTGTAATATTTTCAACAGGTCCAGTCAGGACAGGAGCGAGCACAAAACATCTCACACAGTTCATATCGAGTTAGAAAATATAAAGCATGCAATAGAGTAAGGTACAGAAAATGCTGAAAGAAGAATGTATATAAAAAACAGCAGAGATTTGATAACGGGAAATATCTATATATGATAAGTAAGAACTGTAAGCAACATGTGATTTAGAGCACAATATGGTTATGTAAACGGTCTAGGACAATGCAATGGTAACTCCATTGTACGTGAGTGTACAATAGACATATACAATAGTTATACAATAGGATTTGATTACATAACCAATTCTACTCCCCCTCCCCAATCAATACACAAGGATCCACTCCAGTTAAGTTATCTTATACAATAGTGTATAATGTTATACAATAGATGTACAATGTTATACAATAGTTGTACAATGGTCTATCCCTGGGGCTCATGTGATAATAAGAGTACAATATGCACAATGAGTATACAAGGATAAGGGTATTCAATAAATACAATATGTAAGTGAAACGCACATCACAATATGTATTTAGTGAATACAAGGAGATAACATCTCAAAAGGGGATCCACATAGTACCAATCCGTGATAACAATCGTGTCAGCATCAAGTACTGTAATCTAGAACAAGAATGTAAATCCAGACAAGTATAAAACGGTCAGAGAATGTACTCGCCTGATCTCCTGAATGTCCGGAAGAAAACTACTGCCTGAGGAGTGGTGTCTGCCTCCTATCAAAACAAAACAAGTCATTACATGTCTAAAATAATAATAAGATGCATTACAATGCATTCTATATGAATCTAGGTCAATCTAGGTCAAACCTAAGTCATACTCGGTCATATTGGATCATACCAGGTCACTGGGAGTCAATCCAAGTCAAACTAGGTCAAACGGGGTCAAAGGTTGACTTACAGTTGACTTTTGGTCAACTGGTCAATCCTGGTCAACTCTGGTCAACTCTAGGTCAAACTAGTCTAATGTTGACCAACTATTGATTTTCAGTCAACTGGTCAACTCTGGTTTGGTTTCGGTCAAATCTAGTCGCTTAAAGGCTAAGTTTGACTCTCGGCTGACTTTTGTTGACTTTTGGTCAAAATGGTCAACCGATGCCAAAACTAGTCTAGGAGCACTATATTTGATCATTACCAACTAAGGGAACCAAGTTCTAACCATATCTTAGACTCCAAACTCAAATACCATATTTCTAGGTAAAACTTACATTACCCTACCAAGGTAAATACCAATACTTTGCACATACCACTATAACCTCAGAATACTAGCCTAGGTTTCCTAGGATAGCTACATACTATCCTATACTAACATTACCTACCAAGAAATCCTAGCATCTAGGTCATCTAGATCATCTTATGACACATGTTAATTTCTAACCATTACCTTACCCTATACCCTCTTCACATCTTCCAAACACTCACATACCCAAACTCATCACTCACTATGGTTCACAATAGGCTCTTACCTATAGGTTCACATATAGGCTAACACTCATGCTCACACCTATAGGCTAGTAGCTATATATATAGGCTCATTATATATCCATATCTAGACTCACACTCACAAACTCATATATATAAACACATATCTAAACTCATATATATAAATACATCTAGGATGCATATATAGGCTGATTTGAGGGGCTGTCCTATAGGCTAATATGGTCCTGAACATGGACTGATTTT
This sequence comes from Iris pallida, assembly GCA_029216955.1. Lineage (NCBI taxonomy): Eukaryota > Viridiplantae > Streptophyta > Magnoliopsida > Asparagales > Iridaceae > Iris > Iris pallida. The sequence goes on from JANAVB010015800.1 coordinate 8,406,977, forward strand.
GGACAGGTTTTACACAGGTTATTGGACAGCCATATAGGCTCGTGTTTAGGGCTGAAATGTAGGCTCAGTTAAGGCTGAATTAGGAAAGCAATAAAGGGGACTGTTGGGCCATTTAGTGACAGGTTTTTGGGGGTGTTTTAGGCGGGTTAAGGGGGCTATCAAAGTGGTTATGGGGACATATCAAGGACAGGTAAGGGACTGATGTGTTGGCTGTGTAGGGGGCTAACTCATGGGCAAATATGGACTGTTTTGTGACAGCCATGTGGACTGTTATGGGACAGCATATATAGGCTGGTAAGGGACAGCTATGGGGGTGAGTTTGGGACTGGATTGAGGCAGGAAAGGGCTATTTTAGGGGCTGGAAACAGGGCAGATAATGGACAGGTTTGTATGCTGAAATATAGGTCCAGTTTAGAACTGGTTTGGGGTTGCTATGTGGACATGTGAGGGCTGATATTGGACAGCTAAAATGGACTGAAATATGGGACATGTTGGGCTGAATGTGGACTGTCCTATTGGACTGGTTTAAGGGCAACTAGATGCTGGTTTGGGACAGCTATGGGCAGGTAAGGTGGCTGCCATATAGGACTGGATAGGGCTGTTGGTATAGGCTGATATGAGGTGGGTTTTTGGACTGTTAGGAACTGAACAAAGGGCTACTAAGTGGCTGCCTATGGGGGGTTATGGGACAGCTACAAAGGGTGGTTAGGAGGCTACTATGGGAGGGTGTCACAGGGCGAAATGGGGGCTGATTGCCCTGCTACTGCTGCTATTACCTGCTGCTATTAAGAGCAGCCCGCCCCTCATCACAATCCACTCTCTACACCACTCTTCTCCCACTCTCTCACACTCTAACACACACAATACCAACACCAACACCACTCTCAATTTCCTAATCCCACTCTCTCATTCTCCCTCTAATCCCTCACTCCCAATCTCTCAAACACCTTCCATGCACCAACACACACACAAACACAACATTCCTCATGCCCTCTACCCTTGGCCGAAATTCACCCAAATATGAATACAATGAAATACACATGACACACCACTTATACACATATAAATTAGACACCATATATATATATTTTTTTATATATTTATATATATATATATATATATATATATATATATATATATATATATATATATATATATATATATTTACATATATATATAGAGAGACATTAATACATATATATAACCATATATATATTTATATATATATATATATATATATATATATATATATATATATATATAAATATATATATATATATATATATATATATATATATATATATATATATATATATATATATATATAAAATATATATAAAAAAAAATATATATATATTTATATATATACACATATAAATTATTATGATACAATATGATACATAAAAAATACACCTCTAAACTATATAAAATCTGAGATTAATATCTAGATAAATCATTCTACAATATATATAATATACAAGTGTCCAAAATTGGGGGTTTCCCACATGGACACGAAGCACAACACAAAGGACACTCCTATGACCTTCAAATGGACACGAAACGGACACAAATGGAGACACAACCATGGGGGTCATTCCTATGGCTTCAAAATAGACCTATATGCATGAGGAAATAAAAGGAGAAGGAATTTATACCTCCCGGTAGATCGAATTGAAGAAAAGCCTTCCCGAAGCGACACCGACACGTAAAAATTCCAAAAGGACACGAACGAGCTCCGAATCCTCTCAAACTTGGGTAGCTCCCTCCTTGGCTTGAATGGAGAAGGAAGAAAGAAGATTGGGTGAGAAAATGGAAGGATTTGGTGGAGAAATTTCTAGGAATTGCTCTCTAACTAATTTGGAGAAGAACAAGAGAGAGAAAGTGGAAGAGATAATGCCAAATGAACTAGAGCCTATCCATCCCATTGTGGCAGACCCCTAGAGGCTAGGTGTCCCATTTGGTTAATTACTAAAACACCCCCATTTGTCCTATTCATTAATATTGGAAAAAGGTTTAAGATTGAGGCTAATTTAGTCTAGTTTTAATACTCTAATTAAACTAAACCTATCATGAAATAATTAGTCTAACCACTAACTAAAATAAATAACATGTGGGCCATGGCTAACTAGTGTGTGGGTCCACTAGAGTCAAAACTATCCCGGGCCCCCGTTTCAAGTCGGATTGAGCTGAAAATCGAACCCGACTCAAATAACCCCAAAATAACATTATAAATAAATAAATAATTTCAAAAATATTCTAAAATAAAAAATAACAAAAATACCCCTATACTAGAAATGATAAATGAAATACCCTAATCACATGGCTAGGCTCTAGGTCACTTATCTCTAGGGTTACACTAGCAAAACACCAAATCACAAGTCATTATTTTAAATAGTTTAAAAAAATGATTAAAAATCACCAAAAATCATAATATGAAATAAATATCAATAAATAATAATTATAATTACAAAATTTCAAAATTACTCTCATCTGGAAAATTGGGTGTTGCATGGCGAGATGCCCCAGAGTCCATAATCTAACCTGGTTGGTGGACAGCTACTGCAAGAGCACGTGCAGAAATACCTGTGCTAGTTTGGGCAAAGCAAGTGACGTGGTCCCCCGAGGTAGATGACGTCCCATGACTGCCGTTCGAACCCAGCTTCGTGCTGCGTAACCTCGCGAGGAACTCCTTCTCCAGAGGGGTTAAATCAGCCAGATGATTTTCTCTCCCGTCCTCTGCCAGATTAGCTTTGTGTCCTCCAGAATAATTTTCCCTTCTACCAGCATAACCGCCTCTACCACCTCGACGTCCTCCGCGGCCCCGTCTACGATCACTCGACTGATTGTGCAGGGGTTTTGGACAAAATCTGATGTAATGCCCTGAGTCACCACAGTTATGGCAAACACCGGCCACAGAGGGAGGCTGAATAAAGGCTACAAGGGCAGACTTGTCAATAGGAGCTTGCTCCCCCTGGAAAGAGCCGTTGTTGGGCATCAACTTCAAGCGAGCCTCTTCTTGTGCCATGGCAGCTATGGCTTCTTCTAAGGTTAGAAGCATGGGCTGTGCTAGGAGTATATTCCTTCTATGCTCAAATACAGGGTTAAGACCCTTTAAGAACTTCATCATCCGTTATCGCGAAATATAATCCAAGAACTTTTGGAAATATTTCGTAAATGCTGGTTCGACTTGGGCATCTTCCATCCCAAGAGGATCATAGTGATCTAGATCAGACCAGTACTTCTTCAACAGTGCTGCATACTCAGAGATGGTGCGGTCGTCCTGGGCCACCCTATCAAGTTCATCATGCAGTTGGAAGACCCGCATAGGATTGCCTGAGCCTGAGTACATATCCTTCAAAGTTTGCCATATAACAGCAGCAGCCTCCATCGCCTCTACATTGCCCGACACCTGGTCGGCCAAGGAGGCTGTCAACCATCCAGCCACAACATTGTTGACAATTTCCCAAATATCAAACTCCTTTGAGGAGGGATCATCTGGCGCCTTGGTTTGGCCATTGACGTAGCCAACCAAGCCATGTCCCTTCAGCGTCCGCATGGCCTACCGTGACCATTTCAAGTAGTTGGACGTTCCTTCCAACTTCGTCTCCAGCTTGTCCAGCTTCCCCATTTTGTAGGGTGACAGATCCACATCAGTATGGATCACACGTGGGGTTGCCTCGGTTAATTTTTTTGATAAAATATCATCAACCAAGGCCTTCATCTCTTCTGCTGTCAGTTTACCACTGATCGAATCCATGGTGTCTTCAACTGTGATCCGTCGTCGTCATCGTCTTCGTCGACTTCGTCATCGTCGTCATCGTCTTCGTCGGCTTCGTCGTCGTCGTTTTTATGTAAAGTCTTCAACAGAGACCTTACGAATGTGCTGTTAATGTGGCCAACACCGGCTCGCGCATGGAGATCCTAATTTGCAGATCGAGAACGAAAAATAAATAAAGCATTTGTAGTTCCGGAGGGCGTAATCTAGGAACAGAAGGTGCAAATAAAGTATTTGACAGCCATTCGTCTTCGAATAACTGTCCACGTAATCTCTCTCTCAAATTAGAGTTTTTTTGGAGAAAAAAGGGAGGGTTCGGCAGCAGTGGGGTCGGAAGAGGGAGGGAGGGGCGTCGGGGGGGGGAGGCGGCAGCAGGGGGGTCGACAAGGGGGGTGGAGATCGGCAGAGAGGGCGTCGGGGGGGATAGGGGGCGGGGGGGTCGGCAGGGGGTGGGGATCGGCGGGGGGGGGGGGGGTGGGGGGGCGTCGGAGGGCGTCGGGGGGACATGGGACGGGGGGGGTCGGCGGGAGGGAGAGGGGGGGGGGGGTCGGCGAGGGAGGGGGGAGGGGTCGGCGACGTAGGTCCTAAAAATCAAGTTGCACCCATCAAAAAAGCAATAAAAATCAAATTACGCACACTTCAATGAACTGCACAGGAAGCAGATTGTGCAACAAATCAACTGCACGAGGCCGAACCGTGCTAACATCCAAACGCGCTATGCTGACGTGGCAACGTCATCATTACCTGACACAAAATCAGATTTTCTGACAACTGACAGCCGAAAAAGCGAGGAGTCTATTCGTTTCTCGAGCCACACCGCATTTGAGGACAGCTGTACAGCCAGCACAATTTGCCAGCTCAACCGAAGCGCAGTCTGCCAGATCCTCTTCAGCGCAGTTCGATCCCAGCGCAGTCTGAAGCTAGCGCAGTTCAAGCAGCAGAGTCCATCAAGATTACTGATATTTTACACGTGGCCTACATGCCTTCAATTGCTCACCACGTGGCAACCGTCTGTACATGACCATGCGCATTTCAATCAAACAATGCCATGCATCTAATACAGTTGAGCCATGATCGAGTAACTGCAAGTGCAGTTCGCTGCTTGCACAGTCCAATACTTGCGCAATCCAGTCTGTGCAATCCAGAAATAACTACTAATTAGTTATTTTCAGAACTCTATAAATAGAGTTTCAAGTTCTTCATTATCAAGATGAGATCATTCAAGATCATCAGAGAAATCAGAAGTTCTTGCCCAAGTGCTGCTGCATTCTTCAGAGGCTATCGTCTTCAAAGTTCACATCGTCCAAGGGATAAAGCGATCGTCTTCAGATCGGATTCCTATAGTTGTACTTTCCCAGAATTCAATTATAATTTTCTTACAAAGTTTGTGAAATAAAAAAAACTTTTGTTTTTGCAAACAAAATGGCGACTCTGCTGGGGACGACTTTCTCCTCTGACGAGGAAGTGACAACTCAATGTGACATTGCGTCTATCGGAAAGACGCAGAAGACGCTGGTTGTGAAGGTCAACCAGACTGCCTACGAGGCGATGATCAACTCCGAGGCTACTCGTCGCACAACAACCTCTGCCAAGAGCAAGGTTCGTTCAGTGTGGACTCCAAAGTCCTCTGCGCAATCCTATGTGCAGTCCTCTGCACAATCATCTGCGCAACCTGCTGTCTCTGCTGCTAAGGAGCCACTGGCCACTTCTGCTCCTGCGCAAAACACCACTCGCACTACCAAAGTGCAAGCCAGAACTCCTACACAGTGTACTGCTCCTCTTGCTGCCGCACAAACCACTTCCTATGCTGCTATGGCCAAGTGCAAGACTCCTCTTCCCCTGGCGCAGTTGGCTGCAACTTCACCTGCGCAATCCACTCCTGCAACCAGAATGCAACTCAAACATTCTGAAGCCAGAACTCCTGCTGCACAAACTACAGTTTCTGTGGCCAAAAGGCCATCTGTCAAAGCTCCCCAGGCACAATCAACCCTAGCACAAGCTGTTCCAGCGCAGTCTAATAGGGATAGTCCTTTAGCTAATCTCTCTTCTTCTCACAGCAAAGGAAAAAACTCTGCTCCTCTTCCCAAGCACCCTGTTGCTCCAGCACAATCAACTGGGGGTAGTCTGTTGACTGTTCCTCCTCCTCCTCAGAACAAAGGAAAAGGCCCGTTGGTCTTTTCTCAAACTTCCTCGTTCTACGACTTGGAAGACAACAGAGGGAAATGCTCTTTAGCCAACCCTTCTTCACAAAACAAGAAAAAAGGTCCTTTGGTCTTTTCTCAGTCTTCTTCGATTTTTACCGTAGAAGATCCACCTGAACGTGCTTCGGCACCAATCAGTACAAGAACTCTCTCTAACAAGAGTTATTCTTTCCCTGCCAAAGGGAAGTATACTGATCAAAGAGGTATTCTTGTCACGACCCGCACCCTAGAGTTAGGGCACGAGAACGTAACGACGCCCAGCCTACGCCGCAGTGTCGGCGGTAGAACGCTGTCCTAGGTCACAACATCTAACAATATAAAGCTAAGCAGTTTATACTCCCCGAATGGGGGTGACATAGCAGATACAAATTCAATCACATCTAAGGTAGAACATGATAAGGATAGATAAAACATGAAATTCAAAATAAATACAGGAGATAGAAGTCTAAGTGTCTAAGATACATGAACCCAGAAGTACATCTCAAAACTCAAATAAAGATACAGTAATCCCCAAAGTAAATACAACTCCAGACAAAAATAAAATAACTACCTAAACAAACCCTACTGTGTCTCCTCTAGGCTAGCAGGCACCTCCAGGCTATCTGTAAAATTTATCAACAGGTCCAGTCAGGACTGGAACGAGCACAGTACATCTCAACAATCCATAGCAGGTTAGAAAATATGAACATGCAGTAAAGTAAGATACAAGTACTGAAAGAAGTGCAGTATAAAAACAGAGAGAGAACTGTAATAGAAATATCTACTATACATAGGGAACTAGCAGTGACTAGTGAGTCAGAGTACAATATGAACATGTAATACTCTCCCGTACCCCCGATCAATACACAAGGATCCAGCCAGGTTATGTTATATGATGCTATGTAGCAGACCCCGAAGGTGATAGACCCCGAAGGTGGTAAGCCCCCGAAGGGTGGTAGACCCTGAAGGTGATACATAGTAGTCCCATAAAAATGGAGATTCTGGGGGTAACCCAACAGTGTAAGTCCCATAAAAATGGGGATTCTGGGGATAACCCAACAGTGTAAGTCCCATAAAAATGGGGATTCTGGGGATAACCCAACAGTGTAAGTCCCATAAAAATAGGGATTCTGGGGGATACCCAACAGTGTAAGATTTCAGGAAGACTCTACGATCATGAGGGTACATGTCGTAAGTGATCAAAGAACCAAGAAGCATATGATACGCTATGAAAGTGAAATGCACAGAACATAGAGTATCCGATGCTCCCTAAGGATAACATCTCAAGAAAGGATCCATATAGTACCAATCCGTGTGACCGTCGTGACAGTACAAGTAAAGTAATCTACTGCAGGAAATAATTCTAAGTAGGATATGAAATGATCAGAGAATGTACTCGCCTCGATAACCTGAACAGCTGATAAGTATAGGAGGTCCCACTGAAGCCACAGAGTCCTATTTAAAGCAACACAGGTTACAAGGTGTTTAAGTTGAAATAAATGAATCCCTACAGGCAATCTATATTATTCTAGGTTCTTCTAAGTCAAATTAACTCTAGGTCGACTCCGGTCAATAATCTAGTCAAACTAGGTCAAGTGTTGACTTACAGTTGACTTTGGGTCAACTGGTCAACTCTGGTCAAACAGGGTAAATCTAATCTAATTATTAAAATGTACTTCGTTATTTGTACGTCGAAACTTACGGCACGCAAATCGAGATGAGAAGATTATCGGTAAGGTTGATAATCTAATTATAGTGATCCACGTATCCAACTTGTCAATTTTAGCGATGTGAGATCACTGGAATTGACTGGTCTCAGTTTCGTTGTACTAATCCCGAAATACGAACATTATATGAATTAATTATTAATTAATTATAAAAGGTTAAACTTAGAGAAATTATCAACAAACATTGTCGGACGATAAAATGAACATCGCCAACGTGTCCAGAATGGTCAAATTAGCTAGGATAGCCTACCCAACGGTCCAATTTGGACACAAGGGCAAAAAGGTAATTTTGGGTCAAAACGGTGTCCGTGTCGGAGCCATTTTGCACCGAAAAACGTGCAAAAAAACAAGTCTATAAAATATAATAAATTATATGTCTACGCAACCAGAATGTCGATACGAACCCAACGGTATCTCCAGAACTGGATTCCGTTGACCCTATCTCATTTTGGCCCGTTGACCATAACTTGGAATTCCGATTTGCACAGAAATGCGTGCCGGAGCCAAAGTTCTCAAAACTCAGCAAACTACCTGCCAACGAGTCCAGAATGATGATACGAACTCAACGGTATCTTCGGAATTGGATTCCGATGAGCCGATCTCAAAATGACCCGTTGGCCCGGATATTGGTATCCGACTTGCACCGAAATGCGTGCCAGACCCAATGTCCACCAAAACCTAGCAAATTATATGTCAACGAGTCCAGAATGACGATACGAACTCAACGGTATATCCGGAATTGGATTCCGATGAGCCGGCGTCAAAAAGTCCCGTTGACCCAGAAAGTGGGACCCGCTTTGCACCGAAAAACGTGCCCGGGCCCACGTTATCCAAATCTAACAAATTTTATATGAAAACATGCCAGAACGATGCCACAAGTCTAATGGTGGTGTCAGAAATAAAATCTGGAGTCCCGTGTTCAAAAATGAAATTTTACAAGTTGGAAATTACGAATTCGGACGGCCAACTTTGGCGTCGAATTCAACCAATCAAACAAGCTCACAATGAAACGAAACTGGAGGGGAAGTAAGAGGATTATACCAGCTTCGCACCGAAACTCGTAGCATGCCAAACGGAGCTGCGGTGGAGGAGATACAAGCTGACGAAGTTGGCCCCGCGAAACTGTCCAAATTTAATATAATTTAAACGGTCAACTTGGTGGCCGGTTTTCATCTATCAAACGATAAAATTAACGGACGAAAATTGACAAGGATGAAGGTGGATATACCGAGATTGCGACGGAGCGAAGAAATTGCCGATCCAACGGTCGGATCTCCGGGAAAACGTGTACGAAGTCGCTGCGACGGAGCGCCAAAATAAACTCGATTCCGCGCGCGTCACGACGGAACGTCGTTCAAAACGCACGAATCGCCTCGACGACGCGTCCCGGAGGACGGTGGCCGTCAGGGAAAAGCCCACTGGAGTTCGTCGGAGAGAGGGGGGTGTGCCCACGGCGGCACGACGGCCGGCGGCGGCGGCCAGCGCCGTTCGCGCGCGCGTACGGCCTGGCAGTAGTTGCTGCCGCAGTTGTTGTCGCTGGCGTTGTGCGGCGGCGTACGGGGCGGCATGGCCTGGCGAGTTCACCGGACGTGCGGCGCACGGCCAGCACGGCGAGGGGCGGCGGACGTGCGGCCAACGCGCGGCGGAGATGGTCACGGTGGTGATGGTGGTTCGTTTAAGTGGTAGTGGAGGTGGTTGAATGATGGAAGTGGAGGAGAAGAAGAGTCGGAGAGGGTCGGCTGTGGGTGGTCGACGGTGGTCGGGACAGGGGTGGTCCGGCCAAGAGTGGAAGGTGGTCGGGAATAATGGTGATGGTGGTGGTGATGGCTTGGTTGCATGGAGGATGATGATGGAGATGATCCAAGGGAGGAGGAATAAGGAGGAGGAGGGGGGAGGTTGTGCGATGGTGGCCGGCCGAGCTCGGCCAGGAGGGGGTGGTCGGGCTCGGCCAAGGGAGGTGGAGGAGTTTGTGGTGGTGTAGTTGCTGTTGTGTTTTTGTTGTTGTTGATGTAGTTGTTTAGTAGTGTAGGAAATAAATGTTAGGAGAGAGAATGATAGGATAAGAGAGAGAGATAAGGATGAGGTGGCTCTCCTAGAAACTAGGGCCGGCCACAAAGAGTGGGGAGGCTGCTGTGTGATTGTGAGGGAGAATAAAGGGTGAGGATTTGATTAGATAATCCAATGGCTAGAATTAATTTAGAGGAAAATGTCCCATCTAATAGGAATTAAATTCAATAGGAAAATTCCATTAAATATAGAAAAATAGGCAAAATAAGTACATGATATTTGGGCAAGAAAGTTTAGGGTGTCATGATGGAGAAAATCATGGAGCTGGACTGGGCTCAGTGGAGCCGGATTGGGTCAAAACCGGACATTGTGCAAAAGATTGAATTAAAAATAGACGTTGATGATCATGTGTGAATAAGTAGCACATGGAGATTCCAATAAATGGGACACAAGTGGCGGACGGGTAGTAGGCTCAATGTGGGCCATGTCTATAGTTGGGGCTGACAGGTTTTGGTCGACAGGGGACCCACAAATCAAGTTGGAAAATAAATGTGACGCCGTGGAGTGAAATAAAATCGGGTCACGTGTCGGGAAAGTTGTGCGAATCAAATGGAGCTCAAAATGACGTGTCTGAGTGGGACACAAAGGTCATGGGTGACGAACGTCTCGAGTAGATCATCAATGAGGAGTTGGTTTCAAGAAACTGACTGGTCTGGCGCTCCCAATTTAAATGTCATGGTAACGTGCAGAAAATGATCAAGAAAAAGAGTAAGAAAATAAATAATATTTAAATGGTCTAAATTGACCCGAAGTTCAGTAAAGCACAAGGAAACAAGTTTGGATGGACACTATATACCTTCATGAAGGTAATCGTGTCCACTCCAAAACTCGTGAAGAAGATTTCCAGAGTTGAACATCCCTGATACTCCAAATATCAATGGCATGAAAGAGTACACTTACAGATAAATAAATAAGATAAAATATTTATCAAAACCAAATATTCAGGAAAATAAAATAAAATGAACATTTTATTCAACCCGAAATTCAGGGTGCTCACAATTCTGCCTACTCCGGTAGCAGAATTCCAAGATCTCCCAACTCTCAGGATATCCCGCTCAAAACAGGGAAAATTACTGGTGTCTCAGACAGAAACCCCTGGGGGTGAATTTGCTAATCTACGGACTTATCTCAATAGACCAGCTTCTATGAACCGCAAGCAGCCAATGCCGAAGATCAACCTGCATCAGAGGCAAACTTCCAAGATGAAAAATCCCGACACCTATGCTAATGAGGTGAGTACTTCTCTATATACTCACGGGACAAAACATCTGAAGAACCGGAACCATGTTCCGAATGTGGTCAAAGAACATATTCCTCAGACTTCTTCTCGTCCCATCATTGTTCCTGATCTCCGAGAGCACCTCAAGCAAAAATGGGACAACATCTCAACACCTCCAGTTCAGCCACTTGGACACCATTGTAATCACAAGGTTGTCATCAAGTGCTGTTGTCAGACAACAAAACGATCTGTCTTCGATCGTTTAAATTTTGCAATGTCTGAACCAATGTCAGAAGATGAAGACGAAGTGTTGTATGCTTCCGTCAATATGATTTCTCGAGACACTGGGGGTAGAAAGTGCTCCAAACACGACAAGCCTCGCATGCCCAGCCAGCGGTACTTAGATTTACTCCAAGAATCTTCTGAAGGAGTATTTCAACACACTAGATTCCGAAGCCGAGACACAATCGGTCAAAGGAATCTTATTCAAGATCCTTCTGGTCATCTTCCTACTTTTCATTCAGGAGATGATTCTTTCTCTGATTATGATGCATACAGCGAAAGTTCTGAACAGACGGTGTCTTCTACTGTACCTAGAGAAGTGACAGCTTATGTTGTCACTGAAGATCCAGATTCTTCCAGTTTAGCAAATCAAGAACAACGAATAGCTTCACTGGAGGACAAGCTGAAGACCATGGCTGAAATGGTCGCAAGTATGCATTCTATCATTGTGGCCCAACATACAGTACCGCCGACCGCACCTGCTATAAATCCAGAGATTATAGCGTCATCGGTGCCTGTCAATGCAGGTCTGGGGGTAGTATCTCCTCAAATACCCCCTGTACAAATTCAACCCACACCCAGTTAGTCAGGAGCTGGGGGTAGCTGTTACCATACTGTTCCTCCTCCTAACACTCAGCCTGCTCCTTCTGCATCATCGAAGGATGCTAATGAAGCTGTCAAACTCTTGCGTACTCAATTCGAGGCCTTCAAAGAGAAGGACAACTTACAGAGATTGGGGATCAAACAACCCTATCCAGTTGAATTGAAGGAAGTCCCATTTCCTCCAAAGTACAAAATCTCTACAATTTCGCTGTTTGATGGCAGCACTTCTCCAAGTCAATTCATTAACCACTTTGAGGTAATGACTGTTCAACTTCAGCCAAATGACGCTCTTCTTACCAGGGTGTTCGTCGGCTGTTTAGCCGACGTAGCACATGATTGGTACAGGAGCTTGCCCGATGGCTGTATCACATCTTTTTCGGGTTTGAAACAAATCTTCTTGGAGCGATTCTACGAGGGAATCAATGATATGACTATGTCGGCCCTCAACAAGATCAAACAAAGACATAATGAAATCGCTAAGAGTTTCATTGAAAGATTCCACCGAGAAGCATTAAAGATGCCTCCTGGAACCCCGGCCGATGTCACTATAGATACCTGCAAGGCAAATCTTTTGCCTATCATCAGCATGTGGACGGGGTCAACTCAATTTCAAGATTGGCCATCATTCATTGTCAATGCTAAAGCAGCTGAAGTTAGCACTGACAAATTCAAGCAGTTAGGGGTACACATGTCTAACCCCGACCGGGATGAACACCCGACAGCTAGTAGCGGTAATCGCCAGAATAACCGCAAGGGTAAAGAAACTTTGAACATTAAGCTGAAGAACAAAGAATCTCTGGCTGTAAACGTAGCTCCACCTACGTCTGCTTCTACTCCTTCTGCCCCTCCACCAAGGGAACTTCGTCCGAAAGTAGAGTACTCCTTTGACGAGAACGACACCGTGAGCATCTTCGATTGCTTAATCAAAAGCAATAAGCTCCAACTCCCAGACCCGAAGAAGCCTGACGAGGTTGGTAAGACTGATCACCCCAAATACTGTGTTTATCACAGGTTCATTAGTCATCCCACTCGAGCATGTTACGTGCTCAAAGGCAAAATTTAGGAGTTAGTCAATGCTGGTGTTGTCACTCTTCAACAAGATGAGAAGACTGTTACCGTGAACATGGTCTCAGTACAGTTCGGTAACTTTCCTCCCCAGATGGTACAGCATGGTGTCATCCCTATCCCCAAGGCCACTCTTGAGATCGAGAATCTCCCTCCTCCACGGAGTGAAGGTCTCGTCCCCTTATCCCTTGATAATGGTAAGATTATGTGGATCCACCCGGATCTTGTTTCTGACTTCGAGGCTCCTTCTAAGCAAAAAGACCGCTCCAAGGGCAAAACAAAGATCTGCAATATGGTGTCTTTTGACCCCGTAGTTGACGAGGAAATTCTGCTGGGCACCAGGTCAGGAAAAGCTTACCTACGGAAAGTTCCTGAAAATTAAGAAAATCCTGCTTCTTCTTCTGAGTCTGCTCCAGTGCAACCTGTCTCTGCTGAGGGCATCCCTGCTGTGTCCTCACCAGTTGTAAAACCTATTCCTCCTAAGCCGACAGCAGCCGACAAAGGCAAACAACAAGTCCGTTTCGACAAGCCTTTGAAGAAGTCATCCCCTTCTGGACTTGAGAAGCCATACAACTTTGATATAAAGTCGGGTGCGCAACATTGCAGCTCAACTTGAGGGCCTACGACTGGTGGGAGGCGAAGAAACAGGAACTCAAATAGGCCAACCCCAATGCCAAGATCTCGTAGGAGACATTCAAACTGGCCTTCCTCGAGCAATACATCCCTCGTGTCCTTCGTCGACAAAAGGAAGAGGATTCATGTCCTTGAAGCAAGGAAACTTGTCCGTTGAAGACTACGATACGAAGTTCGCGAAGCTTACGAAGTTTGCCGAGGCCTTTCTGCCGAACACGGAGGCGTGGTGCGAGCGCTTCCAGCAAGGCCTGAATGAGGATTTGCGTCGGGATGTCATGAACCAGAGATGTCAGACGTACAGGGAATCATATAACGCCGCCCTTGATAGTGAGCGGATCTTCGGTCGAGCGTCGCAGAAGGGCGGATCAAGCATCCGCAACAACTTCAACAAGCGTCCTCACAACGCGAAAGGATTTGGTGTGCCAAAGCGCCAGAACACGTCCGAGTATCGGGGGCCTCACCCAGGCGTACGGTACCATCGCTGCGGCAAGATGGGACACCTGGCGGTCGATTGCCGAGGGAGATGCTTCAAGTGTGGCCAGCTAGGTCACAAGACAGTAGATTGTCGCATGGAAAGGGCGAACCAACATCCACCAAGGGACGTCCAGAACCAGAACAGGGCACCTCCCGCCCATGGCGCAAACGCGGTGCCCGTGAACCCATAAAATTGCCAAGGGGCGCAAGGCCGAGTCTACGCACTGACTCGGGACGAAGCCTATGCGTTCGACACTGTCGTGACAGGTATACTACTCTATAAAAATATGCCTGCTAGAGTATTGTTGATTCGGGTGCTACGCATAGTTTTATATCTGCCGACTTTATAAAAGAGAATCAACAACCTATACAACTTTTAGATATGAATCTTAGCGTTAGCACTCCATCGGGAGTAGATATGTCTGCCACTCAAATTTGTAGGGATGGTTACATATGCATCGGAGGGAGGAATCTATCCTTGGAAGTTATCGTCCTCGACGTCAAGGAGTACGATATAATCCTCGGCATGGATTGGTTGGGTGCATGCAACGCAACGATCGAGTGCACGGAGAAGAGAGTTGTGTTCCGCCTTCCCGGCGAAACCGAGTTCTCCTATTCGTGCGGAGCAGCATCAAAGTCGGCAATAATAATTTCGACAATTTCGATAAGGCGTATGTTGCATTCTGGGTGCAGCGGGTACCTAGCATCAGTTCGAGACATGAGAACGGAGATTCACTACTAAAATATGCTCTATTAGCGACGTTATTTAGCGACGGAATAAAATTCCATCGCTAAACATATAATATAGCGACTCCCTTCTATTGATGTCGCAAACCGTCGCTGAATAGCGACGTTCAGCGACACTACATAAACTACGTCGTTGAATAGCGACGTCCAGCGACATATTATTAAAATATGTCGTCTATATTAAAATTTTTGCGACGTTTAGCGACGTCTACTGGTGATGTCGCTAATTATTTTACTTAGGGCACGCTGTGCTCTTTTTTTCCCCCACTCGAAATTTTTTCCCCCCTCTCCAAATTTTCTCCCCCTTCTCGAGCTCCTCCGGCGACCCCCCCCCCGCGATTTCCTCCGGCGACTCCCCCCCCGGCGACCCCTACCCCGTCGTGCTCCTCCTCCTCCTCGAGCTCCTCCTCCTCTTCGTCAGGTAAACCCTAACCTAACTCCTCCTCCTCCTCCTCCTCCTCTTCCACGGACACACACACACACACACACGGACACACACGAACACACACACACAGACACAGACACACACACATACACACACGGACACATACGGACACGGACACACACACACACACACACACAGACACAGACACAGACACACACACACACAGAGACACACACACACACACACATACTCCTCCTCCTATATTGGATTCGAATATAGGAATGGGCTGTTTAGACTGAACAGTCCTGTTAGTTTAAATTCTGATTTTAATTCCTTGTTCTCAAACTAATTTTGATGATTAACTTTTATGTTAAATACTTTCACCTGTGTGTTAGCTACTATTGTTAGGATTTGCATTGGACAAATAGGGATTTCGAAATAAATTTTGGATTGGTTTGGGGTTAATGAACTGTCACAAACCTGGGAACCATTTTCCTAAGAATGGCTCACACCACTGAGTTCACATGTACCATACACATTCACATGAACACTGAATTTCATTACATACATTACACTAGCTGCTTTTCCCTGTTAACACATTGTTTTCCCTGTTACATGTCCACTCTCTACACACACACCCTCATTTGACACACTATTTTCCAGGTTACAAATACACACACACATACATGTACGACCACACAACACCCTAGTAGCTAACTGCCATTTTTGACACACACCTATGTCTAAACCATTTTTGACACATACACAAAATGAGAACAGTCCCATATACATTACACACATATGCAAACCTATCACATACACCCTATCTATATGCACCATGTACTCTACACACACACATTGCCCCATTGACACAAAATGGTATCACATCCAAACACACACACTTGACACACTAGCCTATACTTGTCCACACCTATTTGTTGAACTGCCATGTACCATACACCCATACCCACACACAGGTTAGCACCATTGATAAACATAATGTTTGATCTAGAAAAAAAATAATGACACTTTGTTTTGAATAATAGAGGAAATCTTGGTTTGCATGCACAATTATATTGTAAACCTTATTTGGATCCACAATTCTTGGTATAATTAGTTCATTAGGTTTGCCAATACTTTTGAGTGCTTTTATCCGAGGTTTGCCATCTTCATTTTCGAGATTTGACTATCTAGATTGATACTGATCCATCCTTTGATCTCTGAACAACTATGGAGGTTTGTAGTGTAAGGGTTTCTTGATTGTGATGAATGTAGAGAATGTGTTCTAGTTTCATTATTGATGATTGTTGTTTAACAATATTTTTTGTTGTTGTTGTCTTCATGTTTGTTAAATGGTCAACAGTGTATCCATCTTTCCAAGTTGATTAGCATTCTTTAGTCTGATCAGTTTGCTTTGGTAACTCACTATTGCTCATTACTTGGTACTAGTTTTAGTTGATTGTGTTTTTTTAAGACTAAACAAATGACACCAAGATATTACTTGTGTGTATGAGATAGCTTGAGTTGACTTTGGTCATTATTGGTACTTGAATTATAGGTTAGGCTTGTATAGCCTTGAATGGTGTGTGCTAGCTAGTATGGGCTAGTTAGGGCCTAGTAAGATATGAATTATAAGGTATTGGTATTAGGATACCAATAGCGATAAGGTAAAGGGTACCTTGGTAGGTAATGACTAGAAATAGGATATTTGACTTAGATTTGACCTTGTTTGACCAAGGTTGACTATTTTGACTGAAAGTCAAAGTAGAGTCAACATTTGACCTAGATTAGACTAAGAGTTGACAAAGTCGACTATAGGTCAACCCTTGACCTACTTTGACCTTATTTGACCTTGTTTGACTTTGTTTGACTTAGCTTGACCTTGTTTGACTTAGTACAACCTAGTTTGACCTAGATTGCATATTATTGTTACTAGTAACTGTCCGCTACTAATGTGTGTCCCATAATAAGACATAATATACGAATTTGTGCCTATTGGATAATGTGTGTCCATCTTTGCAGAATTATTTCCAAATGGATATGAATTACTACTTGCGGAATCGTTCATAGATGTACAATCGTCGTCCTGATGATATGTGTGGTGCGTGGAATGAATACATAGCGGAAGTAGAGCAGTTCCTGCAGTTTGCTAAGGCGTTCCCTCAGTACATGGACGGCACCAAAATTAAGTGTCCGTGTGTGAAATGTCATAACGTGAAATATTATCCAGAAGTGGAAGTGACATATCATTTGTACTCGAGGGGTTTCATGCCTAGTTACTATCAGTGGACCGCACACGGAGAACTTGTGTCTTTAGCATTAGAGCCGGAGCCTTATGTTGAGCCGTATATGCATGCAGGACCTAATTTTGTTTCAGATAATCATGCATACGACGACGGGTGCGTGAACATGATTTTCGACGCTACGGGGCCTAGTTTCGTTCATGATGCACCTGAGGAGGCACCGAATGCCGATGCTGCATTGTTCATGGAGTTGCTGGAGAATACAAGGACTCCATTGTATCCTGGTTGTGAGGATCATTCACCGTTGGAGGTGGTTACAAGACTGTTGAGCATTAAGTCAGATTTTAACATGTCGCAAGAATGCTACAACCGAGTGTTGGAGTTGATTATAGAGATCTTGCCGGCGGGTGCTAAGTTGTCTAAAGACTTCTACCGGTCTAAGAGGATGGTGAGATTGCTCTGGATGGGATACGAGAAAATCAATTCCTGTCGCAATGGGTGCATGCTGTACTACAAAGACGACAAGGACACAGATGTGTGCAGATTTTGTGGTGCTGATCGCTATAAGACAACTAGTACAGGAAGGTCTACCGGTGTAAGAAGACTGACCGATTCAATGCACTACTTGTCTTTAACGCCGCGGTTGTAAAGATTATTTATGGTGAAAGAGACGGCCGAAAATATGAGTTGGCACATGCAAGAACAGATTGAAGGAGTGTTGGATCATCCATCCGATGGAGAAGCGTGGAAGCACTTTGATCGAGTGTATCCTGATTTTGCTTCAGATTCGCGTAATGTCAGGTTGGGACTATCTTCTGACGGTTTTACTTCTTTTGGTCTTTTGGGATCCCAGTATTCGTGCTGGCCTGTGATTGTCACTCCGTATAACCTACCGCCTTGGATGTGCATGAAGATTCAGTACATGTTTCTAACCGTTATAATTCCTAGTCCGAACAATCCCAAGAGGAACATTGACGTGTACTTACAGCCTTTGATAGATGAGTTGAATCAGTTATGGGAAGTAGGCGCTAACACGTACGATGTTTCCAGGAAGCAGAATTTTCAGATGAAGGCAACCCTTATGTGGACCATCAACGACTTTTCGGCCTATGGAATGTTATCTGGATGGAGCACTCATGGCCGTCTCTCATATCCGTATTGCATAGACCGTAGTAAGGCTTTTCGCTTGAAACACGGAGGAAAACCGTGCTTCTTTGAATGTCATCGGCAATTTCTGCCAAAAGATCATCCGTTCAGAAGGAACAGGAATACATTCCGTGCCGACGTTGTAGAGAAGGGTGATCCACCGCCAAGGTGGTGCGGAGCCACGATATGGGAGGAAGTTAAAGATTTTCCAAGTGCTAACGAAGATCCTACAACTGGGTATAAGTGCGATGGATTTGGTAGAGATCATAACTGGACAAAGAGGAGCATATTCTGGGATCTGCCATACTGGAGTACCAATCTGATCAGACATAATCTTGATGTCATGCATATTGAGAAGAATGTGTTTAATAACATAATTAATACTGTGATGGACGTAAAGGAAAAAACGAAAGACAATCCCAAGGCCAGGTTGGACTTAGAAGAAATATGCAAACGCCCTGCGTTGCGTTTGATACAGCAGAATGGAAAACAGTTCCTGCCGAAGTCAATTTTCTCCCTGGACAAGGAGGATAAAGTGAGACTTTGTCGGTGGATCCAGGGCCTAAAATTTCCAGACGGATATGTGTCAAATCTGAGAAGATGTGTCGATCCGAAGGAAAACAAATTAACGGGTATGAAGAGCCACGACTGTCACGTATTCATGGAGAGGTTAATTTCGATTACATTTCGGGAATTCTTACCGCAGGCAGTTTGGGATCCATTGACGGAGCTTAGTATATTCTTCAGGGATTTTTGTTCTAAGAAATTGCTCGTTGATCGTCTAGAAAAGCAAGAGAAGGACATTGCGGTAACACTATGTAAGCTAGAGAGGGTGTTTCCTCCTGGATTCTTCGACTCTATGGAGCATTTGCCGATTCATCTATCCTATGAGGCATGTGTTGGTGGACCCGTCGAATATCGATGGATGTACCCGTTCGAGCGACATTTGAATCACCTAAAAAGAAAGGTGAAAAATAAGGCACGGGTCGAGGGTTCTATTTGTGAAGCCTATGTTCTCGAGGAGATTACAAACTTTTGTTCGATGTATTTCAAGCCTCATGTTGCAACTAATAGAACGAGAGCTTCCAGAAATGACGATGGAGATCATGAAAGTAATGATACAATACTGAAGGTATTCAATGCTCCAGGAAAGCCATCGGGTAAAATGAAGAAGAGATATCTGAACGATGATGAGCTAAGGGCTGCTCAGGTGTATGTATTACTCAACTGCGACGAGGAGGAAGTAGAGAAACTGGAGGGGTAAGTAAATAATACGTCTATATTATTTTAATAGTGTTGATTATTATACTATTATATTAATTGCACGATGTTGTTTTCAGCATATTTAATGATGATGTGAGGTCAGGTAGGCCACACATAACAGAAGAAGAACTAGAATAAGAAATGAGACATTATTTTCCATCATGGTTGAGTGCATATGTAAGACTTTAGAACTCTGCAATTATCTTTCTGTATATGTACTTGATTGAGAATGAGCTTAATTGCTTCTTTCGTGGTATTTAGGTCGATCGTCCATACGCAAGACTTGAGAATGAGTCTATTAGAACGCTAGCCAAGGGACCAATTTATGCTGCAAAAATATGGCTAAGCTACTGTGTTAATGGATTTAGGTTCAAGTCAACAACTTGCCCGATCAGAGACAACTTTGTGGATCTTGACTCCACCAAAAACAGCTGTTTGTGTATCAGATCTTCGAACTACAAAGATGTTGATGCGGGCAATGATTTCTATGGCGTGCTACGAGAGATCGTGGAGCTGACATATAGTTATGGAATAGAGCCTGCTAAGATTGTGTTATTCAGGTGTGATTGGTTCGATCCGATTGAAGGTCAAGGTTGGAAAGTAGACAAGCACGGTCTTGTTGATATAAACTATCGGCGTCGATATCAAGCATATGAACCATTTGTCCTATCAAGTCAGGCTCAGCTCGTATACTTCACAAGTTATCCTAAACGGGGAACAACAAGGTCGGACTGGTGGGCAGTATGCAAGACCAAAGCTAGAAATACCTTTGAGGTTGACGATATAGCTTATCAACAGGATGAACTACCTCTTGTAACAAATATTATAGAAGTAAACACGACGGAAGTTCCTCATTACACATCTAATTGTGTAGAAGAAGTAGAATTATCTGAAGAGGAAGATGCAGATGAAAGTGAAGATGTAGAGGAGGAAGAAGAAGAAGAAGAAGAAGAAGAAGAAGAAGAAGAAGAAGAAGAAGAAGAAGAAGAAGTAGATGAGCTAAACGAACTAGATGAATTTTCAGAAGAGGATTAAATCTGTACGTTTGTTTTATCATCATATTTGACACTTTAGTGACACTTCTATCATATAAATCTGTGACACTTCAGTGACACTTTATTGACACTTTTATCTATGACTATGATATTTTTTAAAAATCTGTGATGTCTATCATATAAATATGTATTCTTGTTTTATTGTCATATGTTATTATCAGGTATGACTAGACCAGGAGGACGACGCGGAGGATTTTATATTAGGCAGTCCCGTCAGCCTCGGCCTGGGGATGGAGAGGGCAGTTCCGTACCCTCATCCTATCTCCGAGTACGCCAGTGTACCGTTCTGTTTCCGGTCCATTATCGGGACAGGACAGTTCCAGCAGGTTGGCGACTCCTCCCTCGTCGTCCAGCCTTCCTGATCCCGCGTCCACATCCCTGATCCCCCGTCCAGCATTCCTCCTATCGATGGCTCTATGGAGGGAGCCCACGCCGAGCATATGGAGGACGACGATCAGACTGATCCTGCCCAGGCAGGAGGTGAGAGCGACCCTCCATGCACTCCCCCGGGCGAGATGCGTATGGAGATTTGGACGGACGGGCCTATGAAGTAAGTTAATTAATTAATATATATTTCTCAAATGATTATATGTACATATATATTCATGAAAAATTATTATTGTACAGATATCGGCCTTCTGCAGTACAGAGACAGCTGGGGGTATTTCTGAGGCAGAACTATGGTGGGCCTTGGATTAACTACTCAGATGCTCCCGCAGATAGGAAGGCCTTTTGGTTCGCCCACTTCAAGGTAAAAAATTTGTTTATTTTTAAATTTTAATAATCATTTGTGTATATTATACAACTTTTGTATTTTACTTCTTGTAGAGGACCTATTTCTATCCACCACACCGGGCGGCGAGGATCGAGGGCCAATTTTCTGCCGTCGCAGCCAATCTCATCCGTGATGCGATCCACGACCAGAAGTATCGTGATCGCTCTGGACAGCCGATCTATGGTTGGATCACGCCAGAGCAGTGGGCTGCGATGAAGGCTAGATTCAGCGAGCCCAAGTACCAGGAGCGATCTGACAAGGCCAATGTGGCACGGTCGAGCGCCGGTAAGTGGTGTGGTGGCTCCATTCCGATGACGAAGCATTTTCGTCGTCTGGTACGTTTCCTTTGACGGACATTAATTTATATATAGTTCGATAGAATGTTTAATACTAATAATAGATAATATATTTTAACAGGTAAAAAAGGGTGAGGACCCGAACATGGTGACCGTCTTCCTGGTCACCCATCAGAGGGCTGGGGAGTTCATTGACGAGAGGGCGACGCAGGCATATGTACGTTCTATTCTTTATATTAATTTACTATAATTTAGAAAACAGAAAAATAGATATCAATATAGACTTTAGCAAACACTTACACGTTAGCAAACATGTTCTAGGCCGAGTTTGTTCGGCTACAGGAGGAGACGGCTGCTGCTGCTGCTGCTGCTGCTAGTGCACAAGCAGAGGGAGGGGCTGGTACTTCCTCCCAGCCGCCTACAGCTCCATCGTCGGACGAGCTCTGGATGACCGCCGTTGGCGGTCTTCAGAAGGGTACGTACTACGGTACGGGATCCTACGGCACGTATTTGGCTTCGGAGTCATCCCGGGCCCCCTCTGTCAGTGCGCAGTCTCCGACTTCACAGGCGTCGTCACGAGCTGAGGATGTTCGTCGTCAGATCGAGGAGCTGCGTCGCGAGTTGCAGCAGCAGATTTTTGATGCGGTCGAGCGACGATCCGACCCTCCGATCGTCAACGGACGATTTGATACGGTCGAGCGTAGTATACAGGAGCTGATGAGTCTGCATCAGGCTACAGCTGCCAGCTTGCACACGCTCACCGAGTCTATGCAGCGCACAGAGCGTAGACAGGTCGAGCTGGAGGGATCACAGAGGAGCATGTCTGCCTCACTCACTCATGTTTCGGCTTCGCTTGAGGCGAGTACTGAGAGGGTGGTGAGTACCCTTGCTGTTTATGGTGAGCGACTACGAGAGCTGGAGCAGATACGTCCTCCCGGTCCATCGACGGCGCCGACTCCAGACATTGTACTGCCTCCTACTGCCCCTACGGTGCAGCTCACCCAGGAGCAGTATGACTACATTCTATTCCAGTTGCGCGGCAGGGGTCCGCAGTAATTTTATTGATTTTTTTATGACTTGTATGTATTGGCCCTATGGGCAAATTGTTTATTGGTACACTTTCGTTTATACACTTGGTGGGAAACTTTTTATCTTCTATTTTTATTTGACTCTATTGGATGTTTGTGAGATGTGTGTCTGTGATATTTATTTTGCACTGCCTCCTATTTTTATTGTGATATTTACTTTGTGATATCTGCGACAGGGATGACAAATATACCTACGCTGGGTTATAAGCGATGATCTGATATACAAAGGAGGTGCTGCCGAAATTTTAAAAAAATATAATGTGTATTTTTGTGATGATGTGTGTCTGTGTTTACATTGAATGTGAAATGCAGCGTTCGGAACCATCGACAGTTTTGATTACTGTTGTATGTTTTATCTTGGATAGAAAGAGCAACAGTTCAGGGTGTACTTCTGAGAGCTTCATTTTCATGTCCTTCACTTTCTCCGGACGTCGTAAAGGTTCCCGAGAAGGTGAAGGACGTGAAGAGGAAGCTCTGAGAAGTGCACCCTGAACTGTTGCTCTTTCTATCCAAGATAAAACATAGAACAGTAAGCGAAACTGTCGATGGTTCGAACACTGCACTTCACACACACTATAAACATAGACATACAGCATAACAAAAATACCAAATATATTTTTTTAAATTTTTTTTATAATATCTGCGACGTGTAGTATCCCGCTCCTAGCGGTTCACTATGTAAGGCTTGTGGCTTGGCTAACTCGGTCGGAACCGAGTATTGAGGAAACTTACCGTCGGCACCGAATCGATCACGGACAAGTGCATAAGAACCTTTCCAACTAATGGATTGGTTTCTCTTAAAATACGTCCAAGAGTTTTCTCTGGATGTTTTTGCTGCTGGTTTTGTTGCTTGGTTTTGATGGATGCTTTTCTGGACGATTTTCGATGATTTGATTCTTGCCCGTTTTCATCTATTTGCATAGCATTCATTCTTGAGAATTCTGAGAGAAGAGAACACAACGAGATGGATTATTAATCAAACTTTTGGTGCCAATGCAGACTGACGCGTGACGGAAGGCTAAGCGTGCAAGTGTTTCTCTCTCTCTCGGCGATTCTCTAATTTGGTGAGTGTGGATCTCTGTGGTGGTATTGTCCCTCTCGCTATTCCTTCATGCCAACTAAATAATTGTCTTACAACATCCGTTGATCGATATCAGTTGCTAATGCCACAAGTCAATACCACTAAGAAGCTAGAAATTGAACATTGAACATTGAAATGAATGCTAGTCCATAGAATATTGAAAGAATTGATTACACTGTTAACAACAATGAGAATTATGCTTGTCCCTTGAACATTGAAATGTGGGAAATAAATTGATGCCTGGGATGTTGAATATGAGAATGCTGCGTATCTAATGTTGGCTTATTAATACCATGCAATTGTGTACTGTTGAGTCGGTTATGCATTCGCGTGGTCATGGACGTCTTTGTGCACAAGGTTTGAGTAGTTTCCTCGGGACGGTACTTGGGGCATCGGGGACCGGCTCGACCTAGGGGGAAACAGTTGGTCGTGCTATGGTGGTACGAGGTATTACGGGACATTCGACTAGGCTTGCAACCTACTCTGGAATGGTACACCGTAATACCTGTTGGAAAGTCCTTTATGGTGCAGTCTCGCCAACGACCCAGTCCGAATGCATGCTAACGATTGTCTTATGCAGGGGCGGTAAGTATATTATTATTATTATTCTGTATCTTGTGCAGGAAAGCTGGATTCGGCCAATGGTAAAGTAAACATGGTTTATTCCATGTTACATTATTGTGATTTACTCTGAATGTTGCCTGTCCCTAATAAGTTTCATATCTTTAAAATGCTTGTCATTAATAAAATGTTGGTTTAGCTGAGTGGGCCAACGGGGCTCACCAGCGCATTGTTATAATGTGCTGACCCCTCCTCCACAGGTACTGGAGAAGGCTCAGGCGCACGTCCGAATTAAAGCTTTCTGAACTGCTGTTTCCTTTCAAGTTGTTTTCCCTAAAGACGCACAAAGTATTGTGAAGTTTTCAAAAGATAGTTGCTTATATTTCAAAGTACTAAAGGGGCATGATGTATGGAACGGGAAGTTATTTCATGGCAGCCTATCAGTTGTACTTCTTTTTATGAATAAATGTAGCCGAAATGGCATTTCAAATATTGAAAAGTTGTATTTTGACTACAATTATGAATAAAATGAGTATTTCTTCTTCCTATATTGTGTCCCAATGTTTTCGCAACTGTGGCTTAATTTTAAATGTTTCAAATGATATGAATGTGCATGTTCTAGCCTTGTACAAGTGCAACTCCAGACTTGTACGGCATCACGCCTTAGCGAGGACGATCGATTCGGCGTGAATCGAAGCAAAGCGAGCGATTCCCCGAATCGGGGCGTGACAAGTTGGTATCAGAGCACGGTTTAGAATCCTCGGATTTCAAAAATATTTTCAAAAGGAAGTCTTGATGCAAATTTTCTCGATTGATGGTGTCGATAGCGCTGGCATGAAATAATGTTCCATACAATAAGCCCATAAATATTTTATGAGTGCTAATGGAATTATTTCTTTATTGTAGAATGACTAAGGGTGATAGCTCAATGACGACTTCATCGTCGGACCCGATTGAGAAACTGATTAAGCAAATGGAGGCTCAGAGGAAGCAGAGCGAAGCTCAACATCGCGCGCTTCAAGAGCAGCTTCAGTATCAGTTTCAGGAGCAGCTGGATGCTCAACAAAAACAAGTGGATAGTCTGACTCAGATTGTCACCAAGCTGACGGCCGATTCTAATGTTTCTGCAAAGGCCGCAGTAACCGAGACCGTGGAAGTGCCGGCAAAGAAATCTGAGACGCCGACACGGAAGAGACCGAGCTTCAAGTTCTCTGAATTTAAGAGTTACGACCCACTTGAATTTAATGGGAAAGAGGAGCCAGATGAGGTGATGGGCTTCTTGAACACACTGGAGGGCTATTTCCGAATGTTAGAGATTCAGGAAAGTAAGAGAGTGGAGTGTGCTGCTGTACAACTTCGTCTCAAGGCCCAGGAATGGTGGATTTTGCAGAGACAGGCACTTTGCGAAAATAATCAGGATATGAAGATATCTTGGGAGGCCTTCAAGCAGGCTTTCATTATCCAATTCATTCCACCTGCTGTCCGTCAACAAAAAGAGAATGAGTTTATTGTACTTCGACAAGACAGTATGTCAGTGCATGACTACGAGACAGAGTTTTTGAAGAGAGTCGCATTCGCTGGGTACATGGTACCAAATGACGACGCCAAGCGAGGGAGATTTGTGCAAGGCTTGAATGAGGGCCTGGAACGGGTTGTTCTAAGTCGGAAGTGTACATCTTATCGGAAGGCATATGAAACAGCTCTTGAGATGGAGAGATTTCAACCACCTGGCCGTGGAACAACCCTGCGCAACCAGGGTAGCAACCATAAACGACCCTTGGCTGCAGAGAGGAATGACATTCCTAAGTGTCATAACGCTGGCAAGAATAGGGGTGAATATCAAGGACTGCGTTGCTTCAAGTACAATCGGTATGGGCATCGGCAAGCAGAATGTCGAGCCGGATGCTTCAATTGTGGCGGCATGGGCCACAGGGCATCTGAATACAGAAAGGGAAGGAATCAGAATCCCCTACGGGATCAGCACTATAATCATCGTGGACCGAACAACAATCAGTATCGGGGGAACAACAATCAAAATCGTGGCCAAGCGCCACCAGCCTTACCAGCTCCGAACGGTAATGCACCGAATCAACAACAAGGTGGGCAAGCAAGGGTTTATGCCTTGACTCAGACAGAGGCCCAGACCGTAGAGAATGTTATAACAGGTATGTTGCTGTACAAAGGCATACCTGCAAGAGTACTTTTTTGATTCTGGTGCTACTCATTGCTTTATCTCTTCTGATTTTGCAACAAAAAATAAATTTTGTATGACTCAATTAAAGACAGCTTTGTGTGTTAGTACTCTTTCGGGAGTAGATATGCCTGCAACTTTGATTTGCAGGGACGGCTACATTAAAATTGGAGGCAAGACTTTATCTTTGGACGCAATTGTACTCGACATCAAAGAGTACGATATCATATTGGGAATGGACTGGCTCAGCGCCTGTCATGCAACTATCGACTGTGCAGATAAGAGAGTTGTGTTTCGCCTACCCGGGGAAACGGAATTCTTTTATTCGTACGGCTCGGCGTTCCAAGGACCCATGGTCATATCAGCAGTTACAGCAAGGCACATGTTGTACTCAGGGTGTGAAGGCTTTCTCGCTTCTGTCCAAGACACTCGAATGAAGAGTGTAGGCTCGAATCAGACCGAAATTATGGCAGAGTTCCCCGATGTGTTTCCGGACGAGATACCTGGGATGCCGCCTGATAGAGAAATTGAATTCACAATTGACACATTTCCGGATACTCGTCCGATATCTAAGGCGTCGTACAGGATGACACCAACAGAATTAAAGGAACTAAAGATGCAGCTACAAGAATTATTAGACCGGGGATACATTCGTCCAAGTGTATCTCCATGGGGAGCTCCAGTGCTATTTGTAAAGAAGAAGGATGGGACGATGCGGCTGTGCATCGATTACAGAGAATTGAATAAAGCAACCATCCGTAACAAGTATTCCTTGCCAAGAATAGATGATCTATTCGATCAGCTACAAGGGATAACCGTGTTTTCTAAAATTGATCTTCGTTCAGGATACCATCAGTTGAAGATCAGACCCGAAGATGTTCCTAAGTCAGCATTCTGTACAAGATACGGACATTATGAGTTTTTGGTCATGCCATTCGGCTTGACCAATGCTCCAGCAGCCTTTATGGATTTAATGAATAGAGTGTTTCGACCGTTCTTAGACAAGTTCGTTGTCGTGTTCATCGATGACATCTTGATCTACTCAAAAGACAGGGAGACTCATGTCGAACACTTGAGGGAAGTACTTCAGACGCTACGGGATAACCAGCTCTATGCAAAACTAAGCAAGTACGAATTTTGGATGAACAGCGTGTCGTTCCTTGGACATGTTGTTTCGGCGGAAGGTGTTGTCGTCGACCCAAAGAAGATTGAGGCAGTTGTGGACTGGAAGCAGCCTGCATCAGCTAGCGAAATACGGAGTTTCCTTGGTTTAGTCGGGTACTACCGTAGATTTGTGAAAGACTTCTCGAGAATCGCATCACCTTTGACTTGCCTAACTCAGAAGGGAGTTGCATTTAAGTGGACCGATGACTGTGAGAGTAGTTTCCAAGAACTCAAACAGCGGCTCGTCACAGCTCCAATTTTAGCACTTCCAGAAGGCTCCGAGGGATTTCAGATCTACAGTGACGCATCGGGACTTGGGTTGGGATGTGTTCTCATGCAACGTGGGAAGACAATATCTTATGCATCGAGACAACTCAAACAGCATGAGAAGAATTACCCAACACATGATTTGGAACTGGCGGCGATTGTGTTCGCGTTGAAATTGTGGCGACACTATCTCTATGGTGTGTCCTGCGAGATCTTTACGGATCACAAGAGCCTGAAATATATATTCACACGGAAAGAATTGAATTTGAGGCAGCGGCGTTGGTTAGAATTGATCAAAGATTATGACTTGACAATCTCCTACACGCCGGGTAAAGGAAACGTGGTAGCTGATGCCTTGAGTCGAAATTTTGTTGGGTCCCTAACAATAGCAAACGAGGTACTACGAGATCTTGAAGAGATGGGCATCGAATTCAGGATCCGTCCGCAGAATGTACAGTTAGCTCAACTGCAGCTTGAGCCGAGTCTACATGGAAGGATTAAGATTGCTCAGAAGGATGACCCGTTTCTGCAGAAGATACGCGAGTTGATTCTAGCAGGAAAGGCGTCGGACTTTACCGTTGAAGATGACATTATTCGTGTCAAGGGGAGATTGTGCGTCCCTAAGGATGAGAATATCAGGAAAGAAATACTAACCGAGGCTCATTTCGCGAAGTATTCCTTGCATCCGGGAAGCACGAAAATGTATAAAGATCTGCGCACCACATTTTGGTGGCATGGCATGAAGAAGGATGTGGTGCTATTCGTGTCACAATGCTTGGATTGTCAGCGTGTGAAGGCCGAACACCAACGGCCAGGCGGAGAATTACAAAATTTGGCTATTCTACTGTGGAAGTGGGATAATATCTGTATGGATTTTATCGT
Source organism: Iris pallida (assembly GCA_029216955.1). Lineage (NCBI taxonomy): Eukaryota > Viridiplantae > Streptophyta > Magnoliopsida > Asparagales > Iridaceae > Iris > Iris pallida. The sequence goes on from JANAVB010015800.1 coordinate 8,436,146, forward strand.
CGGCTTGCCAAGAACTCAGAAAGGAAATGATGCAATTTGGGTTATCGTGGATAGGTTAACCAAGTCGGCACATTTCATTCCAATAAAAGTCACATAGGGAGTAGAACGGTTGGCTCAGATCTACATAAATGAAATTGTTCGATTGGATGGGGTGCCAGCTTCTATTGTGTCGGATAGAGACGGGAGATTCTTGTCGCAATTTTGGATAAGTCTGCACTCGGCAATGGGCACAAAGTTGAACTTCGGTACGGCTTACCATCCGCAGACTGATGGTCAGACAGAGAGGGTAAATCAGATCCTGGAGGATATGTTGAGATTGTGCGTGCTCGACTCGAAGACAAATTGGGACGCGCATCTCGCACTAGTAGAATTTGCCTATAACAACAGTATTCAGGCAAGTATCCAAATGGCCCCGTACGAAGCCTTATATGGACGGAAATGTCGATCACCGATATGCTGGGATGAAGTCGGTGAACGGCAAGTGCTCGGACCAGAACTTGTGGAACAAGCCGTCGAGAGGGTTCGCTTAATTCGAGAAAGACTTAGAGTTTCTCAAAGTCGACAAAAGAGTTATGCGGATGTTCATCGACGACCTTTGGAATTCACAGCAGGCGATCATGTCTTCTTGAAGGTCACACCCATGCGAGGTGTGATGCGGTTTGGGATGAAAGGAAAGCTAAGCCCGAGATTCGTCGGACCATTCGAGATTTTGGAGAAGGTAGCCTCAGTGGCTTATCGACTTGCACTACCGCCGGCTCTGGCTGGTGTGCACGATATCTTCCATGTATCTCAACTTCGAAAGTACGTGCATGATCCAAGTCACGTAGTGAACTTCGACCAGCTGCAGCTGGGCGCTGACCTATCATACACTGAAGAGCCTGTCCAAATTTTGGACAGGAAAGAGAAAGTTTTGCGAAATCGGACAGTATCCCTGATCAACGTGCTGTGGCGGAACCATGCTGTAGAGGAGTCGACATAGGAATTAGAGGAAGAGATGCGGGTGAAATACCCTTCGCTGTTCGATAATTTTGAGGTAGGACTTTTGCTTTAAGTTTCGAGGACGAAACTTTCTCTTAGTGGTATATTATGTAGTGCCCCGCTCCTAGCGGTTCACTATGTAAGGCTTGTGGCTTGGCTAACTCGGTCGGAACCGAGTATTGGGGAAACTTACCATCGGCACCGAATCGATCACGGACAAGTGCATAAGAACCTTTTCAACTAATGGATTGGTTTCTCTTAAAATGCATCCAAGAGTTTTCTCTGGATGTTTTTGCTGCTGGTTTTGTTGCTTGGTTTTGATGGATGCTTTTCTGGACGATTTTTGATGATTTGATTCTTGCCCGTTTTCATCGATTTGCATAGCATTCATTCTTGAGAATTCTGAGAGAAGAGAACACAACGAGATGGATTATTAATCAAACTTTTGGTGCCAATACAGACTGACGCGTGACGGAAGGCTAAGCGTGCAAGTGTTCCTCTCTCTCTCGGCGATTCTCTAATTTGGTGAGTGTGGATCTCTGTGGTGGTATTGTCCCTCTCGCTATTCCTTCATGCCAACTAAATAATTGTCTTGCAACATCTGTTGATCGATATCAGTTGCTAATGCCACAAGTCAATACCACTAAAAAGCTAGAGATTGAACATTGAACATTGAAATGAATGCTAGTCCATAGAACATTGAAAGAATTGATTACACTGTTAACAACATTGAGAATTATGCTTGTCCCTTGAACATTGAAATGTGGGAAATAAATTGATGCCTGAGATGTTGAATATGAGAATGCTGCGTATCTAATGTTGGCTTATTAATACCATGCAATTGTGTACTGTTTAGTCGGTTATGCATTCGCGTGGTCATGGACGTCTTTATGCACAAGGTTTGAGTAGTTTCCTCGGGACGGTACTTGGGGCACCGGGGACCGGCTCGACCTAGGGGGAAACAGTTGGTCGTGCTATGGTGGCATGAGGTATTGCGGGACATTCGACTAGGCTTGCAACCTACTCTGGAATGGTACACCGTAATACCCGTTGGAAAGTTCTTTATGGTGCAGTCTCACCAACGACCCAGTCCGAATGTATGCTAACGATTGTCTTATGCAGGGGCGGTAAGTATATTATTATTATTATCCTGTATCTTGTGCAGAAAAGCTGGATTCGGCCAATGGTAAAGTAAATATGGTTTATTCCATGTTACATTATTGTGATTTACTCTGAATGTTGCCTGTCCCTAATAAGTTTCATATCTTTAAAATGCTTGTCATTAATAAAATATTGGTTTAGCTGAGTGGGCCAACGGGGCTCACCAGCGCATTGTTATAATGTGCTGACCCCTCCTCCACAGGTACTGGAGAAGGCTCAGGCGCACGTCCAAATTAAAGCTTTCTGAACTGCTGTTTCCTTTCAAGTTGTTTTCCCTAAAGACGCACAAAGTATTGTGGAGTTTTCAAAAGATAGCTGGTTATATTTCAAAGTACTAAAGGGGCATGATGTATGGAACGAAAAGTTATTTCATGGCAGCCTATCAGTTGTACTTCTTTTTATGAATCAATGTAGCCGAAATGGCATTTCAAATATTATCGAGAAAAGTTGTATTTTGACTACAATTATGAATAAAATGAGTATTTCTTCTTCCTATATTGTGTCCTAATGTTTTCGCAACTGTGGCTTAATTTCAAATGTTTCAAATGATATGAATGTGCATGTTCTAGCCTTGTACAAGTGCAACTCCAGACTTGTACGGCATCATGCCTTAGCGAGGACGATCGATTCGGTGTGAATCGAAGCAAAGCGAGCGATTCCCCGAATCGGGGCGTGACACGACGTATAGCGACGTTCCGCGACGGACAGCGACGGAACGTACACGTCGCTAACTAGTGACGTAACGTCGCTAGACGTCGCTAAACTGCTGACGTGGGAAATGACAACCTGTCAGCGGACGTTGCTAAATTTGTCGCTAGGCGTCGCTAAAGTGCACACGTGGCTGCCATGCCATGTCATCATATATAAAGTTTATGGTGTCGCAACGTAGTCGCTCTACGTCGCTATTTTGGTGACGTAATCTTACGTTGCTATCTGTCGCTAATTTTGCGACGTCTTGCGACACTATTTATGCCGTCGCAAACAACGACGTTCTGCGACGAAATTGTCATCTGCGACATGCCTATACGCGACACCCAATTTTTGTCGCTAAATACGTCACAAATTTATTTTAGCGACGAATTTTCCTTATTTAGCGACGTCTTTTGACGTCGCTAAAATGGGTTATTTTTGTAGTGATTGCAAGCACGGCCCAGACTGAAGTCGTGGCAGAATTTCCTGATGTGTTCCCAGACGAGTTGCCAGGGATGCCGCTGGACCGAGAGATAGAATTCAGCATCGACACCTTCCCGGACACCCGACCGATATTCAAAGCACCTTATCGAATGGCGCCGGCAGAGCTGAAGGAACTGAAAGCACAACTACAAGAGTTACTAGATCGCGGATATATTTGCCCTAGTGTCTCCCCGTGGGGTGCCCCAGTGTTGTTTGTGAGGAAGAAGGATGGATCAATGTGGGTGTGCATCGATTATCGGGAACTCAACAAAGCCACGGTACGAAACAAGTACCCGTTACCGAGGATAGACGATTTGTTTGACCAGCTGCAAGGGGCGACCGTGTTTTCCAAGATTGATCTTCGCTCAGGCTACCATCAATTGAAGATCAAGTCCATGGACGTGCCGAAGTCCGCCTTCCAAACTCGATATGGTCACTACGAATTTCTAGTCATGCCCTTCGGCTTGACCAACGCTCCTGCCGCGTTCATGGATCTAATGAACCGGGTGTTCCGACCGTTCATAGACAAATTTGTCATCGTATTCATCGATGATATCCTTATATATTCGAAGAGCAAGGACGAACACGTGGAACACTTGAAGACGGTGCTATAGACTCTGCGCGAACATCAACTCTATGCCAAGCTAAGCAAGTGCGAGTTCTGGATGAACAGCATGACGTTCCTTGGGCACGTTGTCTCAGCTGAAGGCGTCACGGTGGACCCAAAGAAGATTGAAGCAATAGTCGAATGGAAGCAGCCTACCTCAGCAGGCGACATCCGAAGTTTCCTCGGCTTGGCGGGCTACTACCGTAGATTCGTGAAAGATTTTACCAAAATTGCGTCGCCTCTGACTCGCCTCACCCAGAAGGGAGTCGTATTCGAGTGGAACGACGCCTGCGAATCGAGCCTTCAAGAGTTAAAGAAACGGCTCATCTCAGCGCCGATCCTTGCACTTCCAGACGGGCCAGAAGGGTTTCAAATATTTAGCGATGCATCGCGGACGGGTTTGGGATGCGTACTTATGCAAAGGGATAAGGTGATTTCGTTTGCTTCGAGACAATTGAAGCAACACGAGAAGAATTATCCTACGCATGATCTGGAGTTAGCGGCCATTGTGTTCGCGTTGAAGCTATGGCGGCACTACCTTTATGGTGTAGCTTGCAGAATCTATACGGACCATAAGAGCCTCAAGTACATCTTCACTCAACGGGACCTGAACTTACGGCAGTGGCGTTGGCTCGAACTCATTAAAGACTATGATTTGACTATCGAGTACACACCGGGTAAGGGTAACGTCGTAGCGGACGCTCTGAGTAGAATGTTTGCAGGGTGCTTGTCTATCAACCGTAACATACAGCGAGACTTGGCAGAGATGGGTATCGAACTCCGAATTCGTTACCGTGGAGCACGATTGGCCCAATTGCACCTTGAGTCAAGCTTGCATAACAAAATAAAGACCGCATAGGAGGACGACCCATTCCTGAAGAAGATGCGCGAGCTGATTTCGACGGGAAAGGCGACCTACTTTGTGGTGGACGAGGGCGGAATGATGCGGATGAAGGGGAGGATATGCATGCCGGACCATGCTGAACTTAGAAAGGAGATTCTGACGGAGGCCCATTATGCGAAGTACTCGTTGCACCCCGGGAGTACCAAAATGTATAAGGACCTGCGCACGACCTTTTGGTGGCACGGAATAAAGAAAGACGTGGCAACGTTTGTTTCACAGTGCATGGCTTGTCAACGGGTGAAGGCCGAGCATCAAAGAACAGGTGGGGAGCTACAGAACCTCAACATTCCAATATGGAAGTGGAACGACATCTCTATGGATTTTATCATGGGCCTTCCGAAGACGTCGCGGGGGAATGATGCGATTTGGGTCATTGTCGATCGTTTGACCAAATCCGCTCATTTCATCGCTATTAAAGCATCATGGAGCGTCGATCGGTTAGCCCAGATTTATCTCGACAAGATCGTCAGACTGCACGGGGTACCTGCCACAATTATTTCGGACAGAGACGGGCGATTCTTATTGTAATGCCCCACTCCGCACGGTGCATTATGCTGAGTCGTTGACTCGAAGAGTTGCGTTGACCCTATAATGTATCGATGTAAAATGATATGAGAGTTATGTTGTCCCGAGCAATGCATTAAACTAAGTTGATGCGAAGAGTTGTCTTGCCCCGAAAGAATGCATCGAGTTGAATCGATGCGAAGCGCCGCGTTGCCCCGAAGGATGAGTGCGTTGAATCGGCTCGAAGATTCTAAGAAATCGAATTGACCAAGGCGCAAGTCCAAATCGATGCAAGTATTGATTTTAGTTGGTTTCGTGTGCAGGTTATACTTTGACGGGAAAATATTAGAGGTCGATCTTTTGCAATATTTAGTAAGGGGTCCGCGAAATCAAATCGTCGCCTTGCGACGGGCTAAGACTTGGGCACGCTAAGGCAAATCGGACGTATAACTCAATGAAGCATGAAGTGCTCGAATGGCTAAGTCAGGAGAGTGGCCGTGTAACAAAGTTAGGGAATCGAGCCGCATCGGCTCGGCGAAATGACGAAGGCGTATCGACTCAAGGTTGGAGGATTGACTTCTTTTTACTCCTTCATTCGATAAGTCAAATATATCATTATATGCTAAGTTAACCTATCGGCGCCACGGGCGTGGTCCGATCGGAGATAAATCATAGTGTGAGTCGAACACTAAGTTAGAACAATTGAAATGAAACGTACATCATATGCACGAGTCGCTATAGGATATTGGATATCGCTAAGGCGAGCGCCTCGGCGCGCAAGCCGTAAGAACATAGGATAACTGTACTCGACGAGTGCCTTAGTGCACGAACCATACCGTGCCTTGTGCATGAGTTAGAATGGCTAGAACATTGAAAGACAATAGGCGAGCACCCTAGCGCGCAAGCCCGAACATTGAATGCTAAGTTATAGAACATGGGAATATGGTCGAAACGTGCCTACGTGCACGGGATAATAAAAGATGGCTTCGTTACGAGAAAATACAGTTGTGGCATGAATGTGGCAGAACTGTCGGATATGACATGGTACCTTGAAAGGTGTTCAAGACCTTCGGGTCGTTCGGTTGACGAGCATTGAGTTGAGGCACGATGCCATTGAATCATTGAAACGAAGTATGAAATGTAAGAACACATAAAGTTAACGAAAGAGACACGAGATGATAAAGTCTGAGTCTTGGACTCAAGGCTATGCTTGGTTGTTTGAATGATAGTGCGTTACATGGTCGAATGGAATGGACTTGAGATAATTGCGATGATATCTTCCGTGCACGGAACGTTCCCTCTGAACGGGCGCACCGGGGCACCGGGACCATTCGGCCTAGGAGGGATGATAATCTTTGATAGGCGCACATCTGCGAAGTCCGATTAGCACTCGGTCGTAAATGTGAGAAGCCGCAAATGATGGTAGGTATGCGGTAAGTTTTGGTTGTTGGGATAGCAACCCAACCCGTGAAACGCCGGGCTACCCAAACAAGAGAGAGAAAAGAAGGAGAGAAAAAGAAAGTAAGGAAAAAATAAAAGAGAAACTCCTTTAGTCCATTCTGGCACGGATACGCCCACGACCTTCATATAGTTAAAGAACGATGGGTTGAAAGTGTAGGCGCATGTGCGTCCGCATAGAGATCCTGCTTAGAGATGCACATATAACATGACAGGGAAGGATTATGGCGTATTCACCTTGCGTCGGTATAAGGGCGAGTGCGTCGACTTGGTAAGTTGCGCCACGAATCAAACACGAGATTGCTTGTTTGCTTGCCTATTCAATTCGATAACATGCTGCTATGATAACATGCTTTACGCTTTCGAAGATGCCATGAAATTGACCCTAAGGAGAACATAGCAAGATCATAAGCTAAGTTGCATGATTCAACATAAATATTAAAATATCGGTTTGGAAAGATGATCTTTGCTTCAGTACATGCGAGGACGAATGTATTGATCCCCCACCAGCTTCATGTAGGGTACAGGGAATGGATTGCTCGCGGCGAAGCGTTGCTTGAACGTGTTAAGGCTTGGAATACCGAAGCGCATTGAAGCGTGCTATCGTATTGACGCTCGGACTACGCAGCTGGATTGATGCGGCCGAGATACAGAAGGCATGATGTATGGAACGGTGAAATTCTTTGTGGGCAAGAGAGAACCTGAGTATTGTAGCCAATCTGGCATATATTGTTAGGCTATCGAAAGCCATTGTAATCTCAGTTTCGAATATCAATAAAGAGAATTGCTTCGTATACTCTGTGTTTTCTTTCGTTGTTAAATATCAAATCAAAAGATAACCATTTGAGAACTTGTCATCTTGCCTTGCACGAACGCAACTCCAGGCTCGTGCGGCATCACGCCCCCTGCGAGGACGATGATTCAGGTGATTCCGGGTCGGGGCGTGACAAATTGGTATCAGAGCTCTAGGCTCAATTTCCTCTGGACGCTCGCTTCATTACAATTCTAAAAGTTGCCCACCACCACTTGATATCACTCTTGACTCTACTCGATGCCGCACTGGATGTTCCATACAATAAGTCTAATATAAATCATGAAATTTTGCCGCATGTGTTTTGGAAATTTCATGATGTTTGTTAAGAAAGTCGCGAAGGATATATTGCATTGAATGCAAACGAGCCGTAAAATGTTAGTTGCTGTAAGCACAACAAATTATGAAATACGATTTGAGATGTTGTCACAATGTAACATGTTGAATGAGAAATAAAATGATGCACGAAGTACAACGAGTAATGGTAAATATGCGTTAAAATGAAAGTGAGAAGTGATAAGCCAATACCGAATGTGTTAAAACGGATTGTGCATTGACTTGGAAAGTCGAGAATAATTTGTTGCACGAGGTGCGGTAAATGTCGAAAATGATCGTTGCACGATGTGCAACCCGTATTGAAAGTAAAAAAATTATTGCACGTGGTGCAACGCATATCAAATGAATCGTTACACGAAGTGCAAAGGAAATTGGAAATGAATCGTTGTACAAAGTAAAATAAAAGTATCAGAAATAAATCGTAGCACAATGTGCAACACGTATCGTAAGTAAAATTTGTTGCACGGGGTGCAACGCATATCAAATAAATTATTGCACGAGATGCAACGTAAGGAAAAGAATTGAAATCATAAATCGATAGAACGAATCGTTCGGTTGCACACCAAACTTATGTTGGCAAACGAGAACATTGATCGAGTTGCATCGAATTTTGATAGAATCAAAGTTACGGTTGTGATCAAGCATGATCACTGCGGAAATCGTGAGTCGGAAGAGATCGTTGGTTTACACTAAGTATAGCACAAGGGAAATGGCTTGAATTCCGAGTGGTATATGCCATACCACGTAGGCGATGAATCACTCGATTTCGAGTGGTATATGGTATATCACTTGTGCGATGAATTGCATCGACGCGTTGTGAGAATTGTGAAAGGTTTGCCCGCAACGGACGGGGGAGTACCGAGACTCGATTGAAAATTTGTATGGCGATATGTTGATGCAAGTGTTCTTCGAAAATCAGTTGAGACGATAAGGCGAGACTTGTATCGATGAACGATACGTCGGACAAAAGTTATAAGTTGGTCGGACGACCGAGACTAGAGAAACGATTATGCCTTGACGCAATAATCGGATCGACGGAAAAGGAATACTCGAGCTTACAAATGAGTCGCATGACTTGCGATCTCGGTATAAATGTTGGGGGAGACGAATCGAATCGTACGACTTACAATTTCGATAGGAATGTTAGGCGATGCGAATTGTAATCGAATCGCACGAATTGCGACTTCGGTGAAGAGTTGGTTGATGTGAGTAATCGTGCCTAAGAAATAGTTGGTTACGCTACGGCGACACTCATTTGAGTACGACTGGAAAACACACGAAACTTAGAGGGCGTAATCGTATAACTCGAGGGTTCGATGTTGGATAATCGGTAACTCAGTTACGCGATCAAAGTATAGCGGGATACGGCAAATCAGAGAACGAGTGGATGCGTATGAAAATGTTTGTTGCGAACTTGGATGTATGCGATGCGAGTTAAGTTGACGTTGAAACGGATTCGAAGTCGACCCTCTTGCTATCGAAATTGATATAAACTATCAAGATCGATACGCAAGGAAACATAAGCACGATAGGAGAATACAAAATGGAGTGCGCCTTGCGCTATCAAAATTTTGTAAGTAACGATACGAGAATGAACGAACTTGGTTGATCGTAAATTTTGTGATTGATCAAAGACGAGACTATAAGTCATCGACGATTGCTCGATGCGTATAGCATCTCGTGTGTCAACCCGCGAATAAGATAGACTCGAAATCGATACAAGTAGATGTTTCGTAAATTGCAAAATCATCGACGGTAGTGCATGACTTGACTCGGAAGATAATTGCGCATCAGTTGCGCCGATAGAAGTGATTTTGTCCGAAATTGGGTAGTCGCATAGAATCGTCGGAACGTGATTTGGCTCTGAAATAAGATATAGCATGGTTTGTAGTAAACTGTCCTTCGGTGATGATCCACAATTATCGAGCGTAGCTTCGGGGCAGCTGACCCTAGAAGACTTGACCGCCAAATCAAATTGATTGCTGCAGACCGTAAGATGACCCATGCGATATCGCATATGAGATTGCACCGATAACAAATATAACACGGTGCATGTTGACGATAAGTCTAGGCGATCGAGAATTGTTGGAACAGCTTTCGATTGAGAATGATAAGTTAGATTTTGAGTATTCGTCGGATGAATACTTGAATGGTTATGTTGGTCGACGGTCGAACTAGAATTCACCAACGGACTTGATGATTCGGATAGGCTATTGCAAGAAAACGTGCTATGCACGAGAGGGAATGATAAGGGAATGACTTACGAGTCATGTCGTTAGATTCGGATTTGCCTTACAATTGAGCTTGCGTGAATCGGAAGTTACATTCGATGTTACGAGATGGATAAGTCGGGAAATTTGGCTAGTGAATTTCCTACTCGATAGGAATCGAAAGTAAGGCATATCATAAAGACCTTCGTGTCAAAGCGATCGTTGCCTTGAGCACCGTCGCCTTGATGTAAACTTTTATGTCGGATAGATTGTGGCCTTTGTGCAATGTCAATTTAAACTTGCGTCGGAAGAATCTAAGCACGGGGACTATGTAAGTAACCTAGCGGGCGTAGCCCTAAATGTTGATGCATTTGCAAGTCAACAAAGGGAATTATATCGAGATAAGTTGCATAAGTAAGACTTCGAAAATCGTTGGATAGTGATGCCGAACGCAAGGCGTTGCGAAGACTCGTTGTGATCGGATGCGCGACGGCTTGACGCGACGCATAGAATTGATAGTCCCGATGAAACATACAAAGTGAGAAATGCGATTTTTGAATCGCATCGTGTGCCTTAACTTTTGTTGAAGAATCGCGTATGTATCAATATGCATGTGCGCTAGAATTGCGAGAACAAGTAACAGAGCCAAGTCCGATCGAGAATACGAGATGGTAAGCTATTGAGAATAAGAGTTACATATTTGCGTTGTTCCGATATCTTACAACTGAGCATGGCTGAAATGCATATATTGGTGGGACGCCTAAAATATGTGTATGATTCCAAACTAAGTTGTACGATCCAAACTATAGTGAGACGAGATCGTGGAACGATCTAATGAAACCCTTGGAAATTTAGTATTGGTTTCGGTTCGGGACGAACCTTGTTTTGAGTGGTATATTCTGTAATGCCCCGCTCCGCACGGTGCATTATGCTGAGTCGCTGACTCAAAGAGTTGTGTTGACCCTATAATGTATCGATGCAAAATGATACGAGAGTTAAGTTGTCCCGAGCAATGCATCAAACTAAGTTGATGTGAAGAGTTGCCTTGTCCCGAAAGAATGTATCGAGTTGAATCGATGCGAAGCGCCGCGTTGCCCCGAAGGATGAGTGCGTTGAATCGGCTCGAAGATTCTAAGAAATCGAATCGACCAAGGCGCAAGTCCAAATCGATGCAAGTATTGATTTTAGTTGGTTTCGTGTGCAGGTTATACTTTGACGGGAAAATATTAGAGGTCGATCTTTTGCAATATTTAGTAAGGGGTCCGTGAAATCAAATCGTCGCCTTGCGACGGGCTAAGACTTGGGCACGCTAAGGCAAATCGGACGTATAACTCAATGAAGCACGAAGTGCTCGAATGGCTAAGTCAGGAGAGTGGCCATGTAACAAAGTTAGGGAATCGAGCCGCATCGGCTCGGCGAAACGACGAAGGCGTATCGACTCAAGGTGGGAGGATTGACTTTTTTTTACTCCTTCATTCGATAAGTCAAATATATCATTATATGCTAAGTTAACCTATCGGCGCCACGGGCGTGGTCCGATCGGAGATAAATTATAGTATGAGTCGAACACTAAGTTAGAACAATTGAAATGAAACGTGCATCATATGCACGAGTCGCTATGGGACATTGGATATCGCTAAGGCGAGCGCCTCGGTGCACAAGCCGTAAGAACATGGGATAACTGTACTTGACGAGTGCCTTAGTGCACGAACCATACCGTGCCTTGTGCATGAGTTAGAATGGCTAGAACATTGAAAGACAATAGGCGAGCACCCTAGCGCGCAAGCCCGAACATTGAATGCTAAGTTATAGAACATAGGAATATGGTCGAAACGTGCCTACGTGCATGGGATAATAAAAGATAGCTTCGTTGTGAGAAAATACAGTTGTGGCATGAATGTGGCAGAACTGTCGGATATGACATGGTGCCTCGAAAGGTGTTCAAGACCTTCGGGTCGTTCGGTTGACGAGCATTGAGTTGAGGCACGATGCCATTGAATCATTGAAACGAAGTATGAAATGTAAGAACACAGAAAGTTAACAAAAGAGACGCGAGATGATAAAGTCTGAGTCTTGGACTCAAGGCTATGCTTGGTTGTTTGAATGATAGTGCGTTGCATGGTCGAATGGAATGGACTTGAGATAATTGCGATGATATCTTTCGTGCACGGAATGTTCCCTCCGAACGGGCGCACCGGGGCACCGGGACCGTTCGGCCTAGGAGGGATGATAATCTTTGATAGGCGCACATCTGCGAAGTCCGATTAGCACTCGGTCGTAAATGTGAGAAGCCGCAAATGATGGTAGGTACGCGGTAAGTTTCGGTTGTTGGGATAGCAACTCAACCCGTGAAACGCTGGGCTACCCAAATAAGAGAGAGAAAAGAAGGAGAGAAAAAGAAAGTAAGGAAAAAATAAAAGAGAAACTCCTTTAGTCTATTCCAGCGCGGATACACCCACGACCTTCATATAGTTAAGGAACGATGGGTTGAAAGTGTAGGCGCGTGTGCGTCCGCATAGAGATCCTGCTTAGAGATGCACATATAACATGACAGGAAAGGATTACGACGTATTCACCTTGCGTCGGTACAAGGGCGAGTGCGTCGACTTGGTAAGTCGCGCCAGGAATCAAACACGAAATTGCTTGTTTTCTTGCCTATTCAATTCGATAACATGCTGCTATGATAACATGCTTTACGCTTTCGAAGATGCCATGAAATTGACCCTAAGGAGAACATAGCAAGTTCATAAGCTAAGTTGCATGATTCAACATAAATATTAAAATGTCGGTTTGGAAAGATGATCTTTGCTTCAGTACATGCGAGGACGAACATACTGATCCCCCACCAGCTTCATGCAGGGTGCAGGGAATGGATTGCTCGTGGTGAAGCATTGCTTGAACGTGTTAAGGCTTGGAATGCCAAAGCACATTGAAGCGCGCTATCGCATTGACGCTCGGACTACGCAGCTGGATTGATGCGGCCGAGATATAGAAGGCATGATGTATGGAACGGTGAAATCCTTTGTGGGCAAGAGAGAACCTGAGTGTTGTAGCCAATCAGGCATATATTGTTAGGCTATCGAAAGCTATTGTAATCTCAGTTTCGAATATCAATAAAGAGAATTGTTTCGTATACTCTGTGTTTTCTTTCGTTGTTAAATATCAAATCAAAAGATAACCATTTGAGAACTTGTCATCTTGCCTTGCACGAGCGCAACTCCAGGCTCGTGCGACATGAGGACGATGATTCGAGTGATTCCGGGTCGGGGCGTGACACTTATCATGTTTCTGGACGAGTCTACAAGCGACGCTGGGCACTAAGTTGAACCTTAGCTCCGCGTACCACCCACAAACCGATGGCTAGACAGAAAGAGTGAATCAGATCCTGGAGGATATGCTACGTCTGTGCACGATAGATTTGAAGACTAGTTGGGACACGCACTTGCCGCTCGCGGAGTTCGCATACAACAACAGTTATCAATCGAGCATCCAAATGGCTCCCTACGAGGCGCTTTATGGGAGGAAGTGCCGATCTCCAATTTGCTGGGACGAAGTCGGAGAGCGACAAGTGCTCGGGCCAGAACTAGTCGAACAAGCCGTCGAGAAGGTCCGTATGATTCGAGATAGGCTCCGTATTGCTCAGAGTCGACAAAAGAGTTATGCAGATACTCGTCGACGACCGTTAGAGTTCTTGGTTGGGGACCATGTGTTTCTGAAGGTGACGCCGATATGGGGCGTCATGCGATTCGGGGTAAAGGGCAAGCTGAGTCCGAGATTCGTAGGGCCCTTCGAGATCCTCGAAAGAGTGGCGACCGTTGCTTACCGGATCACGCTACCTCCTGCCCTGGCCGAAGTGCACGACGTCTTCCATGTCTCCCAACTTCGGAAGTACGTGCATGACCCAAGTCATGTGGTTAGTTTCGATCAGTTGGAGCTACGCACCGATCTGTCATACTCGGAGGAGCCCGTGCAAATTTTGGACCATAAAGAAAAAATCCTGCGAAGCCGATCGATGTCCTTGTTTCGCGTACTCTGGCGCAACCATTCCGTTGAGGAATCGACGTGGGAACTAGAGGCAGAGATGAAGGAAAAGTACCCTTCACTTTTTGCCGACGAAGGTCAGACCCTTGTTCTTAAGTTTCGGGATGAAACTTTTTCTTAGTGGTATATTATGTAGTGTCCTGCTCCCGTTGGGGCGAAGCACTATGTAATAGGCTCGTGCCAAGTTAGACATGGTCGGGAACATAGATGGCTAGTCTGACTCGACGACGAGTTTGATATACAAAAACCATGGCATCAATAAAATCGATTTGGACGAGTGATATGAGTACCGTTCCAACTAATGGATCGACTACTGCTGGAATAAGTCCTAGATGCGGTAGGCGGCGTCTTGGCGAAGGAACTCTAAAGAGAGCGACGCAACCCGTCTGCCGTTGGTTTTATTGGTTTTCTTGGCTTTCTGAACGAATTGTTGTGTGAATTTGATAGTGTGCTTTCGCGTCGATTTCTGAATGCGTCTTTGGGAATTTCGAAGGAAGGATTGAAGAAAGGATTGTAATTCGATGCTCGTGCCATTGCAGGAGTTCGTGTACCTGACGCTTGACCGTCGTGAAGCGTTCTTCTACTCTCGACACAATCTCCTTAGGTGGGTGGTTCTTCGGCCCCTTCTTTTCTACTCCTTCCCGCCAACTAAATTCTTAAAGTTTAACGTTCAAATCGATGATGCTAACGGGATGTATGCTTGCCACTAAGATTAAGAGCTCGGGATAATATATCAACCTAGAGAAGTTAACTCTGAATCGATAGGTTCACACTAAATAGAGAAAAGATAAAGTTCTAAGAAAGAGATAGAATATATTTCATGCCATACAAAACACAACTATGAAAACCTTGGTGGCGGTACATCATGCCTCGGAGAATTTGGTGCCTACGGGATGCTAAATCAGAATGTACGGTTTCGGGGGAAAGGACCCTTGCACGAGTAAGAATGATTATGTGATTTGATAATGGTTACGCTATACATTTTACTTCATACATATTAAACTGTTCATACATTTGCATGGTCATGGACGACTTGTGCACAAGGTGGGCTTTCCTCGAGATGGTACCCGGGGCCCTGGGACCGAATCGGCCTAGGAGGAAATTATGGAAATCGTGCTTCGGCGCGAGGCATTGCGAGACCTCCAGTTAGGCTCGCTACCTGGACTGGAGGGCACGTCGCAAGGCTACGTAATCGTCCTTCATGGTGTCGATATCACCAATGACCGCATATAGGATAGACTGCATGCTCACCTATTGTCTTGTGCAGGTGGTAAGTATCATGCATATTTTATTGCAGGAAAGGAGCACGGCCGTGGTAAGAATGCCTTAAATTGGTTATGTATTATCGTTTAAAATATGCCTTCGATATGAACTGCAATTCATATAGTTCTAAATAGAAAGATCACTTCGTATGCTAGAATCCTTAATAAGCAGTGTCGGTTTAGACGAGTGGGTTCGTCCCATCCACTAGCAAGTGTGCTAACCCCCAACTCCGCAGGTAACGAGCGTGCTGCGGGAGCTCGAGACTAGACCTGAAGCTGAAAAACGGGAGGCGGCACGAAGCTCTCCTATTTTGAAGTATTTTAAAGCCCAACTCAGATCGAAGGCTTTGTTCAAATGTATAAAGGGGCGTGAATGTATGGAACGACAAGGATTATTTCAGGGCAAGCTTGCCGAGAGTATTTCTTTTGTGTTTCAAAGATGTAGCCGCAACGGCATATGTAATGTAAAAATGACCTTGCACATACTTTGCAAGCTTATGAATGAAAAGCTAAATTTCTTCCTATGCTATGTCTTCAACTCTCTGTACTGTTTAATTTCAACGCGTCGAGTGAAAAAGGAATTTCTAAATTTCACATCCTTGCCTTGTGCAAGTCCATTAAAGACTTGCACGGCATCACGTCCCGACCCGTGGGGATCGATTTATATCGAGTCAAGGCGATGGCGACCGATTCGACGAGTCGGGGCGTGACATCCGGCGCCGTCGACCGCTGACCGATCCGGCGTCGACCGCGCCCGCGTCTGCCGATCCGACGCCGATCGCGCCCGCGTCTGCCGATCCAGCGCCGACCGCGCCCGCGTCTGCCGATCCGACGCTCGGAAGCAACAAATTAAGGTGGCTTTGGCTGAGTGTAAACAAACAGCTTCGATGTCTGTGGAAACCTACTTTGAAAATTTGCAGTCTTTTTGGGATGAACAAGCTGCTTATTTTCTATTGCCTTCTTGTACCTGTGGTGAACTTGCTGCAAAGCTGCAGGGTATGAGGGATGAAGACCACTTTCAGGACTTTATGTATGGGTTGAATGCTGAGTTGTATGGTCATACCCGATCTAATCTTCTGGCTCAGGATCCTCAGCCAAGTTTAGATTGGGCATACCAGGCAGTCCGTGAGGAGGAGGATATGCGAAAATCTTAGGTCCAATCCGCTGCGGAGGAGGTGTTGGAGCTGACTATCAAGACTTCACCTCGTCTTTCTACTACTTCTAATAGTAGAACCTCAGATTCCAGGGACAAATCAGGTATGATCTGTACTCATTGCAAGAAAACAGGTCATGATGTTGCAACTTGCTTTGCCAAGATTGGCTATCCAGAGTGGTGGGAGACTCGTCCTCGATGTGAGGGCGGACGTGGTGCTAGCGGTGGCAGAGGCCCAGCACCACAGTAGAGACGTGGTGGGGGACGCGGTACTGGTGGCGCAGGGGTTGTTCATCATGTCGTCGCTGCTGGTCATGGTGTTCCTGCTAGTATTGCTGGGAGTTCGGCAGATATGATGCATGGAGGGTATCCTTCACCACTCTCAGGTGAACAATGGTAGAAACTGATGAGCTTGCTGGGTAACGACAATCCTTCCAAACCTGGTTCTTCAAACTCTGATCGTCTGATGGGTAAGAATTCTTTTGTCACTTGGATATTCGATACTGGGGCTACTCTTCATGTGACAGGCTCTCGTGACTGTTTAGTTGATTGCTTTGAGGGCCCTGTCTGTCCTGTGATTTTGCCTGATGGGAGCACTATTGAGGCTGTTCTGAGAGGCAAAGTATTTTTGACTGCTTCATTGGTATTGACGGATGTTCTTTATGTTCCGACATTGACTTGCAATTTGATCTCTGTCTCACAATTGATTGGTGCCAGAAATTGTGATATGTTATTTACTCCTGATTTGTGTTTTGTTCAGGATCGAAGTACGAGGATGGTGATTGGAGCAGGTGAACAAAGGGGTGGACTTTACTTCTTGGGGAAGGTTCCAGCTTCTTTGCCTTCGGTGATCCTGACATGCAAAGTGGGTGATTCCGAGGTTTGGCATAGTAGACTGGGGCATCCTTCAGATAAAGTAATGCAGACTTTACCTTTTCTCTCTGGTAGTAGTGTGTTTTCTCATAAGGCTTGTGATATTTGTCATCAAGCTAAACAGACTCGTGATGTCTTTCCTGATAGTAGTAGTCGTGCTTTGAGATGCTTTGAACTTATACACTGTGATCTGTGAGGACCGTATCGTGTTCCGTCATCTAATGGAACACGATATTTTTTGACTTTGGTGGATGATTTTTCTAGAGCTGTTTGGGTTATTTTATTGACGGATAAGTATGCTGTTTATTCTATGTTTCTTAAATTCATTGCTATGGTGAAGCGTCAGTTTGGGGCTGATATACGTCGTGTGCGGAGTGACAATGGCACTGAATTTAATTGTTTACTAGATTATTTTTTATCTCAAGGTATATTGTTCCAAACATCCTGTGTTGGGACACCTCAACAGAATGGAAGGGTGGAAAGAAAACATCGACATATTTTAAATATAGCCAGGGCATTGAGATTTTAGGGTTCTCTTTCTGTGGATTTTTGGAAGGAAAGTGTTCTGGGTGCATGTTGTTTGATAAATAGAACACCTTCTAGTATCTTACATGTTAAGTCTCCTTATAAAATTTTATATGGTTCGGCTCCTTCGTATGATCATCTACGTATTTTTGGGTGTCTGTGCTATGCGTATGATTTAAAATTCCGACATGATAAATTTGCTAGCAGGAGTAGAAAATGTATCTTTGTTGGGTATCCACTCGATAAAAAGGGATGGAAACTGTATGATTTGGAGACTGGTGAATTTTTTGTGTCCCGTGATGTTACTTTTTATGAAAAAGAATTTTCTGGGTGTGGCTCTGCTAGCGAGATATCTTCTGCGATACACCATACATCTGTTGAGGTGCCAAAAGACGATATAGAGGCTTTTGGGATGGTGTCGGCTACGGTTGCTGAGGTCGGAGTAGTTGCTGGCAGCTCGGCACCGAGTGACGAGGATGCATAGGTAGTTGCAGAAGTATTGACAGGAGAGTCCGCTGGGGTGATGCGGATACTACTGATGATACAGGGGATACAGTATTGCCAAAGGTGCCCGACGAGGTAGTATTGGGAAGAGCAATGAGAAAAAAATCACAGCCAGTGCGATTACAGAATTTTGTGACGAATGTTGTTCGAAGTAAAAGTCCCCCCTTCACCACAGTTCATCTGTTTCCGTCACTTCCTTAGGTACTTTGTATCCTCTAACACAATTTCTAAGTAATGACATATTTACTGCTGGACACAGAGATTTTCTTGCAGCTGTCACTGCAGGTGTTGAGCCTACTTCATATCGCCAGGCCTCGCGAGATTCAGGCTGGCACGCGGCTATGCAAACTGAAATACAGGCTCTGGAAGATAATGGGACATGGAGTCTTGTCGATTTGCCTCCTGGAAAGAAAGCATTGGAAAGTAGATGGGTGTACAAAATAAAGTACAACTCCGACGGCAGTGTTGAGCGCTTAAAGGCACGGCTGGTTGTGTTCGGTAATCATCAGGTTGAGGGGATCGACTATTCAGAGACATTTGCACCGATAGCTAAGATGCCTACAGTTCGAACGTTTTTGGCTGTTGCTGCTGTGAGAGGCTGGACTTTGCGCCAGATGGATGTGCACAATACTTTTCTTCATGGAGATCTGACAGAAGAAGTGTATATGAAGTTGCCGCCAGGTTTTTCGTATAGTGAACCCAACAAAGTGTGTCGCCTGCGTAAGTCTCAATATGGATTGAAACAGGCACCACGTTGTTGGTTTGCTAAGCTTGCTGCTTCTCTGATATCCTATGGATTTATTCAATCTCATTCCGATTATTCCCTTTTCTCTCGTTTTAAAGGAAAGGTTGAGTTACATGTTTTGATTTATGTGGATGATATGATTGTGTCTGGTAATGACTCAGGTGCTTTAGATGCTTTCAAAAAGTACTTTATGTCACGCCCCGCTCTTGTAGGAGCGATCGTCCTCGCTAAGGCGTGATGCTGTACGAGCCTAGATTGCGCTCGTGCAAGGCGGGTTCCATAACGGCCGATTACAGCGGCGGCGACGGGGTCGTCGCCCAGAAGTCCCGAGCAGAGACATTGAACACGCAGTAGAAAATTTAGAATAAAACACAAGTTATTCAAAAGAAGCTCTTTATTTATATCGAAACAATGGTTACATTGGGGGCGCAAGGCCGAGATTACAATCTCTCAAATGCACTCGTCTCACATTACAAATCACTCTGCTCTCTCTCATCTCTCGATACAATACTTGAATCTAGCGGAAGCTTCAGAAGGCGATGTCCATACATTATGTCCCGTATAAGTCTTCGATTCCATGCGGCCACACGCTTCGAATCACCAAGAAATTCCGTGCCTCGACGCATCCAAGCGAGCTCCGCGCCACGAGTTTCTACCTGTGCCTGCACATAAACACTGTGTGGGTGTCAGTACCACTGTACTGGTGGAGTGAGCTCCTCGCCCACCCATACAAAACCGACACATTTTATTTACTTTATGCAATACAAGCCCCCTTACGATTGTCTTTCTAGTCTTGCCTTAGGATCGATTTTTAGGACCGACGCCCGGCCTATTTAGTGTCTTTAGACCATCTTCGTGCCCTGCACTAATAACGTACCTATACTTTGCCTCTAGACCATTTTCGTACTTGCACTGTCAATGCACCGACTCATACTTGTCTTTCGCACCATACTCTTGAACGTAACGACTAGGTCGTGTCAAATACTTGTCCTACGGCCCTTCTTGACTTAACTCGAAATGTATAACCCAACTTGTGGAATCGATGTTGAAAACTCAAGTACGATAACGTATCTTGTGCCGAAACACGTGTCTTTTACGTATAACCGAATCGTACGCTTTATAATACTTCGAGTGCAACCGAGCACATATTTCACCATTCAACGCATACCGTGCTTACATTTCCTTTGTTACGACCGACACCGTGCATGCGGATTCGCCGCATAGCACGCCATTTATCTATATGAAAGGCCACTGGCATGACAAGCCATCGCGGACATAGCTCGGGTAGGCGGCGGGTCCTTCGATGCAAGGTAGCTATCCCCATGGAAAGCCCCCGACTACCCACGCAAAAAAAGCATGTGCTGCTATAACGTCTACCTCCTAGGACGACTGGGCCCGCACTACCAAAATAATCAACTTTAGCGACGGCCACATCCGTCGCTCATCCGTCGGTAACATAAATTACCGACGGAATAGCGACGGATATTTGATGAAAATGGCCGTCGGGAAATACGTCGTCGCTAAAATTTGTCCGTCGCTAAGCCGTCGGACAAATGATTAACCGACGGACTAGCGACTGATTACCGACGGTTGCCTTTCAATGGTTTAGCGACGGATTAGCGACTTGTTCCCGTCGGTTTACATGCCATATAATATTAAAATATCCGTCGCTAAGCCGTCGTAAATAGGTCGGTAAAAGCGTATCAGAGAGGTTCCTGATACGCAAAATCAGTCGCTATTCCGTCGCCATTCCGTCATTAACCTCGACGTTATAGCGACGGATTAGCGACGGGTAGGGCGTCGGCCTGGTTCTGGAAAGCTTCCATATTTCCAGAACCATGTCGACGGATAATGGGTCGCTAAGCCGTCGCTAGTCCGTCGTCATCCTCGACAGATTAGCGACGGATTAGCGACCCACTATCCGTCGCTAAGTCTCTGGAAACCTACCATATTTCCAGAACCATGTCGACGGATTTGCCGTCGCTAGGTAGTCGATATTCCGTCGCTAATATTCCAGTTAGCGACGGAAGTTCCGTCGCTAGTTCGTCGCTAGCTCGTCGCTACCTGCAAATTTATTTCAACCAGTTAGCGACGGATTCGCCGTCGCTAGGTAGTCGCTAGGTGGTCGCTAACTGCAAAATATTTATATCACCCAGTTAGCGACGGATATTCCGTCGCTCGTCCGTCGGTAACTGCAAATATTTATATAACCCAGTTAGCGACGGATTTGCCGTCGCTAGTTAGTCGCTCATCGGTCGCTAAAAGATATATCCGTCGCTAGTTAGTCGCTAGTCCGTCGCTAAATGCAATATTAATTAAAAAAAATTACAGAAACATTCTATTTCCTTTTCGTAAATATTACACATATTCATAATATCCAATATCCAAACATCCATGTACGATCAACAAATATCCAAATATCCAAATTCATAATATCCAATATCAAACAGAAATATCCAAACATCTATGTACAAATATCCAAACACAAATACACAAATTCATAATATCCAAACATTCATGTACGCTTCCAAAATATCCAGAATTCAAAATCCAAAAACAGTACAAATATCACTGAGATGGATCGCGTCGTCGTCTCGGCGCCGCCTGGGCTCTGCGGATGTACTCTTCCACCATGTACGCCGGCACCTGGGACAACACATGCTCTGGAAGCGTGCGGAGCTGCTCTGGCGACATCAAGTCCATGAGCCCAATGAGCGCAGTATCCGGTACCAGGCGAACCTCGGCAGAACGGTCAAATGAATAACGTCCAGGGTCGGAAGGACCGGCAACCGCACTAGACGTACCGAGAGCAGACGGATCTGGACCGGGAGCAGAAGAAGGACGCGGAAGGCGCTCCAGCACATCCGACATTAGACTCCGCATTTTCGACATATCGGAGGTGAGAGTCGCAAGCTGTGCCCTCATATCGTCCGACGGGGGCGCGGGAGGAGGCGGGGGCGGTGGATATCTCGGAGTCGCGCCCTGCAACGACGCCGCCATGGAACCTACGCCGTAGATGCGCCCTTTATTAAAGCTGCCGACAGACTCTACGAACACGTCGTCGTAGCGAGCGGCCATAGAAGAGGGCGTCTGGGTGGGCGTCGTTTCGTCGACAACCTCGGCAGGGGGCTCAATCTGACTAAGGGCCTCACGATATGCAGCCTATCCAATGAATGTGTATACTATAAGTTTTCCTAAGTTATAATCTAAATCCTATGTTTCCCTAAGTTATAATTTGAATCCTACGTTCACCTAATTAAGTTAACAATAATTATATTTCTAATATAAATCTCATAAACGTAATTACTTACATCAGTCGCCTGGGCTCTCGCGTCGACGAAGCTCCTGTCTGCCCGCCTCTTGTGTGTATGCAGGAATACATCGTAGGCGGTGACCGACTCCGGCTCTCTCCCCTCTTTTACCGCCCGTTGTGCCTGCATACGAAATATACGTCAAATTTAATTAACTACGTATATTAATAGTACCGAATTTAATAGTGAAATGAATTTGCGGTATCTCACCAAATCTGCACGCGTCGCTGCGTGGGGCTTTGAACCTCCCGTATGCAGACCAGCGGCCTGTCTGCTCGCCTTCGCTTTCTCTGATTTCTCCCTGTACTGGGCAGTATTCATCTTATCCAACATCTGCTCGTAGTACTCCTCCCGGAGCCACTTCTTCCTCGAATGCGTCGTACGAACGTCGTACACCGCATCCCGTATCTTCTTTCCGGCGGCGGCTTTGTAGGCCTTGCGAATCAACTCCTCGCGATGGGGGGGCCACCAGAACGTCGTCTGACATACAAATTAAATTATCACATAATTAAAAAATTAGTGGATTAAAGAATAATTAATAATTAACCAAAAGATATATATATACCTTCATCTCCTCGAGCCAGACGTACTGCATGTTCTGAGGCACCTCAGAAAAATTGAGGTAGGGGCCATGGTAGTTTTTCCGGATAATTTGCCCGAGTATCCGGGCAGCATCATACGGGAAAAACCTACAAAGAAGCAAAGACTGGATTATTAACTTGAATAAATGAAACAAATTTAATAAATTAACTTAAATTTACTTACGTATCACCCGCGGGCCATAGCTCTCGTCGGTTCTCGCCTATCGGCCTCTCTGGAGGCGTCGGAGGATCCGCGGGTCCGCGGATGTACTCACCGGTAGCAGGATGAAGCTGAATCCGGGGGTACTCCGGAGCCCACCCTGCAGTAACTGATGGTGTACCCGCTGGTGCATCCGGAGGCGGAACGGATCCGCTAGCGGATGGAGTCTCAGGCCTCGATGAAGATGAAGGTAGCGCAGAGATAGATCGACGACGGGAAGAGTCTGTGGCCGGGCTCTCCAGGTCGGGATCGGAGGACTCTATATCCGGGGAATGTGGAAGGCGACCACGACCGCTACCACCACGACCGCTACCACCACGTCCACGGCCAGTGCCGCTACCACCACGCCCACCACGGCCAGTACCGCCACCACCAGCACCACCACGGCCACGGCCACTGCCGCTACCAGCAGCACGAGTGGTAGTGACCATGACCTGTAAATAGAACACATAAATATAATTAACAATATAGAAGTATAAATGAATATAAAACTGAACTAAAATATATATACCAGCAGCAGGGCGGCGAGTGCCGTCAAGACAATGAGAACTAAGAGTGCCATCTGTAAAAAGAAAATCATACAATAAGTAGATGATCGAACGACAAAAACATAAACTGAAATAAGAATGTGTCTGTCTAAACTGAATTCACTAAGTTAGTTGTAAGTGCTTCTAATATATACCGATATTTAATCTAATCATCGTTATCGTCCTCGTCCTCATCGTCATCGTCATCGTTCTCATCCTCATTCTCATCGTCGACTTCATCTATATCATCATCCTCATCGTCGACTTCATCTGTATCATCATCCTCATCCTCATCCTCATCCTCATCCTCTTCTTCTTCTTCTTCTTCTTCTTCTTCTTCTTCTTCTTCTTCTTCTTCTTCTTCTTCTTCTTCTGGCTCAATACTTGGGACAAGACGCCTCTTTCTCCCCTGGTTGACAGCTAAGTCTTGTATATCAACCTCTTCCTCCCCTCTATTTTCCTCAGCATGAGGTATATCGACATCTTCCACGTCCATGGTATCCGACTGTTGTCCCATGTATTAGGGCTTATCGATCTGGTCCTCTTGGTATGCTGGGTCTCCAACGTTGAATGTATTTCTAGATTTAATCTTGCATACTGCCCACCAGTCAAATCGATCTCTATGACACCTTGGGTAGCTTGTATAGTAGACTTGAACAGCCTGACTTGCTATCGCAAACGTGTCGGACCCTCTATACCTCCTGCGATGATTTATATCGACGAATCCAAATTGTTTATCGATTCTCCAACCGATATTTGGTCTCGTATCGAACCACTCACATTTGAACATCACAATATGCATATCATATGGGGCACTATATTGTAAATCTACAATCTCCCGAAGCACTCCATAATAGTCAAAGTCCGGCTCATCGTCATAGATGGTGCCTCTTATGCAAACACCAGAATTCTTGGTATCGAAGCCGTCATTGAGAAATTCGGCATTTATAGCATGCTGAGTTGACTTAAACTTGAAGCCATTAACGACATAGCCTGACAAAGTCTTTGCATGCTTCTTCGGTCCCAATGCCAAATAACGAATGCTCTCATTTATGAGTGTTGTTTCAGGCAATAAAACCTGTAAACATGTATTGATAATTTAAATATTTTAGCTGCATATATTTTAATGGTAGCCGCATAACATATTATCTCAGTTACTTACGTATTTACGAAACCAGGACGGAAAGGTACAATCAACCTCTCTTTGAAGTCCCTCATCTGTAATATATGGTGTCCTCATTTTGACTTCACCTCTAAATACACTGTTAGAGAGAATAAAAATAAGTGTAGTCACTTAATTCACCAAATTAGAGATTATAACGAGGCGTAGTCACTTACTTCTCCAAATCTCTCACTTCTTGTATGTCACAATTTAACAAGACATATCGGTGAGCGGTATCATACTCATCGTCGGTCAACCACCGTTTCTTACTAGCCCTAATAGGCTTGCCCCTTAAATTGAATATACCTCCATCCTCAACGTCTTCTTCATTCCTTTGAGGTCTATTTCGATTTGTCTCGACATGAGTATCGAAATAAATAGAGCAGAAATTTGACACCTCCTCGATAAGATATGATTCGCATATCGAAGCCTCTATATGAGCCTTGTTGCCAACTTTCTTCTTTAGATGGTGTAGGTACCTAAAGAGACAAATTATCTTGAGAATTAACAATGAATTGTAAAATCCACTTAAATTTCACTTAAATTATATCGATTTTTATTTACCTTTCAAAGGGGTACATCCATCGATAATGAACAGATGCACCGACACGGGCTTCGTATGCTAGATGAATCGGTAGATGCTCCATGCTGTCGAAAAAGCCCGGTGGAAATATTTTCTCTAACTTGCAGATTGTTAAGACAATCTTCTCCTCAAGTTGTACCATATGTTGCACCGTCAGCTTAGTTGAACAGATATCCCTGAAGAATGTAGACAGCTCGGCCAACGGAACCCATACAGCAGAAGGCAACAACTCTCTCAAAGCAATGGGCAGTAATCTTTCCATAAATACGTGGCAGTCGTGACTCTTCATTCCCGTTAGCTTGCGTTCATTGAGATCAACGCATCTAGACAAATTCGAAACATAGCCGTCGGGAAATCTTAAATTAGATATCCACTTGCAGATTATTAATCTATCTTCCTTGCTCAATGTGCATGGCGCTATAGGCTTACTTAATTGTCCACCAGCACCCCTTTGTATCAAGTTCAGATGAGGACGCTTGCATATCTCGGCTATGTCTTGTCTTGCTTTTGGATTGTCCTTCGTCTTTCCTTTAATATCCATGACGGTATTGAAGACATTATCGAACACGTTCTTTTCGATATGCATGACATCAAGATTATGCCTTATAAGATTATCTTTCCAATAAGGCAAGTCCCAGAAGATACTCCGTTTGGTCCAGTTATGGCTTTGTCCGAACCCCTCGACACGATGGTTCGATGGATCTTCCATTGCGGTGGGCAATTCCTATACAGCTTCCCAAATATCGTATCCCGAAAATCTGGCAGGAGGTTGAGAAAATTCTTGTTTTCCATATCTGAACGCGTCCTTATTCTTTCTCCAAGGATGGGTCGCGGGCAGAAATTGACGGTGACAGTCAAAGAAAGAAGTTTTTCCTCCATGCCTAAGGCGGAACGCCTTACTATTTTCCATGCATATCGGACAAGACATGTTGCCGTGCGTACTCCATCCCGACAGCATACCGTATGCTGGAAAATCATTGATTGTCCACATGAGTGAAGCTCTCATCTGAAAGTTCTATTTCCTGGAAATATCATAGGTCGTGACGCCGATCTCCCACAGCTGTTTCAGCTCATCCACCAACGGCTGTAAATATATATCGATGTTCTTCGTCAGATTTTTAGGACCGGGTATGATAGCTGTCAGAAATATATAAGGAGTCTTCATACACATCCATGGTGGCAGATTGTAAGGGGTAAGAATGACCGGCCAGCATGAGTACTGAGATCCCGACTGTCCGAAAGGGGCGAAGCCATCAGCACATAGCACCAGGCGTACATTTCTAGGCTCTGCAGCAAAATCTGGATGACACAAATCAAAATGTTTCCACGCCTCTCCATCCGAAGGATGTGACAATTCTCCTTCGTCCTTTATGCGTTCTTCGCTGTGCCACGTCATGTGTTCTGCTGTATTTAGAGACATATACATCCTCTGCAAGCGCTTCGTGATCGACAAGTAATGCATATACTTGTAAGGACGTCGTTTTCTAGTCGACTTTCCTTTTCCCTGTACTGGCTTGTAACGATCCGCATTACAGAAGCTGCAACTTTCTGATACGCAATTCTCTTTGTAGTACAACATGCATTCGTTGCGACAACAATCTATCTTCTCGTACCCCAGTCCCAGTTGTCGGACCATCATCTTTGACTTGTAGAAGTTTTTTGGTAACTCTTTTGATTCCTTCGGTAACACCTCCTTGATTACTTCTGTGATCCGATTATAGCAAGCTTGTGGCAAGTTAAAATCAGACTTTATGTTCAACAACCGCATCGTCACTGACAGTGCGGAATGAGTCTCACAACCAGGATATAGAGAAGTATCTGCGTCCTGAAACATGTCATAGAACTCCTTCGCCTCGGGATTAGGATCCTCCGGATCAAAATTAGGCCCTGCCGCATCATACACCATATCTCGTACAAGGTTCTGCAGATCTCCATAATCAACAGAGCATCCGTGGTCTTCGATGACATCCGTTGCAGCATTATCATCAAAAGCATAAGTAGCAGCTTCTGCAGCCTGTCTTTCCGAATATAGTTCACCTTGCGATGACCACAGGCCGTAATTACGTACAAAACCCTTACGGGTCAAATGATCTCTCACAGTCACCACTTCTTCGTAACGTCTATTGTGACATTTAACACATGGACACTTAATTTTGTTACCGTCCATGTACTGAGCTTTGCTCATTGCATAATTAAGAAATACTTCCACGCCTGCCTGAAAATCGTCACTCACACCAATTCTACTCTCGTGTTGCCGTTTGTACATCCATGTACGATCAACAAAATAACGACTCATCCTCAATTTGGATGTGAAAATCTGTATCGTAAGACAAACTAAACATAAGAATAGCCCGATACCGATACTCATAAATTTGGATTAGGGTTAGGATGTTAGATATAAGTGAACTAGGTGATGTAGAGTACAATATAGGGAACTGTGAATGGACTGAAAGTTGCACATGAGAAGGTTCAATGAAGGGCCCATAAATGGGTTCACATGATAAGTTAGTAAGAATCCACATCACTATACATACTCCCCCGTCTCAGGAGTGTGTCTGGCTCCTATTTAGAACAGCACAGGTCACAACATGTCCAGAATAGCAAAACAGAGCTCTACAATGTATATCGGTATCGGACTATTCCTACGAGTATTGGTATCGGCGATATCAATACTCGTGTGAATAGGAGATTGCAATATAAGTCTAAGCTATCTAGCTAACATGTATACTTGCATTTACATTGTATCATAACTTGTATCTAGTTACCTTGCTAATCATGTATATACTCTTAACATATATGTGAAGACACTATACTAACATGTATTTAAATCAAGGTTCAAAGTATCGGTATCGGAATCGGTATCGGACTATATATTCCTACGAGTATTGGCATCGGCGATATCAATACTCGTGTGAATAGGAGATTGCAATATAAGTCTAAGCTATCTAGCTAACATGTATACTTGCATTTACATTGTATCATAACTTGTATCTAGTTACCTTGCTAATCATGTATATACTCTTAACATATATGTGAAGACACTATACTAACATGTATTTAAATCAAGGTTCAAAGTATCGGTATCGGAATCGGTATCGGACTATATATTCCTACGAGTATTGGCATCGGCGATATCAATACTCGTGTGAATAGGAGATTGCAATATAAGTCTAAGCTATCTAGCTAACATGTATACTTGTATTTACATTGTATCATAACTTGTATCTAGTTACCTTGCTAATCATGTATATACTCTTAACATATATGTGAAGATACTATACTAACATGTAGTTAAATCAAGGTTCAAAGTATCGGTATCGGAATCGGTATCGGACTATATATTCCTACGAGTATTGGCATTGGCGATATCAATACTCGTGTGAATAGGAGATTGCAATATAAGTCTAAGCTATCTAGCTAACATGTATACTTGCATTTACATTGTATCATAACTTGTATCTAGTTACCTTGCAATATAAGTCTAAGCAATCTAGTATTGGTATCGGCGATATCGGTAGTATCGGCGGTATCGGATCGAAGTATCGGATTTTTTTGGTATTGGAAAACAAATAATTATTAATAAATTATTTACATTTAAAAACATATAATTTATACATTTAGGCATAATTTTAAGTGTTTTAAGTATTATTTCTTAGTAGTTTTGAAATTAAATGAAATTAAATTAAATGAAATAGTATTATTTCTTAGGATCGGGACATGCCAAACCGTATCCGTATCGGGGAATGCAAACCCATTCCCCACCCCCCCCGACCCCCCTGCCCCCATGCAAACACCCCCTCCGACCCCCCGCCCCCATTTTCCCCAACCCCACGACCCCCCTGCCCTCCCTCCAAACCCCCCACCCCCCCCGCCCCCGACCCCCCTGCCCCCTTTCCCGACACCCCCCCGAACCCCCCTTCCCCATTCAACACCCCCCCCCGATCTCCCCCTGCCCTCTAAAACCCCCCACCCCCACGACCCCCCTGCCCCATTCCCCACCCCCCCGCCCCCCGACCCTCATATCCCCACCCACCCCACCCCTGCCCCCCATTTCCCCACACCCCCCCCGACCCCCTGACCCCATTCACCACACCCCCCCCCCCCCTCCTCCACCCCCCGCGAAGGCCGACCCCCCCCACTCCCCCCCCCGGCCCACAAAACCCAAAATTAGAGAAAGATGAGAGGAGAGAGAGGAGAGAGGAGAGAGAGAGAGGAGGAGAGGTACCTGGTTTAGAGAGGAGAGAGAGCCGCGAGAGAGAGAGAGAGAGAGCCGCGCGCGAGAGAGAGAGAGCCGCGAGAGAGAGAGAGAGTTTTGGGGGGAATGAAAAATTCCCCCCCGTCGGTTCAATTTAAGTTAGGGCACAGAACCTAGCGACGGAATAGCGACGGAATAAATTAGTCGCTAAACCGTCGCCAATTAAAAGGTGTTTTTCGACGGATATATCCGTCGCCAGTTAGTCGCTAAAGTTCCCGCCAATGTTTTAAAGATTTTGCCGCCAACATTTGCGACGAATAAGCGACGAAAAAGAATCCGTCGCTAACGTTCGTCGACTTAGCGACGGAAACCCGACAAATTTTTACATTTAAAATTGGAAAAAATTATGTTATGTTGTCTGTCGCTAATCCGTCGCTAAGATGTCGGAAACTGGTCGCTATTAGCGACGGAATCCGTCCGTCGCTAAACTTCCGTCGGTAAAGTGGGGTATTTTAGTAGTGCCGGTGCCCCGGCGTATAACCAGTCTAGGCAGAAATCCTTGTCGACAAGGTGTCCAATGACCACGCACCTACGAGACGTCTAGACTCACGTAAATGCATGGCCTAATTTGTTGGTACGACTGGAAATATACTTAGCAACTCGTGCTTTGAATCATACTTGGCATAGCGTGCCTCAGAACCGCGAGACTCCCAACCGAGGGACCGCCTCAAACGCTTAACGTAGATAGGAACGCGAGACTCCCAACCGAGGGACCGCCTCGAATACTCAACGTGGATAGGAACGCGAGACTCCCAACCGAGGGACCGCCTCGAAACACCTTAACGTGGATAGGACGCGAGGCTCCCAACCGAGGTACTGCCTCGAACTTCTTTGAACTCGAGGGAACGACTACTACGTAGCCTTCTAACTTAACTTGAACGAAACGTGTTCCTTAAGTGCCATGGACCGTGGCTAACTTTATATCGTGCCAACCGTGGCTCGTGCCTGTAACTGACTTCCATCTTACGCGACGCTATCACCCAAGTCATACGTTATATGACGGCCCTTGAGATCGTAGGACTATTTGACTTGACAACCGCAGAACGAGCGGGACAGCACTTGGGAATGACTTAGGTCGACCGGCATAACTTTGCCTAACTTACTCAAGCCTACAACTTAACCCGAGGGACGAGCCAAGGCTATGCCAAGCCTTGCGCAGTGGAAACGTGCATGCTTTATCGAGCATTTACGCGGGCGACGCCTATGACTTAGGCTAACTCATCGTTCGTATCGAATACCAACTTTCCTTCTCCCAAGCCACGGGACGAAGGACCGAGTGTCATTTTAAAGCACGCTGAGCCGACTTCTATTAAGACCGTGGGACCATTTTCCATGTTCTACGACATTCCGACGGGTCGGGATTATTCTCTTAGCTATGTGCGTTCGTAGCTTTTATATTAGCCTACTTGTGCAAGTTGAAACCACACGAATTATTAAGTGAAAGCAGAGAGGAGGCAAGTTCACCGAAACTCCCCCACCTGAGCGATATCTTCGAGTCGCCGTTGTAAGGCCAAGTCCGAACGCCGTCGGCATTTCGATTCCTCCGATTGACTTTGCGGGACGGGGCACTACAACATACACCACTCAGAACAAGTCTCGTCCTCGAGACTTTCCTGAAGGCAAACCATCATACCATTTCTATGGCCAAGACTTAATCGTATACATTCCACCTATGTGTTTCTTCGATTTCCGAGCCACGCTCGTGCTATCGCTAACTTAGTCGTAAGGCACACTAACCAATCAACCAACACTCGAACTCGTTTCAAATCAATGATCGCATTACCATCAACATTTCTTCGAAACTCACGGTTTCAAAATTCTCAACATTTTTCTCATTCCTCAAGTCTCACTTGATTCAACGTAGTACTTAGTTGGATCGTGCACATATTCCAGGTGTCCCCAAAATACATGCATTTCAGCCAAGCCTCGTGATAGAAAATCTGCCATCACCACTTTAGTCGGATCGTGCACATATTCGGGCATCCCTGATATACGTGCATGTCAGCCGAGACTCGCAGTGGTGCATCCGTAACACCTATCGCTTCGCGCTCGAATGCCTGTCTAACCGCTAGGCTTTGTCTTTTCGTCAGTACTGGAATCATAGTTCCCAACAACGATATCAACACTGACCCCATCCTAAGGTCAAACCAAATCGTCGGTACGGGGTTTTCTACCCAAGCTCGCATCACTCAGATTTCTAAACATCAAGCATCGATTTTTCCTACGCACATCCTAATATTCGTCGCACGGGGTCCGAGTCATTTTTGTAAAACCATCCTACGATAACTTACGTTTCAACAAATTTCATGTCATATCAATATCGTTTGTTCATCAAACCGTTTCGCATAGTCTATCTCTTCGAACATGTTCAACATAATCTGTCTGTCGATCCTTCCAAATCACGCACGCTATAACACGATTCATCTCTAAACCATAATTCACATTTTCGAATCATCTATTCTAATTTACGTAATCGATCACAAGGTCGTCTGACTTAACGGTATGCTACGCTCCGATCTCACACGAGTCCGATCATCCACGGTGGGCACGAATCACCATGCACGCTCCCGCGAGATAATTATTCTCATCGGGACGTAACACTTGTTTTGGGTCAAGACTAGTTCATTCACGATGCGCGAATTGGACCTACTCAATCCTCAAGTTTCATTCAATCATCATTCGTAAGTCCTAACATCCTCGAATTTGACTTCGCATCAAACCAACAAGTCAGGACAATCAAAGTTGTCGCGTCCAAATTTTCTGAGTTCGAATATTCCCGCGACATGAATCACCATGTCAGCGCTCACGCGGAATAATCGTCCCAAATCCGACGCGACGCATGTGCGAGACTGGAGTTGCGCTCGCACAAGACAAGACTGTCGACGCTGTGGTTATCCGCGTAACCATCAGGACACGATCACTTTCATCCAACATTCATCTCAATCAAAAAATTTTAAATATTGCATCCAACCGAATAATAGCACTTGCACGATCGTCATTCACCGAGTCCGAGTACCTCCGAGTTATTGCATATCATCTTTGATACGCCTCAATACCATCGACGATATACGTAACCTGACGATCTTCGTTTAAAACGAATTCTGAGTCGTGCGAATGATGCTATCGTCCGACTGGATAATCTCCTCGAACCGCTTACCACATCAATTTCTTCAACCCAAATTCACGTATCGTTTATCCGTCTATCTCAAGTCATCGACTAACGTATTTCCTCAATTCGCATCATTCCTTGCTAATTCAAACCATCGAGCAACATCGATTTCAATCCTCAGAGTCGTTTACGTAACTTCAAAATCGAACATTTCATGCACGCTACTTACCCGTCATGTTAACTTTTCGTATACGATCCGTATCAATTTCCTCGATTCGAACTCAATCGTTTTCACGTTTCATATTCGTGTAATCCTCAATCTTTCGCTCGAATGATTTCCAAGAAGGACCATACATCACTCGGGATTCGAGTCATCCAATCTAGACCAAATCACATTCGCGTTATTCGCTAAGACATGTTTCGGATTCGTTCGACGAATCCCTAGCATAATCGTTTACGTCGCATCGACGCACTAAGTCGTTCGTACTATTCTTGAAAATCCAGAACAATCTTCCGTGTACGCCTAAGCGTAGTCTGATAACGTTCCTATCGATATACACTCCAAGTGTATCCCCGTTCCTGACCAAGCGGTACTTAATATTGTTCGTGACTCGTTTGCACCAAAAGGTCGAGGTACGCGATACGCGGACTAAATTGTGCCGCATAACCATCCCGTATGGACTATACTCCAAGCTTTCATGCTCATTTGCTCATGTCGACGTAGGACTCGTTAGGCACACACGCGACTTGCTAACTTTAGCACGCATTTTCTATCAACTCAAGGTCGGCACCGTTCGGCCCAAAGGCCACCACCTATCGATGCGTTCGATTGAACGCTTATACGAGCTTTCGAAAATATTAGACTTATTGTATGGACATGCCGAGGGACGTTTGAGAAAGAGCGCACCAACGATATCACGTTACGGAATCACAATTCAGAGTTTGCGAAACAACGGAGTCAAAGAATTCAATCGGTAATCCAAGGACGTAAAGCCGTGCTTTGATACCATTATGTCACGCCCCGCTCCCGTAGGAGCGATCGTCCTCGCTAAAGCGTGATGCCGCACGAGCCTAGATTGCGCTCGTGCAAGGCGGGTTCCATAACGGCCGATTACAGCGGCGGCGACGGGGTCGTCGCCCAGAAGTCCCGAGCAGAGACATTGAACACGCAGCGGAAAATTTAGAACAAAACACAAGTTATTCAAAAGAAGCTCTTTATTTATATCGAAACAATGGTTACATTGGGGGCGCAAGGTCGAGATTACAATCTCTCAAATGCACTCGTCTCACATTACAAATCACTCTGCTCTCTCTGATCTCTCGATACAATACTTGAATCCAACGGAAGCTTCGGAAGGCGATGTCCATACATTATGTCCCGTATAAGTCTTCGATTCCATGCGGCCGCACGCTTCGAATCGCCAAGGAACTCCGTGCCTCGACGCATCCAAGCGAGCTTCGCGCCACAAGTTTCTACCTGTGCCTGCACATAAACACTGTGTGGGTGTCAGTACCACTGTACTGGTGGAGTGAGCTCCTCGCCCACCCATACAAAACCGACACGTTTTATTTACTTTGTGCAATACAAGCCCCTTTACGATTGTCTTTCTAGTCTTGCCTTAGGATCGATTTTTAGGACCGACGCCCGGCCTATTTAGTGTCTTTAGACCATCTTCGTGCCCTGCACTAATAACGTACCCATACTTTGCCTCTAGACCATTTTCGTACTTGCACTGTCAACGTACCGACTCATACTTGTCTTTCGCACCATACTCTTGAACGTAACGACTAGGTCGTGTCAAATACTTGTCCTACGGCCCTTCTCGACTTAACTCGAAACGTATAACCCAACTTGTGGAACCGATGTTGAGAACTCAAGTACGATAACGTATCTCGTGCCGAAGCACGTGTCTTTTACGTATAACCGAATCGTACGCTTTATAATACTTCGAGTGCAACCGAGCACATATTTCACCATTCAACGCATACCGTGCTTACATTTCCTTTGTTACGACCGATACCGTGCATGCGGATTCGCCGCATAGCACGCCATTTATCTATATGAAAGGCCACTGGCATGACAAGCCATCGCGGACATAGCTCGGGTAGGTGACGGGTCCTTCGATGCAAGGTAGCTAGCCCCGTGAAAAGCCCCCGACTACCCACGCAATAAAAGCATGCGCTGCTATAACGTCTACCTCCTAGGACGACTGGACCCGGTGCCCCGGCGTATAACCAGTCTAGGCAGAAATCTTTGTCGACAAGGTGTCCAATGACCACGCACCTACGAGACGTCTAGACTCACATAAATACATGGCCTAATTTGTTGGTACGACTGGAACTATACTTAGCAACTCGTGCTTTGAATCATACTTGGCATAGCGTGCCTCGGAACCGCGAGACTCCCAACTGAGGGACCGCCTCAAACGCTTAACGTAGATAGGAATGCGAGACTCCCAACCGAGGGACCACCTCGAATACTAGACGTGGATAGGAACGCGAGACTCCCAACCGAGGGACCGCCTCGAATACTTAACGTGGATAGGAACACGAGACTCCCAACCGAGGGACCGCCTCGAAACACCTTAACGTGGATAGGACGCGAGGCTTCCAACCGAGGGACCGCCTCGAACTTCTTTGAACTCGAGGGAACGACTACTACATAGCCTTCTAACTTAACTTGAACGAAACGTGTTCCTTAAGTGCCATGGACCGTGGCTAACTTTACATCGTGCCAACCGTGGCTCGTGCATGTAACTGACTTCCGTCTTACGCGACGCTATCACCCAAGTCATACGTTATATGACGGCCCTTGAGATCGTGGGACTATTTGACTTGACAACCGCAGAACGAGCGGGACGACACTTGGGAATGACTTAGGTCGACCGGCATAACTTTGCCTAACTTACTCAAGCCTACAACTTAACCCGAGGGACGAGCCAA
Source organism: Iris pallida (assembly GCA_029216955.1). Taxonomy (NCBI): domain Eukaryota; kingdom Viridiplantae; phylum Streptophyta; class Magnoliopsida; order Asparagales; family Iridaceae; genus Iris; species Iris pallida. The sequence goes on from JANAVB010015800.1 coordinate 8,472,082, forward strand.
GGCTATGCCAAGCCTTGCGCAGTGGAAACGTGCATGCTTTATCGAGCATTTACGCGGGCGATGCCTATGACTTAGGCTAACTCATCGTTCGTGTCGAATACCAACTTTCCTTCTCCCAAGCCACGGGACGAAGGACCGAGTGTCATTTTAAAGCACGCTGAGCCGACTTCTATTGAGACCGTGGGACCATTTTCTATATTCTACGACATTCCGACGGATCGGGATTATTCCCTTAGCTATGTGCGTTCGTAGCTTTTATATTAGCCTACTTGTGCAAGTTGAAACCACACGAATTATTAAGTGAAGGCAGAGAGGAGGCAAGTTCACCGAAACTCCCCCACCTGAGCGATATCTTCGAGTCGCCGTTGTAAGGCCAAGTCCGAACGCCGTCGGCGTTTCGATTCCTCCGATTGACTTTGCGGGACGGGGAACTACACCTTAGTTCTTGCTTTCACATGAAGGACCTTGGTGTGTTGAAATACTTTCTTGGCATAGAGGTTGCTCGGAGTGCAGATGGAATTTCCTTGTGTCAACGGAAGTATGCTTTGGACATCATTTCAAAATACGGCTTGATGGGGTCTCGACCTGCTGGCTTTCCCATGGAGCCCAATCACAAGCTGGCAGAATCGAATAGTCCAAAGCTGGCGGATGCAGAGACTTATCGGAGGCTGGTTGGGAGGTTGATTTATCTATCATTTACTCGCCCTGACTTAGCCTATGCTGTGCATATCTTGTCTCAATTCTTACAGGAGCCTCGACAATATCATTGGCATACTGCTTTGAGAGTTGTCAGATATCTCAAACATGCACCGGGACAGGGTATTCTTTTGAAAGCTGATTGTGATCTCCGTCTTTCTGGTTGGTGTGATTCCGACTGGGCTAGTTGTCCCTTGACTCGCCGCTCTGTTACAGGCTGGTTGGTGTTTCTGGGGGTCTCCTATTTCTTGGAAGACCAAGAAGCAACAAACTGTTTCCCGATCTTCCGCTGAAGCTGAATACCGATATCTTGCTGCGCTTGTTTGTGAGTTGAAATGGTTGAAGGAGTTATTGGTGTGTTTAGGCGTTCGCCAGGAGTCTGCTATGTCGGTGTATTATGACAGTCAGTCAGCCCTGTACCTGGCTCAGAATCCGGTATTTCATGAGCGTAGTAAGCATATTGAGGTGGATTTGCATTTTGTACGCGATGCTATTAGAGATGGCACCGTAATAGCCTCGCATGTTCCTACTTCTTCTCAACTGGCTGACATCTTCACCAAGCCCCTTGGAAAGCATGTATTTGATTCTTTACTTTCCAAGTTGGACATTTGTGACTTGCATGCTCCAACTTGAGGGGGGGTGTTAGATTATATTCGTAACTAATGTAATATGGCCCAAAAAGCCCACTCGTATAGACACTATATATATTGTAAATTGTTCCATCAATGAGAACAAGGATTATTCCCTACAGTAAAAGATAACCTAAAACTTTATTGTTGTTACCATTGCTCATAGTTTTCTTATAACAATTGAACTAGACATTGTTGAATGTAGGAATTTAAAACCTCTTTCAATGTTTGATAAATAACTAACCTGTCTAAAAGTCGAAGTTCAACTATGAGAGGATTGTCGATGTTATAATTTTTTTACTCTTCTCCATATCCAAATTCTAAGGGTCTGCTTGCTAATGGTGTTTTCACCGGTTTTGGGGTGTTTTTGAACCGACCGTTTATGAAAACCCCTGCTTGTTAATTTTTTTTGAGGTACTGGTTTTCGTCGGCTCAAAAATCCTCCAAAACCGGTGTAATGTATTTTTGGGTGGCTTTATAAACACCCCAAATTGGCGGGTTATGAGCGGCTTTATTTTTTTATTCCATTTATATCCTCACAAAAATAGATATAATTATAACTACCGATACCCTTCCCTATTTAATTTATTCGTGTAAAAAACTTTCAGAACCGCTCGTTAGAGAATTACCAAGCATGGATTGGACTGGTTTAAAAGCCGCTACTTAAAAACCATCCAAAATCGGACCCCTCATAACCGCTCATAACCGGTACTCTAAAAACACCTCATAACCGCTACCCCGAAAATTGCCAAGCAGACCCTAAGGAAAAAAATATATGGACATTCGATAGTTTTAAATTTTTGAATAGATAACGACAATTCAAATGAATCCCTTTCGTACAGTGTATAATAAACCCATTTTTGCATCACCACTTTCCGAGGAGTGGATCTTATTTCAAGATAAATTTGCGGTCTCACCTTGATCGTCAACTTTCAAGGAAGCAACCATGCCCATGCCCGCATTTGTGGTGAACTTGATGCAAGACAGATTTTACACATTTATTTACGTATATGTACTTTAATATTATAATATATCTAAAGAAAAACCGGGTGTAGAACATAGTTGTCGTTGTAGTATAGTGGTGAGTATTCCCGCCTGTCACGCGGGTGACCCGGGTTCGATCCCCGGCAACGGCATTCGTTACTTTTTATTTTAGAACTTGTTAATTTTTTTATAATTTGTTAATTTTTCTTTAGAATTAATTTTTTACAGTTTTGATTATACCAAACAGAAAAGGGATAATCCCACATTTATATTCGAATCTCCACTTTTATAAAATTTACACTTTATCCTTAAAAAAACCCAATCCCATTTTATCTTTTAAAAAAATACCACTCTAAATTAAGGGGAACAAAAATACATAAAGGATTCATGGATATTAGAGGATTTGGATTAAACCAAAAAAAAGAGAGTATAATTTGATTGACAGCGCAGTAGTAAAGAGTATAATTTGCTGATAACAAATTTGATATTCTTTTTTGTGGCAAAAAGATTATGCTTTGATTGACAGCGCAGTAGTAAAGAGTATAATTTGAGTGCACACAAGCAATTCCCTTCGGTACCATACTGTGTTTATTGATTCATGTGTCATGTTTACCGGAGTTACAAAGTGTAATAGAGTTACTGGAATAATGCAAATATTTAACTTCATCCCTCATTGAACTATAGAGTTTTGGTGCGATGGTGGTAAAATAGCATAACACATATACAGTTACATGAAATAAATATATGACTCTCAACCCTCACTATTTTTAGATTTTGTGTGTAGTGGTACCGACTTAAAAGATCCTTCTACTTGTGGCAGTCATGACCATGTGTTGAGACATGATCGGATGATAATGTCTCTAAATTCGACTCGGTTTATAAGTATGGATATACATCCTAAATTGGTGTCGACAATTCACTGGATCTGTTAAGAGCAGTAATAGCAATGTGGTTTGACGCAAGTTTGATTGTTGCGTACTGGCAGGCTAGTATAGAAGGACTGGGTTTTGCTCCAATAAAAGACGGATCCTGGAAATATGAAGGGCCTTCTTTGTCTCTGCTTTTGTTTACAAGACGAGCTTGTAACTTCGACTTGACTCAATGATGTTATTTGGTTCTATTGTGCGCTAGAATTAGCTCCAGTGCTTGAGTTCATAGACCTTAAAACAATCTTTGCTAATATTCTCATGTCGGGAAAAAAAAATCAGTGTTACTTTATTTATCATCAACCTCAAATGTTTTGTGAAATTATTGTACAAGACTGATTGGTCTGGAAAATGCAGAGGGCCTTCTTGCTCTCTGCTTTTGTTTACATGATGACAACCTTCCTAACTTATTTGTACAAGGACATGGTCTGTCTCATTGATGTTATTTGGTATTATATAGTATTGTAGATTGTTTCTCTCTTAAAAGTGTTTTTGTTTGTTTAGTGAACCATACAATCCTCCTCATTGATGCTTCAATGAAGAAGTGATATAGTGCTAATTAGATCATAGTCTTCTTATGTTTGCAGAACACGAAGTAAGATTTTTATCCTAAGCATTCTGCTCTCGTATCATGTATTACTTTCCCACACTCCTTTTCTGAGATTTAAGAGTTTAATCCTTGGTGGCTGCAGCAAACAAAGCACAAGAAGAAAAAAAACTCCATTTTGCTCGGTCATCTTCTTGAATCTCTCTCTCCATTCCTACTGTTACAGTAGTAAAAGCAAAGTCGAGTACAATGTTTCTGGCAACATTATTAGTCCCACATCGGAAACGCAAAGCAGTGGGACTGAGAGGAAAGCAGTATAAATATAAGAGCCCATGAGCCACTGAAAATTCATCTTTGCGCTTGGGGCAATGATGCAGCTAGTGAGGTTTTAACCGAGGCGCGTCAATTGCTGGTTGAAAACTATTTCCAAACCCCCTCTCGGTCCATTCAGTTGGGCTCAGAGAATTTCTGGAAGGGCTTCCTTTAACAAAGGGTAAAGCCCTACAAATCATTTATTTTCTAAATATTTAGGTGTGGAGTCAGGGTCCTATCATCAAAATATGCATGGTCCTTTAAAAATATGGTTTACTAGAAGATTCTAATACCGGAGCATTTGTTGGGCTAATCCAATATACCCCAACAATAGTTATACCTCCTCTCCCATCCACCAATGACACCAATACTGACATGACACAGTTCTGTGCACATTTTGATATATATTATTGTATCCGTGCACATTTTGATATATCCCAGTGTGTATTAAGGTAGTGTGAAACTACAACTTTTTTAGACTCAATTATACAAAAATAAGGTAACTAGTTTTTTCTACCAAGTGGCACTACACATTCTTCTTTTTAGTTCCATGTCGGGGTGTGCATTCATTTCATTTGTTGGTTTTCTGAAAGTGTACTTAACCAAAAACCATCACTATAATCTCAAAATCATATTTGAACTTACCGTATTAATAATTTGGTTAATTTAGACTTGATCACAAATTGCATAACATTCAAAAATAGAAGGAAAAATAAAATAAAATTTAAATAACAATTCGAAACATTCGTACTAATAAAGAGTTGTGGTGTGTTATGAGAGGGAGGAGAATTTAGATTGGAGGGTTGTTATGGAGATAGCAGATATCTGTATCGCATGGCGGGTAAAGGCATGGACAAGGACATGACCCATACATTTTGGAATGTCCAATTTATGTTCGATGCGATATGGTCTACATTTTTGGAGTATCTGTATTTTTTAATGTAGATATAGGGTTAGGGTTGCGATTGGGCAATGTTGATAAATATGGAAGGCAGCCAGATCAATCAACTTGCTGCAATTAGAGCAGAAAGCGGGTTTGTCATGTTGATCATTAGTAGCACCTCTTGCCATGCAAGTAGATGATGGATATCACTTGTAACACATGCTGTGAGCAACCGATTAAACACTTGATATGCACCTTCACTTCACTTGAAGCAAGTGAGATCATAGCAACTCAGAGTTGCATGTTAAATTGTATTTTGTTTCCGGTTGAACCATCAAAGAGAGTGACAATGAAGTTGGTAATATCAAGTAGGAGGTGGGATCATGAATTGTAGACAATGAACCCTCAAAGCTGACATTACAGAACTATTATCCCAACCAAGGCACAAAATGGGTTCATCTTGGATCTAGGATATCTATTCAGTTTGTATTCTTTGTACAATAATTATACTAGTTGCTAGGCCCTCAAAGATGCGTTGGTTTCGTTCTCTTCTCTACAGACAATGAGAATATTATGTTTCTCTACAAGTGAGATATATTTGTATTTCTCTTGGCAATTGTATAAGAATAAGGGTGGGAAAAACACAGCTGAATGTCGAAGAATAAGGATGAGAAAGAAGGCCCAAATTCTTCCTTCGTTCTTGTAGGTCTTGGGAAAGAAAGAAAAAAGTTGTTGTAGGTCTTGGGAAAGAAAGAAAAAAATGGTTTCTCTTAAATTGGTTATGTATGAGAATCAATTTTCAATTTCTTCATATTTTTTCCTTATGACAAACAAAGTACAAGTGAAAATTAATTAATTTCTTCTATATTTGCCCCTCAATTCTTATCCATTTCAATGTAGAACTCCAGAAATCTTGTTATTTGTAAGCAAAAATCCTAGAGGACTCATGAGTTCTTAAATTTGAAAACTCTGTCATTAATAGCCGTTGGATTATATGCATCTCATCCTTTATGTTTTTTTGAGGACCTAAACAGAAAAAGTCAAGGAATTGTAAGGATCGATACTCTCAAATGTTTGTCCATTTCAGCATTAGCTTACATCCAAGTTGCAATAACCTAACTCTAAAAAACATTAATTATATTAGATGAATCATGAATAATCTTTTTGTCCTTATGGATTTGGTTGAATGGATATGTGTTTGTTGGGTTTGAGTTTGAAGAAAAAAAGAGTTGAATGACCAAGGGAGGTAGAGGGATACTATAAAAACATAATGAGAGAAGGTTTTGGGCATACCTTCTTTGGTTCCGGACAATTTCGAGGATATTGGTCCTTCTGCTCACAGTTGAAACACTTCACCCGTATATTTCGCTCGTTTTGCCTTGTGTGGAGTTTGGCATTATCCTTCTTAGCCTTCCCTTTTACATTTGAACATTCTTCCCTTTTGCAAAATCACAATTCTTTGAAATTTTAATTTATTCAATATTTATTCAAATGTAATGGAAGGATTCAAATCATTAACCTTGCCTCGTTTGGTTCACAAAATCACGAGGTTGGAAAAGGAATGTGATTACGTTCTTATGTTCGGGTGCTAAAAGAATTGAGGATGAAAGGAAATTGGTTCCCAAAATAGGGGCAAATGATTCCATCATCCAAGTAAAGAATCACTTTTCCACCTTAAAGTATTACTTTCCTTTCTAAATTCCTTAGCATTTCCAAACATGGGAAAGTAAAATCAATAGGAATTGTAATTTTCCAAAGGAAAGAAAATGCCAAGGCATTGATTTTCTTTCCATTCCTTTCCGCGAATCAAAGGATACCTTAAGGTACACATTTAAATGGACACAATTTCGGACTTTTGCATGTTAATATGTTTGGCCTCAAGTTCGAGCATCCGAATGACTAAGTAAACCTCATTGTTTGACGAATGGATCATATAATGTTTTCTAGACATGGTAGAGTCAAATATCGCTAGATCTTGGATCATGGCTGACACGTATCACATGTCTGATTTCGACTTGCGGTCAAGCCCAAGATAAAGAGTGCACACCATTTGAGTAATTTATATACCTCGACCTAAACTCTTCCCATGCTTGGTGGTAGCATAACCCACAAACTCTTCAATCATGTGGTCCAACAGCGTCAACAATACTGTGAATTGCATAGACTTATCCTTAATAGATCATTTTTGGTATACATCAGTGCCTAACCTACGATGAGCCATAGTGCCCTGCTCAAGATCGACCATTTCCTAACATAAAAAAGTCGAGCATGTTTTGCCTATTCAGTAGGTGTTAGATACTACGTCGCCAATTATCAAAGTTGGTGTTAGATACTATGTCGCCAATTATTAAAGTTTTTGTTGTGTAGCATCACTCTTTTGGTACACATAGTCACTACCGATTTAGCAACCTTCTCAATGATACATACATGGATTGTGCTAATTATCAATTTGAGTGTCATAATTTTCTTCACCCAATGTACTATTTTTTTCAAAATAAAACCGTTTTTTAAAGGAGTGAACCAGAACCAAGTGTTAATTGTTACTTGGAACAAAATCTCCCTTTCTCAAAAGATTGGAATCTTTAGAAAATCCTTCGTTTATAGAAAGGTTTGACTCTCGAATAGAGTCATGCACATGTTTTAGTTACCATAATCAGAACATATCCTTTGTCTTTGCATTTAAGAGAATATGCATATTACACAAATATGACATTAAAACCATTAAACTCTCCACTTGTGTCGGACTTCGCCGAGCTTACCTGTTGAATTAGCTCACTGGATACAAGATATGACTCAGACATTAAAACCACTTGTACCTTTTCCAATATGTTGAGTTTAAGGGTTCGTCATTCGGCTAGAGGGTCAATGCAAAAAATCTACCGTAGGTTTGGCTTAATGCCACAAGTGTCAACAGAGGCATGTTGTATTCATGATAACAAACATACCATATTTGTACATTTTTGTCACATACCGCAATTCGGCACCTACAAAAGAGTGTTAGTCTTGGATACAGCCCGTCCCATTTTCTCGTATCTTAGTCCAACCTCAAGCAATAGAAAACAATAGAGTCCAATGTCTATATTACAACATTTCCAACACAAACCCAAATAAAAGCAAATAAAATCCCATATTACATGAGGAAAGTGGAGGCTAGAAAATATCATGCTAAGTTGAGGGGATCCTTATGGTCAATATTAAACTAGGTTATCCTACAATTTTATAGATAAATCAATCCAACAAGTTTATTATTAGTCCTAATTAACTGGCGTTATACAAGTTAATAAATCAATGACTCTTCTGCTTGATGTTGGACATGCATCTAGGTTTAGGGAAGTCATTTAAGTCTCAACAATACAAAAAAGCTACGAATATTATAGTCTACAAAAAATATACAATACAACAATGCAAATACTAGGTCTCTTCTTGCATATGGATTATACCTTTGACGTACGGTGAACCGCTTTCTACTACTATCTCCTTCGTATGGTCGTTAATCATCCCATAATAAGGATGCTCCTTGTCACATCCCGCAACGGACTGTTGGAGTGGGTGGGGTTCCCAACCTATGTGGAGAAGACCTCGGAGTGCGACGAGCGCCATCCGATGTCGGAGAAGCTCGGGAAGTCAGAGTTGCTGCTGCTGCTGCTCCATGGGAGGTTCTGGAACAGGGGATCCGAGTTCGGGCCGAACTCGGTCCCATGGCGAGTTCGGGCCGAACTCGGTCTGGCTCCTCCAGAATGTTGGCGTGAGGTTCTGTTTGCTCGACACAGAGTTCTGGCCGAACTCTGTGTCGTCGGGGGCTGAAGCAGATTTTAGGATGAGTTTTCATCATTGGATCTAATCCAACGGTCCAGGTTTGTTACGGGATTAGGGAGTTATATTGGGATTTTCCAACCCTAATTGAGGGTGCATCATTATCGCAAAGGCAACACAACTTTGAGAGAGGAAGGAGGCAAGAGTGTCATTGCAACTTCGGAGAAGAAGACGGAGGATTGAAGGTCGCTATTCGAAGGAGATCGTGTTCGGGTAATCTCTACTCGTCGTTCTCGCTCTTCGTAGCCTTGTAATCATTGTTCTTATCTCTGAGTGTTGTGGGGATCTGATTTGGATCGGGAGGAGTTTGTAGAGGGTGTAATTCTTCTATTCCATTATTGGAGGCTTCTCAGGATTGGACTCCGATCGTCCCGTGGTTTTTCCCGTAAGGGTTTTCCACGTCAAAAATTCTCTGTGTCTGCGTGGATTGTTTTGTGTGGTTGTTTTTGGGTTCGTGTGTTGTATTGCTCGGTCCTATCGCAGGTACTCTCCAATTTGGGGAAAGGTTTCCGCGTTTCTTTCCCAACAGAGTGGTATCAGAGCCAGGTTCTGGAATTCAGAAGGAGTGTCAGTAGTTGACAGAGAAACCAGAGAGGAGAGATGGACGCGAAGCCGGTGCGCATGGTGAACCTGAACGGCACAAACTATCATTATTGGTGGAGCAAGATGAAGGATTTGCTATTTGTCAAGAAGCTGCATCTACCCGTGTTTGTATCCGAGAAGCCCAGTGATAAATCCGAGAAGGACTGGACATTCGAGCACATACAGGTGTGTGGGTACATACGGCAGTTTGTGGACGAGAACGTGTACAATCACGTTGCCAATATTGAGCACGCGAAGATGTTGTGGGATAAGCTGGAATCCTTGTATACGAAGAAGATCGGGGTAAACAAGTTGTTCCTGATCCGGACGATGATGGGTCTGCGATACAAGGATGGGGCATCTATTTTGGATCACTTGAGTGAGTTCCAGGGCGTGGTTGACCAGCTATCTTCTATGGGAGTCAAGTTCGACGACGAAGTTCAGGGACTATGGTTGCTGTATACATTGCCAGACTCATGGGAGACCGTACGAGTATCTATGATCGCTTCTGCTCCAGAGGGCGTAGTCAGTCTGAAGTTTGCCAAGAGCGGGGTGTTGAATGAAGAGATGCGGAGACGTTCTCAGTGCACTTCATCCACATCCCACCACTCAGAGGCACTTGTTTCAGAGAGCCGCGAAAGGGGCAAAAGCAGGGGTCCAGGTGGTGGCAGAGATAAGAGCAGGGGGAAGTCCAAAGGTCGGTACGAGGACTCGGAGTTTTACCATTGCGGTAAGAAGGGCCATATCAAGCGGAATTATTTCGCTTGGAAGAGAGAGAAGAAGGGCGACAAGGGGAAGCAAGAGGAGAACACTACAGTGGCGGCCTCGGTGCATAGAGGCGATGTGATCGTCGTAGGTGATGAGGTCATTACTAACCTCGCCTGCGATGACAATTCTTGGCTGGTGGACTCAGGAGCTTCAGCACATGTATCTCACAATAGGGCACTGTTTGCCACTTACACGACAGGAGACTGTGGCGTGTTGAAGATGGGCAACGGAGATGTGTCGAAGGCGGTTGCCGTTGGAGATGTGCATTTGAGAACGAAGACGGGTGCGGTTCTTGTTCTCAAGGATGTTCGTCATGTCCCTGATATCCGTTTCAACCTGGTGTCGGTTGGAAGGTTAGATGACGAGGGATTCTTCAGTCTCTTCGGGAACAGTCAGTAGAAGCTTTCCTGGGGTTCGATGGTGATTGCCAGAGGAAGCAAGAAGTCCGGTCTCTACTATATGGAGGGGAGCGCAGAGGGGGCACAGGAGGTGAACGCAGTCAGTAATGCGTCTACCGAGTTGTGGCACAGGCGGCTCGGCCATATCAGCGAGAAGGGGATGAGCTACTTGGTGAACAGGAAAGTGATTCCGGGGCTCAAGTCTACAAAGTTGGAGAAGTGCACGCACTGTTTAGCTGGGAAGCAAAATAGGGTGTCTTTCCAAAGTCACCCAAGTTCGAGGAAGCCGGCGTTGCTCGAGTTGATTCACTCGGATGTCTGCGGTCCTATGAAGGTAAAATCTCTTGGTGGTGCTTCTTACTTTGTAACTTTTATTGATGACTGTTCCAGGAAGGTTTGGGTCTATGCCTTAAAGACCAAGGATCAGGTGCTGCCTACTTTTAAGGAGTTTCAGGCCTCTGTTGAAAGGGAGACGGGCAAGAAGTTGTTGTGTGTTCGGTCCGACAATGACGGCGAATACATCGGTCCCTTTGATGCATATTGCAAAAAGCAAGGGATACGACACCAGAAGACTCCGCCAAAGACACCTCAGCTCAATGGTGTAGCGGAGCACATGAACAGGACACTGATGGAGAGGGTGCGGTGTTTGCTGTCAGAAGCAAACTTGCCGGGCAGTTATTGGGGTGAGGCTCTTCTCACAGCTGCTTATATTATTAATTTGTCCCCTAGTGCTTCTTTGCAGGGTGATGTGCCTGATAAAGTATGGTACGGCAAAGAGCCGTCATACAATCACCTGCGGGCGTTTGGTTGTAAAGCCTTCGTGCATGTATCGAAGGACGAGAGGACCAAACTTGAGCCGAAGATGAGACGATGCGTCTTTGTCGGCTACGGTCGGGATGAGTTTGGCTATAGACTCTACGACCCAGTGGAAGGAAAGCTCTACAGAAGCAGGGACATGGTGTTCGTCGAGGATCAGACCATGACCAATACTCAGGATTCCGAGACGCCTTCTGAGGCTGAGAAATTGCCTGAGTTAGAGTCATTTCGCTTCGAGCAGTTTCCAGAGGACATCGCAGAGGATCCAGTTATGGGGGAGCCGGTACATGGAGTTGCTCCCAACCTTGATCATTAGCCTGCTGATGGTGGTCAGGGTGTCCCTCAGGAGAATGAGCATGCCAGAGAGGTAGTTCCTGAAGGGAAGGAGGCTGTCGGTATACAGTCAGCACCAGTGGCTCCTCTGAGAAGGAGTGACAGGGATCGTCGACCATCTACAAGATACTCACCAGATGAGTATGTGCTATTGACTGACGGGGGAGAGCCCAAAAGTTTCGTAGAGGCTATGGAAGACGAACACAGACAGGAGTGGATGGTGGCTATGCAGGAGGAGATGAGTTCCTTGCACACCAATTCCACTTATGATCTGGTACGATTGCCAAAGGGCAAGAAGGCTTTGAAGAATCGATGGGTGTTCAGAGTGAAGCAGACGGAAGATGCTACTCGCCCTCGATACAAAGCGAGGCTGGTAGTCAAAGGCTACGGTCAGCGGAAAGGCGTAGATTATGATGAGATCTTTTTGCCTGTCGTCAAGCATTCGTCTATTCGGGTGGTGCTAGCATTAGCAGCCAGTCTCAACTTGGAGGTCGAGCAGATGGACGTGAAGACGGCATTCCTCCACGGTGATCTTGAGGAGGAGTTGTACATGGAGCAGCCAGAGGGATTCTGTGAGAAGGGCAAGTCACATTTGGTCTGCCGGTTGAGGAAGAGCTTGTATGGTCTGAAGTAGGCTCCGAGACAGTGGTACAGGAAGTTCGAGTCGTTTATGGGGGATCATGGTTATGCACGGACGACGTCGGATCATTGTTCATTTGTGAGGTATTTTGCCGATGATGATTTCATCATTTTGTTGCTCTATGTTGATGATATGCTATTAGTGGGTCGGAATGCCACTAGGATAGCGGAATTGAAGCGCCAGCTGGGCACGACCTTCTCTATGAAGGATTTAGGCGCAATGAAGACTATTCTTCGGATGGAGATCAGCCGAGAGAGAGAGTCCAAGCTGCTACACTTGTCCCAAAAGAAGTACATTCACCGGGTACTTCAGCGTTTCGGGATGGACGGATCGAAGAAAGTGAGTTCCCCCCTCGCGGCTCACTTTAAGCTCACTGAGGAACAGTGTCCATATACCGAGGACGAAAAGGAAGATATGGAGCGGGTTCCATATGCTTCAGCTGTGGGAAGCCTTATGTATGCCATGGTGTGTACGAGGCCAGATATTGCTCATGCAGTTGGTACGGTTAGCAGGTATCTTTCAAATCCTGGAAGGGTACATTGGAGTGCGGTCAAGTGGATTCTACGATATCTTCAGGGCACTGCTGGTTGGAGACTTTCCTTTGGTGGTGACGAGCCGAAGCTGGTTGGGTATACCGACGCTGATATGGCTGGAGATGTAGACACGAGGCGATCGACTTCGGGCTACGTGATGATGTTTGTAGGAGGAGCAGTGTCATGGCAGTCGCGGTTGCAGAAGTATGTTGCCTTGTCGACGACTGAGGCGAAATACATTGCGACGACGGAGGCTTGCAAGGAGCTGTTGTGGATGAAGAAGCTGTTGCAGGAAATGGGACTGAAGCAAGAGCAGTATATTTTGCTTTGCGACAGTCAGAGTGCTATCCACCTTATAAAGAATCAGATGTTTCATAGCCGGTCCAAGCACATCGAGACTCGATATCATTGGATACGGGATGTGGTTGAGAAGAAGGACGCGGAGCTTGAGAAGGTTCATACAGATAACAACGGAGCTGATATGTTCATGAAGATTCTACCAAGGGGGAAGTTTGAGTACTGCAGGCAGGTCGTCGGGATGACGACATCCTCTCCATAGTTGTGAAGGGGGAGATTTGTTGGAGTGGGTGGGGTTCCGAACCTATGTGGAGAAGACCTCGGAGTGCGACGAGCGCCATCCGATGTCGGAGAAGCTCGGGAAGTCGGAGTTGCTGCTGCTGCTGCTCCATGGGAGGTTCTGGAACAGGTGATCCGAGTTCGGGCCGAACTCGGTCCCATGGCGAGTTTGGGCCGAACTCAGTCTGGCTCCTCCAGAATGTTGGCATGAGGTTCTGTTTGCTCGACACAGAGTTCTGGCCGAACTCTGTGTCGTCGGGGGCTGAAGCGGATTTTAGGATGAGTTTTCATCATTGGATCTAATCCAACGGTCCAGGTTTGCTGCAGGATTAGGGAGTTATATTGGGATTTCCCAACCCTAATTGAGGGTGCATCATTATCGCAAAGGCAACACAACTTTGAGAGAGGAAGGAGGCAAGAGTGCCATTGCAACTTCGGAGAAGAAGACGGAGGATTGAAGGTCGCTATTCGAAGGAGATCGTGTTCGGGTAATCTCTACTCGTCGTTCTCGCTCTTCGTAGCCTTGTAATCATTGTTCTTATCTCTGAGTGTTGTGGGGATCCGATTTGGATCGGGAGGAGTTTGTAGAGGGTGTAATTCTTCTATTCCATTAGTGGAGGCTTCTCAGGGTTGGACTCCGATCGTCCCGTGGTTTTTCCCGCAAGGGTTTTCCACGTCAAAAATTCTCTGTGTCTGCGTAGATTGTTTTATGGTTGTTTTTGGGTTCGTGCGTTGTATTGCTCGGTCCTCTCGCAGGTACTCTCCGGTTTGGGGAAAGGTTTCCGCGTTTCTTTCCCGACACGGACCTCCCTAAAGAGGAGGAAAAGAGGAATATCTTTGGAGGTAGGTTATATGAAACAGGAATTTGGGCTCTCCATATAACAGCATCTCCCTGTTTATGAATAGGTAATAGGTGCACCCTAATACGGATGCACATGTCAAATTGGACCCGTCCCATGCGTTCGACCAACTAAGGCCGAATCAAACCATACCGATATGATTTACGATTTGATCCAATGCCAATAATCCACATGTTCTTCTTCTTTTCCAATCGCCATCTTCTTTAGCTTTCCACATCCCCAAAAATCCATATCTACCACCTTGTCTCTAAATCCTAATTCACAGCTACCATTTCTTCCTCCCCTCTAGCGCATGATACTCTTATCCCTTGACTAGCTCCCCTTTCTATAAGGATGACCCTTCATGCACCCTCACCATCCTCTATAATCCCAATTAGGATTTAGGTGACGAGGGATGTAGGTTTTTGATCACCAAGGGAAGGATGATCCTAAAATCTATAAAGTTAGAAAAATGGGTTAACATAAAGAAGTAGACAATCACTAGAAAGTTGAAAGTACCAAAGTGAAATAGGAAAGTGAAGAAATTAAAATCTAAAAATATTTAAGTAAAAGATAACCTAAACTCCTATTGTTGTAACCATTGCTTATCTTTTTTGTTATAGCAATTGAACTGGACATTGTTGAAAGTAGGCAAGCCTCTTTCAATGTTTGATAAATAATAAACCTGTCTAAAAGTAGAAGTTCAATTATGAAAGGATTTTCGATGTTGTAATTTTTTTTACTCTTCTCCATATCCAAATTCTAAGAAAAATATGGACTTTCAATCATTTTAAATTTTTGAATAGATAAGGACAATGCAAATGAATCACTTTCGCACGGTGTTTACCAAAGTCTAAATGGACTTTTGCATCACCACTTTCTGAAAAGTACATTTTATTTCAAGATAAATTTGCAGTTCTCACCTTGACCGTCAACTTTCCAGGAAGCAACCATGCCCATGCCCACATTTTTCTTGTGAAATTGATGCAAGACAGATTAATACACACATTTATGTAAATAAAACACCCTAATGAAGAAAGCAGTTGTCGTTGTAGTATAGTGGTGAGTATTCCCGCCTGTCACGCGGGTGACCCGGGTTCGATCCCCGGCAACTGCGTTTTTATTTTTTCTTTAGAATTAATTTTTCTTTACAGTTTTGATTCAATCGAACAGAAAAGGGATAATCTTTATATTTGAATCTCCAGCTTTTTAAAATTTCCACTCTATCTTTAAAAAAAAAAAAAATTCCCAATTCCATTTTGTCTTTAGAAAAATACCACTCTAAATTAAGGGGAACAAAAATACATAAAGGACTATGGATATTAGAGGATTTGTATTAATTAAACAAGGAAAAAAATAGCAGTAAAAATATGGTTTGTGATAACAAATTTGATATTCTTTTTTGTGGCAAAAGATTATGCTTTGATTGAGAATGCAGTAGTAAAGAGTATCATTTGTGTGCACACAAGCAATTCCCTTCGGTACCATACCGTGTTTATTGATTCATGTGTCATGTTTACTGGAGTTACAAAGTGTAATAGATCGAGTTACTGGAATAATGCAAATATTTAACCCCTCGTTAAACTACAGAGTTTTTGTACGATGGTGGTAAAATAGCATAACACATATACATTGTATGAATACATGACTCTCAACCCTCACTATTTTTAAAGTTTCTGTGTAGTGGTACCGACTTAAAAGAGCCTTCTACTTACACGCAAGTTTGATTGTTGCATGTTGGCAGGCTGGTATAGAAGGACTGGGTTTTGCGCCAAAGAAAGATGGATCCTGGAAATGTGAAGGGCCTTCTTTGTCTCTGCTTTTGTTTACAATACAAGACAAGAGCTTGTAACTTTGACTTGACTCAATGATGTTAATTGGTATTATATGTCGAAAAAAAAAATTTAGTGTTATTATCATCAACCTCAAATGTTTTACGAAATTATTGTACAAGACTGATTGGTCCCAGACCCGGCTCCAGGGGGAGGTAGGCTAGGCGCAGGCCTAGGGCCTCCTCCCCCCCAAGGGGCCTCCAAAGTCTGTTGGCTCTAGCTAGTATGGATATGGTCAAGAGAATGAAGGCTAAAAAAAAAAAAACTAAGGATGGCTTCAGCTCAGGCGGGCCCACTAGAAGCCACTGTGCCAATTGGCAATTAATGCATTAAAACCTATCCCCTTGGAAGAGGAAACATCAAACATGCAGTTAAGCATTCCTCCATCAAACCCGTCCTTTCCGCCCAAAAAATTGCTCAACGAAAAAAAAAAGAACGAAAGGGAAACAACAAACTTGAAGATTTTTTGAAACATGAAGATGATTCTGATATTGATGCACCTGAATTATTTTCAGAATTACAGTTGTTGAGAAAATCATTACTGGAGTGGTTAACCAAACCAATTGAAGTGTTGGAGTATATCAAAAATTTGCGTCTTGGTTTTGCTTGGATAGCTTATAGAATAATATTGACTATACCAGTTACAGTAGCTACTGTCGAAAGAAGTTTCTCCAAGCTGAAGTTGATAAAAAACTACCTCCGATCAACTATGTCACAAGATAGATTGAACGGTTTGGCCATGTTGTCTATTGAGAAAAAAATGACAGCTAAACTTGATCACAATGATTTATTTGACAATTTTGCACATGAAAAGGCGAGAAGAGTATGAACTTTTACTTTTTAGATTTAGTTTAGTTATTTGGTTTCATTTTTTTAAAAAAATTGGAGGTCGACGTTGCTTAATATATTGAATCTTGATGAAAATTTGTGTATTCAAGGACTAACTATATCATAATTTGGATTTATTGGATTTGTTGAATTAATAAAAATAATTATATAGAAGGATAAGGGCCTAATTTATAGGACTTGTCTAGGGCCTACAAAATGCTGAAGCCGGCCCTGATTGGTCCGAAAAATGTAGAGGGCCTTCTTGCTCTCTGCTTTTGTTTACATGATGACAGCTTTCCTAACTTATTTGTACAAGGACATGGTCTGTCTCATTGATGTTATTTGGTATTATATGGTATTATATATTGTTTCTCTCTTAAAAGTGCTTTTTGTTTGTTTAGTGAACCATACGATGCTCATTGATGCTTCAAAACTGACATTTGAAGAAGTGATCGTTCTATTGGCATAGTGCTAATTAGATCAGAGTCTTCTTATGTTTATAGAACTTGAAGTAAGATTTTTAGCAGTAAGCATTCTGCTCTCCTATCATGTATTGCTTTCCCACACTTCTTCTCTGAGATTTAAGAGTTTAATCCTTGGTGGCTGCAGCAAACAAAGCGGAACAAAAAACAACCCATTTTGCTAAGTCATCTTCTTGAATCTCTCTCGCCATTCCCACTGTAAAGGAGTAAAAGCAAAGTCGTTATGTACAATGTTTCTGGAAACATTATTAGTCCCACATCGGAAAAGCAAAGCAGTCAGAGTGAGAGAAAAGTGGTATAAATATAAGAGACCATAAGCCACTGAAAACTCATCTTTGCGCTTGGGGCAATGACGCAGCAAGTGAGGTTTTAACCGAGGCGCGTCAATTGCTGGTTGAAAACTATTTCCAAACCCCCTCTTGGTCCTTTCAGTTGGGTCTAGAGAATTTCTGGAAGGGCTCCCTCTAACAAAGGGTAAAGCCCTAAAAATCATTTATTTTCTAAATTTTTATTCATTGTGTCAGGGTTCTAAATCAAAATAGGCCAGTTCCTTTAAAAACATGGTTTGTCTCAGTCTACATGAATTTTTTACTGATGATGCATAGTTACTAGAAGATTATATTACAGGAGCATTTGTGGGGCTGATCCAATATACTCCAACAATAGTTATATATCCTTGGTCAGCCCCAATGTTCCCTGGGAATTTCGTTCTCCCATCCCGCACTGACACCAATACTGACACCCGCACTGACACCAATACTGACACGACACCGTTCTGTGAAACTGCAACTTTTGTAGACTCAATTATACAAAAATAAGGTGACCAGTTTTTTCAACCAAGTGGCACTACACATCCTACTTAACGACAAACCATCACTATAATCTCAAAATCATATTTGAACTAACCATATTAATAATTTGGATAATTTAGACTTGATCCCAAATTGTATAAAATCACGTAGTAGATATTTGTATCGCACGGCGGGTAAAGGCACGGACAAGGACACGGCACATACATTTTGGAATGTCCAAGTTATGTTCGATACGATATGGTCTACGTACATTTTTGGAGTATTTGTATTTTCTAATGTAGATATAGCGTTAGGGTTGGGATTGGGCAAGGCTGACAAATATGGAAGGCAGCCAGCTCAATCAACTTGCTGCAATTCGAGTTGAAAGCGGGTCTGTCATGTTGGTAGAGTCTTGGTTTCCTGCTATGTTAGATGTGGATCATTAGTGGCACCTCTTGCCAAGCAAGTAGATAATGGATATCACTTGTACACATGCTGTGAGCAGCCGATCAAACACTTGGATTGCGCTCAGCACGCCAACTTATCTATATGAAAGGCCACTGGCACGACAAGCCATCGTGGACATAGTTCAGGTAGGCGGCGGGTCCTTCCATGCAAGGTAGCTAGCCCCATGGAAAGCCCCCGACTACCCACGAGGTACAATTCAGCGTTGCTATAACGTCTTCCCCTAGGTCGACTGGGCCCGGTACCCCGGCGTAATACCAGTCGAGAAAGAAATCCTTGTCGACAAGTTGTCCAATGACCACGCACCTACGAGACGTCTAGACTCACGTAAATGCGTGGTCTAATTTTACGGTACGACTGGAACTATACTTAGCATCTCGTGCTCTAAACCACACTTTGCATAACGTGCATCGGAACCGTGAGACTTCCAACCGAGGGACCACCTCATACTTTGAAAATGTGCATAGGAACCGTGAGACTCCCAAACGAGGGACCGCCTCAGCGACAAACGGTCGCGTGAACTTACTTCTTTGAAACCGAGGGAACGACTACTACATAGCCTTCCAACTTAAATTGAACAAAACGTGTTCCTTAAGTGCCATAGACCATGGCTAACTTTTTATCGTGCCGACCGTGGCTCGTGCCTTAAACTGACTTACGTTCTGTGCAGCACTATCGTCCAAGTCATACTTTATATGACGGGCCTTGAGATCGTGGGACTAAGTGGCTAAACAATTGCAAAAAATGAGACAGTGCTTGCTATGACTTCGATAGCCCAGCATTACCTTGCCTAACTTAATTGAGCCTACAACTTAACTCGTGAGACGAGCAAAGGCTATGCCAAGTCTTGTATTGTGGAAGCGTGCATGCTTAATCGAGCATTTACACAGACGACGCCTATGACTTAGGCTAACTCATAGTTTGTGTCGAATATCAACTTTTCTTCTCCCAAGCCACGGGACGAAGGGACGAGTGTCATTTTCAAAGCACGCCGTGCACCAACTCTAAGCCAACCGTTGGACCTTTCCATATTCTGACTCCATTTGATCCGTCGGGATTATTTCCTTATCTATGTGGATTTGTTTCTTTTATTGTCAAGCCTACTTGTGCACTTAAAAACATTCGATTTATTATGTGAAGGCTAAGATGAGGCAAGTTCACCAAAACTACCCCACCTGAGCGAGGAGTCGCCTCGACCGAGCGGGCCTTCAAGCAGCCGTTGCAAGGCTAAGTTCGAACACCGTCGACGTTTCGATTCCTCCGATTGACTGAGCGGGACGGGACACTACAACCATAAGGACAAAAAGATTATTCCTGATTCATCTAATATGGTTAATGTTTTATAGAGTTAGGTTATTGCAACTTGGATATAAGCTAATGCTGAAATGGTCAAACATTTGAGAGTATCCTTACAATCTCTTGACTTTTTCAGTTTAGGTCCTTGAAAAAAATACAAAGGATGAGATGCATGTAATCCAACGGCTATTAATGACCGAGTTTTTTAATTTTAAGAACTCATGAGTCCTCTAGGATTTTTGCTTACAAATAACAAGATTTCCGGAGTTCTCTAATGAAATGGACAAGAATTGAGGGGCTAATATAGAAGAAATAAATAAATTTTCACTTGTACTTTGTTTGTCATAATTAGGAAAACATATGAACAAATTATTCTCATATATAACCAATTTAAGAGAAACCATTTTTTTTTCTTTTCCAAGACCTACAACAATGAAGGAAGAATTTGGGACTTCTTTCTCACCCTTATTCTTCGACATTCACCTGTGTTTTTCCCACCCTTATACAATTGTCAAGAGAAGACAAATTCTCAACAAATATATCTCACTTGTAGAGAAACATAATATCCATGAAATATATCATCTACTTCCTAAAGTGACCTGAATTTGAATGTGAACCCACAATTTGCCTGAAAAATGTTTTCTAATTTCTGCAACTAACAAACTCAATATTTAATTCAGAAGGTTGTGTATACCCTACAAAACCCCAAGATAAAAGAAAGAAAAAATGTTCTGTATTTCTTCATCCCCGACCTCATTGCTAGGGAAAAAAGGAACAAAATTGAGTTTAAAATAAGTACAATGATCAATAACGAAAACTTTCGACAATTGACAACTTGGTAGGAAAAAAACTAGTTATCTTATTTTTGTATTGTGATGGTTTGTGGTTTAGTAGAATGTGTAGTGCCACTTGGTAGAAAAAAAAAACTAGTTACCTTATTTTTGTATAACTCATGAGTCTACAAAAGTTGCAGTTTCACATTCCCTTAAGACATCAAAATGTGCACAGTACAGTAATATATATCAAAATGTGCACAGAACTGTGTCGTGTCAATATTGGCGTTTGCTGGATGGGAGAGGAGGGAATTCCCAGGGAACATTGGGGCTGACCAAGGATATATTACTTTTGTTGGAGTATATTGGATCAGCCCAACAAATGCTCCGGTAGTATAATCTTCTAGTAACTATGCATCATCAGTGAAAAACTATGTAGACTGAGATGAACCATCTCTACTATTATAAAGGTACTATTATAAAGGGGACTTCAAAACGGCTCATGAGCCGTCTAAGCCGTTAAACTAACTACATAATATTATCTAACTAAACACATCCATAATTTAAAAAATAAGCATAACAAATCATATTAAAATATATTTAAATTTTATTTAAATATTCTAATATAATTTAAATTTTTATATACTTTATTAATATTATCACTGATTTTTTTTATAGTGAAGATGACTAGTGTCTTTAAATTTTTAAAGGACCTAGCCTATTAAATTTTTAAAGGACCTAGCCTATTTTGATGATAGAACCCTGACACAATACTAAAAATTTGGGAAATAAATGATTTGTAGGGCTTTACCCTTTGTTAGAGGGAGCCCTTCCAGAAATTCTCTAGGCCCAACTGAATGGACCAAGAGGGGGTTTGGAAATAGTTTTCAACCAGCAATTGACGCACCTCGGTTAAAACCTCACTAGCTGCGTCATTGCCCCAAGCGCAAAGATGAGCTTTCAGTGGTTCATGGGCCCTCTTTTTATACTGCTTTCCTCTCACTCCCACTTCATTGCTATTCCGATGTGGGACTAACAATGTTTGCAGAAACATTGTACATAAGGACTTTGCTTTACTCCTTTACAGTCGGAATGGAGAAAGGTATTCAAGAATAAGGCTGAGCAAAATGGATTGTTTTTTCTTCAGCTTTGTTTGCTGCAGTCACCAAGGATTAAACTTATAACTCTTAAGGATAGATGGATAGATTACATACAAATTTAATAATAACACTCTTAAATCTCAGAGAATCAGTGGGAACATGATAATAGAGTAGAATCCATGGGATAGAAATCTTACTTCATGTTCTGCAAACATAAGAAGACTATGGCATAAAAAAATGAAAAAAGAAAAGGAGACTATGATCTAATTAGCACTATGCCAATAGAACGATCACTTCTTCAAATGTAAGGTTTGAAGCATCAATGAGGAGGATTGTATGGTTCATTTCCAGCTGCAGCTTTGATTCCGAACTATACAATGCCAAATAACATCATTGGGTCAGACCTTGTCCTTGTACAAGTCAAGTCGAAGTTACAAGCTCTTCTCTTGTAAACAAAAGCAGAGAGACGAAGAAGGCCCTTCACATTTCCAGGATCCGTCTTTGGCAGAACCCAGTCCTTGTGTACCAGCCTTGCCAGCATGCAACAATCAAACTTGCGTCAAACCACATTGCTATTACTGCTCTTGACAGTTGATCTAGTGAATTGTCGACACCAGTTTAGGATGTATATCTATACTAAATCAAACTGAATTATTGACATTATCATCCGATCATATCTCATGACTGCCGTAAGTAGAAGGTTTTTTAAGTCCCGACGACTACACCAAAATTCTAAAGTAGTAAGAGTTGAGGGACATATATTTATGATGTTCTAACATCCCTACAGGTCGAATGCTCATTTCTTAGGTAAAAAGCTAAATTCGTGCAATGGTAATCTCAAATCTGAGGTATGCTATTTTACCACGTGAGTGCCCCCACCTCTGCACCAAAACTCTAGAGTTTAATGAGAGCTGAGGTTAAATATTTACATTAAGCTAACAAGGTAACCCTATTACACCTTGCAAGTTTCAACTCCAGTAAGCATGACACATGAATCAATTAACGTGATACGGTTTCAAAGAGAATTGCTTGTGTGCACTCAAATTGCCACAAAAAAGGATATCAAATTTTTTTAATCAAAATCCTCCAATATCCATGAGTCCTTTTAAAGATAAAATAAAAGGATATCAAATTCCTTTATTTTTTTGTTCCCCTTAATTTAAGGTGGGATTTTTTTTTTTAAGATACAGAGGAAACTTTAAAGAAATAGACATTCGAATCTATTCTACTATATAATAGGAAAACTTAGATGGTGAAACTTTTGAATTCTGAAAATACCCTTACATACTTATACTAATTAAAAATAGTTCATTAATTTTAATAAGAACATCTTAGTAATTAGGAAGACTATCCTTTGGTCTTCCTAAAGAGTCTTCCTAAACTAATTAAGAAATGTTAAAATACGTGCAAGGCACGTGCACATATGCTAGTATAAATAATAGGATTATCCGTTAATAATTCTCTTTAATTTAAGTGCATGTTACATAATGGTTGACCAGTAATGATACATAAAGAAGGAATAGGTTATGCTGCAGTCTACAGACTTACTTACTGGTCATTGATTTTCTTCAAAAAGGACAAATTGCATTCTGATTTCTGAGTAAAATAATTATTTGAAGTTGTATATTTCGGGATTTCAGATGTGATGGAGATGGCACCTGCGCCTGGCCTGCGAATTTTGGCTCTACGTCCGGTCTTGTGTTGTATATGTCTGAGAGCTAGACGAGATTTTCGGGGTTTGGTTATGTGATAGAAATGAACATTAGTTAGGTTCATCAAAGAAATCAAGACTTCTTTTTGTTGTTGTTCTGAATTTCAAGCATTCGTCCTTCTTCTTTCTCATGGCATACCTCCGAAGAAAAATAATCAGGGACTTGATGATAGTAGTAAAAAATGTCTCACCTCCTTGTTCTTTTGATCACCAAGGGAAGGATGATCCTGAAATGTGTAAAGTTAGAAAAATGGGTTAACATAAAGAAGTAGACAATCACTAGAAAGTTGGAAGTACCCAAGTGAATAGGAAAGTGAAGAACTTAAAATCTAAAAATATTTAAGTAAAAGATAACCTAAAACTTTTATTGTTGTTACCGTTACTCATAATTTTCTTATAACAATTGAACTAGACATTGTTGAATGTAGGAATTTAAAAACCTCTTTCAATGTTTGATAAATAACTAACCTGTCTAAAAGTCGAAGTTCAACTATGAGAGGATTGTCGATGTTATAATTTTTTTACTCTTCTCCATATCCAAATTCTAAGGAAAAAAAATATGGACTTTCGATAGTTTTAAATTTTTGAATAGATAACGACAATTCAAATGAATCACTTTCGCACAGTGTTTAATAAACCCATTTTTGCATCACCACTTTCCGAGGAGTGGATTTTATTTCAAGATAAATTTGCGGTTCTCACCTTGATCGTCAACTTTCAAGGAAACAACCATGCCCATGCCCTCATTTGTGGTGAACTTGATGCAAGACAGATTTTACACATTTGTTTTAATATATCTAAAGCCAAACCGGACAAAGAACATAGTTGTTGTTGTAGTATAGTGGTGAGTATTCCCGCCTGTCACGCGGGTGACCTGGGTTCGATCCCCGGCAATGGCGTTCATTAATATATTTATTTGAACTTCTTAATTTTTTTTAGAATTTGTCAATTTTTTCTTTAGAATTAATTTTTTACAGTTTTGATTATACCAAACAGAAAAGGGATAATCCCACATTTATATTCGAATCTCCACTTTTATAAAATTTACACTTTATCCTTAAAAAAACCCAATCCCATTTTATCTTTTAAAAAAATACCACTCTAAATTAAGGGGAACAAAAATAGATAAAGGATTCATGGATATTAGAGGATTTGGATTAAAAAAAAATAGCAGTAAAAATATGGTTTGTGATAACAAATTTGATATTCTTTTTTGTGGCAAAAAGATTATGCTTTGATTGACAGTGCAGTAGTAAAGAGTATAATTTGAGTGCACACAAGCAATTCCCTTCGGTACCATACTGTGTTTATTGATTCATGTCATGTTTACTGGAGTTACAAAGTGTAATAGAGTTACTGGAATAATGCAAATATTTAACTTCATCCCTCCTTAAACTATAGAGTTTTGGTGCGATGGTGGTAAAATAGCATAACACATATACAGTTGCATGAAATAAATATATGACTCTCAACTCTCACTATTTTTAGAGTTTGTGTGTAGTGGTACCGACTTAAAAGATCCTTCTACTGATCGGATGATAATGTCTCTAAATTCGACTCGGTTTATAAGTATGGATATACATCCTAAATTGGTGTCGACAATTCACTGGATCTGTTAGGAGCAGTAGTAGCAATGTGGTTTGACGCAAGTTTGATTGTTGCGTACTGGCAGGCTGGTATAGAAGGACTGGGTTTTGCGCTAATGAAAGACGGATCTTGGAAATATGAAGGGCCTTCTTTGTCTCTGCTTTTGTTTACAAGACGAGCTTGTAACTTCGACTTGACTCAATGATGTTATTTGGTTCTATTGTGCGCTAGAATTAGCTCCAGTGCTTGAGTTCATAGACCTTAAAACAATCTTTGCTAATATTCTCATGTCTGGAAAAAAAATCAGTGTTACTTTATTTATCATCAACCTCAAATGTTTTGTGAAATTATTGTACAAGACTGATTGGTCCGGAAAATGCAGAGGGCCTTCTTGCTCTCTGCTTTTGTTTACATGATGACTGCTTTCCTAACTTATTTGTACAAGGACATGGTCTGTCTCATTGATGTTATCTGGTATTATATAGTATTGTAGATTGTTTCTCTCTTAAAAGTGTTTTTGTTTGTTTAGTGAACCATACAATCCTCCTCTTTGATGCTTCAAACCTGACATTTGAAGAAGTGATTGTTCTATTGGCATAGTGCTAATTAGATCATAGTCTTCTTATGTTTGCAGAACACGAAGTAAGATTTTTATCCTAAGCATCACTACAACAAAAAACCCTTTTAATGACGGCTAAAAAGCGTCATTAATGACAAACTATGACGCTTTTTTTTCACAGCAACCGTTATGAAAACGGGTGTTATAAATGTTTTTTAAAAGCGTCATAAAATAACCGTCATGAATAGTTTCTATAAAAGCGTTATGAATAGTTAATATATAGTGCACAATTCAGAACAATTTTAAAACGTCATGAATAGATAATATGTATAGGCTCAATGTAGCACATTTATAACACTTTATACTATTCAAATTAGCATATTTATAATGCTCTATACTGCACACTATATATTACATTCCAAAAACTTAACATTATATATCACCATCTTTATTACATTTCTCAAAATAGAGTACATATCAACATCTTCATTACATTGAATATCCAAATACAGAATGTACCCAAAAAATAGGAATAAATCTCTCTTTTGCTAACCAAATTATTAGAAATATTTACTTAAGTAGATTCTGACCATGGATCTTCTCTCTGCCATCTTTTGAAGATATCGGGAGTCCCAAAGAGAAGTAGTGTCGCAGCTGAGCGACGACTTGGTGCTGCTGCAGCCGGCGCCGTCGTGGGAGAGCCTCATCCTCTGATCCCTTACTCTCGCCTGAACCCTCATGCACCTCAGCGTCACGTTCGCCTGCCTCCTTACGTTGTCCCCTCGCACCAGTGCCTGCAGCTTCACCAGCCCCTTCAGAGCTCTCAGCGCCCTCCTCGCCTTTTCAAGTTAGATGTTATCAAATCCTCACCCCACCTATATCCACAATTTAGATGTTATCAAGTCAGAACCAGGTATAAATGACACATTATATTTGAAAGACCGGAAACTGGAAAGAAAAAAAAACTTTAAGTCACTACAAAATTCAAGAGAAAAAAACACAGGTTCAAGTGAATTTCAGAAAACCCAGAAGCCAAAACTTTCATAAATGGAAAAAAGTTTATAGAACTCTAAGTGCTCATGTCAAGAATTCCTCTGCTACGTGAAGTCCTCAGACAACTTTCAGAATGAAGCATGCATTAACATTTTCTAATTTGTACTTCTTTTGCAGCTGTAAGTAGAACCTTCTTTCTTTGCACTACAACAAAAAACCTAACTGTACAATACATTTTTATTTATCTCCTTCAGAATGTTAATGAACTACTATATTAGTAATTTTGCATCATACAAAAAAATGCTAAATATTAACGTATGTAAAAATAAACAAAAGAAGAAGAAGTAGACATACAGCCTCAATCCAGTGCTGGAAAGCTAGCGTCAGCACTTTAGAATCCTTGGACAAACCCTGGCCAACCTGTAAAACTTGCAAAGATAAACTTTTTTTTGAAGAGAACGGGTTGTAAATTCCAAAAAATATCATGTGCAAAAGTAATTGTGAGTGCACATTCGTCTTACCCTTGGCTTCACCACAATTCTTTGCTGGTGGTATATTATGAGGGTGCACTGTGCAAATCTTGTGGATCTGCTCTCTAGCCTTATTGAACTTTAAACCTTGAATCTAAGTACCTAGCTATTTCAGTCAAATGCATATGCCAGAAGTGCTTGATTACTAGTATAAAAATAAAGCTAGTTCAGGTCTAATTTTTTAACCACTCAAAAGCACTTGAAAAATGGAAAGGATATTTCTTTTTCAAAGTCAGAAAAATCATCACTATTGTCATCAACCCTACATGTTCGTGCCAAATTCCTCGCAAAGTTAGTTACAGGTATGAGAGGGACATGCCTGCCATAAAGCCTAGCTAGTCTAGTTGAATCAGAATATAACTACCTGAAACTAGTGAACAAAACCCTCCAAAGTGGATCAGTTTGGCCTGCATGTCATCTTAATAGTACTAGAAATGTTAATTTGTTCACCTTTTTCCGAAAGTTATGTGACAAAAAGGAAGAAATCAATATAATTAAGGGTCGACCTGAGCAGATTTGTATGCCACTATGTATGAAAAGATTCAAACCAACAACCTCCATATGCTGATCTTATTACTTCAGAAGCTAAACCAAAATTTCCATATTTTCTGACATTGTCAACACATGTATATATATAAGACATAACACTGCTAGTGTCACAAAAATTAAAATATATAATATAAAAATGCCTCTTAGAATGAATTTTTTTTGCAAAATAGGCACTTCTGTATGGCATTTTTTGTGATAGCAATTTCCTGGCTGTCAGTAACTATTTGCTGACATTGACAAATAAAATCATTGACAAGATACCTTACTGAAATCCACTATTTGCTGATATTGACAAGATAATGATAACACTGAGAAAATATTTAAAATCAAACATCATTAGCCATAAACACATTATTATTAGTATTAGTACTAGTACTAGTATTATTATTATTATCATTACTCTTCTGGATAGAAAACTACACATTTTAGTTGCAGTAAGAAAAAAGGATAAGGTTTGGACAACGGGACAGAAACAAAGTGAACAAGCATTTGAAAGCCAATTTATACTATGGTGCTACTGAGCTGAGAATGTTAGTTTTCCAGCACATTAAGAATACATTAAGTTTAGGGTCAACTAGAAATACTTGGTTACATTTCTTTATTCATGGACAAATGACCATTTTTAAAATCTTCACCGAGCATAAATAAGTTCTTGAGGATTGTATACAGCAACAGGAAAGAATTTAAACATTTTCATAGCAAAACACGGGAAGTAAAGAACATTAGTGATCCATGTTAATAAATCGAATCCTACATTAGTGATCCGTGTTAAGTTATATTTTGAGAACTATGGTTACACTTCCCAGTCACATGGAGCATTTTATCCGGTACTGTTTCATCTTGAGGACGTTAAACACACAGAACAAAACCCAAATATTCTCACATGGAGAAAAATTTTGTACTCCGTCTGTATGACAATCTCCATATTAGTAGTTTCATATTCATGTCCGTAAGACATAGATCAACATAAGTACACCAAAATTAACAAGATTTCAAGATTCGATTTATAAAACATATATAAAATCTTCAAATTGGATTAATAAAACAGGAAAAAGGCAGAATCTTTATCTACGAACCGCGAGTCCGCCAAGAAGTTTGTACCGGAGCGACTCAGCCTGAGCAATAGCACAGAGACCCCTGTTGTGTGGGCTCCTCCGCTCCTCCCCTCAGCGTCAAGTCGCGTCTTGAAGAGATCTGTCGGCGCCGCCTCCAGAGCGTCCCGCCGCGTCGACTCCCCCTTGTGAGTGCCGGTCAGCGAACACCGGAATCCCTCCATCGGGTGGAGCGAGGCGCTCGATGAAGAAGAAATCCATCAGAAACCCTAGAAATCGACGAAGTATAAGCAAAATATAAGCCCTAACCGAAGCAAAATTGGAAGAAAAATCGAACCTTTGCGTAGATCTGGAGTTTGGGAGAGAAATTGGAGTCGAACCGAAAAGAAGGGAAAATGAAAAGTGAAAAATTGGAGGAGAAGGGGTTTGAGGAGGAGAGATGATGCAGATGAGAAATGAATTTTCTCTCTCCCACTGAGCTTTTATACAGTGAAGGAATTACAAGTTTGCCACCGCTCTAAAATATTAATGACGTTTTGTTTTATAAACGTTATAAAAAGCCCAGAATTAGTCCAAACAGTCATAGAAAAAAGGTATTTCTCAACTTGATAACGCTTATGTATCAGCCGTCATTAAAACTCCTTATCGAGCGTCATTAATAGGACTTTTTGTTGTAGTGCATTCTGCTCTCGTATCATGTATTACTTTCCCACACTCCTTCTCTGAGATTTAAGAGTTTAATCCTTGGTGGCTGCAGCAAACAAAGCACAAGAAGAAAAAAAACTCCATTTTGCTCGGTCATCTTCTTGAATATCTCTCTCCATTCCTACTGTTACAGTAGTAAAAGCAAAGTCGAGTACAATGTTTCTGGCAACATTATTAGTCCCACATCGGAAACGCAAAGCAGTGGGACTGAGAGGAAAGCAGTATAAATATAAGAGCCCATGAGCCACTGAAAATTCATCTTTACGCTTGGGTCAATGACGCAGCTAGTGAGGTTTTAACCGAGGCGCGTCAATTGCTGGTTGAAAACTATTTCCAAACCCCTCTCGGTCTATTCAGTTGGGCCCAGAGAATTTCTGGAAGGGCTCCCTCTAACAAAGGGTAAAGTCCTACAAATCATTTATTTTCTAAATATTTAGGTATGGAGTCAGGGTCCTATCATCAAAATAGGCGTGGTCCTTTAAAAATATGGTTTACTAGAAGATTCTAATAACGGAGCATTTGTTGGGCTGATCCAATATACCCCAACAATAGTTATACCTCCTCTCCCATCCACCACTGACACCAATACTGATATGACACAATTCTGCGCACATTTTGATATATATTATTGTATCCATGCACATTTTGATATATCCCAGTGTGTATTAAGGTAATGTGAAACTACAACTTTTTAGACTCAATTATACAAAAATAAGGTAACTAGTTTTTTCTACCAAGTGGCACTACACATTCTTCTTTTTAGTTCCATGTCGGGGTGTGCATTCATTTCATTTGTTGGTTTTCTGAAAGTGTACTTAACCACAAACCATCACTATAATCTCAAAATCATATTTGAACTTACCGTATTAATAATTTGGTTAATTTAGACTTGATCACAAATTGCATAACATTCAAAAATAGAAAGAAAAATAAAATAAAATTTAAATAACAATTCGAAACATTCGTACTAATAAAGAGTTGTGGTGTGTTATGAGAGGGAGGAGAATTTAGATTGGAGGGTTGTTATGGAGATAGCAGATATCTGTATCGCACGGCGGGTAATGGCATGGACAAGGACATGACCCATACATTTTGGAATGTCCAAGTTATGTTCGATACGATATGGTCTACATTTTTGGAGTATTTGTATTTTTTAATGTAGATATAGGGTTAGGGTTGCGATTGGGCAATGCTGATAAATATGGAAGACAGCCAGATCAATCAACTTGCTACAATTAAAGCAGAAAGCGGGTTTGTCATGTTGATCATTAGTGGCACCTCTTGCCATGCAAGTAGATGATGGATATCACTTGTAACACATGTTGTGAGCAACCGATTAAACACTTGACATGCACCTTCACTTCACTTGAAGCAAGTGAGATCATAGCAACTCAGAGTTGCATGTTAGATTGTATTTCGTTTCCGGTTGAACCATCAAAGAGAGTGACAATGAAGTTGGTAATATCAAGTAGGAGGTGGGATCATGAATTGTAGACAATGAACCCTCAAAGCTGACATTACAGAACTATTATCCCAACCAAGGCACAAAATGGGTTCATCTTGGATCTAGGATATCTATTCAGTTTGTATTCTTTGTACAATAATTATACTGGTTGCTAGGCCCTCAAAGATGCGTTGGTTTCGTTCTCTTCTCTCCAGACAATGAGAATATTATGTTTCTCTACAAGTGAGATATATTTGTATTTCTCTTGGCAATTGTATAAGAATAAGGGTAGGAAAAACACAGCTGAATGTCGAAGAATAAGGATGAGAAAGAAGGCCCAAATTCTTCCTTCGTTGTTGTAGGTCTTGGGAAAGAAAGAAAAAAGTTGTTGTAGGTCTTGGGAAAGAAAGAAAAAAATGGTTTCTCTTAAATTGGTTATGTATGAGAATCAATTTTCAATTTCTTCATATTTTTTCCTTATGACAAACAAAGTACAAGTGAAAATTAATTAATTTCTTCTAAATTAGCCCCTCAATTCTTATCCATTTCAATATAGAACTCCAGAAATCTTGTTATTTGTAAGCAAAAATCCTAGAGGACTCATGAGTTCTTAAATTTGAAAACTCTGCCATTAATAGCCGTTGGATTATATGCATATCATCCTTTGTGTTTTTTTGAGGACCTAAACAGAAAAAGTCAAGGAATTGTAAGGATACTCTCAAATGTTTGTCCATTTCAGCATTAGCTTCCATCCAAGTTGCAATAACCTAACTCTAAAAAAACATTAATTATATTAGATGAATCATGAATAATCTATTTGTCCTTATGGATTTGGTTGAATGGATATGTGTTTGTTGGGTTTGAGTTTGAAGAAAAAAAGAGTTGAATGACCAAGGGAGGTAGAGGGATACTAAAAAAAACATAATGAGAGAAGGTTTTGGGCATACCTACTTTGGTTTCGGACAATTTCGAGGATATTGGCCCTTCTGCTCACAGTTGAAACACTCCACCCATATATTTCGCTCGTTTTGCCTTGTGTGGAGTTTGGCATTATCCTTCTTAGCCTTCCCTTTTACATTTGAACATTCTTCCCTTTTGCAAAATCACAATTCTTTGAGATTTTAATTTATTCAATATTTATTCAAATGAAATGGAAGGATTCAAATCATTAACCTTGCCTCGTTTGGTTCACAAAATCACGAGGTTGGAAAAGGGAAGTGATTACTTTCTTATGTTCGGGTGCTAAAAGAATTGAGGATGAAAGGAAATTGGTTCCCAAAATAGGGGCAAATGATTCCATCATTCAAGTAAAGAATCACTTTTCCACCTTAAAGTATTACTTTCCTTTCTAAATTCCTTAGCATTTCCAAACATGGGAAAGTAAAATCAATAGGAATTGTAATTTTCCAAAAGAAAGAAAATGCCAAGGCATTGATTTTCTTTCCATTCCTTTCCGCGAATCAAACGATACCTTAAGGTACACATTTAAATGGACACAATTTCAGACTTTTGCATGTTAATATGTTCTGCCTCAAGTTCGAGCATCCGAATGACTATGTAAACCTCATTGTTTGACGAATGGATCATATAATGTTTTCTAGACATGGTAGAGTCAAATATCGCTAGATCTTGGATCATGGCTGACACGTATCACATGTCTGATTTCGACTTCATCTCATATGAGTCAAGCGGTCAAGCCCAAGATAAAGGGTGCACACCATTTGAGTAATTTATATACCTCGACCTCAACTCTTCCCATGCTTGGTGGTAGCATAACCCACAAACTCTTCAATCATGTGGTCCAACAGCGTCAACAATACTGTGAATTGCACAGACTTATCCTTCATAGATCATTTTTGGTATACATCAGTGCCTAACCTGCGATGAGCCACAGTGCCCTGCTCAAGATCGACCATTTCCTAATATAAAAAAGTCGAGCATGTTTTGCCTATTTAGTAGGTGTTAGATACTACGTCGCCAATTATTAAAGTTTTTGTTGTGTAGCATCACTCTTTTGGTACACATAGTCACTACCGATTTAGCAACCTTCTCAATGATACATACATGGATTGTGCTAATTATCAATTTGAGTGTCATAATTTTCTTCACCCAATGTACTATTTTTTTCAAAATAAAACCGTCTTTTAAAGGAGTGCACCAGAACCAAGTGTTAATTGTTACTTGGAACAAAATCTCCCTTTCTCAAAAGATTGGAATCTTTAGAAAATCCTTTGTTTATAGAAAGGTTTGACTCTCGTATAGAGTCATGCACATGTTTTAGTTACCATAATCAGAACATATCCTTTGTCTTTGCATTTAAGAGAATATGCATATTACACAAATATGACTGGGACGTTAAAACCATTAAACTCTCTACTTGTGTCGGACTTCGCCGAGCTTACCTGTTGAATTAGCTCACTGGATACAAGATATGACTGGGACATTAAAACCACTTGTACCTTTTCCAATATGTTGAGTTTAAGGGTTCGTCATTTGGCTAGAGGGTCAATGCAAAAAATCTACCCTAGATTTGGCTTAATGCCACAAGTGTCAACAGAGGCATGTTGTATTCATGATAACAAACATACCACATTTGTACATTTTTGTCACATACCGCAATTCGGCACCTACAAAAGAGTGCTAGTCTTGGATACAGCCCGTCCCATTTTCTCGTATCTTAGTCCAACCTCAAGCAATAGAAAACAACAGAGTCCAATGTCTATATTACAACATTTCCAACACAAACCCAAATAAAAGCAAATAAAATCCCACATTACATGAGGAAAGTGGAGTTTAGAAAATATCATGCTAAGTTGAGGGGATCCTTATGGTCAATATTAAACTAGGTTATCCTACAATTTTATAGATAAATCAATCCAACAAGTTTATTATTAGTCCTAATTAACTGGCGTTATACAAGTTAATAAATCAATGACTCTTCTACTTGATGTTGGACATGCATCTAGGTTTAGGGAAGTCATTTAAGTATCAACCATACAAAAAAGCTACGAATATTATAGTCTATAAAAAATATAAAATACAATAACGCAAATACTAGGTCTCTTCTTGCATACCCCCCCCCCCCCCCCGGCAGTTCCCCCCCTCCCCCCCCCCGGCGCCCCACCCGGCAGTCCCCCCCCCCCCCCCCGACGCCCTGTCCCCCCCCCCCACGACGCCCTGCCTCCCCCCCCGACGCCCCACCCAGCAGTCCCCCCCCCCCCCGACGCCCTGTCCCCCCTCCACCCCACGATGCCCTGCCTCCCCCCCGACGCCCCCCTCCTTTTTTTTTCTTTTAAAAAAAAAAACCCTAATTTTGAGCGAGAGATTATGTGGGTGGTTTTTCGACGACGGATGACTGTCAAATGCTTTATTTGCACCTTCTGTTTCTAGATTACGCCTTCCGGAATTACAAATACTTTATTTGTTTTTCGTTCTCGATCTACAAATTAGGATCTACATACGCACGCCGGTGTTGGCCACGTTGAACGCGCAGTCGTAAGGTCTCTGTTGAAGACTTTACATACAGACGATGCCGACGACGCCGCCGACGACGCCGACGCTGACGACGACGTCGACGAAGACGACGACAAAGACGAAGCCGACGTAGATGACGACGACGACGAATCACCGTTGAAGACGCCATGGATTCGATCAGTGGTAAACTGACAGCAGATGAGATGAAGGCCTTGGTTGATGATATTTTATCAAAGAGATTAACCGAGGCGACCCCACGTGTGATCCATACTGATATGGATCCGTCACCCAACAAAATGGAGAAACTGGACAAGTTGGAGACGAAGTTGGAAGGCACGTCCAATTACTTGAAATGGTCACGGCAGGCCATGCGGACGCTGAAGGGACGTAGCTTGGTTGGCTACGTCAATGGCCAAACCAAGGCGCCAGATGATCCCTCCTCAAAGGAGTTTGCTGTTTGGGAAATTATCAACAATGTTGTGGCTGGATGGTTGACCGCCTCCTTGACTGACCAGGTGTCGGGCAATGTAGAGGCGATGGAGGCTGCTGCTGATATATGGCGAGCCTTGAAGGATATGTACTCCGGCTCGGGCAATCCTATGCGGGTCTTCCAACTGCAGGATGAACTTGATAGGGTGGCC
This sequence comes from Iris pallida, assembly GCA_029216955.1. Classification (NCBI taxonomy): domain Eukaryota; kingdom Viridiplantae; phylum Streptophyta; class Magnoliopsida; order Asparagales; family Iridaceae; genus Iris; species Iris pallida. The sequence continues at coordinate 8,507,169 of JANAVB010015800.1, forward strand.
CAGGACGACCGCACCATCTCTGCGTATGCAGCACTGTTGAAGAAGTTCTGGTCTGATCTGGATCACTATGATCCTCTTGGGATGGAAGATGCCCAAGTCGAACCCGCATTTGCAAAACATTTCCAAAAGTTCTTGGATTATATTTCGCGTCAACGGATGATGAAGTTCTTGAAGGGTCTTAACCCTGTATTTGAGAATAGAAGGAATGTACTCCTGGCACAGCCCATGCTTCCCACCTTAAAAGAAGCCATAGCTGCCATGGCACAAGAAGAGGCTCGCTTGAAGTTGATGCCCAACAAGGGCTCTTTCCAGGGGGAGCAAGCCACTGTTGACAAGTCTGCCCTTGCCACCTTCAATCAGCCTCCCTCTGTGGCCGGTGCTTGCCACAACTGTGGTGACTCAGGGCATTACATCAGATTTTGTCCCAAACCCCTGTACAGTCAGTCGAGTGATCGTGGACGGGGCCGCGGAGGACGTCGTGGTAGTAGAGGCGGTTATGCTGGTCGACGGAAAAATTATTCTGGAGGACACAAAGCTAATCTGGCGGAGGAAGGGGGCGACCATCACCTGGCTGAGTTAACCCCTCTTGAGAAGGAGTTCCTTGCGAAGTTACGCGGCAGGAAGCTGGGTTCGGACGACAGTAATGGGACGTCATCTACCTCGGGGGACCACATCACTTGCTTTGCCCAAAACGGCACAGGTATACCTGCACGTGCTCTTGCAGCAGCTGTCCACCAACCCGGTTGGATTATGGACTCTGGGGCATCTCGCCATGTCACGGGATCCCGCGGTGAGTTCCAGGACTATACTCACCTACCGACACCGGAGAGCATTCAGACTGCTGATGGTAACTCCAGCCCTGTCATGGGTAAAGGCACTATCGCATACACCCCTTCTCTCACTCTCACCAATGCCTTACATGCTCCGTCTTTTCCTGTCAATCTTTTTTCTATTAGTGCCATTATCCTTGATTCTTAACTGTATCCTTTGACATTCCTACGGTGACTTTTCAGAAGAAGGGGACAGGACGACGACTAGGGACTGACATATGGCATAAGGGGCTGTGGTACTTGGATAGGACTAGACTGGACAAAGCTTTGGCATCTCTGGTAGCAGACACACCACCAGAAGATTCACGGCGCAGTATCGAAGATGACTTTCTACTCCACCACCGGCGTGTCGGTCATTCTTCTTTTAAAATTATTAGTCGAATGTATCCATTCTTATACCAAAGGGCTAATAAAGAGAAGTTATTTTGTCATGCTTGTGAGATGGGTAAACCTACCAGAAGCACGTATGTGAGTTCAGGTAGTAGGAGTTCGGCTGCTTTTGATATGATATATTCAGACGTATGGGGCCCTTGTCCTACAACCGGTATTAACAGTTTTCGATGGTTCGTCACTTTTATTGATTGTTATACTCGCGTGACATAGGTGTACCATATGAAGAATAAAATTGACGTCTTTGAGGCATTTCGAGACTTTTATCGCCGGATAGACACTCAATATGGCACTAAAATTAAGTGCTTACGGTCTGACAAAGGGACAGAGTATACAAATAGGAAGGTTGCTGAGTATTTATCCACTCATGGCATACTACACCAAACTTCTTGTGCCTATACACCGACACAAAATAGTGTAGTCGAACGGAAGAACAGACACCTGCTGGAGGTCGTACGGACGATGATGCTGGCTATGAATGTTCCGAAACACTTATGGGGGCAGGCGGTGTTAACGGCATCTTATCTCATCAACCGAATGCTATCTCAGGTATTGGACTGGAAGACACCACTGGAGATGCTTACTGGTGCAACCACGTACACTGTTCCACCGAAAGTATTTGGGTGTGTATGTTTTGTCCAAGATAATAGGCCAGGAGTTGGCAAACTGGATCCTAGAGCGGTTAAATATGTCTTTGTCGGGTACACGACAACTCAGAAGGGATACGCATGTTGGAGCCCAGTTGAGCGGAAAATGTTTGTAAGCATGGACGTTACATTCAGAGAACTGGAACCATATTATGGTTCGGATGACGGTTCGGCGTTTGGTGACACACCTAACATAGAGGGTGTTAGATGTGAGGGGGAGAAATTAAGCCCATCTGTGGTAGTCGGATCGGTCCCATGCCCGGTCGTAGAAAACTGGACGAAGGGGGAGAAAGCACTGACTCCGATACAGAAGATGAAGAAGATACATATGTTAAACAGGGGGAGCAGCAGACAATAGAAAAGGAGCTCCAAGTCTACAGAAGGAGACAGCAGAAGTCCAGTACTATGCCTGTACCGTGCCCTGTGCCTACTGTACCAAGTCCCTCGTCTACTCCTGCTCCAACTCTTGAAGATGTTGCCCCCGCACTGAATCAATCTGGTTCTGATGCGGATCTCTCTGACTCTGATGGTATGATCTCTCCACCACCTATTTCTTCCTTAAGGAGATCTTCTCGCATCAATGCGGGTAAGGCTCCTAGTCGTTTTGATGATTATGAACATGATATTGCCAACTACCTGTCTTATTCTAACATTTCTTCGAATTATCGAGCCTTGATTGCATCATTAGACTCTACTTCGTTGCCCAAGTGTTGGCAGGAAGCAAAGAAAGATCCAAGGTAGAAAGCTGCAATGATGGAAGAATTTGGGGCACTGGAGAAAAATAAGACGTGGGAGCTGGTTCCATTACCCAAAAAGAAAAAAACTGTGGGATACAAATGGATGTACACAGTAAAGGAGACGTCAGAAGGAAAGGTGGAACGATACAAGGCGAGGTTGGTTACAAAAGGATACACACAATCATATGGCATCGACTATGATGAGACGTTTGTTCCAGTAGCGAAAATGAGTACCGTAAGAACTCTGGTCTCCATTGCAGCAAACTATGGGTGGAAGCTATACCAGTTAGATGTGAAGAATAGCTTTCTCCATGGGGACTTACAAGAAGAAGTGTACATGGAACTCCCGCCAGGGTGCTACGCTACAGAATCAGACGGAGGGACGTCGCATGGAAAAGTGTACAAACTAAAAAAGTTGCTATATGGACTCAAGCAATCTCCTCTAGCCTGGTTTGACAGATTCAGAAAGGCTGTTACAGGCATGGGATACCATCAAGCAAATCCAGATCATACGGTCTTTCTTCAGCATGCAAGAGGCCACATCACTATACTTGCTGTATACGTGGATGATATAGTAATCACAGGTAATGATGAAGTCGAGATCGCTAAACTGAAGTCAAAAATTGCGAAGGAGTTTGAGGTGAAAGATTTAGGAGCAATGAGGTACTTTTTAGGTATCGAGGTGTGTGAAGACGAACAAGGAATTGTTCTCTCACAGAGAAAATATACACTAGATCTACTGAAGGAGACAGGGATGCTGGGATGCAAAGCAGCAGTCACTCTAATTGACCAAAAGTGCAAATTGGGAGCAGATGTAGGAGAGCCAGTTGATCGTGAAAGATATCAACAACTTGTAGGGAGATTGATTTATCTGGGGCACACTCGTCCTGATATCTCATTTGCGGTAAGTGTAGTAAGTCGCTACATACATGATCCAAGAACGGGTCATATGGATGCAGTATTTCAGATCTTGAGATATCTGAAAGGAACGTCGGGAAAAAGGCTATGGTTCAAGAAGAATAGAAGTATAGAAGTTAAGGGATACTGCGATACAGACTGGGCGAGCTGTATAGACGATAGAAGGTCTACCACGGGATATTATGTCTTTGTAGGAGGAAACTTGGTCTCATGGAGAAGCAAAAAACAGTCAGTGGTAGCACGGTCTACAGCTGAAGCAGAATACAAAGCAATATGGCTTTGGGAGTGTCGGAGTTGCTGTGGGTGAAAGCGTTGCTGACAGAGTTGAAGCTGGACAAGGGAGCACCGTTACGTCTTCTGAGCGATAGTCAAGCTGCAATAAGTATTACGAACAATCTAGTTCAGCACGACAGAACGAAGCACATCGAGATCGATCGATTATACATCAAAGAGAAGCTGGAACAAGGGATACTGAAGATTGATCATGTTCGCTCAGAAGAACAAGTGGCAGACTGTCTGACTAAGGGTCTTAGTTCATTAAGTCTGTCGAAGCTATGTAACAAGATGGGAATGATTAATATCTATCACCCATCTTGATGGGGAGTGTTGAGAACTAATAAGGGACTTTAGTCCTACATTAGAAAATGTGGTATGAAGAGGAGCTAAACTCCCTATAAATAGTGGAGTAACCAATCAATAAAATACACAACAATTATTCTCTACAGAATCTTTAGAAAATCCTTCGTTTATAGAAAGGTTTGACTCTCGAATAGAGTCATGCACATGTTTTAGTTACCATAATCAGAACATATCCTTTGTGTTTGCATTTAAGAGAATATGCATATTACACAAATATGACTGGGACATTAAAACCATTAAACTCTCCACTTATGTCGGACTTCGTCGAGCTTACCTATTGAATTAGCTCACTGGATACAAGATATGACTGGGACATTAAAACCACTTGTACCTTTTCCAATATGTTGAGTTTAAGGGTTCATCATTCGGCTAGAGGGTCAATGCAAAAAATCTACCCTAGATTTGGCTTAATGCCACAAGTGTCAACCGAGGCATGTTGTATTCATGATAACAAACATACCACATTTGTACATTTTTGTCACATACCGCAATTCGGCACCTACAAAAGAGTGTTAATCTTGGATACAGCCCGTCCCATTTTCTCGTATCTTAGTACAACCTCAAGCAACAGAAAACAACAGAGTCCAATGTCTATATTACAACATTTCCAACACAAACCCAAATAAAAGCAAATAAAATCCCACATTACATGAGGAAAGTGGAGTTTAGAAAATATCATACTAAGTTGAGGGGATCCTTATGGTCAATATTAAACTAGGTTATCCTACAATTTTATAGATAAATCAATCCAACAAGTTTATTATTAGTCCTAATTAACTGGCATTATACAAGTTAATAAATCAATGACTCTTCTACATGATGTTGGACATGCATCTAGGTTTAGGGAAGTCATTTAAGTCTCAACCATACAAAAAAGCTACGAATATTATAGTCTACAAAAAATATACAATACAATAATGCAAATACTAGGTCTCTTCTTGCATATGGATTATACCTTTGACGTGCGGTGAACAGCTTTCTACTACTATCTCCTTCGCATGGTCGTGAATCATCCCATAATAAGGATGCTCCTTGTCACATCCCGCAACAGACCTCCCTAAAGAGGAGGAGAAGAGGAATATCTTTGGAGGTAGGTTATATGAAACAGGAATTTAGGCTCTCCATATAACAGCATCTTCCTGTTTATGAACAGGTAATAGGTGCACCCTAATACGGACGCACATGTCAAATTGGACCCGTCCCATGCGTTCGACCAACTAAGGCCGAATCAAACCATACCGATACGATTTACGATTTGATCCAATGCCAATAATCCGCATGTTCTTCTTCTTTTCCAATCGCCATCTTCTTTAGCTTTCCACATCCCCAAAAATCCATATCTACCACCTTGTCTCTAAATCCTAATTCACAGCTACCATTTCTTCCTCCCCTCTCGCGCATGATACCCTTATCCCTTGACTAGCTCCCCTTTCTATAAGGATGACCCTTCATGCACCCTCACCATCCTCCATAATCCCAATTAGGATTTAGGTGACGAGGGATGTAAGTTTTTGATCACCAAGGGAAGGATGATCCTAAAATCTATAAAGTTATAAAAATGGGTTAACATAAAGAAGTAGACAATCACTAGAAAGTTGAAAGTACCAAAGTGAAATAGGAAAGTGAAGAAATTAAAATCTAAAAATATTTAAGTAGAAGATAACCTAAAACTCCTATTGTTGTAACCATTGCTTATCTTTTTTGTTATAGCAATTGAACTGGACATTGTTGAAAGTAGGCAATCCTCTTTCAATGTTTGATGAATAATAAACCTGTCTAAAAGTAGAAGTTCAATTATGAAAGGATTTTCGATGTTGTAATTTTTTTTACTCTTCTCCATATCCAAATTCTAAGAAAAATATGGACTTTCAATCATTTTAAATTTTTGAATAGATAAGGACAATGCAAATGAATCACTTTCGCACGGTGTTTACCAAAGTCTAAACGGACTTTTGCATCACCACTTTCTGAAAAGTGCATTTTATTTCAAGATAAATTTGCAGTTCTCACCTTGACCGTCAACTTTCCAGGAAGCAACCATACCCATGCCCACATTTTTCTTGAGAAATTGACGCAAGACAGATTAATACACACATTTATGTAAATAAAACATCCGAATGAAGAAAGTAGTTGTCGTTGTAGTATAGTGGCGAGTATTCCCGCCTGTCACGCGGGTGACCCGGGTTCGATCCCCGGCAACGGCGTTTTTATTTTTTCTTTAGAATTAATTTTTCTTTACAGTTTTGATTCAATCGAACAGAAAAGGGATAATCTTTATATTTGAATCTCCACCTTTTTAAAATTTCCACTCTATCCTTAAAAAAAAAATTCCCAATACCATTTTGTCTTTAGAAAAATACCACTCTAAATTAAGGGGAACAAAAATACATAAAGGACTATGGATATTAGAGGATTTGTATTAATTAAACAAGGAAAAAAATAGCAGTAAAAATATGGTTTGTGATAACAAATTTGATATTCTTTTTTGTGGCAAAAGATTATGCTTTGATTGAGAATGCAGTAGTAAAGAGTATCATTTGTGTGCACACAAGCAATTCCCTTTGGTACCATACCGTGTTTATTGATTCATGTGTCATGTTTACTGGAGTTACAAAGTGTAATAGATCGAGTTACTGGAATAATGCAAATATTTAACCCCTCGTTAAACTACAGAGTTTTTGTGCGATGGTGATAAATTAGCATAACACATATACATTGTATGAATATATGACTCTCAACCCTCACTATTTTTAGAGTTTCTGTTTAGTGGTACCGACTTAAAAGGGCCTTCTACTTACACGCAAGTTTGATTGTTGCATGTTGGCAGGCTGGTATAGAAGGACTGGGTTTTGCGCCAAAGAAAGATGGATCCTGGAAATGTGAAGGGCCTTCTTCTGCTTTTGTTTACAATACAAGACAAGAGCTTGTAACTTCGACTTGACTCATTGATGTTAATTGGTATTATATGTCGAAAAAAAAATACAGTGTTATTATCACCAACCTCAAATGTTTTGTGAAATTATTGTACAAGACTGATTGGTCCGAAAAATGTAGAGGGCCTTCTTGCTCTCTGCTTTTGTTTACATGATGACAGCTTTCCTAACTTATTTGTACAAGGACATGGTCTGTCTCATTGATGTTATTTGGTATTATATGGTATTAAAGATTGTTTCTCTTAAAAGTGCTTTTTGTTTGTTTAGTACGAACCATATGATGCTCATTGATGCTTCAAACCGGACATTTGAAGAAGTGTTCGTTCTATTGGCATAGTGCTAATTAGATCAGAGTCTTCTTATGTTTGCAGAACATGTAGTAAGATTTTTAGCAGTAAGCATTCTGCTCTCCTATCATGTATTGCTTTCCCACACTTCTCCTCTGAGATTTAAGAGTTTAATCCTTGGTGGCTGCAGCAAACAAAGCAGAAGAAAAAACAACCCATTTTGCTAAGTCATCTTCTTGAATCTCTCTCTCCATTCCCACTGTAAAGGAGTAAAAGCAAAGTCGTTATGTATAATGTTTCTGGAAACATTATTAGTCCCACGTCGGAAAAGCAAAGCAGTTGGAGTGAGAGGAAAGTGGTATAAATATAAGAGACCATGAGCCACTGAAAACTCATCTTTACGCTTGGGGCAATGACGCAGCTAGTGAGGTTTTAACCAAGGCGCGTCAATTGCTGGTTGAAAACTATTTCCAAACCCCCTCTTGGTCCTTTCAGTTGGGTCTAGAGAATTTCTGGAAGGGCTCCCTCTAACAAAGGGTAAAGCCCTAAAAATCATTTATTTTCTAAATTTTTATTCATTGTGTCAGGGTTCTATCATCAAAATAGGCCAGTTCCTTTAAAAACATGGTTTGTCTCAGTCTACATGAATTTTTTACTGATGATGCATAGTTACTAGAAGATTATATTACAGGAGCATTTGTGGGGCTGATCCAATATACTCCAACAATAGTTATATATCCTTGGTCAGCCCCAATGTTCCCTGGGAATTTCGTTCTCCCATCCCGCACTAACACCAATACTGACACGACACAGTTCTGTGAAACTGCAACTTTTGTAGACTCAATTATACAAAAATAAGGTAACCAGTTTTTTCTACCAAGTGGCACTACACATTCTACTTAACGACAAACCATCACTATAATCTCAAAATCATATCTGAACTAACCATATTAATAATTTAGATAATTTAGACTTGATCCCAAATTGCATAAAATCACGTAGTAGATATCTGTATCGCACGGCGGGTAAAGGCATGGACAAGGACACGACACATACATTTTGGAATGTCCAAGTTATGTTCGATACGATACGGTCTACGTACATTTTTGGAGTATTTGTATTTTCTAATGTAGATATAGGGTTAGGGTTGGGATTGGGCAAGGCTGACAAATATGGAAGGCAGTCAGCTCAATCAACTTGCTGCAATTCGAGTTGAAAGCGGGTCTGTCATGTTGGTAGAGTCTTGGTTTCCTGCTATGATAGATGTGGATCATTAGTGGCACCTCTTGCCAAGCAAGTAGATAATGGATATCACTTGTACACATGCTGTAAGCAGCCGATCAAACACTTGGATTGTCGCTCAGCACGCCAACTTATCTATATGAAAGGCCACTGGCACGATAAGCCATCGTGGACATAGTACGGGTAGGCGGTGGGTCCTTCCATGCAAGGTAGCTAGCCCCATGGAAAGCTCCCGACTACCCACGAGGTACAATTCAGCGTTACTATAACGTCTTTCCCCTAGGTCGACTGGGCCCGGTGCCCCGGCGTAATACCAGTCGAGAAAGAAATCCTTGTCGACAAGTTGTCCAATGACCACGCACCTAAGAGACGTCTAGACTCACGTAAATGCATGGTCTAATTTTACAGTACGACTGGAACTATACTTAGCATCACGTGCTCTAAACCACACTTTGTATAACGTGCATCAGAACCGTGAGACTCCCAACCAAGGGACCACCTCATACTTTGAAAATGTGCGTAGGAACCGTGAGACTCCCAAAGAGGGACCGCCTCAGCGACAAATGGTCGCGTGAACTTACTTCTTTGAAACCGAGGGAACGACTACTACATAGCCTTCCAACTTAACTTGAATAAAACGTGTTCCTTAAGTGCCATAGACCATGGCTAACTTTTCATCGTGCGGACCGTGGCTTGTGCCTTAAACTGACTTACGTTCTGTGCAGCACTTTCGTCCAAGTCATACTTTATATGACGGGCCTTGAGATTGTGGGACTAAGTGGCTAAACAATCGCAGAAAATGAGACAGTTCTTGCTATGACTTCGATAGCCCAGCATTACCTTGCCTAACTTAATTGAGCCTACAACTTAACCCGTGAGACGAGCAAAGGCTATGCCAAGCCTTGTATTGTGGAAGCGTGCATGCTTAATCGAGCATTTATGCGGGCGACGCCTATGACTTAGGCTAACTCATAGTTTGTGTCGAATACCAACTTTCCTTCTCCCAAGCCACGGGACGAAGGGACGAGTGTCATTTTCAAAGCATGTCGTGCACCAACTCTAAGCCAACCGTTGGACCTTTCCATATTCTGACTCCATTTGATCCGTCGGGATTATTGCCTTATCAATGTGGATTTTTCTCTTTTATTGTCAAGCCTACTTGTGCATTTAAAAACATTCGATTTATTATGTGAAGGCTAAGATGAGGCAAGTTCACTGAAACTACCACCACCTGAGCGAGGAGTCGCCTCGATCGAGCGGACCTTCAAGCAGGGGCGGCCCTGACCCAGGGCAGGCCGGGCGACGGCCCAGGGCCCCCTAACGAAAGGGGGCACCAACATGGAACTGTCTATAATAGAACTAGTATATATCATATGACTTTTTTTTAACAAAAAATATTGTGGTGTAGTGGTTATAATGCTAAACTTGTATTTAAGAGGTCCTTGGTTCAAATTTTAACTACATCAAATTTTTGTTTTATTTATACCTTTTTTATATTATGTCTGGGGCCTATTTAGAAATTTTTACCTCGGGCCCCCAATTGCTCAGGGCCGGCCCTGCCTTAAAGCAGCCGTTGCAAGGCTAAGTTCGAACACCGTCGACATTTTGATTCCTCCGATTGACTGAGCGGGACGGGACACTACAACCATAAGGACAAAAAGATTATTCCTGATTCATCTAATATGGTTAATGTTTTATAGAGTTAGGTTATTGTAACTTGGATATAAGCTAATGCTGAAATGGACAAACACTTGAGAGTATCCTTACAATCTCTTGACTTTTTCAGTTTAGGTCCTTGAAAAAAATACAAAGGATGAGATGCATGTAATCCAAATTTATGATTTTAATTATGAAAAGCCTTTCATTTAGACAGATATAATAATAAATAATTTTCCTATAAAATGGTATATTAGAAAAGTATATTTATGTAAATATTATTTGGACATACATATATATTTTGTAATTATTTATTAGTTTATTTTTAAATAATAATATAATTTTCAAAATTATTATTAGTAGTATTTTTGGAAAATATATTTTGAAATTATTGTGGCAATTTAAATCTTGATTTGATTTTATGAATTTATTTAAATAGTTAAATTAATATCTATATTTGAAATTTGATTGATTTTAAACTAAAGGATGGAATTTAATTAGATTTAAATTGATTTAGATTTAGATTGAAATTTATTGAATTTGATTTAAAATAAATAGAGAAATTATCTAAAGGGATTTGCAACTATCATAATCCTTATCTAAATAGTAGCTTCCACCTCCTATATAACGAGAGGCTCATTATTCTCTGTTCCATTAATTTTTTCCACCTACAAATGTGTTTGTGCATCGTGTCCGTGCACATCAAGCCATATCCATTCACTTCTTCTATTTTTCATCCAAATTGATTAATGTTCTCATTAAAGAAATTCTCTTTTCCCTTCCATCTATTTTCTCTTATCACAAATTTTTACTATCCTTTTACCGATCAACCAAGTCTGTCTATCCTTGTAGTCCTTAAATTTCGAGTACGAAAATTTTTAAAGGTGGGTAGATTTGTGTTGGAGTAGGTGGGATTCCCACCTATGTGGAGAATACCCCGGAGAGCGACGAGCGCCATCCGTGTGTCGGAGAAGCTTGGGGAGTGCATGGATTTTATTTTGGTACATATATGGTAAGAAAATATATGATTGAATTTTCATATTTACTTTGATTATATATTTATGATTGGACCCTTCATATAGTAGCTTTCTATATTATTGGGTTTCCAATTATGGTAAGCTAATTATGATTGGATTTCCATTAAATATATGATTGATTTATATTGAAAGTTTCCATATATATTGGCCTTCCATGTATGGGTTACCAAGGGCTTATAAAATGGTGATGTATGCTAGTTGTAAAATCATCTCAAAACAAAGAGTGATTTACAATCTTTGAGAGAGAGAGAGGATTAAGGACTATTGTGAAGGAGAGATTGCTTCAAATAATTTTTCGGCATCTCTTGTTCTTCGGAGTCCGCAATCAAAAATTTTCTTCTTCCAAGTGAGTTGTGAGGATCCTTGTTGGATCGGGATGAGCTTGTAGAGGGTGTATTCTCTTTATTCCATTAGTGGAGGATCTTCAGGGTTGGACTCCGATCGTCCCGTGGTTTTTCCCGTAAGGATTTTCCACGTCAAAAATCTTTGTGTCTGCGATTGTGTTTGGCATTTTTGGTTTGTGTGCTTTTGCTCGGTTCTCTCGCAGGACTTTCTGGTTTGGGGGAACGGTTTTCGCGCTTCGTTCCCAACAGAGTGGTATCAGAGCTTTGGGTTCAAAGAAGTATCAGGAGTTGACAGTCAAACCAGGAAGCAGAGATGGACGCGAAGCCGGTGGGCATGGTGAACCTAAACGGTACCAACTACCATTATTGGCGGAGCAAGATGAAGGATTTACTGTTCATCAAGAAGCTGGATCTTCCAGTATTTGCATCCGAGAAGCCCAGTGACAAATCCGATGAGGACTGGAACTTCGAGCATATACAGGTGTGTGGGTACATGCGGCAGTTCGTTGACGAGAACGTGTACAACCACGTTGCCAATATTGAGCATGCGAAGACATTGTGGGAGAAGCTGGAATCTTTGTACGCGAAAAAGACCGGGGTAAACAAATTGTTCCTGATCCGGACGATGATGGGTCTGCGGTACAAAGATGGTGCATCCATTACGGATCACTTGAGTGAGTTCCAGGGCGTGGTGGACCAGATATCCTCGATGGGAGTCAAGTTCGACGACGAGGTTCAAGGACTTTGGTTGCTATGTACATTGCCAGACTCGTGGGAGACCGTACGAGTATCTATGATCGCTTCTGCTCCGGAAGGCGTGGTCAGTCTGGAGTTTGCCAAGAGCGGGGTACTGAATAAAAAGATGCGAAGACGTTCTCAGGGCACTTCATCCATATCCCATCACTCAGAGGCACTAGTTTCGGAGAGCCGCAGAAGGAGCAAAAATAGGGGTCCAGGTGGTGGCAGAGACAAGAGCAGAGGGAAGTCCAAGGGTCGGTACGAGGACTCGAAGTATTACCATTGTGGCAAGAAGGGCCACATCAAGCGGAACTGTTTCGCTTGGAAGAGAGAGAAGAAGGGCGACAAGGGGAAGCAAGATGAGAACACTACAGCGGCGGCTTCGATACATGGAGGCGATGTGATCGTCGTAGGTGATGAGGTTATCACAAACCTCGCCTGCGATGACAATTCTTGGCTGGTGGACTCAGGGGCTTCAGTGCATGTATCTCACAACAGGGCACTATTTGCCACTTACACGACAGGCGACTGTGGAGTATTAAAGATGGGCAATGGAGATGTGTCAAAGGCGGTTGTCATTGGATATGTGCATTTGAAGACGAAGACGGGTGCAATTCTTGTTCTCAAAGATGTTCGTCATATCCCTGTTATCCGTTTCAACCTGGTATCGGTTGGAAGGTTGGATGATGATGGATTCTTCAGTCTCTTCGGAAATAGTCAGTGGAAGCTTTCCAGAGGTTCGATGGTGATTGCCAGAGGAAGCAAGAAGTTCGGTCTCTATTATATGGAGGGGAGCTCACAGGGGGCATAGGAGGTGAACGCAGTCAGTGATGCGTCTACTGAGTTGTGGCACAGGTGGCTCGGCCATATCAGCGAGAATGGGATGAGGTACTTGGTGAACAGGAAGGTGATTCCAGGGCTCAAGTCTACAAAGTTTGAGAAGTGCACGCACTGCTTAGCTGGAAAGCAAAATAGGGTGTCTTTCCAAAGTCATCCAAGTTCAAGGAAGCCGGCGTTGCTCGAGATGATTCACTCGGATGTCTGCAGTCCTATGAAGGTAAAATCTATTGGTGGTGCTTCTTACTTTGTAACTTTTATTGATGACTGTTCCAGGAAGGTTTGGGTCTATGCCTTAAAGATCAAGGATCAGGTGCTGCCTACTTTCAAAGAGTTTTAGGCCTCTGTTGAAAGAGAGACGAGCAAGAAGTTATTGTGTGTTCGGTCCGACAATGGCGGCAAATACATCGGTCCCTTTGATGCTTATTACAGAGAGCAGGGGATACGACACCAGAAGACTCCGCCAAAGATACCTCAGCTCAATGGTGTAGCAGAGCGCATGAACAGGACACTGATAGAGAGGGTACGGTATTTGCTGTCAGAAGCAAACTTGCCGAGCATTTATTGGGGTGAGGCTCTTCTCACAGCCATTTATGTTATTAATTTGTCTCCTAGTGCTTCTTTGCAGGATGATGTGCCTGACAAAGTATGGTACGGCAAAGAGCCGTCAAACAATCACCTGTGAGTGTTTGGCTGTAAGGCCTTCGTGCATGTACCGAAGGACGAGAGGACCAAACTTGAGCCGAAGACGAGGCGATGCGTCTTTATCGGCTACGGTCGGGATGAGTTTGGCTATAGACTCTAAGACCCGGTAGAAAAAAAGCTCTACAGAAGCAGGGATGTGGTGTTCGTCGAGGATCAGACCATGACCAACACTCAGGATTCTGAGACTCCTTCTGAGGCTGAGGAATTGCATGAGTTAGAGTCATTTCGCTTCGAGCAGTTTCTAGAGGACATCGCAGAGGATCCCATTATGGGGGAGCCAGTACATGGAGTTGCTCCCAACCTTGATCATCAGCCTGCTGATGGTGGTCAGGGTGTCCTTCAGGAGGATGAGCATGCCAAGAAGGCAGTTTCTGAAGGGGAGGAGGCTGTTGGTATACAACCAGCACCAGTGGCTCCACTGAGAAAGAGCGACAGAGATCGTCGACCATCTACGAGATACTTACCGGATGAGTATGTGCTATTGACTGACGGGGGAGAGCCCGAAAGCTTTGCAGAGGCTATGGAAGACGAACACAGGCAGGAGTGGATGGAGGCCATACAGGAGGAGATGAGTTCCTTGTACACTAATTCCACTTATGAGCTGGTACGGTTGCCAAAAGGCAAGAAGGCTTTGAAGAATCGATGGGTGTTTAGAGTGAAGCAGACGAATGATGCTACTCGCCCTCGATACAAAGCGAGACTGGTAGTCAAAGGCTACGGTCAGCGGAAAGGCATAGATTATGATGAGATCTTTTTGCCTGTCGTCAAGCATTCATCTATTCGGGTGGTGCTAGCATTAGCAGCCAGTCTCGACTTGGAGGTCAAGCAGATGGACGTGAAGACGGCATTCCTCCACGGTGATCTTGAGGAGGAGTTGTACATAGAGCAGCCAGAGGGATTCTGTGAGAAGGGCAAGTCACATTTGGTCTGCCGGTTGAGAAAGACCTTGTATGGTCTGAAGCAGGCTCCGAGGCAGTGGTACAGAAAGTTCGAATCGTTTATGGGGGAGCATGGTTATACACGGACGACGTCGGACCATTATGCATTTGTGAGGTACTTTGCCGAGGATGATTTCATTATTTTATTGCTCTATGTAGATGATATGCTATTAGTGGGTCAGAATGCCACTAGGATAGCGGAGTTGAAGCGCCAACTGGGCGCGGCCTTCTCTATGAAGGATTTGGGCGCAGCGAAGACTATTCTTGGGATAGAGATCAGCCGAGAGAGAGAGTCCAAGCTGCTACATTTGTCCCAAAAGAAGTATATTCACCGGGTACTTCAGCATTTCAGTATGGACGGGTCGAAGAAAGTGAGTTCCTCCCTTGCGGCTCAATTTAAGCTCATTGAGGAGCAGTGTCCATCTACCGAGGACGAAAAGGAAGATATGGAGCGGGTTCCATATGCCTCAATTGTGGGAAGTCTTATGTATGCTATGGTGTGTACGAGGCCAGACATCGCTCATGCAGTTGGCACAGTTAGCTGGTACCTTTCAAATCCTGGAAGGGTATATTGGAGTACGGTCAAGTGGATTCTACGATACCTTCAGGGCACTGCCGATTGGAGACTTTCTTTTGGTGGTGATGAGCCGAAGCTGGTTGGGTATACTGACGCTGATATGGCTGGAGATGTAGACACGAGGCGATCGACTTTGGGCTATGTGATGATGTTTGCTGGAGGAGCGGTATCGTGGCAGTCGCGGTTGCAGAAGTGTGTTGCCTTGTCGATGACAGAGGCAGAGTACATTGCGGCGACGGAGGCTTGTAAGGAGTTGCTGTGGATGAAGAAGCTGCTGCAGGAAATAGGACTGAAGTAAGAGCAGTATACTTTACTTTGCGACAGTCAAAGTGCTATTCACCTTGTGAAGAACCAGACATTTCATAGTCGGTCCAAGCACATTGAGACTCGGTATCATTGGATACGGGATGTGGTTGAGAAGAAGGATGCGGCGCTTGAGAATGTCATACTGATGACAATGGAACGGACATGCTAACGAAGGTTCTTCCGAGGGGGAAGTTTGAGTACTGCAGGCAGATCGTCGGGATGACGACCTCCTCCACATAGTTGTGAAGGGGGAGATTTGTTGGAGTGGGTGCGGTTCCCACCTATGTGGAGAATACCCCGAAGAGCGACGAGCGCCATCCGTATGTCGGAGAAGCTTGGGGAGTGCATGGATTTTATTTTGGTACATATATGGTAAGGAAATATATGATTGAATTTCCATATTTACTTTGATTATATATTTATGATTGGACCGTTCATATAGTAGCTTTCCATATTATTGGGTTTCTAATTATGGTAAGCTAATTATGATTGGATTTCCATTAAATATATGATTGATTTATATTGGAAGTTTCCATATATATTGGCCTTCCATGTATGGGTTACCAAGGGCTTATAAAATGGTGATGCATACTAGTTGTAAAATCATCTCAAAAGAAAGTGTGCTTTACAATCTTTGAGAGAGAGACAGGATTAAGGACTATTGTGAAGGAAAGATTGCTTCGAATAATTTTTCGGTATCTCTTGTTCTTCGGAGTCCGCAATCAAAAAATTTCTTCTTTCAAGTGAGTTGTGGTGATCCGTGTTGGATCGGAAGGAGCTTGTAGAGAGTGTATTCTCTTTATTCCATTAGTGGAGGTTCTTCAGGGTTGGACTCCGATCGTCCCGTGGTTTTTTCCGCAAGGGTTTTCCACGTCAAAAATCTTTGTGTCTGCGATTGTGTTTGGCATTTTTGGTTTGTGTGCTTTTGCTCGGTTCTCTCGTAGGACTTTCTGGTTTGGGGGAACGGTTTCTGCGCTTCGTTCCCAACAATTTGTAACTCATCTTCCCGAAATTATTATTTTTTAAATTATATCTATATATTTTAATTTCGTGTTTAAAAATAATTTTCGTAGAAATTTTATAAAAGATATTTTGTGATTACTTTTGTTACCAAAAACTAGTTTTAAATTAATGATTTGAAATAATGTTTCTAAAAAAATGTTCTCAAATTTTTTATTTGAAATATAAAATATATTTTTATTATTCTTGGTCTTCTAAAAATTGGTTTTAAAAAAAAATTGAGCGATAAAAGGTTTTTTGTCTATTTACTTTTAAATAACGATTTGGATTTATAAAAGTAAGTTTTATAATATTTGATGACATCGAGTATTATTTTGATATGTTAATCAGTTATTTGATTATATTTGAATTTATTTAAATTATCTTGATGGTTATCAACTATACTTTAAATTATGTCGATAATTTAAATATTGTTTAAAATACTTACGATGACTAATTGGAGCATTACGATTTGTCTAATCTAGATTTAAAATATTATTTGATTAAATGATTTATTTATTATTTGATTTAAATTATTTTGATAAATATTAGATATTATTTTAAAGTTATTATGTTGAGTTTGATTTGGATTTGGATTCATATGATTTGAATTATTTGATAATATAGAATAATACTTAAAGTTATTATGGTGATCATTTAAAGGATTGCAATCAAATTGATTTTGTTTTTAAATTATTTATTTGATTTAAATTTATGGGAAGATTTATCCATTATAAATGCTTATCCTATTGGAATCATATCTAGCATTAATTAGATCGTTTCTTATTTAAACCAATCCTATTCCTATCCAAATTAGTTGGTAATTATAATCATCCTTATTGATTTAGTTCTAATCCTATCATAATTTGCTAATTGCTAGCCATTATATATATCTATCGAATCTATGAATAAAATCATCTTTCAAACATCCTTGTCAAAAATTTTCTCTTTTTTTGGTCATAACTAAGCCCAAAATTCGTCATAAATTCAACCTCAAATTTCAAAGGTTGTAGCAACTTCGAATGACCATAACTCCCAACTCCGGACTCCGTTTGACCTCCAGTTTTTTTTGTTAGAATCGTATTGAGGTATATTTTATGAATATAAATTTTATTTTCATAAATTCGGAACTTAATTTTCTGAAAAATTTGTGGAGTGTCAGTTGTCCAAAATCTGACACGTTTTAGTGTTTTGGAGATTCTGGGAGAACCAGGAATCAGAATCACGAACCATTTTGAAGTTTCGGAATGCTGACGGAAAAATAAACATCATATATTTTTCCCCAAAAATTTCTAGAATATTTTATTTTTGATTTTTGTTTTAGAAGTTTGTCACATCGTCTGAGTTCATCTTGTGTAGCCCTGTGACTATTTTGTACCCAACGGGATTGTCAATTTCACCAGCAAGGACCTCAGACAAGACACCTTGCCTTACTGTTTATTTAAATTGCTCAATATCATGCATGGTTTTACTTATTTTCTAGAAAATATAAATTGTTCTTGCAAATTATTATATTTTAGTTGTATTTGGCCTAGAGTTAAGGGACCGCCCTTGGTTTGTGCCGCATTCATTGGCCTCGACACATGTGTGTCACGAAGTCGCGAGTTGCATATAGATTCGGACTTGCGTACCGACCGTACATCGGTGCGTACAGGACGAGCGTTAGGATATAACTGCTAATAGATTTGTCTAGAAGACTTAGCGGTTATTAGAAATATCGTGGTGTGGATTCAGCACGAGTAGTGCATGGGGAGGGGAAGACAGTTATTAGGCGCAGGGGCTTTCACACATTTACTTTCCTCTAGCTGTCATTTGTGACTCAGCCAAGAGCTAGTGTGCCGTGCACTTATTTACTTTTCTCTAGATGCCACTAGTGCCTCGGTTGAAACACAAATGTGCCGTGCATTTACATTCCTATAGCTGCCGTTAGTGACTAACCCAAGAGCTAGTGGCCGTACATTTATTTTTCTCTAGATGCCCCTTAGCTCTCACCCGAGTGCTAATGGGTCGTGTATTTACTTTTCTCTAGATGCTACTAGTGCCTTGGTTGAAACGCTAATGCGTCGTATTTCTAGTCTCGGAAGCCCTTGTGTGGAACGTTGTCTTCAAAATGAATTTTCACATAGAATGGTTAAGGACCTTTATTTGTGTAGTCACATATACTTTTCTGTTGAGCTTTATTTATTCAGTTATTGGCATGATATTATGTGTCTTGTTACGTCCCTCTGAGGACCTGGTTATCTCGCCAGGTGTGTGCTCTTGTCTTTTACAGGTGCTCTAGTTCTAGCCGTGACTATCTCCATTTCTTCGAGGGTGATTGCACTTGATCATCTTCGCTTCGCTCACCAAATTCATTTCTTTTCTCATGTATTTTCCTTTACTTATTGGTAGTGGATTTGTCTCCGTCCAACATATTGTATCAAGACAATTCATTATCATTATATGATACCTTTTATTCATTTATTTTGTGTGGATGAGATTAGTTATGGTTCTACTGCATTTTACAGCATATGTATTCATACGAGGTTTCTATATAGTGGAGTACGCTTCGTATGAGTACAGCTGGCATGTCTACGTTCCTAGTCCTACGTATTTTGGGACTGGGGCGTTACACCCCAGGATAAAAAAAAATGTTCTGTATTTCTTCATCCCCGACCTCATTGCTGGAGAAAAAAGGAACAAAATTGAGTTTAAAATAAGTACAATGATCAATAACGAAAACTTTCGACAATTGACAACTTGGTAGGAAAAAAACTAGTTATCTTATTTTTGTATTGTGATGGTTTGTGGTTAAGTAGAATGTGAAGTGCCACTTGGTAGAAAAAAACTAGTTACCTTATTTTTGTATAACTGAGTCTACAAAAGTTGCAGTTTCACATTCCCTTAAGACATCAAAATGTGCACAGTACAGTAATATATATCAAAATGTGCACAGAACTGTGTCGTGTCAATATTGGCGTTTGCTGGATGGGAGAGGAGGGAATTCCCAGGGAACATTGGGGCTGACCAAGGATATATAACTTTTGTTGGAGTATATTGGATCAGCCTAACAAATGCTCCGGTAGTATAATCTTCTAGTAACTATGCATCATCAGTGAAAAACTATGTAGACTGAGATGAACCATCTCTACTATTATAAAGGTACTATTATAAAGGGGACTTCAAAACGGCTCATGAGCCATCGTTAAACTAACTCATAATATTATCTAATTAAAAACATATTCATAATTTAAAAAATAATCATAACAAATCATATTAAAATATTTTTAAATTTTATTTAAATATTCTAATATAATTTAAATTTTTATATGCTTTATTAATACTATCATTGATTTTTTTATAGTGAAGGTGACTAGTGTTTTTAAAGGACATGGCCTATTTTGATGATAAAACCCTGACACAATACTAAAAATTTGGGAAATAAATGATTTGTAGGGCTTTACCCTTTGTTAGAGAGAGCCCTTCCAGAAATTCTCTAGGCCCAACTGAATGGACCAAGAGGGGGTTTGGAAATAGTTTTCAACCAGCAATTGACGCGCCTCGGTTAAAACCTCACTAGCTGCGTCATTGCCCCAAGCGCAAAGATGAGTTTTCAGTGGCTCATGGGCCCACTTTTTATACTGCTTTCCTCTCACTCCCACTTCTTTGCTATTCCGATGTGGGACTAACAATGTTTGCAGAAACATTGTACATAAGGACTTTGCTTTACTCCTTTACAGTCGGAATGGAGAGAGGTATTCAAGAATAAGGCTGAGCAAAATGGATTGTTTTTTCTTCCGCTTTGTTTGCCGCAGTCACCAAGGATTAAACTCATAACTCTTAAGGATATATGGATAGATTACATACAAATTTAATAATAACACTCTTAAATCTCAGAGAAGCAGAGTGGGAACATGATAATAGAGTAGAATCCATGGGATAGAAATCTTACTTCATGTTCTGCAAACATAAGAAGACTATGAAAAAAAAAATGAAAAAAGAAAAGAAGGATACTATGATCTAATTAGCACTATGCCAATAGAACGATTGCTTCTTCAAATGTCAGGTTTGAAGCATCAATGAGGAGGATTGTATGGTTCATTTCCAGCTGCAGCTTTGATTCCGAACTATACAATGCCAAATAACATCATTGGGTCAGACCTTGTCCTTGTACAAGTCAAGTCGAAGTTACAAGCTCTTATCTTGTAAACAAAAGCAGAGAGACAAGAGCTTGTAACTTCGACTTGACTTAATGATGTTAATTGGTTCTATTGTGCGCTAGAAGTAGCTCCAGTGCTTGAGTTCATAGACCTTAAAACAATCTTTGCTAATATTCTCATGTCAGGAAAAAAATCAGTGTTACTTTATTTATCATCAACCTCAAATGTTTTGTGAAATTATTGTACAAGACTGATTGGTCCGGAAAATGCAGAGGGCCTTCTTGCTTTCTGCTTTTGTTTACATGATGACAGCTTTCCTAACTTATTTGTACAAGGACATGGTCTGTCTCATTGATGTTATTTGGTAATATATAGTATTGTAGATTGTTTCTCTCTTAAAAGTGTTTTTGTTTGTTTAGTGAACCATACAATCCTCCTCATTGATGCTTCAAACCTGACATTTGAAGAAGTGATCGTTCTATTGGCATAGTGCTAATTAGATCATAGTTTCTTATGTTTGCAGAACACGAAGTAAGATTTTTATCCTAAGCATTCTGCTCTCGTATCATGTATTACTTTCCCATACTCCTTCTCTGAGATTTAAGAGTTTAATCCTTGGTGTCTGCAGCAAACAAAGCGCAAGAAGAAAAAAAACTCCATTTTGCTCGGTCATCTTCTTGAATATCTCTCTCCATTCATACTGTTACAGTAGTAAAAGCAAAGTCGAGTACAATGTTTCTGGCAACATTATTAGTCCCATATCGGAAACACAAAGCAGTGGGACTGAGAGGAAAGCAGTATAAATATAAGAGCCCATGAGCCACTGAAAATTCATCTTTGCGCTTGGGGCAATGACGCAGCTAGTGAGGTTTTTACCGAGGTGCGTCAATTGCTGGTTGAAAACTATTTCCAAACCCCCTCTCGGTCCATTCAGTTGGGCCCAGAGAATTTCTGGAAGGGCTCCCTCTAACAAAGGGTAAAGTCCAACAAATCATTTATTTTCTAAATATTTAGGTGTGGAGTCAGGGTCCTATCATCAAAATAGACGTGGTCCTTTAAAAATATGGTTTACTAGAAGATTCTAATACCGGAGCATTTGTTGGGCTGATCCAATATACCCCAACAATAGTTATACCTTTTCTTCCATCCACCACTGACACCAATACTGATATGACACAGTTATGTGCACATTTTGATATATATTATTGTATCCGTGCATATTTTGATATATCCCAGTGTGTATTAAGGTAATGTGAAACTGCAACTTTTTTAGACTCAATTATACAAAAATAAGGTAACTAGTTTTTTCTACCAAGTGGCATTACACGTTCTTCTTTTTAGTTCCATGTCGGGGTGTGCATTCATTTCATTTGTTGGTTTTCTGAAAGTGTACTTAACCACAAACCATCACTATAATCTCAAAATCATATTTGAACTTACCGTATTAATAATTTGGTTAATTTAGACTTGATCACAAATTGCATAACATTCAAAAATAAAAAGAAAAATAAAATAAAATTTAAATAACAATTCGAAACATTCGTACTAATAAAGAGTTGTGGTGTGTTATGAGAGGGAGGAGAATTTAGATTGGAGAGTTGTTATGGAGATAGCAGATATCTGCATCGCACGGCGGGTAAAGGCATGGACAAGGACATGACCCATACATTTTGGAATGTCCAAGTTATGTTCGATACGATATGGTCTACATTTTTGGAGTATCTGTATTTTTTAATGTAGATATAGGGTTAGGGTTGCGATTGGGCAATGCTGATAAATATGGAAGGCAGCCAGATCAATCAACTTGCTGTAATTAGAGCAGAAAGCGGGTTTGTCATGTTGATCAATAGTGGCACCTCTTGCCATGCAAGTAGATGATGGATATCACTTGTAACACATGCTGTGAGCAAGCGATTAAACACTTGATATGCACCTTCACTTCACTTGAAGCAAGTGAGATCATAGCAACTCAGAGTTGCATGTTAGATTGTATTTTGTTTCCGGTTGAACCATCAAAGAGAGTGACAATGAAGTTGGTAATATCAAGTAGGAGGTGGGATCATGAATTGTAGACAATGAACCCTCAAAGCTGACATTACATAACTATTATCCCAACCAAGGCACAAAATGGGTTCATCTTGGATCTAGGATATCTATTCAGTTTGTATTCTTTGTACAATAATTATACTGATTGCTAGGCCCTCAAAGATGCGTTGGTTTCGTTCTCTTCTCTCCAGACAATGAGAATATTATGTTTCTCTACAAGTGAGATATATTTGTATTTCTCTTGGCAATTGTATAAGAATAAGGGTGGGAAAAACACAGCTGAATGTCGAAGAATAAGGATGAGAAAGAAGGTCCAAATTCTTCCTTCGTTGTTGTAGGTCTTGGGAAAGAAAGAAAAAAATGGTTTCTCTTAAATTGGTTATGTATGAGAATCAATTTTCAATTTCTTCATATTTTTTCCTTATGACAAACAAAGTACAAGTGAAAATTAATTAATTTCTTCTAAATTAGCCCTTCAATTCTTATCCATTTTAATATAGAACTCCAGAAATCTTGTTATTTGTAAGCAAAAATCCTAGAGGACTCATGAGTTCTTAAATTTGAAAACTCTGCCATTAATAGCCATTGGATTATATGCATATCATCCTTTGTGTTTTTTTGAGGACCTAAACAGAAAAAGTCATGGAATTGTAAGGATACTCTCAAATGTTTGTCCATTTCAACATTAGCTTACATCCAAGTTGCAATAACCTAACTCTAAAAAACATTAATTATATTAGATGAATCATGAATAATCTATTTGTCCTTATGGATTTGGTTGAATGGATATGTGTTTGTTGGGTTTGAGTTTGAAGAAAAAAAGAGTTGAATGAGCAAGGGAGGTAGAGGGATACTAAAAAAAACATAATGAGAGAAGGTTTTGGGCATACCTACTTTGGTTCCGGACAATTTCGAGGATATTGGCCCTTCTGCTCACAGTTGAAACACTTCACCCGTATATTTCGCTCGTTTTGCCTTGTATGGAGTTTGGCATTATCCTTCTTAGCCTTCCCTTTTACGTTTGAACATTCTTCCCTTTTGCAAAATCACAATTCTTTGAAATTTTAATTTATTCAGTATTTATTCAAATGTAATGGAAGGATTCAAATCATTAACCTTGCCTCGTTTGGTTCGCAAAATCACGAGGTTGGAAAAGGGAAGTGATTACTTTCTTATGTTCGGGTGCTAAAAGAATTGAGGATGAAAGGAAATTGGTTCCCAAAATAGGGGCAAATGATTCCATCACCCAAGTAAAGAATCACTTTTCCACCTTAAAGTATTACTTTCCTTTCTAAATTCCTTAGCATTTCCAAACATGGGAAAGTAAAATCAATAGGAATTGTAATTTTCCAAAGGAAAGAAAATGCCAAGGCATTGATTTTCTTTCCATTCCTTTCCACGAATCAAACGATACCTTAAGGTACATATTTAAATGGACACAATTTCGGACACAATTCCTCAAGTTCGAGCATCCGAATGACTATGTAAACCTCAATGTTTGACGAATGGATCATATAATGTTTTCTAGACATGGTAGAGTCAAATATCGCTAGATCTTGGATCATGGTTGACACGTATCACATGTCTGATTTCGACTTTCATCTCATATGAGTCAAGCGGTCAAGCCCAAGATAAAGAGTGCACACCATTTGAGTAATTTATATACCTCGACCTCAACTCTTCCCATGCTTGGTGGTAGCATAACCCACAAACTCTTCAATCATGTGGTCCAACAGCGTCAACAATACTGTGAATTGCACAGACTTATCCTTCATAGATCTTTTTGGTATACATCAGTGCCTAACCTGCGATGAGCCACAGTGCCCTGCTCAAGATCGACCATTTCCTAACATAAAAAAGTCGAGCATGTTTTGCCTATTCAGTAGGTGTTAGATACTACGTTGCCAATTATCAAAGTTGGTGTTAGATACTATGTCGCCAATTATTAAAGTTTTTGTTGTGTAGCATCACTCTTTTGGTACACATAGTCACTACCGATTTAGCAACCTTCTCAATGATACATACATGGATTGTGCTAATTATCAATTTGAGTGTCACAATTTTCTTCACCCATTGTACTATTTTTTTCAAAATAAAACCAGTCTTTTAAAGGAGTGCACCAGAATCAAGTGTTAATTGTTACTTGGAACAAAATCTCCCTTTCTCAAAAGATTGGAATCTGTTGAGAACTAATAAGGGACTTTAGACCCACATTGAAAAATGTAGTATCAAGAGGAGCTAGACTCCCTATAAATAGTGTAGTAACCAATCAATAAAATATACAACAATTATTCTCTACATGGTATCAGAGCCATAACCACAAAAAAAAAAATTCCTCCCCCCCTTTCCCCACCGGCAGTACCCCCCCTTCCCCCACCGGCAGTCCCCCCTTCCCCCCCGGCAGACCCCCCTCCCGCCCCCCCCACCCCACCGACGCCCCCCCCGGCAGTTCCCCCCCCCCCCCGACGCCCCACCCGGCAGTCCCACCCCTCCGACGCCCTGTCCCCCCCCACGACGCCCTGCCTCCCCCCCTCCGACGCCCTGTCCCCCCCCACGACGCCCTGCCTCCCCCCCTCTTTTTTTTCGAAAAAAAACCCTAATTTTGAGCGAGAGATTATGTGGGTGATTTTTCGACGACGGATGGCTATCAAATGCTTTATTTGTACCTTCTGTTCCTAGATTACGCCCTCTGGAATTACAAATGCTTTATTTGTTTTCTGTTCTCGATCTGCAAATTAGGATCTACATGCGTGCGCCGGTGTTGGCCACGTTGAACGCGCAGTCGTAAGGTCTCCGTTGAAAACTTTACATACAGACGACGACGACGACGACGCCGACGCCGACGCCGACGCCGACGCCGACGATGCCAACGCCGACGACGCCGACGAAGACGACGACAAAGACGAAGCCGACGTAGACAACGACGACGATGAATCACCGTTGAAGACGCCATGGATTCGATCAGTGGTAAACTGACAGCAGATGAGATGAAGGCCTTGGTTGATGATATTTTATCAAAGAAATTAACCGAGACGACCCCACGTGTGATCCATACTGACGTGGATCCGTCACCCTACAAAATGGGGAAACTGGACAAGTTGGAGACGAAGTTGGAAGGTACGTCCAATTACTTGAAATGGTCACGGCAGGCCATGCGGACGCTGAAGGGACGTGGCTTGGTTGGCCATGTCAATGGCCAAACCAAGGCGCCAGATGATCCCTCCTCAAAGGAGTTTGCTATTTGGGAAATTGTCAACAATGTTGTGGCTGGATGGTTGACCGCCTTCTTGACTGACCAGGTGTCGGGCAATGTAGAGACGATGGAGGCTGCTGCTGATATATGGCACACCTTGAAGGATATGTACTCCAGCTCGGACAATCCTATGCGGGTCTTCCAACTGCAGGATGAACTTGATAGGGTGGCCCAGGACGACCGCACCATCTCTATGTTTGCAGCACTGTTGAAGAAGTTCTGGTCTGATCTGGATCACTATGATCCTCTTGGGATGGAAGATGCCCAAGTCGAACCCGCATTTGCGAAATATTTCCAAAAGTTCTTGGATTATATATTTTTGCGTCAACGGATGATAAAGTTCTTGAAGGGTCTTAACCCTGTATTTGAGAATAGAAGGAATATACTCCTGACACAGCCCATACTTCCCACCTTAGAAGCCATAGTTGCCATGGCACAAGAAGAGGCTCGCTTGAAGTTGATGTCCAACAAGGGCTCTTTCCAGGAGGAGCAAGCCACTGTTGACAAGTCTGCCCTTGCTGCCTTCAATCAGCCTTCCTCTGTGGCCGGTACTTGCCACAACTGTGGTGACTCAGGGCATTACATCAAATTTTGTCCCAAACCCCTGCACAGTCAGTCGAGTGATCGTGGACGGGGCCGCGGAGGACGTCGTGGTGGTAGAGGCGGTTATGCTGGTCGACGGGGAAATTATTCTGGAGGACAAAAAGCTAATCTGGCGGAGGAAGGGGCGACCATCACCTGGCTGAGTTAACCCCTCTTGAGAAGGAGTTTCTCGCGAAGTTATGCGGTACGAAGCTAGGTTCGGACGACAGTAATGGGACGTCATCTACCTCGGGGGACCACATCACTTGCTTTGCCCAAAACGGCACAGGTATACCTACACGTGCTCTTACAGCAGCTGTCCACCAACCCGGTTGGATTATGGACTCTGGGGCATCTCGTCATGTCACGGGATCCCGCGGTGAGTTCCAGGACTATACTCACCTACCGACGCCGGAGAGCATTCAGACTGCTGATGGTAACTCCAGCCCTGTCATGGGTAAAGGCACTGTCGCATGTACCCCTTCTCTCACTCTCACCAATATCTTACATGCTCTGTCTTTTCCTGTCAATCTTCTTTCTATTAGTGCCATTATCCTTGACCTTAACTGTACTATTTTTTTGACATTCCTACGGTGACTTTTCAGGAGAAGGGGACATGACGACGACTAGGGACTGGCACATGGCATAAGGGGCTGTGGTACTTGGACAGGACTGGACTGGATAAAGCTTTGGCATCTCTGGTAGCAGACACACCACCAGAAGATTCACGGCACAGTGTCGAAGATGACTTGCAACTCCACCACCGGCGTGTCGGTCATTCTACTTTTAAAATTATTAGTCGAATGTATCCGTCCTTATACCAAAGGACTAATAAAGAGAAGTTATTTTGTCATGCTTGTGAGTTAGGTAAACATACCAGAAGCACGTATGTGAGTTCAGGTAGTAGGAGTTCGGCTGCTTTTGATATGATACATTCAGACGTATGGGACCCTTGTCCTACAACCGGTATTAACGATTTTCGATGGTTCGTCACTTTTATTGATTGTTATACTCGCGTGACATGGGTGTACCTTATGAAGAATAAAAGTGACGTCTTTGAGGCGTTTCGAGACTTTCATCACCGGGTAGACACTCAATATGGCACTAAAATTAAGTGCTTACGGTCTGACAATGGGATGGAGTATACAAATAGGAAGGTTGCTGAGTATTTATCCACTGATGGCATACTACACCAAACTTCTTGTGTCTATACACCGACATAAAATGGTATGGCCGAACGGAAGAACAAACACCTGCTGGAGGTCGCACGGACGATGATGCTGGCTATGAATGTTCCGAAACACTTATGGGGGCAGGCGGTGTTAACGGCATCTTATCTCATCAACCGAATGCCA
The DNA here is from genome assembly GCA_029216955.1 of Iris pallida. Lineage (NCBI taxonomy): Eukaryota > Viridiplantae > Streptophyta > Magnoliopsida > Asparagales > Iridaceae > Iris > Iris pallida. The sequence continues at coordinate 8,535,304 of JANAVB010015800.1, forward strand.
TCTCAGGTATTGGACTGGAAGACACCACTGGAGATGCTTACTGGTGCAACCACGTACACTGTTCCACCAAAAGTATTTGGGTGTGTATGTTTTGTCCAAGATAATAGGCCAGGAGTTGGCAAACTGGATCCTAGAGCGGTTAAATGTGTCTTTGTCGGGTACACGGCAACTCAGAAGGGATACGCATGTTGGAGCCCAGCTGAGCAAAAAATATTTGTAAGCATGGACGTTACATTCAGAGAACTGGAACCATATTATGGTTCGGATGACGGTTCGGCGTTTGGTGACACACCTAACATAGAGGGTGTTAGATGTGAGGGGGAGAAATTAAGCCCATATGTGGTAGTCGGATCGGTCCTATGCCCGGTCGTAGAAAACTGGACGAAAGGGGGAGAAAGCAGTGACTCCGATACAGAAGATGAAGAAGATATATATGTTAAACAGGAGAAGCAGCAGACAATGGAAAAGGTGCTCCAAGTCTACAGAAGGAGACAGCAGAAGTCCAGTACTATGCCTGTACCGTGCCACGTGCCTACTGTACCAAGTCCTTCGTCTACTCCTGCTCCAACTCTTGAAGATGTTGCCCCTGTTCTGAATCAATCTGATTCTGATGCGGATCTCTCTGACTCTGATGGTATGATTTCTCTACCACCTATTGCTCCCTTAAGGCAATCTTCTCGATCAATGCGGGTAAGGCTCCTAGTCGTTTGATGATTATGAACATAATATTGCCAACTACCTGTCTTATTCTAACATTTCTTCGAATTATCGAGCCTTCATTGCATCATTAGACTCTACTTCGTTGCCCAAGTGTTGGCAGGAAGCAAAGAAAGATCCAAGATGGAAAGCTGCAATGATGGAAGAACTTGGGGCACTGGAAAAAAATAAGACGTGGGAGCTGGTTCCATTACCCAAAGGGAAAAAAAACTGTGGGATGCAACTGGGTGTACACAGTAAAGGAGACGTCAGAAAGAAAGGTGGAACGATACAAGGCGAGGTTGGTTGCAAAAGGATACACATAATCATTTGTCATCGACTATGATGAGTCGTTTGCTCCAGTAGCAAAAATGAGCATCGTAAGAACTCTGGTCTCCATTGCAGCAAACTATGGGTAGAAGCTATACCAGTTAGATGTGAAGAATGTCTTTCTCCATGGGGACCTACAAGAAGAAGTGTACATGGAACTCCCGCCAGGGTGCTACGCTACAGAATCAGACGGAGGGACGTCGCATGGAAAAGTGTGCAAACTAAAGAAATTGCTATATGGACTCAAGCAATCTCCTCGAGCCTGGTTTGACAGATTCAGAAAGGCTATTACAGGCATGGGATACCATCAAGCAAATACAGATCATACGGTCTTTCTTCAGCATGCAAGAGGCCACATCACTATACTTGCTGTATACGTGGATGATATAGTAATCACATGTAATGATGAAGTCGAGATCGCTAAGCTAAAGTCAAAACTCGCGAAGGATTTGAGGTGAAGGATTTAGGAGCAATGAGGTACTTTTTAGGTATCGAGGTGTGTGAAGGCGAACAAGGAATTGTTCTCTCACAGAGAAAATACGTACTAGATCTGCTGAAGGAGACAGGGATGCTGGGATGCAAAGCAGCAGTCACTCCAATTGACCAAAAATGCAAGTTGGGAGCAGATGCAGGAGAGCCAGTTGATCGTGAAAGATATCAACGACTTGTAGGGAGATTGATTTATCTGGGGCACACTCGTCCTGATATCTCATTTGCGGTAAGTGTAGTAAGTTGCTACATGCATGATCCAAGAACGGGTCATATGGATGAAGTGTTTCATATCTTGAGATATCTGAAAGGGATGCCGGAGAAAGGGCTATGGTTCAAGAAGAATTGAAGTATAGAAGTTGAGGAATACTGCGATACAGACTGGGCGAGCGGTATAGACAATAGAAGGTCTACCACGAGATATTGTGTCTTTGTAGGAGGAAACTTGGTCTCATGGAGAAGCAAAAAACAGTCAATGGTAGCACGGTCTACAGCTGAAGCAGAATGCAGAGCAATGTCTTTGGGAGTGTCAGAGTTGCTGTGGGTGAAAGCGTTGCTGACAGAGTTGAAGCTGGACAAGGGAGCACCGTTACGTCTTCTGAGCGATAGTCAAGCTGTAATAAGTATTGCTAAAAATCCAGTTCAGCACGACAGAACGAAGCACATCGAGATCGATCGATTCTTCATCAAAGAGAAGCTGGAACAAGGGATACTGAAGATTGATCATGTTCGCTCAGAAGAACAAGTGACAGACTGTCTGACTAAGGGTCTTAGTTCATTAAGTCTGTCGAAGCTATGTAACAAGATGGGAATGATTAATATCTATCGCCCATCTTGAGGGGGAGTGTTGAGAACTAATAAGGGACTTTAGTCCCACATTGGAAAATGTAGTATGAAGAGGAGCTAGACTCCCTATAAATAGTGGAGTAACCAATCAATAAAATACACAACAATTATTCTCTACAGAATCTTTAGAAAATCCTTCATTTATAGAAAGGTTTGACTCTCGAATAGAGTCATGCACATGTTTTAGTTACCATAATCAAAACATATCCTTTGTGTTTGCATTTAAGAGAATATGCATATTACACAAATATGACTGGGACATTAAAACCATTAAACTCTCCACTTGTGTCGGACTTCGCCGAGCTTACCTGTTGAATTAGCTCACTGGATACAAGATATGACTGGGACATTAAAACCACTTGTACCTTTTCCAATATGTTGAGTTTAAGGGTTCGTCATTCGGCTAGAGGGTCAATGCAAAAAATCTACCCTAGATTTGGCTTAATGCCACAAGTGTCAACAGAGGCATGTTGTATTCATGATAACAAACATACCACATTTGTACATTTTTGTCACATACCGCAATTTGGCACCTACAAAAGAGTGTTAGTCTTGGATACAGCCCGTCCCATTTTCTCGTATCTTAGTCCAACCTCAAGCAATAGAAAACAACAGAGTCCAATGTCTATATTACAACATTTCCAACACAAACCCAAATAAAAGCAAATAAAATCCCACATTACATGAGGAAAGTGGAGTTTAGAAAATATCATGCTAAGTTGAGGGGATCCTTATGGTCAATATTAAACTAGATTATCCTATAATTTTATAGATAAATCAATCCAACAAGTTTAGTATTAGTCCTAATTAACTGGCGTTATACAAGTTAATAAATCAATGACTCTTCTACTTGATGTTGGACATGCATCTAGGTTTAGGGAAGTCATTTAAGTCTCAACCATGCAAAAAAGCTACGAATATTATAGTCTACAAAAAACATACAATACAATAACGCAAATACTAGGTCTCTTCTTGCATATGGATTATACCTTTGACGTGCGGTGAACCGCTTTCTACTACTATCTCCTTCGCATGGTCGTGAATCATCCCATAATAAGGATACTCCTTGTCACATCCCGTAACGGACCTCCCTAAAGAGGAGGAGAAGAGGAATATCTTTGGAGGTAGGTTATATGAAACAGGAATTTGGGCTCTCCATATAACAGCATCTCCCTATTTATGAACAGGTAATAGGTGTACCCTAATACGGACGCACATGTCAAATTGGACCCGTCCCATGCGTTCGACCAACTAAGGCCGAATCAAACTATACCGATACGATTTACGATTTGATCCAATGCTAATAATCCGTATGTTCTTCTTCTTTTCCAATCGCCATCTTCTTTAGCTTTCCACATCCCTAAAAATCCATATCTACCACCTTGTCTCTAAATCCTAATTCACAGCTACCATTTCTTCCTCTCCTCTCGCGCATGATACCCTTATCCCTTGACTAGCTCCCCTTTCTATAAGGATGACCTTTCATGCACCCTCACCATCCTCCATAATCCCAATTAGGATTTAGGTGACGAGGGATATAGGTTTTTGATCACCAAGGGAAGGTTGATCCTAAAATCTATAAAGTTAAAAAAATGGGTTAACATAAAGAAGTAGACAATCACTAGAAAGTTGAAAGTACCAAAGTGAAATAGAAAAGTGAAGAAATTAAAATCTAAAAATATTTAAGTAAAAGATAACCTAAAACTCCTATTGTTGTAACCATTGCTTATCTTTTTTGTTATAGCAATTGAACAGGACATTGTTGAAAGTAGGCAAGCCTCTTTCAATGTTTGATAAATAATAAACCTGTCTAAAAGTAGAAGTTCAATTATGAAAGGATTTTCGATGTTGTAATTCTTTTTACTCTTCTCCATATCCAAATTCTAAGAAAAATATGGACTTTCAATCATTTTAAATTTTTGAATAGATAAGGACAATGCAAATGAATCACTTTCGCATGGTGTTTACCAAAGTCTAAACGGACTTTTGCATCACCACTTTCTGAAAAGTGCATTTTATTTCAAGATAAATTTGCAGTTCTCACCTTGACCGTCAACTTTCCAGGAAGCAACCATGCCCATGCCCACATTTTTCTTGTGAAATTGATGCAAGACAGATTAATACACACATTTATGTAAATAAAACACCCGAATGAAGAAAGCAGTTGTCGTTGTAGTATAGTGGTGAGTATTCCCGCCTGTTACGCGGGTGACCCGGGTTCGATCCCCGGCAACGGCATTTTTATTTTTTCTTTAGAATTAATTTTTCTTTACAGTTTTGATTCAATCGAACAGAAAAGGGATAATCTTTATATTTGAATCTCCACCTTTTTAAAATTTCCACTCTATCCTTAAAAAAAATCCCAATACCATTTTGTCTTTAGAAAAATACCACTCTAAATTAAGGGGAACAAAAATACATAAAGGACTATGGATATTAGAGGATTTGTATTAATTAAACAAGGAAAAAAAATAGCAGTAAAAATATGGTTTGTGATAACAAATTTGATATTCTTTTTTATGGCAAAAGATTATGCTTTGATTGAGAATGCAGTAGTAAAGAGTATCATTTGTGTGCACACAAGCAATTCCCTTCGGTACCATACCGTGTTTATTGATTCATGTGTCATGTTTACTGGAGTTATAAAGTGTAATAGATCGAGTTACTGGAATAATGCAAATATTGAACCCCTCGTTAAACTACAGAGTTTTTGTGCGATGGTGGTAAAATAGCATAACACATATACATTGTATGAATATATGACTCTCAACCCTCACTATTTTTAGAGTTTCTGTGTAGTGGTACCGACTTAAAAGGGCCTTCTACTTACACGCAAGTTTGATTGTTGCATGTTGGCAGGCTAGTATAGAAGGACTGGGTTTTGCGCCAAAGAAAGATGGATCCTGGAAATGTGAAGGGCCTTCTTTGTCTCTGCTTTTGTTTACAATACAAGACAAGAGCTTGTAACTTCGACTTGACTCAATGATGTTAATTAGTATTATATGTCGAAAAAAAATTCAGTGTTATTATTGTTGGGTTTTGGTCTTTTACAAAGTGAATTTTAGTCCCACATCGGCTAGACCAAAGGAGTTGTATCCCTATATATTAGCTTTGCTAGTTTAGAGATGCACATGTGGTGTGGAGGTGCACATGGGTGTGCCATGTGGGGTTATTTTTCTAATGGGAAAAAGGCTAAATCAACAATAGAAAGCATTCATGCTTTTTGCTCTTGGGAAATTTATTTCCATGGGAGCTAAGCCCCGTAGGGGCTTAGCGACTCGGACTCGGGCTCATGGGCTCATGAGGCGAAATATGGCATTTTGTTGGCGCACTTTGTACTTAGCACGTCAGTATCGCCGCTAGGCGCATAGTGCGCTTTAGTTGTGCTCGTTGCACTTATATAGTGTTGCCATGTTGCGCGCCACAGTTTGCGCTACCATGGTGCGTGCTAGGTTGCGCACAATTTGTGTCGGTTGCCCACGTTGCGTACGTTGCACAAGTTGCGTGCGTGGCTCACGTTGCGCGAGTAGCGCAGGTTGTGCAGTGGCGCAGTGGCGCAGGTTGGTGCAAGTAGCTCAGTGCGCAGAGTGCAAGGTGCGCGAGGTGCACGCAGTTGGCGCAACTTGCAGCAGAACGTGCGTTTGTACGTTCTGGGCGGTTGCTACATGTTCGTGGTAATTTTTACCATATCTCTAACTTTATGGCAATCGAGCAGTTGATGCAGGGCCTATATAAGGCATCCTCTCTCTCACAAGGCTATAGATATACAAGTAAGAGAAGCCACCACAGAAAGTTTACGAAGTATTTTTTAACACAAGTAAACTGAGAATTCAGAAGTGTTCTTTAACACAATTCTGATCGGAATTTGCTTGCAAATTCCAATAGCCTTCGAGAGAGAGGAAAGGCACCGCACCAGCATTGCTTTTGTACGGGAGTTCGTGTCCATCCGAGGAGTCAGAAGAGCAGGAGTGTTCAAAGTTCTCCGACGAACTTGCTGGTTCCTGGAAGCTGTTCGTGTAGGGCGAATAAAGCTTTGAGCAACGGTGATTATTCACCCCAGCAGGAGATCTTCCATCTTTCGCCAGTCACCTTCTTCATTGCTGCCAGTAATTCTGATTGTATCTTCTTTTTAGAAGTACTACGATCGATTACTGTTGATTACAAAATCTTTTTAGATTCTCGTAATTCAGGATCACCTTCCTTAAAGTGTTGATTTGAAACATTGTCTTTACAATCGTTTCATATTCTCAAGTTTTCTATCGAAAAATTGTGCCCCGGCACTAACAATCTCAAAGCTTTATTGTTACGATGGAAAACGTTAATGCTTCACTCCTCAATACTGACTTTTGTAAGTTAGAAAAGTTTGATGGAGAGCATTATCAAGTCTGGAAGAGGAAGGTTTATCTCACTCTTCAACTCAGAGACGTTGATCACGTGCTTCTTGAAGAGGAACCTACCGTTCTAGATACTGGGTCTGCTGCCGCAATCACTGCGGCCACTAAACTTCAGGCCAAGTGGAGAAGGAAAAATAGCATTTGTAGGCTGCTTATCCTGAATGCTATAGACGATTCCCTAGCAGAATCCTACAGTAAGAAACCAATTGCCGGAGACATATGGAAGTCTCTGGAGAAACTGTACGAAGAAGAGAAGAACAGGAGCAAGATATTTGTGGTTGAAAAATATCACAAATGGCTGTTTGAGGACGAGAAGTCCATGCTGCCGCAGGTAAAGGAATTTCTGAAACTGTAACAAAAGTTGGAAGACGAGGCGTTGCCCCTCTCCAACAAGTTTGTTGTTGGAGGGATTGTCTCAAAGCTCCTGGCTGGGTAGAGTAAGTTCTATACAAATATGCATAGGAAGAAGCTTGAGATCAGTTTTGAAGATCTTTTGCAGAAAATCAATGTTGAGGACCAGATGCAGGCTCAACTGAAGGTGGACGCACTGTCCAAGCAATTGGCTAACGCCAATCTGGTTCATACCAAGGAACCAAGGGAAAAGCAGGCGGCTTCCCACAGCAAAAAGAAGGACCCTAACAATTTGAACGTGAAGGGGACTTCCTTCAAGCGAAAGAAGGCAAAGTCTCAGATGCCTTGTTTCAAGTGTGGCAAGAAGGGCCACTTCAAAAGTGAATGCAAAGCAAAGACCAAGCAATCAGGGAAAGCATAGTAAGGTATCTATGATCACTGACGTTGTTGCTATGATTGCGCAGGTTGATGCGGTAAGGACTGACTCTGACTGGTGGGTAGACACTGGAGCCTCCTGCCATGTCTGCTCCAGTAAGGAGTGGTTCACCACCTACACACCTACTTCTGAAGTGGTTATGATGGCGAACTAGGTACAAGCTGAAGTGCTCGGGATCGGGACGGTGGTGTTGAAGCTGACTTCGAAGAAGTCTCTGACGCTTCAAGGCGTGAAGCACGTACCTGCTATCGCTAAGAACCTGATCTCATGAGGCCTACTCTGCAATGCAGGCCTCAGGATGGACATCAATGCTAGCCAGATGGTGATGTCTATCAAGGGAACATATTTCGGGAAAGCTTTTTATACCGAAGAAATGTTCAAAATTCAGCTTGTAAATCAGTCCAATGTAATTAATGTGATTAATGAAATTACTCCTTCTGCTTATACTCTTGAGTTGTGGCATAATAGGCTAGGACATGTTCATTGTAAATGAATAAACAGAATGTCTAGTCTAGGACTTATCTCCAAGTGTGGGGGTAAGGTAGAGAAATATGAAGTTTGTGCCCAAACAAAGATCACAAGGAAACCCTTTCCTTAGGTTAATCGAAGTACATATCTTCTGGAGTTGATACACTCCGATATCTGTGACTTCAAACAGTTCTCTACAAAGGTCGGGATAAAGTATTTTATAACCTTCATCGATGACTTCTCAAAGTATGCGTTCGTCTACTTGCTGAAGGCTAAAGATGAAGCATTCGAGAAGTTCAAGGAGTTCAGAGCCGAAGCTGAGCGGCAGACTGGACAACAACTTAAAAGAATAAGAAGTGATCGAGGTGGGGAGTACAGGACTTATGAATTCGCATTGTTCTGCAAAGAACATAGAATTGTCAATGAGACTATGGCTCTGTACTCTCCTCAATCAAACGGAGTAGCAGAGAGGAAGAACAGAACGTTAACAGAAATAATTAACTCAATGCTGTTGACTGCGGGTCTTCCTAAGTGCTACTGGAGAGAAGCTGCACTGACGGCCACTTTTATTCTGAATAGGGTGCCTTATACAACTTCTGACATTACTCCTCATGAACTCTGGTTCAAAGTCAGACCTAACTTGAATGTCATTCGAGTGTAGGGGTGTCTGGCATATGTCAAGCTTCTAGATCTGAAGATTCAGAAGCTTGGGACAAGGACTACTAAGATGATCTTCTTGGGGTATACCGAGAAGAGTGATGCTCGGAGATTTCTTGATATTGAGTCAAATTATATCATTGAATCTCGCGACGCAGAATATTTTGAAGGCAAATTTGTAAGGCACAAGAATATTGTTCATGCGGATGTTCCGGAGAATAATGAGGGTGCGCAGGTCTTCAATGAAGATGTGGTCCAAGAAGATGTTATTGTTAAAATAACGGTTGAACCAGATCTCGCTGAGCCGTCAACGAAGAGAGTGAGGAGACCGAAGGACTTCAGAAGTGACTTTGTCACCTATCATGTGGAAGCAGATCCGCTTACCTATGATGAGACGATGAAGACCAGAGACGCAATTTTCTGGAGGGAGGCGATTGACAATGAAATTGAATCCATCACCTCCAATAACACTTGGGTGTTGGTTGATCTTCCTGAAGGAGCAAAATCCATCAGATGCAAATGGATCTTCAAGAAGAAGATGAAAGAAGACGGAACTATTGACAAGTTCAAGGCTAGGCTAGTAGCCAAGGGATTTTTTCAGAAGCAGGGAATCGACTACTTTGACACGTATGCTCCAGTAGCCCGGATGACTACCATCAGAATGTTGATTGCTCTCGCAGCGATGCATAAGATGGTGATACATCAGATGGATGTGAAAACGGCTTTCCTAAATGGCGAGCTGACCGAAGAGATTTATATACAACAGTCAGAGGGATTTGTCGTCAAGGGTCTTGAAGACAAAGTCTGCAAGTTGGTAAAATATTTGTACAGTCTTAAACAGGCTCCCAAGATGTGGCATGAGAAATTTGACAAAGTTATAAGGTCAAATGGCTACATGGTCAGCGAGACAGATAAGTGTGTTTATACGAAGTTCGCTGATGGAAGAGGTGTGATCGTTTGTCTCTACGTGGACGACATGCTTATCCTAGGTACGGATATGAGCTGTGTCATGGAGACAAAAAAATTCATCTCGAGCAAGTTCAGTATGAAGGACTTGGGGGAAGCTAATGTGATCTTAGGGATCAAGATCATCCAGACAGACACTGGACTAGCGCTGTCACAGTCTTATTATATTGAGAAAATGATCACTCGTTATGCGTATCGAGATCTTCCAGGGATCGATACGCCGTACAGGTGTGATCTGAAGCTGAAGCCTAATTCAGAAGAAAGTGTCAGGCAGCTGGAGTATGCAAGCGTAATCGGGAGTTTGATGTATGCTACTACTGCCACAAGGCCTGACATAGCTTTCGTCGTGGGAATGCTGAGTCGTTTCACAAGCAACCCAGGTGTTGAACACTGGAAAGCTGTGAAATGGGTTATAAGATATCTCAAGAAGACTCAGACATATGTACTGTACTACAGCGGAGATCCGCCGGTAGTGGAAGGCTTCAGTGATGCCAGCTGGTTCTCAGAGGTGGAGAGCGAGAGGTCCACAGATGGATTTATTTTCACAATGGATGGAGATGCTATATCGTGGAAGTCGAAAAAGCAGACTATGCTCTCACGATCATCCATGGAATCTGAGTTCTTTGCACTTGATACCACAACCGAGGAAACAGAATGGCTTCGGGAGCTCATGTATGATCTTCCAGTGGTTGGAACGTAAATACCGGCAATACCAATATACTGCGACAACCAGGCGACTGCGGCGGTGGCATCAAATGACCTCTTCAACGGGAAAAAGAGGACTATGCGGTTGAAGCACAGGGCAGTACACGATCTTATCAAGAGAGGTGTTATTGCAGTGATTGATGTTCGGAGTCAGAAAAACCTGGCGGATCCGTTCACCAAGGGCCTCAAGCGCCAGCTGGTCGATGACTCAGCATATAAAATGGGCTTGAAGGTATTTTGATATTGTATTATTGTATTCCTACCATAAAGTTTTATGCTAATAGTTCAAAGAGAAATCTACTAGGCATCTAGCTTTTCGTTCAAGGGAGGACCACTAATCGGAAGAATATCAGGAACGGTGGGTACATGTTCTATTGGGCATGGAGAGGTTACAGACCTATAACCACTGTTGTCTACTGTTGTTATCTGCGGAAAACAATTCCTGTGGGAAGGTTGGCTTAATTGCCTTAATGAGTTCTCAGGCAGAGTGAATGCCTGGTGTGCTTTACAGGAAGCACGGTAGAGCAGCACTACAAGGAGTGAAACTCCATGCTACAGTGGGGTGACTCCACAATGAGGTTCCTATATGTGGGGTGCTGCCCAGGAATAGGATAAAGCCTCGGCTTTGTAGGCCAAGTCACAGCGGCACAGCACCGCAAATAGGCAGTTAGCCTAATGCTGTATGTTAAAATAAAGAGGGGTGTAGTCAGCACTATAAAGAGGAGGAGTTCCTCATGTTACAATGGCATGACACCATGATGAGGTACCCGGTTAGGGATAAATCCTTGGCCTTGCAAGCCATATCGTTGTGGCATAACACCGCAAAGGAGCCTAAGGCTTCATGCTGGGTAGTTTGGCACTACAAAGAGGCGGTTGCCTCATGCTACAGTAGTATGACACTACGATGAGGTTTCCGGTATGGGGTAAGGCCTCGGCTTTAAGCCATGTCATAGCGGCGTAGCACTGCAAGGGAAGCGCAAAGCGCTTCATGCCATATCTCTTTATAATGAACTCACCTATAGTGTATGGACAAAGAGATATCAGGCCGTCTCTTGAGGGTAAACTTGTAGACGCACAAAATTATACACTGAAACCAGGCTGGCACAGGGCCTTTAATGTTTAGCCAGAAGCACATGTAACTATATTATGTGAGTGGGAAAAATTTCAGCTATGATGCAGAATTCAAGGCTTAGTCCATTCTTGTATTATAGTCTGTTGTTTGAACCATGCGGGAAGATTCAAGTCGTCAGCGATATCTCTCCTAATGTATGATGGATAGTTACTGCGGGTGTCACGCCCCAGAACCAGAATACTGGAGAGCGGGGGCGTACATAGCCAGCTACATATATTGAAGTGTAACCCACCTCGCTATACGGTCACGGCTGTCTAGATACATGAGGGTTTAACTACAAGCCAACAGTCTTCTATGGTCATGAACAAGCCTATTGTCTCAATCATAAGCAAGTAATAGTAGTTACAAGATGTCAGAGCACCAAATATATAATAGCAAGGCGTCCCATACATTACATATTGGATGATCATGAAGCTAGTCGTACAAAATGTCAGGACTAGCAAGAGTTCAGTCATACATGATCAACCCTAGGATCTGTCAATCATGTTACAGCCCATAGGCAGACAGTAAATAAAGGGCAATCGAGCTAACACGTGATCGTCGGCTAAACGTCTCAAAAGAATAATTTTACAATAAAGTGGGAGGACAAAAAGAAACCCACTCGTTGCCAGGGTTATGCCTGGTGGTCACCATCTGGCTGGATAGTAGGTAGATCCTCTGGTGCTGCTCCGATATCTGGCCACACAAAACCAGCTGGGTCATACCCCAGAAAGAGCAAGTGACACAAAGGAGGCTTCACTTAGGAACTAAAACCAGCATATCACAAATAAATAGTAAAGGTAATTAAAAGATAGTGATAATAGCTGAGATAACAATAATATTTGAACACGGAGAAACCATTCAAGTAGCCAGACTGCAACCCTTAAACCAAACAAGGACCGGGGTTGCAATCCTTCGCCTGAATAGAAACCTGCCTCAATTACTATTGATAAGGTAACAAGACAATAAACGAAGAGAGGACACAGAACTGCTCCGGAAGCCAGGTTACAACCCTTAAACCAAACAAGGACCGGGGTTGTAACCCTTCGCCTGAACAGAACTGGACCCCTGATCTTTATTGTTAAGGCCAGTATAAATAATCATGGCATTGAAGTAAAGGTAAAACATGACGAGCATGACAGGGGGTTTCAATAAGACAATAAACGAAGAAAGGACACAGAACTGCTCCGGGAGCCAGGTTACAACCCTTAAACCAAACAAGGACCGGGGTTGTAACCCTTCGCCTGAACAGAACTGGACCCCTGATCTTTATTATTAAGGCGGGCACAATAAGCAGGACGATATATGATAAGATAACCCTGGAACTATTCAAATAGCCAAGTTACAACCCTTAAACCAAACAAGGACCGGGGTTGTAACCCTTCATCTGAACAGAACTTGGTATCCCATCATTTATCGATACAAGAAATCATGTCATGATACAATCTTGTACAGAATCAGGATAAGACTAAGCTGGAATAAACTTCATCCAATCAATCACGGCCAATCAAGAGTACGGCTTGATACTTTTAACTAACTAGGGTTATCACAGGCCTAGTTACTAGCAAGATGCAATGAGATTATCCCAACAGCCACAAGCCCTGCAGACCATCCAGTTATCCGGGTCGAATGTCCGTTATGAAGAATGCAACGCGTGACTATGTGCTGGAAATGTGCCCTACTCGTCGGTAGGCTACAAGTCCACTTAATGCGCCCAGATAACGGGATTGCCTGTAGCTGGGAATCTCTTCATGACTACTGAATCATTCTAGTTAATTAGCCTTAGTCAATTTCAGTAGGTACCCCTGACCGTGGTACTCAGGGATCCCCATCCTAGACATGATGCAAGACAGTACTGGTTTATTTGTACAAATACAATCGCCCACGGTGTCCAGACCTTTCATACTTGTCATATCAGTTTACTTGTCAAGAGTGCGCCACCGCGGGCCACTATCGTGTTCTATTCTTACATTATCATGAATGAGAAAGATTGTATAAAATAACTAATAACATATTCTTGAAGCCAAGGAAAAGATCTACAACTTTCATGTTTTGAGTTTTTCAAGACTCTAGCTACAAAACAACTTAAACAGGCAAAAACAGTAAATTCCTGCACAATCGACGCATGGGATTCCTGCACGAATTGGCGCATGGGATTCCTGCACAAATCGGCGCATGAGATTCCTGCACAAATCGGCGCATGGGATTCCTGCACAAATCGGTGCATGAGATTCCTGCACGAATCGGCGCATGGGATTCCTGCACCAATCGGCGCATGGGATTCCTGCACAAATCGGCGCATGAGATTCCTGCACGAATCGGCGCATGGGATTCCTGCACAAATCGGCGCATGAGATTCCTGCACGAATCGGCGCATGGGATTCCTGCATAAATCCGCGCATTAGATTCCTGCACGAATCGGCGCATGGGATTCCTGCACAAATCGGCGCATGAGATTCCTGCACGAATCGGCGCATGGGATTCCTGCACCAATCGGCGCATGAGATTCCTGCACGAATCGGCGCATGGGATTCCTGCACAAAACGGCGTATAAGATTCCTGCACGAATCGGCACATGGGATTCCTGCGCAATCGGCGTATGAGATTCCTACACGAATCGGCGCATGGGATTCCTGCGCAAATCGGCGCATGAGATTCCTGTACGAATCGGCGCATGGGATTCCTGCACCAATCGGCGCATGAGATTCCTGCACGAATCGGTGCATGGGATTCCTGCACAAATCGGCGCATGAGATTCCTGCACGAATCGGCGCATGAGAAACTCACGTTGCGTCTTCAATACATGCGCGTAAGAAACCTACGCGCATGACACGCTCGGAGTTAAGGAATGCGTTACCGGAACTTCACGGCGCATGGCCTCCCGGCGCATGGCCTCCCGGGCGCATGAGGTTCCCGGCGCATGGGATTCATCGTCCCCAAACAGCAAGTTCAGCCATGAAAGTTCCGAAAACTTGTAATGGCCATAACTTACTCATCCGGAGTCGAAATCAAGCGAAACAAAAGCCAAAACTGAATGAAATTGAATTCTCTACAACATAGAACCATTAGTTTTCAAAAATAACCAAGTTTTAGAGATCAAAACCAAGAAAAATAAACAAGAAGGAACTTAAAACTTAGATCTACAAAAATATAACTATCAAAACCGAAAACTTCCAGTTCTAAAGAGGCTTAGAATCTAGTAAGGAAGAGAATGGAACAATGAAACATAAGATCCATCATGAAGCAAGTTTGCACTTGCCTAAGCTCTCTCTCTCTCTCCTTCCTGGTAGGTGTAGAAGTAAATGTGGAGAAGAAGAAGAATAATGAAGAGAGAGAAAGAGGAGGGGTTAATAAATGGGGATGGTGGTGGTAGGTAGGGGTTCTACCCTTGGTTTATGATGAACCAAGGCATCCCAAGCCTAGCCGAACCAACCCAAAACAAACCGAGCCAAGCCAAGAGGTATGCAATACAAAATAAAATACGTACACGTATTCCAAGATACGTAATACGAACTACAGGTATTACAACTCTACCCACCTTAAAAGAATTCTGTCCTCGGAATTTAATCAAGAGGCTAGAATTGCAAGGACAAGCTATAATAATCGTAAGCTATAACAAGCAGTCTATCATGCAGTCATTTATTCAAGCAAGGAATTGAAAGCATAAGGCATAAGAAAGACATTATATCTTACGAGTCAAACAGGTCGGGATATCGCGATCGGATATCATCCTCACGCTCCCACGTTGACTCACCCAAAGAGTGATGACCCCAAGCAACACGGACTAAACTAATAGTCTTGTTCTTAAGTATCTTCTCTCTCCGGTCCAATATAGACACGGGCCTCTCCTCATACGAAAGGTTGGTACCAACAACCAATTCCGAATGATCCAGGATGTGGCTCGGGTCCGGGATATACCGTCGCAGTTGGGATACATGGAATACGTCATGCACCTCACGTAGCGACGGTGGAAGAGCGAGACGATCGGATACATCACCTACTCGCTCCAGAATATCGAACGGACCTATATACCTAGGACTAAGCTTTCCCCGTACGCCGAAACGAATGACACCACGGTTAGGCGAAATCCTCAGGAATACATGGTCGTCGACCGAGAATTCAAGGGGTCGCCGATGGGAATCGGCCCAATGACGCTGGCGATCTTGGACAACTCGAAGATGATCTCTGACTCTCCTGACCACTTCAACGGTCTAAGTAATCATTTCCGGACCGAGCATCTGCCTCTCTCCGACATCATCCCATGCTAGCGGGGATCGGCACTTCCTGCCATACAATGCCTCGAACGGAGCCATCTGGATACTGGCTTGGAAACTGTTGTTATACGAGAACTCCACCAGGTGCAGGTGATCTTTCCACAAACCACCGAAGTCGAGTGTACATGACCGCAACATATCTTCAAGAGTCTGGATCGTACGCTCCGACTGGCCATCTGTCTGCGGGTGATAAGATGAACTGAACTGGAGGTGAGTTCCCAAACTCTCTTGCAGGCTACGCCAAAAGTGCGATGTAAATCTGGAATCTCTGTCCGAGGTGATACTGACTGGTACTCCGTGAAGCCTGACGATCTGCCTGAGGTACATCTCTGCTAGCTGAGCCGTCGACTGACCAACTCTGAACGGGAGAAAGTGAGCCACCTTCGTGAGCCTATCTATGACAACCCAAATAGCGTCTCTGCCAGCCGGGGATCTAGGCAATCCAGTCACAAAATCTATGGTTATATGCTCCCATTTCCACTCAGGAATCGACAATGGTTGAAGTAGTCCAGCTGGTCTCTGATGTTCAGCCTTAACTTGCTGGCAGACTAAACAACGAGAGACAAACCGGGCTATCTCCCTCTTCATGCCATTCCACCAAAAGTGCTGACGAATATCACGGTACATCTTCGTGCCACCGGGATGAATGGAATACTGCAAACTGTGGGCCTCTGCCATGATCTTCTGTCTGATATCTCCACTGGGTACACAAAGACGCTTACCATATCGAAGTGTACCGTCTTTATGAATGCATAACTCTGGTCTTCGTCCTGCCTCACACTCTGTTCTGAGTCGCTGAAGCTTGGAATCTGCTGACTGCGCCATCCGGATCCTCTCGACTATAGTGGACTGAACTTGCATGCTGGCCATCAATGCTATACTGGAAGGGAGGACAACTTCTATACCCATCTTCTGAAGATCGGCTAACAGTTCTGGTTGCGCTGTCAGGAAATAAACTTCGGCTCTCCTGCTCAATGCATCTGCAACAACGTTGGCCTTCCCTGGGTGATACTGCAGGTTGACATCATAATCCACAAGCAGCTCTAGCCATCTCCTCTGACGCATGTTGAGATCCTTCTGGGTGAAAACATACTTCAGGCTCTTGTGGTCGGTGAAGATCTACACCCTATCTCCGTACAAGTAGTGCCTCCACAACTTAAGTGCAAACACTACTGCTGCCAGCTCTAAGTCATGGGTTGGGTAATTTCTCTCATGATCACGAAGTTGTCGCGATGCATAGGCTATCACCTTCCCATGCTGCATCAGAACACATCCTAAACCTCTGTCCGAAGCATCACAATATACTGAGAATCCTCCAGTTCCATCTGGAAGCGTGAGAATAGGAGCCGTCATCAAGCCTCGCTTCAACTTCTCAAAAGAATCCTGACATTCTGCTGTCCAAGCAAACTGCACATCCTTGCAGGTCAACTGGGTCAATGGCGCTGAAATCCGAGCAAAGTCTGAAACAAATTGTCGGTAGTAGCCGGCCAATCCAAGAAAACTGCGAACTTCTGCAACTATGCTGGGCACTGGCCACGACTCAATAGCCACGATCTTCTGGGGATCCACTTCTACTCCTCCTCGGGTGATGATATGGCCCAAGTACGAAATGCGATCGAGCCAGAACTCGCATTTACTAAACTTGGCATACAACTGGTGCTCTCTGAGAATCTGGAGGACAATTCTGAGATGATGCTCATGCTCCGCCTCACTCTTACTGTAGACCAGGATGTCGTCTAGGAACACAATCACGAACTTATCCAAATAAGGCATGAAGATACGATTCATGAGATCCATGAATACTGCCGGCGCATTAGTTGCTCCAAATGGCATCACAAGGAACTCCCAATGCCCATATCTCGATCTGAACGCTGTCTTCGGGATGTCCTGCTCTCTGACTCTAATCTGATGGTATCCTGACCGCAAGTCGATCTTCGAGAATACTGCTGCCCCCTTGAGTTGATCAAACAAGTCATCTATCCTCGGGAGAGGGTATCTGTTCTTGATTGTCACTGAGTTTAAGGTACGATAATCTACACATAATCTGGACGTACCATCCTTCTTTTTCACAAGAAGCATCGGGGCTCCCCAAGGTGATCCACTAGCACGAATGAATCCCTTGGTTCTAAGTTCTTCAATCATCTTGTACAATATCTTTAGCTCTGATGGCGCCATCCTGTAGACTCTCTCTGACACTGGGGCTGTCCCGGGAATCAAGTCGATAGTAAACTCGATCTCTCGCTCTGGTGGCATCCCTGGAAGCTCTTCGGGGAAAACATCTGGAAACTCTTCGACTATCCGAGGCAACTGCACTGCTGCTACTGCCATCCGCAACACTGGAGGAGAAGGTTCAACTTTGCCTCGGGAGAAGGAAAACTCTGGCTCGCCTGGAATGCTAAAAACAACCCTGCCAATGTGGCAGTCTATCCTAGCATACTGGTCCCTCAACCAATCCATCCCTAAGACCACATCATAATCGGCCATCGAAAACTCTATCAATCTAGCGGAGAATTCTCTACCGCTAACTACGATCCGACACGAAGAAAATACTCTATCTACTCCCACAAGTCCGTTACCAGTAAGTATATTGAGCCTTACTGATAATGACTCGGCTCCAGTCCTACCCGTGTCGCGAATCGTGCAGACATAAATGAATGCGAGGCACCAGAATCAAATAATACTGAAGCTGGAAAGGTGTTGACGAGAATAGTACCTGCCACCACCTCACCTGGTACTATTCCTTCTTCTCCCATGGTCAAAGCCAGCACTTGACCATGTCCCCTGGGTGCGGGTCCCCTCTGTTGAAAATTCCTCTGCCTGCTCTGGATCAGGGCTTGGGCTTGGGCATACTGCTGCGGTCTCTGCTGCTGGAATGCCTGGGCCTGCGTCGGTAACGGCCTCGGAAACGGGTACTGCAGCTGCTGCTGCTGCTGGACTGGTGCTGGTCCTCTAACTGAAGGACTAGAGAAGGCTGAGGAACTCCCCCTGTACGGGCAATTCCCAACCCTGTGGTCCGGGGCACCACAAACCAAGCACAAACCCTGTGCTCTGCGACACTCTGATACCACATGCCCTGGCTTCCCGCAGTGTGAACATCCCACTACGGAAGACTGCTTCTGCTTCTGCTGCTGAGGGTGCGTCGGGGTGGAATGCTGAACCGACGTCACTGAGGCCGCCCGCCTCGGAGCTCCAATGGTCAAAGCCCTGGCCGCCCGGGCTGGTGCTGAAGACTGATTCATCTGGCCGTGAGATCGCTTCCGACCTCCGGTCCTATCCACGATCCTCTGGGAGGTATATTCATGCCTCCTGGCTGCTCTCAACACTGCATCAAAAGTCTGATGCTCAAACTGCTCCACCGCCAATAAAATCTCCAGATGAAGCCCCAGCTAGAACCGCTGGGCTCTATCGAACTCGGTCGCCACCAAGGTGGGAGCAAACCGACTAAGCCTGGAGAACTCGGCCGCATATCCATCGACCGTCCTGCCCATCTGCTTCAGATTGGTGAACCTCGTCCGTAGATCATACCGAGCTACAGCATCAAAATACTTGGTCTGGAATCTCTCCCTGAATACTGCCCATGAAATAGGGGCCAATAATCCATCGGCCTGCGCTGCCCACCAGCTGCGGGCAAGATCTAGTAATTGCAGGCGCACTACGGCCACCTTCTCGGTTTCTGGAGTCCTGGCTGCTTCTAGAATAACCTCTGTGTCCTGAAGCCATGCATCTGCAGCGATCGCATCTTCACTGCCGTCGAAGAAGGGAGGGTTCAAGCGCTTGAAGCTGTTGGCCGCGCTATTACCCTGATGACCTCCTCTGGTCAAAGCATCTGCCACTGCCTGGTGCAAGGCATCTCCGCGACGATCCTGGGAAGCTAATAGCGTCCTGATGAGACCCACCAAAGTGCCATCATCATGCTCTGCTGGTTGGACGGGCTGAACTAGTGGTTCTCCTTCGGTAGGCATGACTCTGGAGGCTACTCCTGAATGCTGGACTTGATCTCCAGGTTGCTGCTGGTCCACGGAAGGTACTCCGCCTTGCTGATCGGCAGGTCCAGGAACAATACCGCTGAAGAAGACGACATAGGGAACAATAAGGAAGGACCAGGACAGATCAATGATACAAGCACGTGATCAGGTCAAGATTTTCAGGGATCAAGAGGATACGAGTAGAGATCAAGGGCGAATACTGATTGAGATATCTATTCGGTAAACCCTCACATATCTTGAATTACAAGACCTGCATGGACCACCACTTAAACCATGTCACGCCCCAGAACCAGAATACTGGAGAGCGGGGGCGTACATAGCCAGCTACGTATATTGAAGTGCAACCCACCTCGCTATACGGTCATGACTGTCTAGATACATGAGGGTTTAACTACAAGCCAACAGTCTTCTATGGTCATGAACAAGCCTATTGTCTCAATCATAAGCAAGTAATAGTAGTTACAAGATGTCAGAGCACCAAATATATAATAGCAAGGCGTCCCATACATTACATATTGGATGATCATGAAGCTAGTCGTACAAAATGTCAGGACTAGCAAGTGTTCAGTCATACATGATCAACCCTAGGATCTGTCAATCATGTTACAGCCCATAGGCAGACAGTAAATAAAGGGCAATCGAGCTAACACGTGCTCGTCGGCTAAACATCTTAAAAGAATAATTTTACAATAAAGTGGGAGGACAAAAAGAAACCCACTCGTTGCCAGGGTTACGCCTCACCATCTGGCTGGATAGTAGGTGGATCCTCTGGTGCTGCTCCGATATCTGGCCACACAAAACCAGCTGGGTCAGACCCCAGAAAGAGCAAGTGACACAAAGGAGGCTTCACTTAGGAACTAAAACCAGCATATCACAAATAAATAGTAAAGGTAATTAAAAGATAGTGATAATAGCTGAGATAACAATAATATTTGAACACGGAGAAACCATTCAAGTAGCCAGACTGCAACCCTTAAACCAAACAAGGACCGGGATTGCAATCCTTTGCCTGAATAGAAACCCGCCTCAATTACTATTGATAAGGTAACAAGACAATAAACGAAGAGAGGACACAGAACTGCTCCGGAAGCCAGGTTACAACCCTTAAACCAAACAAGGACCGGGGTTGTAACCCTTCGCCTGAACAGAACTGGACCCCTGATCTTTATTGTTAAGGCCAGTATAAATAATCATGGTATTGAAGTAAAGGTAAAACATGACGAACATGACAGGGGGTTTCAATAAGACAATAAACGAAGAGAGGACACAGAACTGCTCCGGGAGCCAGGTTACAACCCTTAAACCAAACAAGGACCGGGGTTGTAACCCTTCGCCTGAACAGAACTGGACCCCTGATCTTTATTGTTAAGGCGGGCACAATAAGCAGGACGATATATGATAAGATAACCATGGAACTATTCAAATAGCCAAGTTACAACCCTTAAACCAAACAAGGACCGGGGTTGTAACCCTTCATCTGAACAGAACTTGGTATCCCATCATTTATCGATACAAGAAATCATGTCATGATACAATCTTGTACAGGATCAGGATAAGACTAAGCTGGAATAAACTTCATCCAATCAATCACGGCCAATCAAGAGTACGGCTTGATACTTTTAACTAACTAGGGTTATCACAGGCCTAGTTACTAGCAAGATGCAATGAGATTATTCCAACAGCCATAAGCCCTGCAGACCATCCAGTTATCCGGGTCGAATGTCCGTTATGAAGAATGCAACACGTGACTGTGTGCTAGAAATGTGCCCTACTCGTCGGTAGGCTACAAGTCCACTTAATGCATCCAGATAACGGGATTGTCTGTAGCTGGAAATCTCTTCATGACTACTGAATCATTCTAGTTAATTAGCCTTAGTCAATTTCAGTAGGTACCCCTGACCGTGGTACTCAGGGATCCCCATCCTAGACATAATGCAAGACAGTACTGGTTTATTTGTACAAACGCAATCGTCCACGGTGTCCAGACCTTTCATACTTGTCATATCAGTTTACTTGTCAAGAGTGCGCCACCGCGGGCCACTATCGTGTTCTATTCTTACATTATCATGAATGAGAAATATTGTATAAAATAACTAATAACATATTCTTGAAGCCAAGGAAAAGATCTACAACTTTCATGTTTTGAGTTTTTCAAGACTCTAGCTACAAAATAACTTAAACAGGCAAAAACAGTAAATTCCTGCACAATCGGCGCATGGGATTCCTGCACGAATCGGCGCATGGGATTCCTGCACAAATCGGCGCATGAGATTCCTGCACGAATCGGCGCATGGGATTTCTGCACAAATCGATGCATGAGATTCCTGCACGAATCGGCGCATGGGATTCCTGCACCAATCGGCGCATGGGATTCCTGCACAAATCGGTGCATGAGATTCCTGCACGAATCGGCGCATGGGATTCCTGCACAAATCGGCGCATGAGATTCCTGCACGAATCGGCGCATGGGATTCCTGCACAAATTAGCGCATGAGATTCCTGCACGAATCGGCGCATGGGATTCCTGCACAAATTGGCGCATGAGATTCCTGCACGAATCGGCGCATGGGATTCCTGCACCAATCGGCGCATGAGATTCCTGCACGAATCGGCGCTTGGGATTCCTGCACAAATTGGTGCATGAGATTCCTGCACGAATCGGCGCATGGGATTCCTGCGCAATCGGCGCATGAGATTCCTGCACGAATCGGCGCATGAGATTCCTGCGCAAATCGGAGCATGAGATTCCTGCACGAATCGGCGTATGGGATTCCTGTACCAATCGGCGCATGAGATTCCTGCACGAATCGGCGCATGGGATTTCTGCACAAATCGGCGCATGAGATTCCTACACGAATCGACGCATGAGAAACTCACGTTGCGTCTTCAATACATACGCGTAAGAAACCTACGCGCATGACACGCTCGGAGTTAAGGAATGCGTTGCCGGAACTTCACGGCGTATGGCCTCCCGGCGCATGGCCTCCCGGGCGCATGAGGTTCCCGGCGCATGGGATTCATCGTCCCCAAACAGCAAGTTCAGCCATGAAAGTTCCAAAAACTTGTAATGGCCATAACTTACTCATCCGGAGTCGAAATCAAGCGAAACAAAAGCCAAAACTGAATGAAATTGAATTCTCTACAACATAGAACCATTAGTTTTCAAAAATAACCAAGTTTTAGAGATCAAAACCAAGAAAAATAAACAAGAAGGAACTTAAAACTTAGATCTACAAAAATATAACCATCAAAACCGAAAACTTCCAGTTCTAAAGAGGCTTAGAATCTAGTAAGGAAGAGAATGGAACAATAAAACATGAGATCCATCATGAAGCAAGTTTGCACTTGCCTAAGCTCTCTCTCTCTCTCCTTCCTGGTAGGTGTAGAAGTAAATGTGGAGAAGAAGAAGAATAATGAAGAGAGAGAAAGAGGAGGGGTTAATAAATGGGGATGGTGGTGGTAGGTAGGGGTTCTACCCTTGGTTCATGATGAACCAAGGCATCCCAAGCCTAGCCGAACCAACCCAAAACAAACCGAGCCAAGCCAAGAGATATGCAATACAAAATAAAATACGTACACGTATTCCAAGATACGTAATACGAACTACAGGTATTACAGTGGGGAACACTTATACTCATATATAGAGATATCTGGAGGATTGTTGTGTTTTGGTCTTTTATAAAGTGAATTTTAGTCCCACGTCGGCTAGACCAAAGGAGTTGTATCTCTATATATTAGCTTTGCTAGTTTAGAGATACACATGTGGTATGGAGGTGCACATGGGTGTGCCATGTGAGGTTATTTTTCTAATAGGAAAAAGGCTAAATCAACAATAGAAAGCATTCATGCTTTTTGCTCTTGGAAAATTTATTTCCATGGGAGCTAAGCCCCGTAGGGGCTTAGCGACTCGGACTCGGACTCGGACTCGGACTCGGGCTCATAGGCTCATGAGGCGTAATGTGGCATTTTGTAGGCATACTTTACACTTAGCACGTCAGCATCGTCGCTAGACGTATAGTGCGCTTTAGTTGCGCGAGCCACTTGTACTGCCATATTGCGCACCACAGTTTGCGCGACCAGGGTGTGCGCCAGGGTGCGTGCCAGGTTACGCACAGGTTGCGCACAATTTGTGCCGGTTGTGCACGTTGCGTACGTTGCACAAATTGTACGCGTGGCGCACATTGCGCGAGTGGCGCAAGGTGGCGCAGGTCGCGCAGGTTGCGCAGTGGCACAGTGCGCACAGTAGTGCAGGTTGGCGCAAGTGGCTCATTGCACAGAGTGCAAGGTGCGCGGGGTGCGCGCAGTTGGCGCAACTTGCAGCAGAACGTGCGTTTGCACGTTCTGGGCAGTTGCTACATGTTCGGGGTAGTTTTTACCATATCCCTAACTTTGTGGCAACCGAGCAGTTGCTGCAGGGCCTATATAAGGCATCCTCTCTCTCACAAGGCTATAGATATACAAGTAAGAGAAGCCACCACAGAAAGTTTACGAAGTGTTTTTTAACACAAGTAAACTGAGAATTCAGAAGTATTCTTTAACACAATTCTGATCGAAATTTGCTTGCGAATTCCAGCAGCCTTCGAGAGAGAGGAAAGGTGCCGCACCAGCGTTGCTTTTGCACGGTAGTTCGTATCCATCCGAGGAGTCAGAAGATCAGGAGTGTTCCAAGTTCTCCGACGAACTTGCTGGTTCTTGGAAGCTGTTCGTGTAGGGCGAATAAAGCTTTGAGCAACGGTGATTATTCACCCCAGCAGGAGATCTTCCATCTTTCGCCATTCACCTTCTTCATTGCTGCCAGTAATTCTGATTGTATCTTCTTTTTAGAAGCACTACGATCGATTGCTGTTGATTACGAAATCTTTTTAGATTCTCGTAATTCAGGATCACCTTCCTTGAAGTATTGATTTGAAACATTGTCTTTACAATCGTTTCATATTCTCAAGTTTTCTATCGAAAAATTGTGCCCCGGCACTAACAATTATCACCAACCTCAAATGTTTTGTGAAATTATTGTACAAGACTGATTGGTCCGAAAAATGTAGAGGGCCTTCTTGCTCTCTGCTTTTGTTTACATGATGACAGCTTTCCTAACTTATTTGTACAAGGACATCGTCTGTCTCATTGATGTTATTTGGTATTATATGGTATTATAGATTGTTTCTCTCTTAAAAGTGCTTTTTCTTTATTTAGTGAACCATACGATGCTCATTGATGGTTCAAACCTGACATTTGAAGAAGTGTTCGTTC
This sequence comes from Iris pallida, assembly GCA_029216955.1. Classification (NCBI taxonomy): domain Eukaryota; kingdom Viridiplantae; phylum Streptophyta; class Magnoliopsida; order Asparagales; family Iridaceae; genus Iris; species Iris pallida. The sequence goes on from JANAVB010015800.1 coordinate 8,560,260, forward strand.
TATTGGCATAGTGCTAATTAGATCAGAGTCATGAAGTAAGATTTTTAGCAGTAAGCATTCTGCTCTCCTATCATGTATTGCTTTCCCATACTTCTCCTCTGAGATTTAAGAGTTTAATCCTTGGTGGCTGCAGCAAACAAAGCGGAACAAAAAACAACCCATTTTGCTAAGTCATCTTCTTGAATCTCTCTCTCCATTCCCACTGTAAAGGAGTAAAAGCAAAGTCGTTATGTACAATGTTTCTGTAAACATTATTAGTCCCACGTCGGAAAAGCAAAGCAGTTGGAGTGAGAGAAAAGTGGTATAAATATAAGAGACCATGAGCCACTGAAAACTCATCTTTGCGCTTGGGGCAATGACGCAGCTAGTGAGGTTTTAACCGAGGCGCGTCAATTGCTGGTTGAAAACTTTTTCCAAACCCCCTCTTGGTCCTTTCAGTTGGGTCTAGAGAATTTCTGGAAGGGCTCCCTCTAACAAAGGGTAAAGCCCTAAAAATCATTTATTTTCTAAATTTTTATTCATTGTGTCAGGGTTCTATCATCAAAATAGGCCAGTTCCTTTAAAAACATGGTTTGTCTTAGTCTACATGAATTTTTTACTGATGATGCATAGTTACTAGAAGATTATATTACAGGAGCATTTGTGGGGCTGATCCAATATACTCCAACAATAGTTATATATCCTTGGTCAGCCCCAATGTTTCCTGGGAATTCCGTTCTCCCATCCCGCACTGACACCAATACTGACACGACACAGTTCTGTGAAACTGCAACTTTTGTAGACTCAATTATACAAAAATAAGGTAACCAGTTTTTTCTACCAAGTGGCACTACACATTCTACTTAACGACAAACCATCACTATAATCTCAAAATCATATCTGAACTAACCATATTAATAATTTGGATAATTTAGACTTGATCCCAAATTGTATAAAATCATGTAGTAGATATCTGTATCGCACGGTGGGTAAAGGCATGGACAAGGACACAACACAAACATTTTGGAATGTCCAAGTTGTGTTCGATACGATACGGTCTACGTACATTTTTGGAGTATTTGTATTTTCTAATGTAGATATAGGGTTAGGGTTGGGATTGGGCAAGGCTGACAAATAAGGAAGGCAGTCAGCTCAATCAACTTGCTGTAATTCGAGTTGAAAGCGGGTCTGTCATGTTGGTAGAGTCTTGGTTTCCTGTTATGTTAGATATGGATCATTAGTGGCACCTCTTGCCAAGCAAGTAGATAATAGATATCACTTGTACACATCTGTGAGCAGCCGATCAAACACTTGGATTGCCGCTCAGTACGCCAACTTATCTATATAAAAGACCACTGGCACGACAAGCCATCGTGGACATAGTTCGGCTAGGCGGTGGGTCCTTCCATGCAAGGTAGCTAGCCCCATGAAAAGCTCCCGACTACCCACGAGGTACAATTCAGCGTTGCTATAACGTCTTTTCCCTAGGTCGACTGGGCCCGGTGCCCCGACGTAATACCAGTCGAGAAAGAAATCTTTGTCGACAATTTGTCAAATGACCACGCACCTACAAGACGTCTAGATTCACGTAAATGTATGGTCTAATTTTACGGTACGACTGGAACTATACTTAGCATCTCGTGCTCTAAACCACACTTTGTATAACGTGCATCAGAACCGTGAGACTCCTAACCGAGGGACCACCTCATACTTTGAAAATGTGCATAGGAACCGTGAGACTCCCAAACGAGGGACCACTTCAGCGACAAACGGTCGCGTGAAGTTACTTCTTTGAAACCGAGGGAACGACTACTACATAGCCTTCCAACTTAACTTGAACAAAACGTGTTTCTTAAGTGCCATAGACCATGGCTAACTTTTTATCGTGCGGACCGTGGCTCGTGCCTTAAACTGACTTACGTTCTGTGCAGCACTATCGTCCAAGTCATACTTTATATGACGGGCCTTGAGATCGTGGGACCAAGTGGCTAAATAATCGCAGAAAACGAGACAGTTCTTCCTATGACTTCGATAGCCCAGCATTACCTTGCCTAACTTAATTGAGCCTACAACTTAACCCGTGAGACGAGCAAAGGCTATGCCAAGCCTTGCATTGTGGAAGCGTGCATGCTTAATCGAGCATTTACGCGGGCGACGCCTATGACTTAGGCTAACTCATAGTTTGTGTCGAATACCAACTTTCCTTCTCCCAAGCCACGGGACGAGGGGACGAGTGTCATTTTCAAAGCACGTCGTGCACTAACTCTAAGCCAACCGTTGGACATTTCCATATTCTGACTCCATTTGATCCGTCGGAATTATTCCCTTATCTATGTGGATTTATCTCTTTTATTGTCAAGCCTACTTGTGCATTTAAAAACATTCAATTTATTATGTGAAGGCTAAGATGAGGCAAGTTTACCGAAACTATCCCACCTGAGCGAGGAGTCGCCTCGACCGAGCGGGCCTTCAAGCAGGGGCGGCCCTGACCCAGGGCAGGCCGGGCTACGGCCCAGGGCCCCCTAACGAAAGGGGGCACCAACATGGAACTGTCTATAATAGAACTAGTATATATCATATGACTTTTTTTTTAACAAAAAGTATTGTGGTGTAGTGGTTATAATGCTAGACTTGTATTTAAGAGGTCCTTGGTTCAAATTTTAACTACAACAAAATTTTGTTTTATTTATACTTTTTTTATATTATGTCTGGGGCCTATTTAGAAATTTTTGCCTCGGGCCCCCAATTGCTCAGGGCCGGCCCTGCCATCTAGCAGCCGTTGCAAGGCTAAGTTTGAACACCGTCGACGTTTCGATTCCTTCGGTTGACTGAGCGGGACGGGACACTACAACCATAAGGACAAAAAGATTATTCATGATTCATCTAATATGGTTAATGTTTTATAGAGTTAGGTTATTGTAACTTGGATATAAGCTAATGCTGAAATGGACAAACATTTGAGAGTATCCTTACAATCTCTTGACTGTTTCAGTTTAGGTCCTTGAAAAAAATACAAAGGATGAGATGCATGTAATCCAACGGCTATTAATGACCGAATTTTTTAATTTTAAGAACTCATGAGTCCTCTAGGATTTTCGCTTACAAATAACAAGATTTCCGAAATTCTCTAATGAAATGGACAAGAATTGAAGGGCTAATATAGAAGAAATAAATAAATTTTCACTTGTACTTTGTTTGTCATAATTAGGAAAACATATGAACAAATTATTCTCATATATAACCAATTTAAGAGAAACAATTTTTTTCTTTCTTTTCCAAGACCTACAACAATGAAGGAAGAATTTGGGACTTCTTTCTCACCCTTATTCTTCGACATTCACCTGTGTTTTTCCTACCCTTATACAATTGTCAAGAGAAGACAAATTCTCAACAAATATATCTCACTTGTAGAGAAACATAATATCCACGAAATATATCATCTACTTCCTAAAGTGACCTGAATTTGAATGTGAACCCACAATTTGCCTGAAAAATGTTTTCTAATTTCTGCAACTAACAAACTCAATATTTAATTCAAAAGGTTGTGTATACCCTACAAAACCCTATGTAAAACTCCTAAATTTCTACTATTTTTTTTAAATAAATTTGATACTGATTGTTTTTGTATATTGTACATCGCGTAGTTGCATTGTACGCCGCGCACGAGATTTTGTTTTTCGTAATTGCTCGACGAGTGCGACTATGTGCGAGCGTACATATTTTTGAAAAATATTTTTTTTCTATTTATATAGTTTCGAAATAATATAGATAATAATTATTTTTAGCTATCGTACCTAAATTTCCTAGTTTATGATTTTAATTATGAAAAGCCTTTCATTTATACAGATATAATAATAAATAATTTTCCTATAAAATGGTATATTAGAAAAGTATATTTATGTAAATATTATTTGGACATACATATATATTTTGTAATTATTTATTAGTTTATTTTTAAATAATAATGTAATTTTCAAAATTATTATTATTAGTATTTTTGGAAAATATATTTTGAAATTATTGTTGCAATTTAAATCTTGATTTGATTTTATGAATTTATTTAAATAGTTAAATTAATATCTATATTTGAAATTTGATTAATTTTAAACTAAAGGATGGAATTTAATTAGATTTAAATTGAATTAGATTTGGATTGAAATTTATTGAATTTGATTTAAAATAAATAGAGGAATTATCTAAAGGAATTTGCAACTATCATAATCCTTATCTAAATAGTAGCTTCCACCTCCTATATAACGAGAGCCTCATTATTCTCTGTTCCATTAATTTTTTCCACCAAATGTGTTTGTGCATCGTGTCCGTGCACATCAAGCCATATCCATTCATTTCTTCTATTTTTCATCCAAATTGATTAATGTTCTCATTAAAGAAATTCTCTTTTCCCTTCCATCTATTTTCTCTTATCACAAATTCTTACTATCCTTTTACCGATCAACCAAGTCCGTCTATCCTAGTAGTCCTTAAATTTCGAGTACGAAAATTTTCAAAGGTGGGTAGATTTGTAACTCATCTTCCCAAAATTATTATTTTTTAAATTATATCTATATATTTTAATTTCGTGTTTAAAAGTAATTTTCGTAGAAATTTTGTAAAAGATATCTTGTGATTACTTTTGTTACCAAAAACTAGTTTTAAATTAATGGTTTGAAATAATGTTTCAAAAAAAATGTTCTCGAATTTTTTATTTGAAATATAAAATATGTTTTTATTATTCTTGGTCTTCTAAAAATTGGTTTTAAAAAAAATTGAGCGATAAAAGGTTTTTTGTCTATTTATTTTTAAATAACGATTTGGATTTATAAAAGTAAGTTGTATAATATTTGATGACATCGAGTATTATTTTGATATGTTAATCAGTTATTTGATTATATTTGAATTTTATTTAAATTATCTTGATGGTTATCAACTATACTTTAAATTATGTTGATAATTTAAATATTGTTTAAAATACTTACGATGCCTAATTGGAGCATTACAATTTGTCTAATCTAGATTTCAAATATTATTTGATTAAATAATTTATTTATTATTTGATTTAAATTATTTTGATAAATATTAGATATTATTTTAAAGTTATTATGTTGAGTTTGATTTGGATTTGGATTCATATGATTTGAATTATTTGATAATATAGAATAATACTTAAAATTATTATGGTAATCATTTAAAGGATTGCAATCAAATTGATTTTATTTTTAAATAATTTATTTGATTTAAATTTATGGAAAGATTTATCCATTAGAAATTCTTATCCTATTGGAATCATATCTAGCATTAATTAGATCGTTTCTTATTTAAACCAATCCTATTCCTATCCAAATTAGTTGGTAATCATAATCATCCTTATTGATTTAGTTCTAATCCTATCATAATTTGCTAATTGCTAACCATTATATATATATCTATCGAATCTATGAATAAAATCATCTTTCAAACCATCCTTGTCAAAAATTCTCTCTTTTTTTGTCATAACTAAGCCCAAAATTCGTCATAAATTCAGCCTCAATTTTTAAAGGTTGTAGCAACTTTGAATGACCATAACTCCCAACTTCGGACTCCATTTGACCTCCAGTTTTTTTTTGTTGGAATCGTATTGAGGTATATTTTATGAATATAAATTTTATTTTTATAAATTCTGTAGTACCCCGAAATTTGTGATACGTATTTTATACGTATTCGTATTTCTGACCCGTATTTCTCTTTTTCTTTGATTAGTTAATTATGGTTTATTTTCGTATTTAGCATTGTGGTTTAATTATCATTTATCGTTCATGGATTAATTCTGATTAATGGAGCTTGGTTTATTGAGCATTTTATTACATGGTTCCTCATGGCATTGCATTGGCTTGGTTTGGTTCGGTTTAGTGGGTTTGGCTTGGTTTGGTTTTATGTGAACCAAACCACTCCCACCTACCACCACTCCCACCATAAATATCCATCCCTCTCTCTCTCTCTCTCTTCCATTATTATTCATTACTCTTCTTCTCCACCATTACTTCTTCACCTACCCGGAGAGAGAGAGAGAGGTCTAGGCAAGTGCATCTTGCTTCATGGAGGAATCCAAATTTTATTGTTCCATTCTCTTCTTTGTAGCATTCTAACACTCTTTAGAACTTGGCATTTTCACTTTCTATGGCTAGATTCTTGTAGATCTATATTTATATTATTTTCAAATTTCTTGGGTTTTGATCTACTTAATCTTGTTGTTTCCGAGTTTTGATGGTTCCATGTTGTAGAGAATTTCGTTCTGCCCCATTTTGACCTATGAAAGTTTGGATTTGGGCTCCGGATGATGGAGTTATGGTGCTTGAGCACTTGACTCTCATAGTGTTCTTCTTCTCAAAATTTTAGAGGAGATGAACTGTGCTTGACTTGACCGCATGAACATTTCATGCGGCAAGTGATTCTCCCAGCCACATGGACTTGACTTGACCGCATGACTAATTCATGCGGCAAGTGTTACTTCAGCCGCATGTGATCCTAGCCGCATATGCACCCTCGTCTCCCTGGCCGCATGAACTTGTATTCCCTCTGGCCGCATGAGTTCTTGTATTGACCTAGCCGCATAGGCTTCGGCATAAACCGAGCCGCATGGACTCCATCTACCTTAGCCGCATGAACCCTCCCTTCATCCCCTGGCCGCATAGGCTCATGACCAGTCTGACCGCATAAGGCTTGCATCCCCAGCCGCATATGCTCATCTTTCCGGGCCGCATGGCCTTGCTCCTATTTGAGCCGCATGAAACCCCAACTTCTTGGAGCCGCATGCGCCCTTTTTGCCCTGGCCGCATGGGACCCAGTGATCCTGGCCGCATGAGCCCCTAATTGAGCCGCATGAACCCGACTCCTTTAGCCGCATGCGCCCTGATGAATTCAGCCACATGGGATGTTCTCTTCATAGCCGCATGAGATCATTCCTGGCCGCATATGCTTTAGCCGCATGACTTTTCCATAGCCCTGTGTACTATTATTTTATTATTAATTTGCCCATGCCTTGTAACCTTTATTGTATATTTACGCCCATTTTATATCCTTACGCCTTTTTACCCCGAACTTGATAATCCCGATTTGATTGACATGATTGAAATGATAATTGTACCTGGCATGGTGTGACCAAGAACTGACATGCTTGATAGTGGCCCGTCGTGGTGCACTTCTGACATGATAACTTGACTAATAACTTGACCTGCTACACATGACATAATAGTGGCTCGTCGTGGCGCACTCTTGACAAAGTAATTCATTGGCCTGGACACCGTAGTTGTTTGCATGGATTGTGCTTGTATAAACTACTAGTCCGGTTATGTCTTGTATCATGTCTAGGGCATGATCCCTGAGTACCACGGTCAGTGATTCATACTGAATCTGGCTAGGTTAATGACTAGGGTGATCAAATAGTTCATAGAGAATTTTTCCGTTACCTGTTGCCCCTTTGGTCCCGGCCTTATATATATATATACATGGGATTTGTTGCTATCCGTCGAGATGAGCGCACTTCCAGCCCGCCGTCGAGTGTGGTACCTTAGGACACATGTATCTTACTACAGTGTGTCTGCTATATCCTGCTATCTTTTCTTTTTCTTGCTGGAATCACTCAGGTAGTAACAAACAGGTAACCGGACTTGGAATTCTCATTGCATCTTGCTAGTAACTAGGCCTGTGATAACCCTAGTTAGTTAAAGTAGCAAGCCGTACTTGTTGCTTGGCCGTGATTGTTGGATGGGGTTCAATCTGTCTAGTCTTGTCTTGATCCTGTACAAGATTGTTACATGTCTTGATTTCTTATATTTACCTTGCCGATAAATGGTGGGAGAAGCCAAGTTCCGTTCAGGCGAAGGGTTACAACCCCGGTCCTTGTTTGGTTTACGGGTTGTAACCTGGTTATCTGAATAGTCCCATGGTTATCTCATCGTATATCATCCTGCCATGCTTTTCCATATGTTCTGTCTTTTATTGATTCTGTACAAGATTGTCTTTTATATTCACCTGTCATGCTTTACTTAAATTACTGTCTCTTATTAGGTAATTATATTCTTGTGCTAATTGCTGGTTTTAGTTCCTAAGTGAAGCCTCCTTTGTGGCACTTGCTCTTTCTGGGGTCTGACCCATCTGGTTTTGTATGGCCAGATACCGGAGCAGCAGCAAAGGATCTACCTGCTTTCCAGCCCGATAGTGACCGCCAGGCGTAACCAAGGCAACGAGTGGGTTTTCTTTTTGTTCTCCCACTGCAATTGTACATTATTCTTTTGAGGCATTTAGCCGCCGAGCACTTGTTAGCTCGATGAACTTTACCTTCTGTCTGCCTACGGGCTGTAATCATGATTGGCAACTCGAGGTTGATCATGTATGACTTAACTCTTGCTAGTCCTTACATTTTGTACGACTAGCTTCATGATCATCTGGATATGTAATGTTTGGGACGCCTTACAATTGTATATTTGGTGGTCTGATATCTTGTAACTATTATTAGTTGGTTGAGATTGAGACAATAGGATAATTTATGACCTTAAGAGACTGATGGCTTATAGATAAACCCTCACATATCTAGACAGCCGTGACCGTATGGTGAGATGGATTCCATTTCATTATACGTAGCTGGCTATGTCTGCCCCCGCTCTCCAGTATTCTGGTTCTGGGGCGTGACAAATTCGGAACTTAATTTTTTGGAAAATTTGTGGAGTGTCAGTTGTCCGAAATCTGACACATTTTAGTATTTTTGAGATTCTGGGAGAACCAGGAATCAGAATCACGAACCGTTTTAAAGTTTCGGAATGCTGACGGAAAAATATACATTATATTTTTTCACAAAAATTTTCCAGAATATTTTATTTTTGGTTTTTTTAGAAGTTTGTCACATCGTCTGAGTTCATCTGGTGTAGCCCTGTGACTATTTTGTACCCAACGGGATTGTCGGTTTCACCAGCAAGGACCTCAGGCAAGACACCTTGTCTTACTGTTTATTTAAATTGCTCAATATCATGCATGTTTTTACTTATTTTCTAGCAAATATAAATTGTTCTTGCAAATTATTATATTTTAGTTGTATTTGGCCTAGAGTTAAGGGACTGTCACGACCCGTACCCTAGAGTAAGGGCACGAGAAGTGGGTACGTCCAGCCAACGCCGCAGTGTCAGCGGTAGAACGCTGTCCTAGGTCAAACATCTAACAATATAAAGGTACATGTACAGTATATACACTCCGAATGGAGGCGACATAGCAAATACAGTCTCAATCACATCTAAGGCAGAGCATGATAAAAGATAGATAAAATATGAAATCCACAAAGAGATACCGCAGATAGAAGTCTAAGTGTCTAAGATACACAAACCCAGAAAATATCTCAAATCTCAAATACAGTAATCCATAAAGTAAATACAACTCAAGACAACGAAACTAACTATCTATACAATCTCTACTGCGTCTCCTCTAGGCTAGCAGACAACCTCCAAGCTATCTGTAAAATTTATCAACAGGTTCAGTCAGGACAGGAGCGAGCACAATACATCTCACGCAGATCATAACAGGTTAAAAAATATAACGTGCAATAGAGTAAGATACATGAAACGCTAAAAGAAGATGTATATGAAAAATAGAAGGATATGATAATAGGAAATATCTATATATGATAAGTAAGAACTGTAAGCAATATGTGATTTAGAGTACAATATGGTTATGTAAACGGGTTAGGTTGTATGGGACTCCTTTGTATGTAGGTGTACAATGGACATATACAATTTCTTATACAATAGGATTGATCACATAACCATTTCTACTCTCCCTCTCCAATCAATACACAAGGATCCAATTCAGTTACGTTACCTTATACAATGGCTTGTACAATGGCTTGTACAATAGAGCTCAATATGATAATGAGAGTACAATATGCACAATGAATGTACAATGATAAGGGTATTCAATAAATACAATATGTTAGTAAAATGCACATCACAATATGTATTTAGTGAACACAAAGGAGATAACATCGCAAAAAAAGATCCATATAGTACCAATTCGTGTTACCAATGTGTCAGCATCAAGTAAATTAATCTATGGCAAGAATAGACGTTCTAGCAAGTATGAAACGGTCAGAGAATGTACTCGCCTGATAACCTGAATAGCTGATAGGTATAGAGGTCCAAACTGAAGCCACAGAGTCCTATTTAGAGCAACATGGGTCAAGATGTATACGAGAGATGATAAATGAAATATACAATGCATCTGCATGCTGTCTAGGTCAAACTAGACTAAAGTCAACACTTGGTCAACTCTAGTCAACCACACTAGTCAAATTAGGTCAACTAGGTCAAGTTCTAGCCCAAACAAGTCTAACAAGTCTCACTAGGCCTAACCAAGCCTAGGCTAGCACTCACACAATCACAAGACAATGTGAACCACAACAATGCATAATATAAAATAGATAATATATATAAATACATACCTTCATACATACATGCATATCCATATTTTATACATATTTATATATATAGGCATATGTTACATCATGCATATTTACATAGTTACATAGATATGTACATTCATGCACATTTACATACATACTTTTATACATTATATATGTTAACATTCATTACAATGCATTATATCGTATAGTCACTCTTCTACTTAAAACCAATACTGTACCAATTGGGCCTCTACTAAATTCTAGGATTAAAGTATGTTGTAGTCCTTCGTGTTAGCTTTCCGAAACTTCAAACGGACCGCATTTTCGTGTCCGAAAGCTCCCAAAATCGCAAAAATACCAAAACACGTTCGTCTTTCGTACAGCTGACACTCAAATAATTCTACAGAAAGTTACATAAAGAATTTGGCTAATTACAATATATATTTGGAAAGCTAACTTCGATACGGTTCTTTTAAAAAAAATGGAAGATAAATCGGAGTTCTAAGCTAAAAGTTATGATATTTCTAAGTTGCTTTAGTTAATAAAAATGTGGATGAATATTATGACGAATTTGAGTTGTTTTGGACAAAAGAACACATATAGGCCAAGATACTTGGATACAAACATAGGTATCCAAATGAAACTCATTCTAACCATCCTAACTAAGATCAATCCACTCTATAACCATTCTAAAACTGAATTTAAATATCTATTTAAACTATTATCATACATACATACACATGGGTGTCCTAATTTGGGATCTATCAAGTAGGACACAAGACACATATCTAAAATCCTCAAGAGAGCTCCAAATGACCTCAAATTTGAATCTAAATGGGACACATGCATGAGGATGGATCATACGGATTCAAAACTAATTTATATGCAAAAGAAATCGATTTAGATGATGGGTTTTACCTATTGGGAGTGGAATCCCAATGAAATCCTTTAGGACACGGCTCCGATACGAAGATCTCTCAAAGTGGACACTCCTCCTTGCACTCCTCTTCCAATCCTTGGTAGCACCCTTCCCTTGGAGAATGGGAATGATTGAGGGAAGGTATGGTGAAGGAATGATTTGATTTGGAGATCAAATCAATGGGAAGGCTCTCTAAAATTAGGGAAGAACAAAAGGAAAATAAAAGAGGCAAGATTGTAATGAATGAAATGAATCATTCTCCCCTAAAGGTGGCTGCCATAAAGAGTCCATTAGGGCTAATAGGAAATGTCCTAATTGCCCCTCTCTAGTCTCATATGGTTAAGTCTAGACTAGATTCAAGTTTGGGGCCAAAATGATCTAGTTTTGAGTCTCTAACTTAACCATTCTAACATGATAAAAATTAGTTTAATTAACTAACTTAAATGTTGGGTCTTGTGAGCCATGATTAACTTAATATTGGGTTCCATCTAGAGTTTAAGCTACCCGGGTCACAATACAAGTCGGAACGAGACGAAACTCAAATCCGACTAAACAAATCCAATAAAAGCAATATTAAAAATATAAAATTTTCCTAAAATATTAAAATATGAAAAATTATCAAAATCATAATACATCAATTTAAATATTATTAAAATAATCTAAAATTCATCAATTAATCAAATCCTAAATAATTCAAAAGTCACAAAATGACCAAAATACCCTTAGCCTAAAAAGTTGTAAATAGTCATTCTAATCACATGGTTAGGTCCCCATGGTCATGGTTAGTCTCTAGGCTCAACATTTCTAGAGTTCACTAGCTAACACATCAAAATTATAATTCACCAATTTTAAATAGTATTAAATTAATTAAAAAAATTCCCATAAATCATAAATCCTATTATTAAATAATAAACTTTTACAAAAGTTCAAAATTACCCTCATTTTAGAAAAGTGGGTGTTATAAGTCTACCCTCCTTAGAAAATTTCGTCCTCGAAATTAAGATGGTCGTACTTCTTCTAGAGTCTCGTCCCCAACAATCAAAGTCTCAGAACTTACCTAAATCATACAATTTAAAAGAATAGCATACAGGGTCATGGCATATGGTGATAGTGAAAGTCTCATCTTGGTATACTAGTCATGCTAACCAAAACGGTCATATATAGGATATCAAACATACAAGCAATCAGGGGTGTTAAACTGGAAAAGATACAGAAATAACAAATCATCAAAACTGTAAGGCAGTCTACCATTCTATTTGAAAACTGGTACTTATCAAAAAATAAAATAAAGATAACTACCAATTATCTATAAAGGGGTACAGAAAAAAAATCAAAATCAAAAGTTAAAGAATGAAAGTCAATTGTATTGAAATCCAATCACAATATATAGAATTCTCTTAATCCTGTTAAGACTAAATTGTAAGTTCTAAAGGTTATGTGGTTCATGTGTGTATGGGTGTATGTGGACATGTTCATATGGTTAGATAGTAGGCATGTGTGTATGTGAAATATACATAAAAGTGTATAGGAGTATTTGGGTTTCAAAACAATAGCTATCAAGTTACACTACTCATGGCATATTGGTTAAACAATCTACAATACACAACCTATTTACTCATAACATGCATGGCTAACCATATATATATGTATATCTATATGTATAGAGAGGTAGAGATTTAATTATGTATCTATATACATTATAACATGTATGCATAAACTACATATATATATATATATATATATATATATATATATATATATATATATATATATATATATATATATATATATATATATATATATATATATATATGAACATAACATGGAGATGAAGGATTAGGTTTACATGGCAGTTGTGAACATTAGTGTAGAGTGTCAAGTGTACATGGGTTAAAACTTGAAATGAAGGGTTCAATCATTCAGTTTAGTTCAACATTACATATTAATCCAAAATTGAACTACACATTTGAAAGCAATGTAAAAATGTTAACATGTATTCAGTTTTCAGGATTTTGGAGAAATTCGAACATCAAAACCAACCCAACGTTTACCACAACCACAACCTAATATGTAAGAGTATGAAACCTAACACTATATCCCTACATACAACAATGTATACGGCTCAAATCATTATATTTAAAAAAACTGCAAATTGACTAATCACTTAGAATTCAGGCTTAAAGGGTTAATATGCATACAGTCTCAGATTTGACAAATTCAAACACAAAACTCAACCAATTTCTTTAAAACTTGAAATCCTGTATATAACATACATGTGCAGTGATGTAAACAACGACTAATAACATGAAATTTACATTTAATTTACGAATTTAATCTGGAAAACAGAGAACTAGTCACTGATACTGTACTATATTAGAAATATTGGGATTTTGAGAAATTAACATCAAACATATTAATATGCATTTAGATAGGTTGGTAATCAAGTGTAGCATGCATACGTGTCAGGCAAGTATCTGTGTCCACTATATATATATATTTTAAGGTAATACAAGAAATAATGGCAAGAAGGAAATAATGATAAAATCTGTTCTGCTTATTTTTTTAAAAGAAGGAACCATTTTGAAACCAGAGCTATAATATCAAATCCAAGTTAAGGTCTAGCAAAATCATCGATTCATTGTATTAAGAAAAAATTCATAGTAAGAAGTTACACAAGGTTTATAATACAGCTAAAGCTACTCCTAAGTTAAATAATGAGAAGCAAAACAAATAAAACAAACAATAATTCTTTTTTTTTTTGAGAATGACTGAAACAAAAGTAGAGAAAACATGTTCAAGAACATTTAAGGTACAATCTGATAATCATATGCGTCTATCCAAAATTATGGTACTCTAAATTCTCGTCATACTAGTAAGCAAGGCTACGGTAATCACAAAGTCCTCGACTTAGGCACATACCTCTAGAATCAAGGTATTTAAAATTTTGCGATGCCGCTAGCTTGGCTGCGAAAACCTTAAATTTCCATACCCGAGAAATATATCCAAAGTCAGACTATATGTCCTCACCATGCTGGCTAATGTGACTGTAGAAGACTAGATTCCATAACTTAGATGACCTAGCCCATATAATTTTATCTTGACAAAAAATTAAATTAAATCAACAATGGATACCCAAAAATCAAATTCATTAACTAACCAAGAAAGATAAATATAAACTATTAGAATCAAATTTCGAGATATTTTATAACGAGATTCTCAAGGGTCATCCCAGAAATCTCTCAAGAGATCCTACCTGTGATTGAGTACCTTCAAAAATATATCCTAATCCTACTACAGGCTGTAGTGGTACTCTAGTTCGAAAACTACTACACAAACTCGACCTGCATGGGCCACCACTAAAAACGTGTCACGACCCGTACCCTAGAGTAAGGGCACGAGAAGTGGGTACGTCCAGCCTACGCCGCAGTGTCGACGGTAGAACGTTGTCCTAGGTCAAACATCTAACAATATAAAGGTACCTGTACAGTATATGTAATGCCCCGCTCCGCACGGTGCATTACGCTGAAACGTTGACTCAACGAGTTGCGCTGACGCAAAGGAAATGTATCGATGCAAATCGATAAGCGAGTTACGTTGTCCCGAGCAACGCATCAACTTTGTCGATGCGAATTGTTGCCTTGTCCCGAAAGAATGCATCGAGTTGAATCGATGCGAAGCGCCGCGTTGCCCCGAAGGACGAGTGCGTTGAATCGGCTCGAAGATTCTAAGAAATCGAATCGACCAAGGCACAAGTCCGAATCGTTGAAGTATTGATTTTAGTTGGTTTCGTGTGTAGGTTATACTTTGACGGGAAAATATTAGAGGTCGATCTTTTGCAATATTTAGTAAGGGGTCCGCGAAATCAAATCGTCGCCTTGCGACGGGCCGAGACTTGGGCACGCTAAGGCAAATCGGACGTATAACTCAATGAAGTACGAAGTGCTCGAATGGCTAAGTCAGGAGAGTGGCCGTGCAAACAAGTTATGAAATCGAGCCGCATCGGCTCAGCAAAACGACGAAGGCGTATCGACTCAAGGTGGGAGGATTGACTTCTTTTTACTCCTTCATTCGATAAGTCAAATATATCATTGTATGCTAAGTTAACCTATCGACGCCACGGGCGTGGCCGATCGGAGATAAAATCATAGTGTGAGTCGAACACTAAGTTAGAACAATTGAAATGAAATGTGCATCAATATGCACGAGTCGCTATGGGACATTGGATATCGCTAAGGCGAGCGCCTCGGTGCGCAAGCCGTAAGAACATGGGATAACTGTAATCGGCGAGTGCCTTAGTGCACGAACCATACCGTGCCTTTGCTTCACGAGTTAGACAGCTAGAACATTGAAAGACAATAGGCGAGCGTCCTAGCGCGCAAGCTCCGAACATTGATTGCTAAGTTATAGAACATGGATATATGGTCGAAACGTGCCTACGTGCACGGGATAATAAAAGATGGCTTCATTGCGAGAGAATACAGTTGTGGCATGAATGTGGCAGAACTGTCGGATATGACATGGTGCCTCGAAAGGTGTTCAAGACCTTCGGGTCGTTTGGTTGACGAGCATTGAGTTGAGGCACGATGCCATTGAATCATTGAAACGAAGTATGAAATATAAGAATACATAAAGTTAACGAAAGAGATGCGAGATGATAAGTCTGAGTCTCGGACTCAAGACTATGTTTGGTTGTTTGAATTTGATTTTTTAATGATAAGGGCGTTGCATGGTCGATTGGGATGGACTCGAGATAATTGCGATATCGCCCGTGCACGGATGTTTCCTCCAAGCGGTTAAATGTCGGATGCGTCCCGGAACCGCTTGGCCTAGGACGGATTCGAATAATCTTTGTAGGTGCACATCCTTAAACAAGATGGAAAAAGCCGCAAATGATGGTATACAGCGGGAACGTTTCGGTTGTTGGGATGTGACCCAACCCGTGAAATGCCGGGCAGCCCGACAAACGATGAGAAAAGAAGGAGAGAAAAAGAAAGGAACTCCTTTAGTCCATTCCGGCGCGGATACGCCAACGGCCCTCATATAGTTAAGGAACGACGGATTGAAAGTGTAGGCGCATATGCGTCCCGCATAGAGATCCTGCTTAGAGATGCACAATAACATGACAGGGAAGGATTACGGCGTATTGACCTTGCATCGGTGCAAGGGCGAGTACGTCGACTTGGTAAGTCGCTCCACGAATCAAACACGAGATTGCTTGTTTGTTTGCCTATTCAATTTGATAACATGCTGCTATGATAACATGCTTTACGCTTTCAAAGATGCCATGAAATTTACCCTAAGGAGAACATAGCAAGATCATAAGCTAAGTTGCATGATTCAACATAAATATTAAAATGTCGGTTTGGAAAGATGATCTTTGCTTCAGTACATGCGAGGACGAACGTACTGATCCCCCACCAGCTTCATGCAGGGTGCAGGGAATGGATTAAACGCAAGGCGAAGCGTTGCTTGAACGTGTTGAGGCTTGGAATGCCGAAGCGCATTGAAGCGTGCTATCGTATTGACGCTCGGACTACGCAGCTGGATTGATACGGCTGAGATATAGAAGACATGATGTATGAGACGGTGAAATCCTTTGTAGGCAAGAGAGAACCTGAGTGTTGTAGCCAATCTGGCATATATTGTTAGGCTATCGAAAGCCATTGTAAATCTCAGTTTCAGATATCAATAAAGAGAATTGTTTCGTATACTTTGTTTTCCTTTCGTTGTTAATATCGAATCAAAAGATAACCATTTGAGAACTTGTCATCTTGCCTTGCACGAGCGCAACTCCAGGCTCGTGCGGCATCACGCCCCCTGCGAGGACGATGATTCGGGTGATTCTGGGTCGGGGCGTGACAAATTGGTATCAGAGCTCTAGGCTCAATTTCCTCTGGACGCTCGCTTTATTACAATTCGAAAAGTTGCCCACCACCACTTGATATCACTCTTGACTCTACTCGATGCCGCACTGGATGTTCCATACAATAAGTCTAATACAAATCATGAAATTTTGTCGCATGTGTTTTGGAAATTTCATGATGTTTGCTAAGAAAGTCGCGAAGGGTATATTGCATTGAATGCAAACGAGCCGCAAAATGTTAGTTGCTGCAAGCCAACAAATTGTGAAATACGATTTGAGATATTGTCGCAATGTAACATGTTGAATGAGAAATAAAATGATGCACGAAGTGCAACGAGTAATGGTGAATATGCGTTAAAATGAAAGTGAGAAGTGATAAGCCAATACCGAATGTGTTAAAACGGATTGTGCATTGACTTGGAAAGTCGAGAGTAATTCGTTGCACGAGGTACGGTAAATGTCGAAAATGATCGTTGCACGATGTACAACGCGTATTGAAAGTAAAAATTATTGCACGTGGTGCAATGCATATCAAATTAATCGTTGCACGAAGTGCAAAGGAAATTGGAAATGAATCGTTATACAAAGTAAAATGAAAGTGTCGGAAATAAATCGTAGCACGATGTGCAACGCGTATCGAAAGTAAAAATTTGTTGCACGGGATGCGACGCATATCAGATAAATTGTTGCACGAGATGCAACGTAAGGAAAGAATTGAATTCATAAATCGATAGAACGAATCGTTAGGTTGCACACCAAACTTATCTTGGCAAACGAGAACATTGACCGAGTTGTGTCAGATTTTGATAGAATCAAAGTTACGGTTGTGATCAAGCACGATCACTGCAGAAATCGTGAGTCGGAAGAGATTGTCGGTTTATACTAAGTGTAACGCGAGGGAAATGGCTTAAATTTCGAGTGGTATATGCAATACCACATAGGCGATGAATGACTCGATTTCGAGTGGTATATGGTATATCACTTGTGCGATGAATTGTATCGACGCGTTGTGAGAATTGCGAAAGAATTGTCCGCAACGGACGGGAGAGTACCGAGACTCGATTGAAAATTTGTATGACGGTATGTTGTTGCAAGTGTTCTTCGAAATTCGGTTGGGACGATAAGGCGAGATTCGTATCAATGAACGATACGTCGGACAAGAATGATAAGTCGGTCGAACGACCGAGACTAGCGAAACGATTATGCCTTGACGCAATAATCGGATCGACGGGAAAGGAATACTCGAGCTTACAAATGAGTCACACGAATTGCGATCTCGGTAGAAATGTTGGGCGAGACGAATCGAATCGCACGACTTGCGATCTCGATAGAAATGTTAGGCGATGCAAACATTGAAATTGAATCGTACGATGTGCGACTCCGGTAAGAAAGTTGGTTGACGTGATAAATCGTGCCTAAGAAATAGTTGGTTACCTTAGGGCAAAACTCAATTGAGTACGACTGAAAACACACAAAACTTAGAGGACGAGATCGTATAACTCGAGGACACGATGTTGGATAATCGGTAACTCGGTTACGCGATCAAGGTATGGCGGGATGCGACGAATCGGAAAACAAGTTGATGCATATGGAAAAGTTTGTTGCGAACTTGGATGTATGCAAGGCGAGTTAAGTTGACGTTAAAACGGATTCGAAGTCGACCCTCTTGCTATCGAAATTGATATGAACTATCAAGATCGATATACGAGGAAACGTAAGCACGAGGTGAGAATACAAAATGGAGTACGCCCTGCGCTATCAAAATTTTGTAAGTAAGGATACGAGAATGAACGAACTTGGTTGATCGTAAATTTTGTATTGATAAAAGACGAGACTATAAGTCATCGACGATTGCTCGATGCGTATAGCATCTCATGTGTCGACCCGTGAATAAGATAGACTCGAACTTGATGCGAGTAGATGTTTCGTAAATTGCGGAATCATTGACGGCAGTGCATGACTTGACTCGGAGGATAGTTGCACATCAGTTGCGCTGATAGAAATAGTTTTGTCCGAAATTGGGTAGTCGTATAGAATCGTCGGAACGTGATTTGGCTCCGAAATAAGATATAGCATGGTTCGTATTAAACTGTCCTTCGGTGATAATCCACAATTATCGAGCGTAGCTTCGGGGCAGCTGACCCTAGAAGACTTGACCGCCAAATCAAATTGAATGCTGCAGACCGTAAGATGACCCATGCGATATCGCATATGAGATTGCACCGATAACAAATATAACACGGTGCATGTTGACGGTAAGTCTAGGCGATCGAGAATTGTTGGAACAACTTTCGATTGAGAATGATATAGGTGGATTTTGAGTATTCGTCGGATGAATGCTTGAATGGTTATGTTGGTCGACGATAGAACTTGAAATTCACCAACGAACTTGGTGATTCGGATAGGCAATTGCGAGAAACGTGCTATGCACGAGAGGGAACGATAAGGGAATGACTTACGAGTCATGTCGTTAGATTCTGATTCACATTGCAATTTAGCTTGCGTGAATCAAAATTTACATTCGATGTTGCATGATGGATAAGTTGGGAATTTGGCTAGTAAATTCCTAGTCGTTAGGAAATTGAATGTAAGACGCGTCGTAAAGACCTTCGTGCTAAGGCGATCGTTGCCTTGAGCACTATCGCCTTGTTGTAAACTTTCATGTCGGATAGATTGTGGCCTTTGTGCAATGTCAATTTAAACTTACGTCGGGAGAATCTAAGCACGGGGACTATGTAAGTAACCTAGCGGGCGTAGCCCTGAATGTTGATGCATTTGCAAGTCAACAAAGGAAATCATATCGAGATAAATTGCATAGCCAGACTTCGGAAATAGTTGGGTGGCGATATCGAACACAAGGCGTTGCGAAGGATCGTTGCGATCGGATGCACGATGGCTTGACGCAATACGTAGAATTGATAGTCCCGATGAAACATACGAAACGAGAAAGGCGATTTTGAATCGCGTCGCGTGCAGTGACTTTATTGAATGAATCACGTATGTATTGAATATACGTATGCGATAAAATTTTGAGAACGGTTGCTGAGGATAAGTCCGATCGAGAGTACGGAGATGGCAAGCATAGGATTGAAATTTACCTGTCAGCTTTGTTTAATTTGCTACGACTGGGCTTGGTCGAAATACATATATCTTCGGGACGCCTTGAATATAGGTACGAATCCAAATCGAGTTGTATACAAAATTCAAATCGAGCTGCAGGGAAGACTATGAAATGTTAATGGAAAGCTTGCGAGATAGTGTGAGATTGAACAACTTTGGTGGGACGAGATCGTGAAACGATCTATAAGACACTTAGTCGGAGTGTTGGTTTTGGTTCGAGGACGAACCTTGTTTTGAGTGGTATATTCTGTAATGCCCCGCTCCGCACGGCGTATTACGCTAAAATGTTGACTCAACGAGTCGCGCTGACGCAAAGGAAATGTATCGATGCAAATCGATAAGCGAGTTACGTTGTCCCGAGCAACGCATCAACTTTGTCGATGCAAATTGTTGCCTTGTCCCGAAAGAATGCATCGAGTTGAATCGATGCGAAGCGCTGCGTTGCCCCGAAGGACGAGTGCGTTGAATCGGCTCGAAGATTCTAAGAAATCGAATCGACCAAGGCGCAAGTCCGAATCGTTGAAGTATTGATTTTAGTTGGTTTCGTGTGCAGGTTATACTTTGACGGAAAAATATTAGAGGTCGATCTTTTGCAATATTTAGTAAGGGGTCCGCGAAATCAAATCGTCGCCTTGCGACGGGCCGAGACTTGGGCACGCTAAGGCAAATCGGACGTATAACTCAATGAAGCACGAAGTGCTCGAATGGCTAAGTCAGGAGAGTGGCCGTGCAAACAAGTTATGAAATCGAGCCGCATCGGCTCAGCAAAATGACGAATGCGTATCGACTCAAGGTGGGAGGATTGACTTCTTTTTACTCCTTCATTCGATAAGTCAAATATATCATTGTATGCTAAGTTAACCTATCGACGCCACGGGCGTGGCCGATCGGAGATAAAATCATAGTGTGAGTCGAACACTAAGTTAGAACAATTGAAATGAAACGTGCATCAATATGCACGAGTCGCTATGGGACATTGGATATCGCTAAGGCGAGCGCCTCGGTGCGCAAGCCGTAAGAACATGGGATAACTGTAATCGGCGAGTGCCTTAGTGCACGAACCATACCGTGCCTTTGCTGCACGAGTTAGACAGCTAGAACATTGAAAGACAATAGGCGAGCGCCCTAGCGCGCAAGCTCCGAACATTGATTGCTAAGTTATAGAACATGGATATATGGTCGAAACGTGCCTACGTGCACGGGATAATAAAAGATGGCTTCGTTGCGAGAGAATACAGTTGTGGCATGAATGTGGCGGAACTGTCGGATATGACATAGTGCCTCGAAAGGTGTTCAAGACCTTCGGGTCGTTCGGTTGACGAGCATTGAGTTGAGGCACGATGCCATTGAATCATTGAAACGAAGTATGAAATATAAGAATACAGAAAGTTAACGAAAGAGATGCGAGATGATAAGTCTGAGTCTCGGACTCATGACTATGTTTGGTTGTTTGAATTTGATTTCTTAATGATAAGGGCGTTGCATGGTCGATTGGGATGGACTCGATATAATTGCGATATCGCCCGTGCACGGGTGTTTCCTCCAAGCGGTTAAATGCCGGATGCGCCCCGGAACCGCTTGGCCTAGGACGGATTCTAATAATCTTTGTAGGCGCACATCCTTAAACAAGATGGAAAAAGCCGCAAATGATGGTATGCAGCGGGAACGTTTCGGTTGTTGGGATGTGACCCAACCCGTGAAACGCCGGGCAGCCCGACAAACGATGAGAAAAGAAGAAGAGAAAAAGAAAGGAACTCCTTTAGTCCATTCCGGCACGGATACGCCAACGGCCCTCATATAGTTAAGGAACGACGGATTGAAAGTGTAGGCGCATATGCGTCCCGCATAGAGATCCTGCTTAGAGATGCACAATAACATGACAGGGAAGGATTACGGCGTATTCACCTTGCATCGGTGCAAGGGCGAGTGCGTCGACTTGGTAAGTCGCGCCACGAATCAAACACGAGATTGCTTGTTTGTTTGCCTATTTAATTCGATAACATGCTGCTATGATAACATGCTTTACGCTTTCAAAGATGCCATGAAATTGACACTAAGGAGAACATAGCAAGATCATAAGCTAAGTTGCATGATTCAACATAAATATTAAAATGTCGGTTTGGAAAGATGATCTTTGCTTCAGTACATGCGAGGACGAACGTACTGATCCCCCACCAGCTTCATGCAGGGTGCAGGGAATGGAATGAACGCAAGGCGAAGCGTTGCTTAAACGTGTTGAGGCTTGGAATGCCGAAGCGCATTGAAGCGTGCTATCGTATTGACGCTCGGACTACGCAGCTGGATTGATGCGGTCGAGATATAGAAGGCATGATGTATGGGACGGTGAAATCCTTTGTAGGTAAGAGAGAACCTGAGTGTTGTAGCCAATCTGGCATATATTGTTAGGCTATCGAAAGCCATTGTAAATCTCAGTTTCAGATATCAATAAAGAGAATTGTTTCGTATACTCTGTTTTCCTTTCGTTGTTAATATCGAATCAAAAGATAACCATTTGAGAACTTGTCATCTTGCCTTGCACGAGCACAACTCCAGGCTCGTGCGGCATCACGTCCCCTGCGAGGATGATGATTCAGGTGATTTCGGGTCGGGGCGTGACAGTATATACACTCCGAATGGAGGTGACATAGCAAATACAGTCTCAATCACATCTAAGGCAGAGCATGATAAAAGATAGATAAAATATAAAATCCACAAAGAGATACCGCAGATAGAAGTCTAAGTGTCTAAGATACACAAACCCAGAAAACATTTCAAATCTCAAATACAGTAATCCATAAAGTAAATACAACTCAAGACAACTAAAATAACTATATATACAATCTCTACTGTGTCTCCTCTAGGCTAGCAGGCAACCTCCAAGCTATCTGTAAAATTTATCAACAGGTCCAGTCAGGACAGGAGCGAACACAATACATCTCACGCAGATCATAACAGGTTAGAAAATATAACGTGCAATAGAGTAAGATACATGAAACGCTGAAAGAAGATGTATATGAAAAATAGAAGGATATGATAATAGGAAATATTTATATATGATAAGTAAGAACTGTAAGCAATATGTGATTTAGAGTACAATATGGTTATGTAAACGGGTTAGGTTATACAATAAAATAGGACTCCTTTGTACGTGGGTGTACAATGGACATATACAATTTCTTATATAATAGGATTGATCACATAACCATTTCTACTCTCCCTCCCCAATCAATACACAAGGATCCAATTCAGTTACGTTACCTTATACAATGGCTTGTACAATGGCTTGTACAATAGAGCTCAATGTGATAATGAGAGTACAATATGCACAATGAGTGTACAATGATAAGGGTATTCAATAAATACAATATGTTAGTGAAACGCACATCACAATATGTATTTATTGAACACAAAGGAGAGAACATCGCAAAAGAAGATCCATATAGTACCAATCCGTGTTACCAATGTGTCAGCATCAAGTAAATTAATCTATGGTAAGAATAGACATTCTAGCAAGTATGAAACGGTCAGAGAATGTACTCGCCTGATAACCTGAACAGCTGATAGGTATAGAGGTCCAAACTGAAGCCACAGAGTCCTATTTAGAGCAACATAGGTCAAGATGTATACGAGAGATGATAAATGAAATATACAATGTATCTGCATGCTGTCTAGGTCAAACTAGACTAAAGTCAACACTTGGTCAACTCTAGTCAACAACACTAGTCAAATTAGGTCAACTAGGTCAAGTTCTAGCCCAAACAAGTCTAACAAGTCTCACTAGGCCTAACCAAGCCTAGGCTAGCACTCACACAATCACAAGACAATGTGAACCACAACAATGCATAATATAAAATAGATAATATATATAAATACATACCTTCATACATACATGCATATCCATATTTCATACATATTTATATATATAGGCATATGTTACATCATGCATATTTACATAGTTACATAGATATGTACATTCATGCACATTTACATACATACTTTTATACATTATATATGTTAACATTCATTACAATGCATTATATCGTATAGTCACTCTTCTACTTAAAACCAATACTGTACCAATTGGGCCTCTACTAAATTCTAGGATTAAAGTATGTTGTAGTCCTTCGTGTTAGCTTTCCGAAACTTCAAACGGACCGCATTTTCGTGTCCGGAAGCTCCCAAAATCGCGAAAATACCGAAACACGTTCGTCTTTCGTACAGCTGACACTCAAATAATTCTATAGAAAGTTACAGAAAGAATTTGGCTAATTAAAATATATATATATTTGGAAAGCTAACTTCGATACGGTTCTTTTAAAAAAAATAGGAGATAAATCGGAGTTCTAAGCTAAAAGTTATGACATTTCTAAGTTGCTTTGGTTAATAAAAATGTGGATAAATATTATGACGAATTTGAGTTGTTTTGGACAAAAGAACACATATAGGCCAAGATACTTGGATACAAACATAGGTATCCAAATGAAACTCATTCTAACCATCCTAACTAAGATCAATCCACTTTCTAACCATTCTAAAACTGAATTTAAATATCTATTTAAACTATTATCATACATACATACACATGGGGTGTCCTAATTTGGGATCTATCAAGTAGGACACAAGACACATATCTAAAATCCTCAAAAGAGCTCCAAATGGCCTCAAATTTGAATCTAAATGGGACACATGCATGAGGATGGATCCTACGGATTCAAAACTAATTTATATGCAAAGAAAATCGATTTAGATGATGGGTTTTACCTATTGAGAGTGGAATCCCAATAAAATCTTTTAGGACACAGCTCCGATACGAAGATCCCTCAAAGTGGACACTCCTTCTTGCACTCCTTTTCCAATCCTTGGTAGCACCCTTCCCTTGGAGAATGGAAATGATTGAGGGAAGGTTTGGTGAAGGAATGATTTGATTTGGAGATCAAATCAATGGGAAGGCTCTCTAAAATTAGGGAAGAACAAAAGAAAAATAAAAGAAGCAAGATTGTAATGAATGAAATAAATCATTCTCCCCTAAAGGTGGCTGTCATAAAGAGTCCATTAGGGCTAATGGGAAATATCCTAATTGCCCCTCTCTAGTCTCATATGGTTAAGTCTAGACTAGGTTCAAGTTTGGGGTCAAAATGATCTAGTTTTGAGTCTCTAACTTAACCATTCTAACATAATAAAAATTAGTTTAATTAACTAACTTAAATGTTGGGTCTTGTGAGCCATGATTAACTTAATATTGGGTCCCATCTAGAGTTTAAGCTACCCGGGTCACAACACAAGTCGGAACGAGACGAAACTCAAACCCGACTAAACAAATCCAATAAAAGCAATATTAAAAATATAAAATTTTACAAAAATATTAAAATATAAAAAATGACCAAAATCATAATATATCAATTTAAATATTATTAAAATAATCTAAAATTCACCAATTAATTAAATCCTAAATAATTCAAAAGTCACAAAATGACCAAAATACCCTTAGCCTAAAAAGTTGTAAATAGTCATTCTAATCACATGGTTAGGTCCCCATGGTCATGGTTAGTCTCTAGGCTCAACATTTCTAGAGTTCACTAGCTAACACATCAAAATTATAATTCACCAATTTTAAATAGTATTAAATTAATTAAAAAAATTCCCATAAATCATAAATCCTATTATTAAATAATAAACTTTTACAAAAGTTCAAAATTACCCTCATTTTAGAAAAGTGGGTGTTACAGGGACCACCCTTGGTTTGTGCCGCATTCATTGGCCTCGACACATGTGTGCCACGAAGTCGCGAGTCGCATATAGATTCGGACTTGCGTACCGACCGTACATCGGTGCGTACAGGACGAGCGTTAGGATATAACTGCTAATAGATTTGTCTAGAAGACTTAGCGGTTATTAGACATATCGTGGTGTGGATTCATTACGAGTAGTGCATGAGGAGGAGGAAGACAGTTATTAGGCGCAGGGACTTTCACACATTTACTTTTCTCTAGCTGTCATTTGTGACTCAGCCGAGAGCTAGTGTGCCGTGCACTTATTTACTTTTCTCTAGATGCCACTAGTACCTCGGTTGAAACACAAATGTGCCGTGCATTTACTTTCCTCTAGCTGCCGTTAGTGACTCACCCAAGAGCTAGTGGTCGTGCATTTATTTTTCTCTAGATGTCCCTTAGCTCTCACCCGAGTGCTAATAGGCCGTGTATTTACTTTTCTCTAGATGCCACTAGTGCCTTGGTTGAAACGCTAATGCGCCGTATTTCTAGTCTCGGGAGCCCTTGTGTGGAACGTTGTCTTCAAAATGCATTTTCACATAGAATGGTTAAGGACCTTTATTTGTGTAGTCACATATACTTTTCTGTTGAGCTTTATTTATTCAGTTATTGGCATGATATTATGTGTCTTGTTACGTCCCTCTTAGGACCTGGTTATCTCCCCAGGTGTGTGCTCTTGTCTTTTGCAGGTGCTCTAGTTCTAGCCGTGACTATCTCCATTTCTTCGAGGGTGATTGCACTTGACCATCTTCGCTTCGCTCGCCAAATTCATTTCTTTTCTCATGTATTTTTCTTTACTTGTTGGTAGTGGATTTGTCTCCGCCCAACATATTGTATCAAGATAATTCATTATCATTATATGACACCTTTTATTCATTTATTTTGTGTGGATGAGATTAGTTATGGTTCTACTACATTTTACAGCGTATGTATTCATATGCGGTTTCTATATATTGGAGTATACTTCATATGATTACAGCTGGCATGTCTATGTTCCTAGTCCTATGTATTTTGGGACTGGGACGTTACATGTTTTTGTGGTAGTCCATGCAGGTCTAGATAAATTGTTTGGTTACTTTACCGTACCAAGCAAGCCTGCGTATAGGATTAGAGTCTAGAATCTCATCCACATACTTGACCTTTTTTCTCGATTCCATATTCGACCGCCTCATCGATTGTATCTTGCTTGATTCCTTCTATCATTATTCTTATCTTTCCTTCGTGCTTGCTAGAGATTGACCCTACTAGTTAGATGCCCCAAACACCCTTAGCTTAAATTTTTAAGTTGGGTAGAATACCCCACGACCTGACACACCCTTGACCATTAAGGATAATACAAATAGGATTATCTAGACTATAGGGACTAGAGGGATTTAAACCATTTGGTCAACCAAGCCTTGGGCAATAAACCGTAGAATGATGGTATAGGAGTAAACAAGACTTAGATCCTTATGACTCTTAGACTATTCATTTTGTTTTTATTTTCATCTACCATCGTGCATATGTTCTACTATCTAGACTAATGATGCTAATGTAGCCTAGTTTTTGCAAGCTCAATTCTTTATCAAGCTTGTTCATGACATAAGTTATTGGAGGCCTCCACTAATAGATTGTCTACTCAGAACCGGTACATGATGGTCTGATCAACCTAGTGCACTTTGGTTCGCTTCTATATATCATTCTACATAGATGGGGACATAGCTAAACTTGTCCTCTAGAGTCCCATCCGTGACTGCCTTGGCAACTCCTTTTGAATTATTCGGTCGCCTTTGAACCACGTATTCGTATTCGATAACGCCTCCTTCAAACTCTATACTGCTTTCGCCTTCACCTATTTTAGAAGGACGAAGGCGTTATACTAGAACTTCCTCTATCCTTCCTAATGACTATGACCATCCTCACTCGATGTTGCTGTATCTTCATCCTAAGCTGCTCGTTCTTTTCCTCGGTCCTATATATACTATCTTGACCTCCTATCACTTAAATTAGGAGTGAATCTAATCGTTCTCCTAATCGTGCCATCAACCTACATCCAAGAAACCATATCTTAAAGTCTCTAATTTATTTTCTTTTGATACCATTTTATTCCTTATCGCAGGTTATCTTGATTAAACTTTAACCCTTGATCATTTTCACTCTTGCATTAATTAGCCATATCTACGATTATTTCGTATTTATCTAAATTACGATTTCCTAATGCATCTTGTGTTGAACGTTGTGAATTGATTTTTTCTCATCGCTACCCCTTTGTGCCTTTTCACCCTCCTACTATTCTTAATTTTGAGGACGAAATTCTTTTAAGTTAGGTAGGATGTAAAACCCCTAAATTTTTACTATTTTTTTAAATAAATTTGATACTGATTTTTTTTTGTATATTGTACATCGCGTAGTTGCATTGTACGTCGCGCGCAAAATTTTGTTTTTCGTAATTGCTCGACGAGTGCGACTATGTGCGAGCGTACATATTTTTGAAAAATATTTTTTTCTATTTTTATAGTTTCAAAATAATATAGATAATAATTATTTTTAGCTATCGTACCTAAATTTTCAAGTTTATGATTTTAATTATGAAAAGCCTTTCATTTATACAGATATATTAATAAATAATTTTTCTATAAAATGGTATATTAGAAAAGTATATTTATGTAAATATTATTTGGACATACATATATATTTCGTAATTATTTATTAGTTTATTTTTAAATAATAATGTAATTTTCAAAATTATTATTATTAGTATTTTTGGAAAATATATTTTGAAATTATTGTGACAATTTAAATCTTGATTTGATTTTATGAATTTATTTAAATAGTTAAATTAATATCTATATTTGAAATTTGATTGATTTTAAACTAAAGGATGGAATTTAATTAGATTTAAATTGATTTAGATTTGGATTGAAATTTATTGAATTTGATTTAAAATAAATAGAGGAATTATCTAAAGGAATTTGCAACTATCATAATCCTTATCTAAATAGTAGCTTCCACCTCCTATATAACGAGAGGCTCATTATTCTCTGTTCCATTAATTTTTTCCACCTACAAATGTGTTTGTGCATCGTGTCCGTGCACATCAAGCCATATCCATTCACTTCTTCTATTTTTCATCCAAATTGATTAATGTTCTCATTAAAAAAATTATCTTTTCCCTTCCATCTATTTTCTTTTATCACAAATTCTTACTATCCTTTTACCGATCAACCAAGTCCGTCTATCCTAGTAGTCCTTAAATTTCGAGTACGAAAATTTTCAAAGGTGGGTAGATTTGTAACTCATCTTCCCGAAATTATTATTTTTTAAATTATATCTATATATTTTAATTTCATGTTTAAAAGTAATTTTCGTAGAAATTTTGTAAAAGATATTTTGTGATTACTTTTGTTACCGAAAACTAGTTTTAAATTAATTGTTTGAAATAATGTTTCTAAAAAAATATTCTCGAATTTTTGATTTGAAATATAAAATATGTTTTTATTATTCTTGGTCTTCTAAAAATTGGTTTTAAAAAAATTGAGCGATAAAAGGTTTTTTGTCTATTTATTTTTAAATAACGATTTGGATTTATAAAAGTAAGTTTTATAATATTTGATGACATCGAGTATTATTTTGATATGTTAATCAGTTATTTGATTATATTTGAATTTATTTAAATTATCTTGATGGTTATCAACTATACTTTAAATTATGTTGATAATTTAAATATTGTTTAAAATACTTACGATGACTAATTGGAGCATTACGATTTGTCTAATCTAGATTTAAAATATTATTTGATTAAATAATTTATTTATTATTTGATTTAAATTATTTTGATATATATTAGATATTAATTTAAAGTTATTATGTTGAGTTTGATTTGGATTTGGATTCATATGATTTGAATTATTTGATAATATAGAATAATACTTAAAGTTATTATGGTGATCATTTAAAGGATTGTAATCAAATTAATTTTGTTTTTAAATAATTTATTTGATTTAAATTTATGGGAAGATTTATCCATTAGAAATTCTTATCCTATTGGAATCATATCTAGCATTAATTTGATCGTTTCTTATTTAAACCAATCCTATTCCTATCCAAATTAGTTGGTAATCATAATCATCCTTATTGATTTAGTTCTAATCCTATCATAATTTGCTAATTGCTAGCCATTATATATATCTATCGAATCTATGAATAAAATCATCTTTCAAACCATCCTTGTCAAAATTTCTCTTTTTTTGTCATAACTAAGCCCAAAATTCGTCATAAATTCAGTCTCAATTTTCAAAAGTTGTAGCAACTTCGAATGACCATAACTCCCAACTCCGGACTCCGTTTGACCTCCAGTTTTTTTTTTGTTGGAATCGTATTGAGATATATTTTATGAATATAAATTTTATTTTCATAAATTTGGAACTTAATTTTTTGGAAAATTTGTGGAGTGTCAGTTGTCCGAAATCTAACACGTTTTAGTGTTTTTGACATTCTGGGAGAACCAGGAATCAGAATCACGAACCGTTTTGAAGTTTCGGAATGCTGACGGAAAAATAAACATCATATATTTTTCCCAAAAATTTTCCAGAATATTTTATTTTTGGTTTTTATTTTAGAAGTTTGTCACATCGTCTGAGTTCATCTTATGTAGCCCTGTGACTATTTTATACCCAACGGGATTATCGGTTTCACCAGCAAGGACCTCAGGCAAGACACCTTGCCTTACTGTTTATTTAAATTGCTCAATATCATGCATGTTTTTACTTATTTTCTAGCAAATATAAATTGTTCTTGCAAATTATTATATTTTAGTTGCATTTGGCCTAGAGTTAAGGGACCGCCCTTGGTTTGTGTCGCATTTATTGGCATCGACACATGTGTGCCACGAAGTTGCGAGTCGCATATAGATTCGAACTTGCGTACCTACCGTACATCGGTGCGTACAGGACGAGCGTTAGGATATAACTACTAATAGATTTGTCTAGAAGACTTAGCGGTTATTAGAAATATCATGGTGTGGATTCAGCACCAGTAGTGCATGGGGAGGGGGAAGACAGTTATTAGGCGCAGGGGCTTTCACATATTTACTTTCCTCTTGCTGCCATTTGTGACTCAGCCAAGAGCTAGTGTGTCGTGCACTTATTTACTTTTCTCTAGATGCCACTAGTGCCTCGGTTGAAACACAAATGTGCCGTACATTTACTTTCCTCTAGCTGCCGTTAGTGACTCACCCAAGAGCTAGTGGTCGTGCATTTATTTTCCTCTAGATGCCCCTTAGCTCTCACCCGAGTGCTAATGGGCCGTGTATTTACTTTTCTCTAGATGCCACTAGTGCCTTGGTTGAAACGCTAATGCGCCGTATTTCTAGTCTCGGGAGCCCTTGTGTGGAACGTTGTCTTCAAAATGCATTTTCACATAGAATGGTTAAGGACCTTTATTTGTGTAGTCACATATACTTTTCTGTTGAGCTTTATTTATTCAGTCATTGGCATGATATTATGTGTCTTGTTACGTCCCTCTGAGGACCTGGTTATCTCGCCAGGTGTGTGCTCTTGTCTTTTGCAGGAGCTCTAGTTCTAGCCGTGACTATCTCCATTTCTTCGAGGGTGATTGCACTTGACCATCTTCGCTTCGCTCGCCAAATTCATTTTTTTTCTCATGTATTTTCCTTTACTTGTTGGTAGTGGATTTGTCTCCGTCCAACATATTGTATCAAGACAATTCATTATCATTATATGATACCTTTTATTCATTTATTTTGTGTGGATGAGATTAGTTATGGTTCTACTATATTTTACAGCGTATGTATTCATACGAGGTTTCCATATATTGGAGTATACTTCATATGAGTACAGCTGGCATGTCTACGTGTAGCGCCCCGCTTTCGATAGGCGACGGAACTTCATAATATGCTAGCGCCGAGTCAGATCGGCCGGGAACTTAGATGGCCATCTGACTCGATCGCTAAGCTTGGTAAACGTTAACGCCTTGCGGCATCGATTCAAATCGATTTGGATGGAAGTTACGAGAATCGATCCAACTAATGGAACGACTTCTGTTGGAATAAGTCCTAGATGCAGCGGGCTGCGTCTCGGCGAGTGAGCTCTCTATAAGAGTCCCTTCGACGGGACCGGACTGCTGTATATTTTCTTGGAGCTTTGCCGCTGGGCTTGATGAAGTGCTTTCGCGTCGTTTTCAAGGATGCAATTACAATTTCGATGCAAGGGGAAAAGAAGGAATTCTAACAAAGTGTTGGTGCCATTGCAGGAGCTCACGTAACTAAGGATTGACGTTGCGTAGCACTTGGACGATCGGCACAAAGCAAAGTAATTGGTGGGTGATTCGGCCTTCTTTTCTTTTCTGTCCCGCAAACTTATTCCTTGCTTCGAATTCATTCAAATCGAACGATGCCAAGTTAATTGCATGCCAATCCACTAAGTCAAGAACTCGAGAAAAATGTATCGATTTTGAGTAATCTACTCGAAAAAATACAAGTTTCTCACATAACTGGAAAAGTTTAAGGTTCTAGTAAAAAGATAGACTATTTCATCTGCTGCAAAATATTATGAAATGTCGATCATGGGTTATGATGCCTCGGACAATTTGGTGCCCACGGGACGCTAAATCGGTGTACGGCTTTGGGGAAAATGAATCGTTGCATGAGTTGCGAGAAATGATAATGTCGTTCGATACTATCCGCGCTATACAAAACTGTTCGCATATATGAAACTATTCGCACATAGGCATGGTCATGGACAGCTTGTGCACAAGTTCGTTTTCCTCGAAACGGTATCCGGGGTATCGGAACCGATTCGTCCTAGGGGGAATAATTTATCGTGCTTCGGCGCGAGGCATGCGGGACCTTCAGTAAGGCTTGCAACCTAGGCTGAACGGGTTGCGTCGCATGCCAACTTCGATTAAGTCCCTAGTGGTGCGTAGCACCAATGACCGCATATAAGATAGTTGTATGCTCACCTATTGTCTTATGCAGGTGTAAATATTATCTCTGTTTTCATGCAGGGACGAGCACGGCCGTGGTAAGAAATATGATAAACTGCGATGTTATGTTGTATGCTTTAATACTCAAAGACGGCTATCGAATATGAACTGAATTTATTTAGTTCTAATAGAAAGACAACTCTAAAGCATGTCTATCCTAACAATCAGAGTCGGTTTAGACGAGTTGGTTCGTCTCGTCCAGTTAGCAAGTATGCTAATCCCCTCCCCCAATTTCCTCAGGTGCGGCGGGCGCTCCAACCTAAAACGAAGCTGAAGTGCGGAGAGGCGTTTTGAAGCTCTTCCTATACTGAAGTATTTTGAAGCCAATTCAAGTCGACGGCTTATGTATAAAGGGGCAAATATATGGGACGGCAAGCGTAGTTCAGGCAACTTGTCGAATGCAATTTCTTTCCGTTTTCAATCAATATAGCCGCAACGGCATCCAATGTAAATTACGACTTGCACTTCGTTGCAAGCTATGAATGAAAAGCATTTCTATCTTCCTATACTGCGTCTTATATTCTGATGTGATTTATGAAGTTTCGACTTGGCGTATTAATATCAAAATCAAAAGATAACCGTTTGAGAACTTGTCATCTTGCCTTGCACGAGCGCAACTCCAGGCTCGTGCGGCATCACGCCTTAGCGAGGACGATCGAATCGGCAAAATTAACATCGGGGACGAACGTTGCCGACTCGGGGCATGACAAATATTACGTCCCTAGTGGTGCGTAGCACCAATGACCGCATATAAGATAGTTGCATGCTCACCTATTGTCTTATGCAGGTATAAATATTATCTCTGTTTTCATGCAGGGACGAGCACGGCCGTGGTAAGAAATATGATAAACTGCGATGTTATGTTGTATACTTTAATACTCAAAGACGGCTATCGAATATGAACTGAATTCATTTAGTTCTAATAGAAAGACAACTCTAAAGCATGCCTATCCTAACAATCAGAGTCGGCTTAGATGAGTTGGTTCGTCTCGTCCACTTAGCAAGTGTGCTAATCCCCTCCCCCAATTTCCCCAGGTGCGGCGGGCGCTCCAACCTAAAACGAAGCTGAAGTGCGGAGAGGCGTTTTGAAGCTCTTCCCAACCTAAAACGAAGCTGAAGTGCGGAGAGGCGTTTTGAAGCTCTTCCTATACTAAAGTATTTTGAAGCCAATTCAAGTCGACGGCTTATGTATAAAGGGGCGAATGTATAGGACGGCAAGCATAGTTCAGGCAACTTGTCGAATGTAATTTCTTTTCGTTTTCAATCAATATAGCCGCAACGGCATCCAATGTAAATTACGACTTGCACTTCGTTGCAAGCTATGAATGAAAAGCATTTCTATCTTCCTATACTGTGTCTTATATTCTGATATAATTTGTGAAGTTTCGACTTGGCGTATTAATATCAAAATCAAAAGATAACCGTTTGAGAACTTGTCATCTTGCCTTGCACGAGCGCAACTCCAGGCTCGTGCGGCATCACGCCTTAGCGAGGACGATCGAATCGGCAAAATGAACATCGGAGACGAACGTTGCCGACTCGGGGCGTGACAAATTGGTATCAGAGCTCAGTTATGTTTACTCGAATTTTTGAAATATTTTTCATTGTTGGAATGTCCGTTGCGATGGCTTGATTGAATGCTTATCGGCATGCTGCGTGAAATACAAGTTCCATACAGGTAAGCCCGTAGATATTTTTGAAAAATACTAACGGGTTTATACTGTTTGTAGGAATGACTAAGCGAGATAAGAAAATCATCGGCCCAACAACCCAAACTGTAGATAGTACGTCGAGCACAAAAAGCACTAAGCCTAGCGAGACGACTATACAGAAGATGCTACAGTTGATGGAACTGCAGCAGCAACAGCTTCAGACACAATTCAAAGCTCAATTTGAGGCGCAACAAAAACAGATGAATGCCCTGACTCAGATAGTGAGCAGAATGGCAGGCAATACCAAGACGACGGACGAAGAGACCGAAGAAAAGCAAGGTGATCAAGAAGAAGACGAGGAGGAAGAAGGCTCCCCGCAAATGATGAACTCTTCTTCCATGTTCAAAGTGAAGGAGTTTTGCAAAATGAACCCGCCAAAGTTCAACGGCCGAGCAGAGCCCGACGTGATAGTAGGATGGCTCACAGAGATGGAGGACTTGTTCGATCTTCTCTGCATCGAAGGGTCCCAGAGGGTGGCCTGTGCGGCGCTGCAGTTACAACTTAGAGCACATGACTGGTAGGCGGCGAAGAAACAAGAGATCTGTGAAACCGATTCCAACAAAAAGATTTCTTGGGAAATGTTCAAGACAGCCTTCCTTGAGCAGTACGTTCCTCGCGCCATCCGTCGACAGAAGGCAGATGAGTTCATGATGTTGAGGCAGGGGAATATGAGTGTGGAAGATTATGATGCAAGCTTCTCGAAAATTGTAAAATTTGCCGGCGCCTTCCTGCCCAACAAAGAAAAATGGTACGAGCGTTTTCAGCAAGGCCTCAACGAAGAACTGCGTAGGGACGTCATGAACCAACGATGCCAAACTTATCGTGAATCCTACGAAGCCGCACTTGATAGTGAGCGAATCTTTGGCCGTATGTCACAAAGGGTCGTGCCTGTCATTCGCAACAACTTCAATAAGCGTCCTAATGACGCTGGAGGATCGGGAGTACAAAAGCGCCCAAACACGTCTGAGAATCGTGGTCACTTTGCCGCAGTAAATTACAACAGATGCGGCAAGCGTGGGCACCGAGCACCCGACTGTAGACTGAGAACATGCTTCAAGTGTGGCGAGCTAGGCCACTTCAGTCAATATTGTCAGGCGGGGAAGCCGAATCAACACAACCCACCAAGGAACACTCTGAATCCATATAAAGCGCCTACACTACAAGGCGCAAATGCGGTGCCTGTGATCCCGCAGAATCAACGCCACGGAGCTCAAGGCCGAGTTTATGCCTTAACTCAGGACGAGGCGTACGCATCCGATACGGTTGTAACAGGTATATTACTCTACAAAGATATACCTGCTCGAGTCCTATTCGATTCGGGTGCGATGTATAGCTTTATATCTGCTGATTTCGCGAAAGAAAATAAAATAACCATGCAATCACTAGATATAAATATTAGCGTTAGCACTCCGTCGGGAGTCGATATGCCTGTGAACTTTATTTGTAGGGATGGCCACATTTGCGTCGGGGGAAGATAACTATCATTGGATGCCGTCGCGCTAGACATCAAAGATTACGACGTAATCCTGGGCATGGATTGGTTGGGCGCTTATCGTGCAACGATCGAGTGCGCGGAGAAGAGAGTGGTGTTTCGCCTTCCTGGCGAGACAGAGTTCTCATATTCGTGCGGTACGGCCTCGAAGACGACGATGATGGTGTCGGCAATCTCGGCAAGGCGTATGCTGCGTTCCGACTGTGCGGGATACTTGGCATCAGTTCGAGACATGCGGACGGATAATACAAACACAATGCAGACTGATGTTGTGGCAGATTTTTCTAACATTTTTCCTGACGAGATGCCCGGGATGCCGCCGGATTGAGAAATTGAATTCAGCATCGACACCTTTTCGGATACACGGTCGATATCAAAGGCGTCTTACCGAATGGCTCCAGCAGAACTGAAGGAACTGAAGGTACAATTACAAGAGTTGCTAGACCACAGATTTATTCGCCCTAGCGTTTCTCCGTGGGGAGCTCCCGTACTGTTCGTGAAGAAGAAAGATGGGTCGTTGTGGCTATGCATCGACTATCGGGAACTCAACAAGGCGACCGTGCGAAACAAGTATCCTTTGCCGCGAATCGACGACTTGTTTGACCAACTGCAAGGCGTGGCAATATTTTTAAAAATTGATCTTCGTTCAGGCTATCATCAGTTGAAGATCAAGTCCGACGACATATCGAAGTCTGCCTTCCGCACTCGATATGGTCATTACGAATTCCTCGTCATGCCGTTCGGTTTGACTAATGCCCCTGCCGCGTTCATGGATCTGATAAACCGAGTCTTCCGACCTCAAATAGATAAATTTGTAGTCGTATTCATTGACGATATCCTTGTCTACTCAAAGAATCGGGAAGAGCACGCGGAACATTTGAAGACGGTACTGCAGATTCTGCGTAAAAACAAATTGTACGCCAAGCAGAGTAAGTGCGAGTTCTGGATGAGTAGCGTGACATTCCTCGGGCACGTAATCTCTGTCGAAGGTGTCGCGGTGGACCCAAAGAAGATTGATGCGGTGGTGGATTGGAAACGACCTGCCTCGACTAGCGACATTCGGAGTTTCCTGGGCTTAGCGGGCTACTATCGTAGATTCGTGCGAAGCTTCTCAAAACTAGCATCGCCTCTGACTCGCCTCACCCAGAAGGGAGTAGTATTTGAATGGAGCGACGACTGTGAATCCAGCTTCCAAGAGTTGAAGCAACGGCTCGTCTAAGCTCCAATCCTTGCACTTCCAGACGGTCCAGAAGGCTTTCAGATATTCAGCGACGCATCGGGAACTGGCCTCGGGTGTGTACTCATACAGAGAGACAAAGTCATCTCCTACGCTTCACGGCAGTTGAAGCAGCACGAGAAAAACTACCCGACGTACGACCTAGAATTGGCGGCGATCGTCTTTGCATTGAAGTTATGGCGGCACTACCTCTATGGCGTGGCATACAGAATCTATACAGATCACAAAAGCCTGAAGTACTTATTTACACAACGGGAACTCAACCTACGACAGCGACGTTGGCTCGAACTCATAAAAGATTACGAGCTAACGATCGAGTATACACCGGGCAAGGGAAACGTGGTGGCCGACGCACTCAGCAGAATGTTTATGGGAACACTGGCCATAAACAAGGAGATAAAGCGAGACCTTGAAGCGATGGGTATCAAACTCGGAATTGAGTATCGACACCTGCACCTAGCTCAACTGAAGTTAGGATCGAGCCTGCTTAGCAAGATAAAGACCGCACAGGGGGACGACTCATTCCTGAAGAAAATGCGCGAGCTGATTTCAACGGGAAGGGCGATTGACTTTGCGGAAGATGGAGACGGGACGATGCGACTAAAGGGAAGGCTCTGTATTCCAGAAACTGCCGAACTCAGAAAAGAAATTCTGACAGAGGCACACTATGCGAAGTACTCGTTACATCCTGGAAGTACTAAGATGTACAAAGACTTGCGCACAAACTTTTGGTGGCACGGTATGAAGAAAGACGTGGCTACGTTCGTATCGCAATGCATGGCGTGTCAGCAGGTGAAGGCAGAACACCAACGGCCAGGCGGCGAGCTGCAGAACATCCCCATTCCCGAGTGGAAGTGGGACAATATCTCGATGGATTTTATTGTAGGATTTCCGAAGACGCCGCGGGAGAATGACGCGATTTGGGTCATTGTTGATAGATTGACCAAGTCGGCTCACTTCATCGCAATTAAAGTAGGATGGAGCGTCGATCGGTTAGCACAAATCTACGTCGATGAGATTGTTCGACTGCACGGGGTACCGGCCTCTATAATTTCGGACAGAGACGGGCGATTCCTATCACGTTTCTGGACGAGCCTCCAAGCGGCGATGGAGACCAAACTGAACTTTAGTTCGGCGTACCATCCCAAAACAGACGGTCAGACGGAGAGGGTCAACCAGATCTTAGAAGATATGTTGCGTCTGTGTGCGATCGACCTAAAGACTAGTTGGGATACGCATTTGCCGCTTGCGGAGTTTGCGTATAACAACAGTTATCAGTCAAGCATTCAGATGGCTCCATACGAAGCGCTCTATGGAAGGAAGTGTCGTTCGCCGATATGCTGGGATGAAGTCGGAGAGCGACAAGTGCTTGGACCGGAACTGGTGGAGCAGGCCGTCGAAAAGGTCCGTTTGATTCGAGATAGACTCCGCATCGTGCAAAGTCGACAAAAGAGCTACGCAGATCTTCGTCGACGACCGCTAGAGTTCTTGGCCGGGGACCATGTGTTTCTAAAAGTAATGCCCATGCGCGGTGTGATGCGGCTCGGCGTTAAAGGCAAGTTGAGCCCGAGATTTGTAGGCCCCTTCGAGATCATTGAGCGAGTTGCGATGGTTGCTTATCGGATCGCACTACCTCCTGTCTTAGCTGATGTGCACGATGTTTTCCACGTTTCATAACTTCAAAAATACGTGCACGATCCAAGTCATGTGGTCAGCTTCGATCAGTTGGAGCTACGTACTGACTTGTCTTACTCGGAGGAGCCTATTCAAATTTTGGACCGCAAGGAGAAGGTGCTGCGAAATCGGTCGATGTCCTTGGTCCGCGTGCTTTGGCGGAACCAATCAGTCGAGGAGTCGACGTGGGAGATGGAGGCGGAGATGAAAGAGAAGTACCCCGCGTTGTTTGTCTAAATTAAGGTCAGACCCTCGTTCTTAAGTTTCGGGACGAAACTTTTTCTTAGTAGTATATTATGTAGCGCCCCACTTTCGATAGGCGACGAAACTTCCTAATATGCTAGCGCCGAGTCAGATCGGCCGGGAACTTAGATGGCCATCTGACTCGATCGCTAAGCTTGGTAAACGTTAACGCCTTGCGGCATCGATTCAAATCGATTTGGACGGAAGTTACGAGAATCGATCCAACTAATGGAACGACTTCTGTTGGAATAAGTCCTAGATGCAGCGGGCTGCGTCTCGGCGAGTGAGCTCTCTATAAGAGTCCCTTCGACGGGACCGGACTGCTGTATGTTTTCTTGGAGCTTTGCCGCTGGGCTTGATGAAGTACTTTCGCGTCATTTTCAAGGATGCAATTACAATTTCGATGCAAGGGGAAAAGAAGGAATTCTAACAAAGCGTTGGTGCCATTGCAGGAGCTCGCATAACTAAGGATTGACGTTGCGTAGCACTTGGACGATCAGCACAAAGCAAAGTAATCGGTGGGTGATTCGGCCTTCTTTTCTATTCTGTCCCGCAAACTTATTCCTTGCTTCGAATTCATTCAAATCGAACGATGCCAAGTTAATTGCATGCCAATCCACTAAGTCAAGAACTCGAGAAAAAAGTATCGATTTTGAGTAATCTACTCGGAAAAATACAAGTTTCTCACATAACTGGAAAAGTTTAAGGTTCTAGTAAAAAGATAGACTATTTCATCTGCTGCAAAATATTATGAAACGTCGATCATGGGTTATGATGCCTCGGACAATTTGGTGCCCACGGGACGCTAAATCGGTGTACGGCTTTGGGGAAAATGAATCGTTGCATCAGTTGCGAGAAATGATAATGTCGTTCGATACTATCCGCGCTATACAAAACTGTTCGCATATATGAAACTATTCGCACATAGGCATGGTCATGGACAACTTGTGCACAAGTTCGTTTTCCTCGAAACGGTATCCGGGGCATCGGAACCAATTCGTCTTAGGGGGAATAATTTATCGTGCTTCGGCGCGAGGCATGCGGGACCTTCAGTAAGGCTTGCAACCTAGGCTGAACGGGTTGCGTCGTATGCCAACTTCGATTAAGTCCCTAGTGGTGCGTAGCACCAATGACCGCATATAAGATAGTTGCATGCTCACCTATTGTCTTATGTAGGTGTAAATATTATCTCTATTTTTATGCAGGGACGAGCACGGCCGTGGTAAGAAATATGATAAACTGCGATGTTATATTGTATGCTTTAATACTCAAAGACGGCTATCGAATATGAACTGAATTCATTTAGTTCTAATAGAAAGACAACTCTAAAGCATGCCTATCCTAACAATCAGAGTCGGTTTAGACGAGTTGGTTCGTCTCGTCCACTTAGCAAGTGTGCTAATCCCCTCCCCCAATTTCCCCAGGTGCGGCGGGCGCTCCAACCTAAAACGAAGCTGAAGTGCGGAGAGGCGTTTTGAAGCTCTTCCTATACTGAAGTATTTTGAAGCCAATTCAAGTCGACGGCTTATGTATAAAGGGGCGAATGTATGGGACGGCAAGCGTAGTTCAGGCAACTTGTCGAATGTAATTTCTTTCCGTTTTCAATCAATGTAGCCGCAACGGCATCCAATGTAAATTACGACTTGCACTTCGTTGCAAGCTATGAATGAAAAGCATTTCTATCTTCCTATACTGCGTCTTATATTCTGATGTGATTTGTGAAGTTTCGACTTGGCGTATTAATATCAAAATCAAAAGATAACCGTTTGAGAACTTGTCATCTTGCCTTGCACGAGCGCAACTCCAGGCTCGTGCGGCATCACGCCTTAGCGAGGACGATCGAATCGGCAAAATTAACATCGAGAAAGAAATTCTTGTCGACAAGTTGTCCAATGACCACGCACCTACGAGACGTCTAGACTCACGTAAATGCATGGTCTAGTTTTACGGTACGACTGGAACTATACTTAGCATCTCATGCTCTAAACCACACTTTGCATAACGTGCATCGGAACCGTGAGACTCCCAACCGAGGGACCACCTCATACTTTGAAAATGTGTATAAGAACCGTGAGACTCCCAAACGAGGGACCGCCTCAGCGACAAACGGTCGCGTGAACTTACTTCTTTGAAACCGAGGGAACGACTACTAAATAGCCTTCCAACTTAACTTGAACAAAACGTGTTCCTTAAGTGTCATAGACCATGGCTAACTTTTTATCGTGCCGACCGTGGCTCGTGCCTTAAACTGACTTACGTTCTGTGCAGCACTATCGTCCAAGTCATACTTTATATGACGGGCCTTTAGATCGTGGGACTAAGTGGCTAAACAATCGCAGAAAATGAGACAGTGCTTGCTATGACTTCGATAGCCCAGCATTACCTTGCCTAACTTAATTGAGCTTACAACTTAACCCGTGAGACGAGCAAAGGCTATGCCAAGCCTTGCATTGTGGAAGCGTGCATGCTTAATCGAGCATTTACGCGGGGGACGTCTATGACTTAGGCTAACTCATAGTTTGTGTCGAATACCAACTTTCCTTCTCCCAAGCCACGGAACGAAGGGACGAGTGTCATTTTCAAAGCACGTCGTGCACCAACTCTAAGCCAACCGTTGGACCTTTCCATATTCTGACTCCATTTGATCCGTCGGGATTATTCCCTTATCTATGTGGATTTGTCTCTTTTATTGTCAAGCCTACTTGTGCATTTAAAAATATTCGATTTATTATGTGAGGCTAAGATGAGACAAGTTCACCGAAACTAACCCACATGAGCGAGGAGTCGCCTCGACCGAGCGGACCTTCAAGCAGGGGCGGCCCTGACCCAGGGCAGGCCGGGCGACGGCCCAGGGCCCCCTAACGAAAGGGGGCACCAACATGGAACTGTCTATAATAGAACTAGTATATATCATATGACTTTTTTTTAACAAAAAGTATTGTGGTGTAGTGGTTATAATGCTAGACTTGTATTTAAGAGGTCCTTGGTTCAAATTTTAACTACAACAAATTTTTGTTTTATTTATACTTTTTTTATATTATGTCTGGGGCCTATTTAGAAATTTTTGCCTCGGGCCCCCAATTGCTCAGGGCCAGCCCTGCCTTCAAGCAGCCGTTGCAAGGCTAAGTTCGAACACCGTCGACGTTTCGATTCCTCCGATTGACTGAGCGGGACGGGACACCACAACCATAAGGACAAAAAGATTATTCCTGATTCATCTAATATGGTTAATGTTTTATAGAGTTAGGTTATTGCAACTTGGATATAAGCTAATGCTGAAATGGACAAACATTTAAGAGTATTCTTATAATCTCTTAACTTTTTCAGTTTAGGTCCTTGAAAAAAATACAAAGGATGAGATGCATGTAATCCAACGGCTATTAATGATCGAGTTTTTTAATTTTAAGAACTCATGAGTCCTCTAGGATTTTCGCTTACAAATAACAAGATTTCCGGAGTTCTCTAATGAAATGGACAAGAATTGAGGGACTAATATAGAAGAAATAAATAAATTTTCACTTGTACTTTGTTTGTCATAATTAGGAAAACATATGAACAAATTATTCTCATATATAACCAATTTAAGAGAAACCATTTTTTTTCTTTCTTTTCCAAGACCTACAACAATGAAGGAAGAATTTGGGACTTCTTTCTCACCCTTATTCTTCGACAGTCACCTGTGTTTTTCCCACCCTTATACAATTGTCAAGAGAGGACAAATTCTCAACAAATATATCTCACTTGTAGAGAAACATAATATCCACGAAATATATCATCTACTTCCTAAAGTGACCTGAATTTGAATGTGAACCCACAACTTGCCTGAAAAATGTTTTCTAATTTCTGCAACTAACAAACTCAATATTTAATTCAGAAGGTTGTGTATACCCTACAAAACCCCAGGATAAAAAGAAAAAAAATGTTCTGTATTTCTTCATCCCCGACCTCATTGCTGGGGAAAAAAGGAACAAAATTGAGTTTAAAATAAGTACAATGATCAATAACGAAAACTTTCGACAATTGACAACTTGGTAGGAAAAAAACTAGTTATCTTATTTTTGTATTGTGATGGTTTGTGGTTAAGTAGAATGTGTAGTGCCACTTGGTAGAAAAAAAACTAGTTACCTTATTTTTGTATAACTGAGTCTACAAAAGTTGCAGTTTCACATTCCCTTAAGACAACAAAATGTGCACAGTACAGTAATATATATCAAAATGTGCACAGAACTTTGTCGTGTCAATATTGGTGTTTGCTGGATGGGAGAGGAGGGAATTCCCAGGGAACATTGGGGCTGACCAAGAATATATAACTTTTGTTGGAGTATTGGATCAGCCCAACAAATGCTCCGGTAGTATAATCTTCTAGTAACAATGCATCATCAGTGAAAAACTATGTAGACTGAGATGAACCATCTCTACTATTATAAAGGTACTGTTATAAAAGGGAACTTCAAAATGGCTCATGAGCCGTCTAAGCCGTTAAACTAACTACATAATATTATCTAACTAAACGCATATCCATAATTTAAAAAATAATCATAACAAATCATATTAAAATATATTTAAATTTTATTTAAATATTCTAATATAATTTAAATTTTTATATACTTTATTAATACTATCATTGATTTTTTTATAGTGAAGATGACTAGTGTTTTTAAATTTTTAAAGGACCTAGCCTATTTTGATGATAGAACCCTGACACAATACTAAAAATTTGGGAAATTAATGATGGCAAATGTTAAATGTCACCCCCAAATTACTAAGGGCCACCAACCTACTAAGGGCAACCATCATACACTTATATTTTTACTAAGGGCAACCTAAAATGAATCATTTTACTAAGGGCTACCAAAAAAAAAAAAAAAAACAAAAACAAAACCCAACCCAACAGCCCCCCTTCCCCCCTCCTGGTCATTCCCCCTCCGATCGCCAAAAACATTCCCCCCACCTCCTCGAAGTCTCCTCCCCCTCCGATAGCCCC
Organism: Iris pallida; assembly: GCA_029216955.1. Classification (NCBI taxonomy): domain Eukaryota; kingdom Viridiplantae; phylum Streptophyta; class Magnoliopsida; order Asparagales; family Iridaceae; genus Iris; species Iris pallida. The sequence goes on from JANAVB010015800.1 coordinate 8,604,652, forward strand.
CCCTTCCCCCCTCCTCCACGAAGTCCCCTCCCCCTCCTCCACGAAGTCCCCTCCTCCACTCCCGTCCTCCTCCTCCACGAAGTCCCCTCCTCCTCCGACAGCCTCGAGATACTCGAAAATCCTCCCTGAGCTTCTGTCAACTTAGGGCTGCAGGCTAGGCCTGCAATCCTCAATGCACTTAGGACTACAGGCCAAGCATGCAGTCACTGTAGGCTTGTGGGCAAATGATCGATCTGGCAACAACAAGCTATAGCTTAATATGTTTTCTGGATGACTGAATCTAACCTGGGACACTTACCAAATAACTTGTCTGGATGACTGAATCTAACCAAGTCATGTTTCTGTGTATATATTTCAAAATTCCCCCATGGGTGTGACACAGCTAACCTAAGGACTTCTCATTCTGTTTAATTTTACTTTTGGACAAAAACTATTCAATGATTATATGAGTCATCAAATATTCTGTAACAGATACATAGGCCAAACAACAACATAGGTAAAATTCACTGGTTAATAGCATTGGATATACATGATGGCACAAGAGGTACCATGCTATACTTCTGATTGGAGATATAAATTGGTAGAGAACATGGAACTGGTGGGGACTAGTTTTTCACCTAAACTTAAATGAACTTCACTGGTTAATAGCATTGGATATTTCTTTAGGTCAGGACTCAGAAGGCCACCTTAGAGAGTACTGTGATATTTGATAACAATGAACTGGGAGCTAACCACTTATGCTGGAAAAAGCTTTGGTTTACAGAATCAAGAGGAGAGGCTAAAGTCCCAACTTCTGCAATTTGAAAGAGAGAATTAGCCAGTAGAATTTCTCAAGGAAAATGAAAAAAAAATCACCTTGAAACTTCCAACTACAAAATATCAAATGAAAGATCAATGTCAGCTCTTAGAAAGGACCATTTGATTACATTTCAAAATATCAGTAAGGACCATTTGATTACATTTGATTACATTTCACTAAGTTAGATACTTTTCAGTAAGTTAGATACCATTTGATTACATTTCAGCTTTTAGAAAGATCAATGTCTGCACTCTTTCAACTTAGGACTGCAGGCTAGGCCTGCATTCCTCAATGTACTTAGGACTGCAGGCTAGGCCTGCATTCCTCAATGTACTTAGGACTGCAGGCTTGGCCTGCAAACACTGTAGCCATCAATTTTTTTTCAAATTCCCTCCTTCCTGAGCTTCTGTCAATTAGGGACTGTAGGCCTAGCCTGCAGTCCTCAATATACTTGGGACTGCAGGCTTGTCCTACAGTCACTGTAGCCATCCTTGGAATTAATTCAAGTTCTACTTGTTCATTCAATATAGTTACTTGGACCTCTTATAGTTGTGTCTCCTCTGGAATTAATTCAAGTAGGTTTAGTTACTTGAACCTCTTATAGTTGTGTCTCCTCTTATAGTTGTGTCTCCTCTGTAATTGATTTCCTGAGATTCATGTTCTACTTGTTCATTCATTAACATATGCCAAGTTGAGAACTAAGAAAGAAAACATTAGCCATACATATCTCAGAAAATAGGTTTAGATTCTTAGACACTTTACCATCCCCTCTGATCACATTATATACACAGTGCTTCAAATTATTGACACTCAGAACCTAGCCGAAACAATGTGTCTATCTATATCCCACAAACCAAAAATTTACAAATATTTCATGTTACACAACAAAGAGGTGGGGACAACAACAATGGAGGAGGGGGGACCAATGGTGGAGGTGGGCACAACTATGGAGGAGGTGGGGACAACAATGGAGGTGGGAATTGAGAGAAGTGGTTTAGGGATTGAGAAAAGAGGAAGAAGACAAAGGAAGAAGACAAATGAAGAAGATGACCCTTAGTGTTTTGAAAATGGCAAACTTGTATTTTTTTAAAAAAATTTAAGTTGGTGGCCCTTAATAATTAGGGGGTGGCCTTTAACATTTGCCTTAATGATTTGTAGGTCTTTAGCCTTTGTTAGAGGGAGCCCTTCCAGAAATTCTCTAGGCCCAACTGAATGGACCAAGAGGGGGTTTGGAAATAGTTTTCAACCAGCAATTGATGCGCCTCGGTTAAAACCTCACTAGCTGCGTCATTGCCCCAAGCGCAAAGATGAGCTTTCAGTGGCTCATGGGCCCTCATTTTATACTGCTTTCCTCTCACTCCCACTTCATTGCTATTCCGATGTGGGACTAACAATGTTTGCAGAAATATTGTACATAAGGACTTTGCTTTACTCCTTTACAGTCGGAATGGAGAGAGGTATTCAAGAATAAGGCTGAGCAAAATGGATTGTTTTTTCTTCCGCTTTGTTTGCTGCAGTCACCAAGGATTAAACTCATAACTCTTAAGGATAGATGGATAGATTACATACAAATTTGATAATAACACTCTTAAATCTCAGAGAAGCAGAGTGGGAACATGATAATATAGTAGAATCCATGGGATAGAAATCTTACTTCATGTTCTGCAAACATAAGAAGACTATGATAAAAAAAATGAAAAAGAAAAGAAGGAGACTATGAACTAATTAGCACTATGCCAATAGAACGATCGCTTCTTCAAATGTCAGGTTTGAAGCATCAATGAGGAGGATTGTATGGTTCATTTCCAGCTGCAGCTTTGATTCCGAACTATACAATGCCAAATAACATCATTGGGTCAGACCTTGTCCTTGTAAAAGTCAAGTCGAAGTTACAAGCTCTTATCTTGTACCTTCACATTTCTAGGATCCGTCTTTGGCAAAACCCAGTCCTTGTGTACCAGCCTTGCCAGCATGCAACAATCAAACTTGCGTCAAACCACATTGCTATTACTGCTCTTGACAGTCGATCTAGTGAATTATCGACACCAGTTTAGGATGTATATCTATACTAAATCAAACTGAATTATTGACATTATCATCCGATCATATCTCATGACTGCCGCAAGTAGAAGATTTTTTTAAGTCCCGACGACTACACCAAAATTCTAAAATCGTAAGAGTTGAGGGTCATATATTTATGATGTTCTAACATCCCTACAGGTCGAATGCTCATTTCTTAGGTAAAAAGCTAAATTCGTGCAACGGTAATCTAAAATCTGAGGTATGCTATTTTACCACGTGAGTGCCTCCACCTCTGCACCAAAACTCTAGAGTTTAATGAGAGCTGAGGTTAAATATTTACATTAAGCTAACAAGGTAACCCTATTACACCTTGCAAGTTGCAACTCCAGTAAGCATGACACATGAATCAATTAACGTGATACGGTTTCAAAGAGAATTGCTTGTGTGCACTCAAATTTCCACAAAAAAGGATATCAAATTTTTTTAATCAAAATCCTCCAATATCCACGAGTCCTTTTAAAGATAAAATAAAAGGATATCAAATTCCTTTATTTTTTTGTTCCCCTTAATTTAAGGTGGGATTTTTTTTTAAAGATACAGAGGAAACTTTAAAGAAATAGACAAATGGAAAAAAATAAATAAAAGGATATCAAAATCCTCCAATATTTTTTTGTTCCCCCGTTAATAATTCTCTTTGATCGAATCAAAACTACAAATAGATAAATGGAAAAAAATACGCTGTTGCCGGGGATCGAACCCGGGTCACCCGCGTGACAGGCGGGAAAACTCACCACTATACTACAACAACAAGTGACGTGATAGGCGGGAAAACTCACTACTATACTACAACAACAAGTGACTAGGAAAGTGAAGAACTTAAAATCTAAAAATATTTAAGTAAAAGATAACCTAAAACTTTTATTGTTGTTACCGTTACTCATAATTTTCTTATAACAATTGAACTAGACATTGTTGAATGTAGGAATTTAAAAGCCTCTTTCAATGTTTGATAAATAACTAACCTGTCTAAAAGTCGAAGTTCAACTATGAGAGGATTGTCGATGTTATAATTTTTTTACTCTTCTCCATATCCAAATTCTAAGGAAAAAAAATATATGGACTTTCGATAGTTTTAAATTTTTGAATAGATAACGACAATTCAAATGAATCACTTTCGCACAGTGTTTAATAAATCCATTTTTGCATCACCACTTTCCGAGGAGTGGATTTTATTTCAAGATAAATTTGCGGTTCTCACCTTGATCGTCAACTTTCAAGATAAATTTGCGCCCATGCCCTCATTTGTGGTGAACTTGATGCAAGACAGATTTTACACATTTATTTTAATATATCTAAAGAAAAACCGGACGCAAAACATAGTTGTCGTTGTAGTATAGTGGTGAGTATTCCCGCATGTCACGCGGGTGACCCGGGTACGATCCACGGCAACGGCGTTCATTAATATTTATTTTTGAACTTCTTAATTTTTTTTAGAATTTGTTAATTTTTCTTTAGAATTAATTTTTTACAGTTTTGATTATACCAAACTGAAAAGGGATAATCCCACATTTATATTCGAATCTCCACTTTTATAAAATTTACACTTTATCCTTAAAAAAACCCAATTTTATTTTATCTTTTTAAAAAATACCACTCTAAATTAAGGGGAACAAAAATACATAAAGGATTCATGGATATTAGAGGATTTGGATTAAACCAAAAAAAAAAAAATAGCAGTAAAAATATGGTTTCTGATAACAAATTTGATATTCTTTTTTGTGGCAAAAAGATTATGCTTTGATTGACAGTGCAGTAGTAAAGAGTATAATTTGAGTGCACACAAGCAATTCCCTTCGGTACCATACTGTGTTTATTGATTCATGTGTCATGTTTACTGGAGTTACAAAGTGTAATGGAGTTACTGGAATAATGCAAATATTTAACTTCATCCCTCATTAAATTATAGAGTTTTGGTGCGATGGTGGTAAAATAGCATAACACATATACAGTTGTATGAAATAAATATATGACTCTCAACTCTCACTATTTTTAGAGTTTGTGTGTAGTGGTACCGACTTAAAAGATCCTTCTACTTGCGGCAGTCATGACCATGTGTTGAGACATGATCGGATGATAATGTCTCTAAATTCGACTCGGTTTATAAGTATGGGTATACATCCTAAATTGGTGTCGACAATTCACTGGATCTGTTAAGAGCAGTAGTAGCAATGTGGTTTGACGCAAGTTTGATTGTTGCGTACTGGCATGCTGGTATAGAAGGACTGGGTTTTGCGCCAATGAAAGACGGATCCTGGAAATATGAAGGGCCTTCTTTGTCTCTGGTTTTGTTTACAAGACGAGCTTGTAACTTCGACTTGACTCAATGATGTTATTTGGTTCTATTGTGCGCTAGAATTAGCTCCAGTGCTTGAGTTCATAGACCTTAAAACAATCTTTGCTAATATTCTCATGTCGGGAAAAAAAATTAGTGTTACTTTATTTATCATCAACCTCAAATGTTTTGTGAAATTATTGTACAAGACTGATTGGTCCGGAAAATGCAGAGGGCCTTCTTGCTCTCTGCTTTTGTTTACATGATGACAGCTTTCCTAACTTATTTGTACAAGGACATTGTGGTCTGTCTCATTGATGTTATTTGGTATTATATAGTATTGTAGATTGTTTCTCTCTTAAAAGTGTTTTTGTTTGTTTAGTGAGCCATACAATCCTCCTCATTGATGCTTCAAACCTGACATTTGAAGAAGTGATCGTTCTATTGGCATAGTGCTAATTAGATCATAGTCTTCTTATGTTTGCAGAACACGAAGTAAGATTTTTATCCTAAGCATTCTGCTCTCGTATCATGTATTACTTTCCCACACTCCTCTGAGATTTAAGAGTTTAATCCTTGGTGGCTGCAGCAAACAAAGCGCAAGAAGAAAAAAAACTCCATTTTGCTCGGTCATCTTCTTGAATATCTCTCTCCATTCCTACTGTTACAGTAGTAAAAGCAAAGTCGAGTAAAATGTTTCTGGCAACATTATTAGTCCCACATCGGAAACGCAAAGCAGTGGGACTGAGAGGAAAGCAGTATAAATATAAGAGCCCATGAGCCACTGAAAATTCATCTTTGCGCTTCGGGCAATGACGCAGCTAGTGAGGTTTTAACCGAGGCGCGTCAATTGCTGGTTGAAAACTATTTCCAAACCCCCTCTCGGTCCATTCAGTTGGGACCAGAGAATTTCTGGAAGGGCTCCCTCTAACAAAGGGTAAAGCCCTACAAATCATTTATTTTCTAAATATTTAGGTGTGGAGTCAGGGTCCTATCATCAAAATAGGCGTGGTCCTTTAAAAATATGGTTTACTAGAAGATTCTAATACCGGAGCATTTGTTGGACTGATCCAATATACCCCAACAATAGTTATACCTCCTCTCCCATCCACCACTGACACCAATACTGACATGACACAGTTCTGTGCACATTTTGATATATATTATTGTATCCGTGCACATTTTGATATATCCCAGTGTGTATTAAGGTAATGTGAAACTGCAACTTTTTTAGACTCAATTATACAAAAATAAGGTAACTAGTTTTTTCTACCAAGTGGCACTACACATTCTTCTTTTTAGTTCCATGTCGGGGTGTGCATTCATTTCATTTGTTGGTTTTCTGAAAGTGTACTTAACCACAAACCATCACTATAATGTCAAAATCATATTTGAACTTACCGTATTAATAATTTGGTTAATTTAGACCTGATCACAAATTGCATAACATTCAAAAATAGAAAGAAAAATAAATTAAAATTTAAATAACAATTCGAAACATTCGTACTAATAAAGAGTTGTGGTGTGTTACGAGAGGGAGGAGAATTTAGATTGGAGGATTGTTATGGAGATAGCAGATATCTGTATCGCACGGCGGGTAAAGGCATGGACAAGGACATGACCCATACATTTTGGAATGTCCAAGTTATGTTCGGTACGATATGGTCTACTTTTTTGGAGTATCTGTATTTCTAATGTAGATATAGGGCTACGGTTGAGATTGGGCAAGGCTGATAAATATGGAAGGCAGCCAGATCAATCAACTTGCTGCAATTAGAGCAGAAAGCGGGTTTGTCATGTTGATCATTAGTGGCACATCTTGCCATGCAAGTAGATGATGGATATCAGTTGTAACACATGCTGTGAGCAACCGATTAAACACTTGATATGCACCTTCACTTCACTTGAAGCAAGTGAGATCATAGCAACTCAGAGTTGCATGTTAGATTGTATTTCGTTTTCGGTTGAACCATCAAAGAGAGTGACAATGAAGTTGGTAATATCAAGTAGGAGGTGGGATCATGAATTGTAGACAATGAACCCTCAAAGCTGACATTACAGAACTATTATCCCAACCAAGGCACAAAATGGGTTCATCTTGGAACTAGGATATCTATTCAGTTTGTATTCTTTGTACAATAATTATACTGGTTGCTAGGCCCTCAAAGATGCGTTGGTTTCGTTCTCTTCTCTCCAGACAATGAGAATATTATGTTTCTCTACAAGTGAGATATATTTGTATTTCTCTTGGCAATTGTATAAGAATAAGGGTGGGAAAAACACAGCTGAATGTCGAAGAATAAGGATGAGAAAGAAGGCCCAAATTCTTCCTTCGCTGTAGGTCTTGGGAAAGAAAGAAAAAAGTTGTTGTAGGTCTTGGGAAAGAAAAAAAAAAGGGTTTCTCTTAAATTGGTTATGTATGAGAATCAATTTTCAATTTCTTCATATTTTTTCCTTATGACAAACAAAGTACAAGTGAAAATTAATTAATTTCTTCTAAATTAGCCCCTCAATTCTTATCCATTTCAATATAGAACTCCAGAAATCTTGTTATTTGTAAGCAAAAATCCTAGAGGACTCATGAGTTCTTAAATTTGAAAACTCTGCCATTAATAGCCGTTGGATTATATGCATATCATCCTTTGTGTTTTTTTTTAGGACCTAAACAGAAAAAGTCAAGGAATTGTAAGGATCTCAAATGTTTGTCCACTTCAGCATTAGCTTACATCCAAGTTGCAATAACCTAACTCTAAAAAACATTAATTATATTAGATGAATCATGAATAATCTATTTGTCCTTATGGATTTGGTTGAATGGATATGTGTTTGTTGGGTTTGAGTTTGAAGAAAAAAAGAGTTGAATGACCAAGGGAGGCAGAGGGATACTAAAAAAACATAATGAGAGAAGGTTTTGGGCATACCTTCTTTGGTTTCGGACAATTTCGAGGATATTGGCCCTTCTGCTCACAGTTGAAACACTTCACCCATATATTTTGCTCGTTTTGCCTTGTGTGGAGTTTGGCATTATCCTTCTTAGCCTTCCCTTTTAACATTTGAACATTCTTCCCTTTTGCAAAATCACAATTCTTTGAAATTTTAATTTATTCAATATTTATTCAAATGTAATGGAAGGATTCAAATCATTAACCTTGCCTCGTTTGGTCCGCAAAATCACGAGGTTGGAAAAGGGAAGTGGTTACTTTCTTATGATCGGGTGCTAAAAGAATTGAGAATGAAAGGAAATTGGTTCCCAAAATAGGGGCAAATGATTCCATCATCCAAGTAAAGAATCACTTTTCCACCTTAAAGTATTACTTTCCTTTCTAAATTCCTTAGCATTTCCAAACATGGGAAAGTAAAATCAATAGGAATTGTAATTTTCCAAAGGAAAGAAAATGTCAAGGCATTGATTTTCTTTCCATTCCTTTCCGCGAATCAAACGATACCTTAAGGTACACATTTAAATGGACACAATTTCGGACTTTTGCATGTTAATATGTTCTGCCTCAAGTTCGAGCATCCGAACGACTATGTAAACCTCATTGTTTGACGAATGGATCATATAATGTTTTCTAGACATGGTAGAGTCAAATATCGCTAGATCTTGGATCATGGCTGACACGTATCACATGTCTGATTTTGACTTCATCTCATATGAGTCAAGCGGTCAAGCCCAAGATAAAGAGTGCACACCATTTAAGTAATTTATATACCTCGACCTCAACTCTTCCCATGCTTGGTGGTAGCATAACCCACAAACTCTTCAATCATGTGGTCCAACAGCGTCAACAATACTGTGAATTGCACAGACTTATCCTTCATAGATCATTTTTGGTATACATCAGTGCCTAACCTGCGATGAGCCATAGTGCCCTGCTCAAGATCGACCATTTCCTAACATAAAAAAGTCGAGCATGTTTCGCCTATTCAGTAGGTGTTAGATACTACGTCGCCAATTATCAAAGTTGGTGTTAGATACTATGTCGCCAATTATTAAAGTTTTTGTTGTGTAGCATCACTCTTTTGGTACACATAGTCACTACCGATTTAGCAACCTTCTCAATGATACATACATGGATTGTGCTAATTATCAATTTGAGTGTCATAATTTTCTTCACCCAATGTACTATTTTTTCAAAATAAAACCGTCTTTTAAAGGAGTGCACCAGAACCAAGTGTTAATTGTTACTTGGAACAAAATCTCCCTTTCTCAAAAGATTGGAATCTTTAGAAAATCCTTCGTTTATAGAAAGGTTTGACTCTCGAATAGAGTCATGCACATGTTTTAGTTACCATAATCAGAACATATCCTTTGTCTTTGCATTTAAGAGAATATGCATATTACACAAATATGACTGGGACATTAAAACCATTAAACTCTCCACTTGTGTCGGACTTCGCCGAGCTTACCTGTTGAATTAGCTCACTGGATACAAGATATGACTGGGACATTTAAAACCACATGTACCTTTTCCAATATGTTGAGTTTAAGGGTTGGTCATTCGGCTAGAGGGTCAATGCAAAAATCTAACCTAGATTTGGCTTAATGCCACAAATGTCAACAGAGGCATGTTGTATTTGTAGCGCCCCACTTTCGATAGGCGACGGAACTTCATAATATGCTTGCGCCGAGTCAAATCGGCCGGGAACTTAGATGGCCATCTGACTCGATCGCTAAGCTTGGTAAACGATAACGTTTTGCGACATCGATTCAAATCGATTTGGACGGAAGTTACGAGAATCGATCCAACTAATGGAACGACTTCTGTTGGAATAAGTCCTAGATGCAGCGGGCTGCGTCTCGGCGAGTGAGCTCTCTATAAGAGTCCCTTCGACGGGACCGGACCGCTATATGGTTTTCTTGGAGCTTTGCCGCTGGGCTTGATGAAGTGCTTTCGCGTCGTTTTCATGGATGCAATTACAATTTCGATGCAAGGGGAAAAGAAGGAATTCTAACAAAGCGTTGGTGCCATTGCAGGAGCTCGCGTAACTAAGGATTGACGTTGCGTAGCGCTTGGATGACCGGCACGAAGCAAAGTAATCGGTGGGTGATTCGACCCTTCTTTTCTACTCTGTCCCGTAAACTTATTCCTTGCTTCGAATTCATTCAAATCGAACGATGCCAAGTTAATTGCATGCCAATCCACTAAAGTCAAGAACTCGGGAAAAACGTATTGATTTTGAGTAATCTACTCTGAAAAATACAAGTTTCTCACATAAACAGAAAAGTTTAAGGTTCTAGTAAAAAGATAGACTATTTCACGTGCTGCAAAATATTATGAAACGTCGATCGTGGGTTATGATGCCTCAGACAATTTGGTGCCTACGGGACGCTAAATCGGGAGTACGACTTGGGGAAAAATGAATCGTTGCATAAGTTGGGGGAAATGATAATGCCGTTCAATACTGTCCGTTCTATACAAAACTGTTGCATATGTTAAACTGTTCACGCATTGGCATGGTCATGGACGGCTTGTGCACAAGTTGATATTTTTCCTCGAATCGATATCCGGGGCATCGGAATCGAATCGACCTAGGGGAATGAATAATCGTGCTTCGGCACTGATGCATTTCGGGACCGTCAGTCAGGCTTGCAACCTAGACTGAGCGGGCCGAAATGCCGTTGAAATAGTCCCACGTGATGTGTAACATCAATGACCGCATATAAGATAGTAGCATGCTCACCTATTGTCTTATGCAGGTGTAAATATTATCTCTGTTTTCATGCAGGGACGAGCACGGCCGTGGTAAGAAATATGATAAACTGCTATGGTTCATTGTATACTTTATTACGCAAAGATGGCTATCGAATATGAACTGAATTCATTTAGTTCTAATAGAAAGACAACTCTAAAGCATGCCTATCCTAACAATCAGAGTCGGTTTAGACGAGTGGGTTCGTCTCGTCCACTTAGCAAGTGTGTTAATCCCATTCTCCCAATTTTCCCAGATGCGACGGACGCGCCCAACTAAACTGGAGCTGAAGTACGGAGAGGCGTTTTGAAGCTCTTCCTATGCTGAAGTATTTTGAAGCCAATTCAAGTCGACGGCTTATGTATAAAGGGGCGAATGTATGGGACGGCAAGCGTAGTTCAGGCAACTTGTCGAATTAATGTAGCCACAACGGCATCCAATGTAATTACGACTTGCACTTCGTTGCAAGCTATGAATGAAAAGCATTTCTATCTTCCTATACTGCGTCTTAAATTCTAATGTGATTTGTGAAGTTTCAACTTGGCGTATTAATACAAAAAGCAACGTAACGTTCTTGCCTTGTACGAGTGAAATTCCAGACTCGTACGGCATCACGCCTTAGCGGGGACGAACGGTTTGTCGACTCGGGGCGTGACAGTATTCATGATAACAAACATACCACATTTGTACATTTCTGTCACATATCGCAATTCGACACATACAAAAGAGTGTTAGTCTTGTATACAGCCCGTCCCATTTTCTCCGTATCTTAGTCCAACCTCAAGCAATAGAAAATAACAAAGAGTCCCAAATAAAAGCAAATAAAATCCCACATTACATGAGGAAAGTGGAGGCTAGAAAATATCATGCTAAGTTGAGGGGATCCTTATGGTCAATATTAAACTAGATTATCCTACAATTTTATAGATAAATCAATCCAACAAGTTTATTATTAGTCCTAATAAACTGGCGTTATACAAGTTAACAAATCAATGACTCTTCTACTTGATGTTGGACATGCATCTAGGTTTAGGGAAGTCATTTAAGTCTCAACCATACAAAAAAGCTACGAATATTATAGTCTACAAAAAAAAATACAATACAATAACGCAAATACTAGGTATTTTCTTGCATATGGATTATACCTTTGACGTGCGGTGAACCGCTTTCTACTACTATCTCCTTCGCATGGTTGTGAATCATCCCATAATAAGGATGCTCCTTGTCACATCCCGCAACGGACCTCCCTAAAGAGGAGGAGAAGAGGAATATCTTTGGAGGTAGGTTATATGAAACAGGAATTTGGGCTCTCCATATAACAACATCTCCCTGTTTATGAACAGGTAATAGGTGCACCCTAATACGGGCGCACATGTCAAATTTGACCTGTCCCATGCGTTCGACCAACTAAGGCCGAATCAAACCATACCGATACGATTTACGATTTGATCCAATGCCAATAATCCGCATGTTCTTCTTCTTTCCCAATCCCTTTCTTCTTTAGCTTTCTTCATCCCCAAAAATCCATATCTACCACCTTGTCTCTAAATCCTAATTCACAGCTACCATTTCTTCCTCCCCTCTCGCGCATGATGCCCTTATCCCTTGACTAGCTCCCCTTTCTATAAGGATAACCCTTCATGCACCCTCACCATCCTCCATAATCCCAATTAGGATTTAGGTGACGAGGGATGTAGGTTTTTGATCACCAAGGGAAGGATGATCCTAAAATCTATAAAGTTAGAAAATTGGGTTAACATAAAGAAGTAGACAATCACTAGAAAGTTGAAAGTACCAAAGTGAAATAGGAAAGTGAAGAAATTAAAATCTAAAAATATTTAAGTAAAAGATAACCTAAAACTTCTATTGTTGTAACCATTGCTTATCTTTTTTGTTATAGCAATTGAACTGGACATTGTTGAAAGTAGGCAAGCCTCTTTCAATGTTTGATAAATAATAAACCTGTCTAAAAGTAGAAGTTCAATTATGAAAGGATTTTCGATGTTGTAATTTTTTTACTCTTCTCCATATCCAAATTCTAAGAAAAATATGGACTTTCAATCATTTTAAATTTTTGAATAGATAAGGACAATGCAAATGAATCACTTTCGCACGGTGTTTACTAAAGTCTAAACGGACTTTTGCATCACCACTTTCTGAAAAGTGCATTTTATTTCAAGATAAATTTTCAGTTCTCACCTTGATCGTCAACTTTCTAGGAAGCAACCATGCCCATGCCCACATTTTTCTTGTGAAATTGATGCAAGACAGATAATACACACATTTATGTATATAAAACAACCGAATGAAGAACGCAGTTGTCGTTGTAGTATAGTGGTGAGTATTCCCGCCTGTCACGCGGGTGACCCGGGTTCGATCCCCGGCAACAGTTTTGATTCAATCGAACAGAAAAGGGATAATCTTTATATTTGAATCCCCACCTTTCTAAAATTTCCACTCTATCCTTAAGAAGGGAAAAAAATCCCAATACCATTTTGTCTTTAGAAAAATACCACTCTAAATTAAGGGGAACAAAAATACATAAAGGACTAGGGATATTAGAGGATTTGTATTAATTAAACAAGAAAAAAAAATAGCAGTAAAAATATGGTTTGTGATAACAAATTTGATATTCTTTTTAGTGGCAAAAGAATATGCTTTGATTGACAATGCAGTAGTAAAGAGTATCATTTGTGTGCACACAAGCAATTCCCTTCGGTACCATACCGTGTTTATTGATTCATGTGTCATGTTTACTGGAGTTACAAAGTGTAATAGATCGAGTTACTGGAATAATGCAAATATTTAACCCCCTCGTTAAACTACAGAGTTTTTGTGCGATGGTTGTAAAATAGCATAACACATATACATTGTATGAATATATGACTCTCAACCCTCACTATTTTTAGAGTTTCTGTGTAGTGGTACCGACTTAAAAGAGCCGTCTACTTACACGCAAGTTTGATTGTTGCATGTTGGCAGGCTGGTATAGAAGGACTGGGTTTTGCGCCAAAGAAAGATGGATCCTGGAAATGTGAAGGGGCTTCTTTGTCTCTGCTTTTGTTTACAATACAAGACAAGCGCAAATTGCTGAAATACCCACTTTAGGGGTGGGTGTTTATGAAAAATCCACCCGCATGATGGGTTTTATGAAATATCCAAAATTATGTATTTTTCGTTAAATATTCCAAGATTTCCTTTAGATGCTCTGTATTTCTAAATTGTCATTTTGATAATACCATAACTACCCTTTCGCGCAAATTTGGTCATATATATATGTATTTGAATTCACAAACTCAGATTTGGATTGCAATTTTCGTCTTCTTCTTCTTCACGAGAGATCTGAATTCTATTACTTTTATCTTCAGCAGAGATCGCAAAGATCGTTCGTAGTTCACTGTGTTTTTCTTCATTCAAACTCCGATCATCGCTCATCATCATCATCATCATCATCACCATCATCATCTTCGTGGAGATATTTGAAGTTTTTCGGCGATTAGATCACTGTGCTCGGTTGTTTGTACTGATATAAAACAAACAACAATAAAAAAGTATGATATCAATCAATATATACTTTAAAAAAAAGGAAAAGAAAAGATCATTCTTCGTGATCTTAATGTCACGCCCCGACCCGGAATCACCCGAATCATCGTCCTGGCAGGGGACGTGATGCCGCACGAGCCTGGAGTTGCGCTCGTGTAAGGCAAGATGACAAGTTCTCAAATGGTTATCATTTGATTCGATATTAACAACGAAAGGAAAACAGAGTATACGAAACAATTCTCTTTTATTGATATCCGAAACTGAGATTACAAAGGCTTTTGATAGCCTAACAATATATGCCAGATTGGCTACAACACTCAGGTTCTCTCTTGCCCACAAAGGATTTTACCGTTCCATACATCATGCCTTCTATATCTCGGCCACATCAATCATGTTTCAAGTCCGAGCGTCAAGCGATCGCACGCTTCAATACGCTTCGGCATTCCAAGCCTCAACGCGTTCAAGTAACGCTTCGCCGCGAGCAATCCATTCTCTGCACTATGCATAAAGCTGGTGGGAGATCAGTACGTTCGTCCTCGCATGTACTGATGCAAAGATCTTCTTTCCAAACCGACATTGTAGTATTTATGTTGAATCATACAACTTAGCTTATGATCTTGCTATGTTCTCCTTAGGGTCAATTTTATGCATATTCGAAAGCGTAAAGCATGTTAGCATGGCAAGCATGTTATTCGAATTGAAATAGGCAAGCAAGCAATCTCGTGTTTGTTTCGTGACGCGACTTACCAAGTCGACGCACTCGCCCTTGCACCGACGCAAGGTGAATGCGCCCCATTCCTTTCCTGTCATGTTATAAGTGCATCTCTAAGCAGGATCTATGTGTGCGGGACACATACGCGCCTACACTTTCAACCCATCGTTCCTTAGCTATATGAGGGCCGTTGGCGTATCCGCGCCGGAATGGACTAAAGGAGTTCCTTTCTCTTCTCTCATTCTTTTCTCAATATTGGTCGGGCTGTCCGACGTTTAACGGGTGGGTTGCGGTCCCAACAACCGAAACGTTCCCGCTGCATACCAACATTTACGGCATTTTCTATCTATAAGACGAGTGCTACTCGTTTAAGGATGTGCGCCTACAAAGATTATTCGAATTCCTCCTAGGCCAAGCGGTTCCGGGGCGCTCCGGCACTTAACTGTTTGGGAGAAACACTCGTGCACGAGTCATTATCACATTTAATCTCAAGTTCATCCCATTCGACCATGCAATGCCCTTATTTCTCAAGCAGTCAAATTCAAACAACCAAACATAGTCTTGAGTCCGAGACTCAGACTTTATCATCTCGTATTTCTTCCGTTAACTTTCTGTGTTCTTACGTTTCATACTTCGTTTCAATGATTCAATGGCATCATGCCTCAACTCGATGCTCGTCAACCGAACGACCCGAAGGTCTCGAACACCTTTCGAGGCACCATGTCATATCCGACAGTTCTGCCACATTCATGTCACAACTGTATTTCTTCGCAACTTAGTCGCTATGGAATATTAGATATCGCAAAGACGAGCATCTCGGTACGCAAGCCGCAAGAACATGGGATAACTGTACTCGGCGAGTGTCTTAGTACATGAACCATATCGTGCCTTCGTGCACGAGTTAGAACGGCTAGAATATGGGATAACTGTACTCGGCGAGTGCCTATTGTCTTTCACCGAGTACAGTTATGGATCATAAAAGATGGCTTCGTTGCAAAAGAATACATTTGTGGCATGAATGTGGCGGAACTGTCGGATATGACAAGGTTCCTCGAAAGGTATTCGAGACCTTTGGGTCGTTCGGTTGACGAGCATTGAGTTGAGGCATGATGCCATTGAATCATTGAAACGAAGTATGAAACGTGAGAACACAGAAAGTTAACGGAAGAAATACGAGATGATAAAGTCTGAGTCTCGGACTCAAGACTATGTTTGGTTGTTTGAATTTGACTGCTTGAATAATAAGGGCGTTGCATGGTCGAATACAATGGACGAGAGATAAAATATGATATCTCCCGTGCACGGGTGTTTCCCCCAAACGGTTAAATGTCGGAGCACCCCGGAACCGCTTGGCCTAGGAGGGATACGAATAATCTTTGTAGGCGCACATCCTTAAGTTGAGTAGCTCTTGCTATTAATGGAAAAAGCCATAAATGATTGTATGCAGCGAGAACGTTTCGGTTGTTTGGGACAGCGACCCAACCCGTGAAACGTCGGGCAGCCCGACCAAATATCGAGAAAAGAAGAAGAGAAAAGAAAGTAAGGAACTCCTTTAGTCCATTCCGGCGCGGATACGCCAACGGCCCGCATATAGCTAAGGAACGATGGGTTGAAAGTGTAGGCGCGTATGCATTCCGTACATTGATCCTGCTTAAAGATGCATATATAACATGATAGGGAAGGAATGGGATGTATTCACCTTGCGTTGGTGCAAGGGCGAGTGCGTCAACTTGGTAAGAAGTCGCACCACGAAACAAACACGAGATTGCTTGATTGCTTGCCTATTTCAATTTGAATAACATGCTTGCCATGCTAACATGCTTTACGCTTTTGAATATGCCATGAAATTGACCCTAAGGAGAACATAGCAAGATCATAAGCCAAGTTGCATGATTCAACATAAATACTAAAATGTCAGTTTGGAAAGAAGGTCTTTGCTTCAGTACATGCGAGGACGAACGTACTGATCCCCCACCAGCTTCATGCAAGGTACAGGGAATGGATGGCTCACAGCGAAGCGTTGCTTAAACGCGTTGAGGCTTGGAAAGCCGAAGCGTATTGAAGCGTGCGATCACATTGACGCTCGGACTATGCAACAGGATTGATGCGGTCGAGATATAGAAGGCATAATGTATGGAATGGTTAAATCCTTTGCGGGCAAGAGAGAACCTGAGTGTTGTAGCAAATCTGGCATATATTGTTAGGCTATCGAAAGCCTTTGTAATCTCAGTTTCGGATATCAATAAAGAGAATTATTTCGTATACTCTGTTTTCCTTTCGTTGTTAATATCGAATCAAAAGATAACCATTTGAGAACTTGTCATCTTGCCTTGCACGAGCGCAACTCCAGGCTCGTGCGGCATCACGCCCCCTGTGAGGACGATGATTCAGGTGATTCCGGGTCGGGGTGTGACACTTAACACGAAAAATAGTCATTCTTCGTGATTTTAACACGGAGAATGACCATTCTCCTGCATTTTAACACGAAAAATGGCCATTTTTCGTCATTTTAATACGAAGAATGGCCATTCTAAGTGATCCTCCGTGATTTTAACACGAAGAATGACTATTCTTCGTCATGTTAACATGGGAATGGTCATTCTCCGTAATTTTAATATGGAGAATCGTCATTCTCCGTGATTTTACAACGGGGGATGGCCATTTTCTGTGATTTTAACACGAAGAATGGTCATTCTCCTGCATTCTAACATGGGGAATGACCATTTCTCGTGATTTTACAATGGAAAATGGCCATTCTCTGTGCATGCATTTTAACATGGGGAATGGCCATTCTCCGTGATTCTAAAACGGAGAATGTCAATTCTTCGTGATTTTAACATGGATAATGACCATTCTCCTGCATTTTAACACGAAAAATGTTCATTCTCCGTCATTTTAACACGGAGAATGACAATTCTCCGTCAATTTAACAAGAAGAATGGCAATTCTTCATGATTTTAACACGAAGAATGACTACTCTCCTGCATTTTAACACGAAAAATGACCATTCTCCATCATTTAACACGTAGAATGACTATTTCCCGTGATTTTAACACAGGAAATGATCATTCTCCGTAATTTTAACATGGAGAATGACCATTCTCCTGTATTTTAACACGGCGAATGGCCATTCTCCGTCATTTAACACAGGGAAAGGCCATTCTCCGTCATTTTAACACGGAGAATGGCAATTCTTCGTAATTTTACAACGGGTGTGAAGATTGCGAATGGAGAGTCACTAACGAGTTTTTGAAGTAAGGTTTGAAGATTTTGGAGGAGAAAACCTAGATTCGAAAGTGAGCAGCGTATGGAAGGAGAGGAAGAATCGAAATATTTTTTTTGAAGAGTAGGTTTCGTGGATATTTTCAATAAATTAGAAGGACAAAAAGGTCATTCGGCACCCTTTTATATATTTTTTCGCTAATTGTGGGCACGCGATAAAATTTTATTTTGCGGTGGGTTTTTCATAAAATTTTTGCAGTTTTTGGGCATTTTATAAATTTTCTCTATAAACTAATACAATTGTATAGAGAATATATGGAAGTTCAAAAATTTTCTCCTATCATTAGTATTTTTTTTTAATTTAAATCCTTACATATTCGAAACATAATCTTTTCAAATTTAGAATCCAATTCATAAGCTAAACTATAGTCAATTAATTGATACTCTTATCAATTTATATTTAAATCAGGTTTTAAACTAAAAGTAATATTTTTTTTTCATATGGTCAAAAATGCTATCTTATCATTACTATAATTTTTTTTACCTTTTTAAATAATCTAACTAACATTATATTTAAATTTTATCTTATCATTATATTTAAGTAATATAATCTTAGTTTAAAAATGTTATCTTATCATTAATTTAAATAATCTAAGCTGATAAGAGAGTATTAATTAATTTAAATAATCTAATATAAGTGTAATTTAACGTAATAATTTAAATTATAAAGAGAATAAGAGAATGTTGAGAGGTTAATTATTTTAAACCCGTTAATAGTAAGATCATACAATTAGTTTAAAAAAAAAAAAATCCAGTAAATTTAATAAGTTAAATTTATGTTTGTATGAATAAATTCCATGATTGATCCAATTATAGTCAAAAAAAATAAAATACATAAAGATGATGATCATCTTGTAATACAGATGATAGATTACATACTATATTATAGACAAAAATGAAGAACTAAATATGTGACAGCATATATTTTCTTCTTCAATTAACATAAAATAAATATTTATTATTTTTATTCAAAAAAATCCCTCCACCATTCAATCTGATACATAACATATGTTTTCTTCTTTATTATTATAATTGAAATATTTATTATTTTTATTCAAAAAATCCTCTCTACCATAGAATCAGATACATGTTAAACTAAACATACAGATACATGAATATTAATTTCATATGATAGCACTAATTTCAAGAAATAATATGTGTGTGTGAGAGAGAAAGTAGTATTACCCCTTATTTTTTCCAGTATGGTAGTATGGTCCAGTGCTAGACTACCAGATTGACGGAGCCATCTACCCTAATCACCAAAACTATAATTTGTAAATGTAAAATCACCATCATCTAAAAAATGATCTAGAAGAGCGATGAAGAAAAAAAGATTTACTTACATGGGGATGATTCTTGCGTCAAGCTTTCCTCTCCTCCATGATCCGACCGCGTGCTATGTATATAGACATTTTTTTTTCTTTTTCCTTCTCTATGAAAATAGGTCTAGAGTTGGCATGGTAGACGCAAGGTATGCAGAGATGAGAAATAGAAATCAGTAACAATGGAGTTTTTGGTTAGGAGAGACATGAAAATAGTAAAAAAAATATTCTCTTAATAAAAGAGAAGTTTAGAGAAAGAGAAACCGGATGTATCGTGAGAAAGAGAAGGAGGAGGTTACAAATCCAATTTGAAGTAAATTTTAACTTAGTAGGATGTAATGACTTTGTTACCCTAACATAAATATATTTTTATCTAAGAATGTATATAATCCAAATACCCCTACTATTTGGATTATATAATAGTATAGATTATAGTAGCTCAGAGTTGCGTGTTGGATTGTATCTCGTTTCCGGTTTAACCCTAAAAAAAGATGACAATAAAGTTGGTAATTTAGTCCAATATCAAGTAGGAGGTGGGATCATGAGATGTAGATAATTGAAATTGATTCAGGCTTGAATAATTTTTTTTTAATGCATATGAGCCCAGTTCAATATGGTACCTCATGGGCCAACTCCGGTTAGAGCCACACTGTGTTCCGTACATTGCACGACATCATCTTGAATTCTTAATACAGGTTCCTTTCTTAATGCAGAACCGTTTCTAAGCATGTAAAAATGTCTAAACTCAGACCTCCTAAGTACAAATATGGATGTATGTAGTTGACCTCGAAGATGCCAAGTAACAACTTTATTTTAATTTGTTGTGGTTACCTTTGCCTTCAATTAATTTTAGATCTTTTTTTGAAGATTGGATTATACAATATTCATGGAAGATCATGTTAATTGGTAATGATATATTTTGGGTTTCCTCCAACAAGTATAGATCAATGTTGGGCTACATTCAATTGAATGATCATGATGGTTCATAAAAAATAGGACATAATTCTGTGCGCAACTTGAACTAAAAGACAATAATTTGTAGGTAGAATACATGGGATTCGTTTTCTAGCATTTATCTTCAGTTTTTAAGAGTTTATACCTAGAAATTCTATACCGTTTCCAGCATATATTTATTAGTCCTATATGAATAGGTCAAAATGACTTTGAGTAGCTTGGATCCAGGAAAAAGAACAGAAAATTCCATCATTGGTTGAATCAATATGATTAAATGGACTATATACCAAACTGCTTCTGATTAAGTTAATATAGTTTGTAACGTGTCTTTTTTGATGAAAGGTTCTTACTGCAGCATATTAATTAACTGTCAATGAGAAACCTGAGATTACTGGTTTATATGTAGTGCGGGACCTTACAATCTTCACATAGAAACCTCACATTGTTAAAATTTTCGGGGTTAAGTATAAAATATCCCACAACGTTTCAGAAGAAGAAGATAAAGATCACTGCAACAGTATATGTGTTCCTTTCCCCTTTGCTATCAGACATGACACATTGAAACTCAAAACATTAGCGTTGTGTCCAACATGTATCAGACACATCATGTACACCAATAAATACACGATAACACCAAAATCAGTCTCATGTTAATTTGTACATGGAATTGTTCTTGTATTGTTGAATAGCAGCAGCCACTGTCACTTTCATCCAGAAAGAAGGAGCTTCGTGGAAAATATATAGTTGCAGTATCAGCAGAAATTGACTAATTCAAAACCACATAAACCTTCCAAAACTGCTGAAACAAGTACTCACAGGGAGGATCCGAAACCGAAAACTGAAATCAATTTTATAAACCTCATAGAGTAAATGGCTTTTATTCCTCTCTCACAGACAAAGTGTCGAAGAGTTCTTTTCTCCTTGGGCCACCATTTGAGGAACTAGTAGTTTTATTACGCTTTTCTTTCTCCTTATTTGTCAAAATAAAACATTTGTGGCCTAATCTCTTAGGCCAATATGGCTTGTGTGCATTTCTTAGATCAATTATGCCTGATCGATATGGCTTTTATACGTTCTTAATTATGATCGATTATGCTAGACAACCCCAAAATTTGTTGATCATCCTTTGTAAACTGAACTTCATATGCAAAGACAGGTTGTCGTAGACAGGGGCGGAGTCACCTTTGGGCTCAGGTGGGCTACATGTAATGTCCGAAATGTTGCACCCCGTCCGAGGCCCAGTTGCATAACCTTTTCATGGACCAAGGTTATACGGGAAGCTTCCAGAACATTCTAGAAGATGGCGGAAGGCTCCAAAAGATAGTGGATCTCTCCGGAAGGTCCAAAATCGTTTTAGGAGGCCTAAGAAGCTTCTGGATGGCCCGTGAAGTTTTCTTTTCTGTTGCTAGGAAATAATCCTGGAATATGCCGTTCCAGTTATGGTAGAAAAGAATAATCCTTGGAATATTCCTTCCAGGACTTTCCATGTAAAGCTCTCTGAGCACTTATAAAAGGGGGAGGCTTTCATTTGTTCCTCACCACCTAAACTTGTAAGCATTTTCCATTCAATAAAGAAATCTTACGAGTCTTCTCTTTGCTCCACTATTCTAATTTCCTTAGCAATCTAGCTAAGTCGGGTTGATGGTAATGCGATCATTGAATTGAGACAAGTTAGAATGTTGGTTGATCAGTTGGTGTACCTAACGACTAAGTTGGCGATAAGTACGAGCGTGGCTCAGATTTGGGAAATGCATAGGAGTAGTGCGTGCGAGAGTCTGTGAATGTTGATTAAAGTGATAAGACGATAAGTATACTCAGTTAGTTTCGAGGACGAAACTTTTTCTGAGTGGTGTATAATGTAGTGGCCCGTCTCGCTCAGTCAATCGGAGGAATCGAAACGCCGACGGCGTTCGGACTTAGCCATGTAACAACAACTCGAAGACATCGCTCGGTCGAGGCGACCGCTCGCTCAGGTGGGGTAGTTTCGGTGAACTTGCCTCATCTTAGCCTTCACTTAATAAATCGAATGTTTTCAACTTGCACAAGTAGACTTGATAATAAAAGAGACGAATCCACATAGCTGAGAAAATAATCTCAATGTGTCGAATTGAGTTAGAATATGGAAAGGTCCAACGGCCGGTTTAGAGTTGGTGCACAGCGTGCTTTCAAAAGGACACTCGGTCCTTCGTCCCGTGGCTTGGGAGAAGGAAAGTTGGTCTTCAATTCAAAACCATGAATTAGCCTAAGTCATAGGCGTCGCCCGCGTAAATGCTTGATAAAGCATGCACGCTTGCACGATGCAAGGCTTGGCATAGCCTTTGCTCGTCCCTCACGTTAAGTTGGAGGCTCGATTAAGTTAGGCAAAGTTATGCCGATCGACCTAAGCCATTCCAAGTGTTGTCCCGCTCATTCTGCGGTTGTCAAGTTAAATAGTTCCACGATCCCAAGGCCCGTCATATGAGGTATGACTTGGGCGATAGCGTTGCGTAGAACACGAGTTGGTTTAAGGCACGAGCCACAATTGGTTCAGTGAAAAGTTAGCCACGGTCTGTCGATACTTAAGAAACACGTTATGTTCAAGTTAAGTGGGAAGGCTATGCAGTAGCCGTTCCCGGAGTTTCAAAGAAATGTTAAGTCTAAGCGATGGTTAGTCGCCGAGAGGAAATATGTCGGGACCGTAGTTCAGTCGCCGAGGCAACCCTGGTTTGGGCTCTGCAAAGAAGTGTGAAAAGTGGAAGAAGTAAAGCAAAGGAACTAAGTGATGATGATGAGACCATGCAATTACGTTAAGTCTAGAAGTTAGCGTAGGCGCGTGGTCATGGACAACTTGTCGACAAGGGCGATGGTTCTTCGAGCGGCAACCAGGGGCCACGGGACCGACTCGGCCTAGGAAGAACAAATTATAGCCGAGCTGGATAATAGACAATTGGTAGTACAGGAACTTGCATCGGAGATCGCTACTTGCGGTGCAAGGATCCCGTTTGCCAGGCTATGTCCACGATGGCTAGTTAATGCCAATGACCATTCATATAGATGGGTCGGCACGGACGACAATCCGCGTGTGTGCCTTTGGATAGAGTCGAGTTGATGGTGTACACAATTAGAACACAATGTCTGGACCTAAGATTTGGCTACAACGAAGGCAACATGCTTCAGCACGAGATGTGGCACCGGGTGTCAAGTCGTTGGCATAGAGTTGCATTAGTTAGATTTGGGCTGTTGCGAGTTAAGTCGAGAAGGACCGTAGGGCAAGTTAGGTAAAGTTACGTTGAGTTGCTGGGCACGACCTCGAAATGTGAGGCACGGCCGCGTTGTTACAACCAAAGTATAGGCAAGTCTAAGCGAGAAGGCACTGCCTCAGAGATATTGAAGCACGAATCGAGTTCATGGCACGACCGAGTCGTTACGTTACAGAGTATGGCACGAAAGACAAGCAAGAGTCGGTGCATTGACATTGCAAGCATGAGAAAGGTCTAGAGGCAAGAAAATGGAGTCTATCATGTAGTTGCGTCTCTGATTATGGCCGTAAGGCAAGCACGACTTGATAGATTAACGTTGTTGAGTGGACGTTACTATTGCAAGCACGGGATGGTCCTTAGACATAAATATGCCAAGACGTTTGTCAAAAAACTGATCCTAAGACAAGACTAGAAAGACAATTGATAAGAATGGACTATGTTGCACAAAGTAAATCAAACATGTTGGTTTTTTATGGGTGGACGAGGAGCTCACTCCACCAGTACAGTTGAGTACTGACACCCACATAGTTTACATGTGCAGGCACAGGTAGAAGCTCGTGGCGCGGAGCTTGCTTGGATGCGTCGAGGCACAGAGTCCCTTGGCGATTCGAAGCGTGCGGCCGCATGGAGTCAAGACTTATACGGAATATAATGTATGGACATCGCCTTCCGAAGCATCCACTGGCTCGAGACTTGTATTCAGAGATGAGAGAGAGCAGAGTGAACTTGTAATGAGAGAAAAGTGAGCTTGAGAGACTTGTAATCTTGGCCTTGCGCCCTTTGTAATCTTTGTTTCAATATCAATAAAGAGCTTCTTTGAATAACTTGTGTTTTGATTCAAATTTTCGCTGCTATTATTCAATGTCTCTGCATGGAACTTCTGTGCGATGATCCCGTCGTAGCCGCTAAAATCGGCCGTTATGGAACCCGCCTTGCACGAGCGCAATCTAGGCTCGTGCGGCATCACGCCTTAGCGAGGACGATCGCTCCTACGGTAGCGGGAAGTGACAATAGATATAATACTTACCACATGTACAAGACAATAGGTGAGTATGTAATCTATCTTATATGCGGTCATTGGTGATATCGACACCATAAAGGACGATTACGTAGCATTGCGGCGCGCCTTACCAGTCTAGGTTGCGAGCCTAACAGGAGGTCACGCAATGCCTCGCACCGAAGCACGATTCTATAATTTTCTCCTAGGCCGATTCGGTCCCAGCGTCAGGGGTACCGTTTCGAGGAAAGCTTACCTTGTGCACAAGTAGTCCATGACCATGCAAATGTAGGAACAGTTTAATATGTATGAAGTAAATTGCAAGCGCGGACAATATTAAACAACATAATCATTTCTACTCGTGCAAGAGTTCTTTTTTCCGAAGCCGTACGTTCTGATTTAGCGTCTCATAGGCACCAAATTCTCCAAGGCGTAATATACTGCAACCAATGTTTCTTCGTTATGTTTTGCAGAGCATGAATTAATTCTCTCTCTTTTCTAGAACTTTATATTTTCTCTTTTTGGTGTGAAATTTATAAATTCAGAGTTAATTTCTCTAAATTGATATAATTATCCCAAGTTCTTGATATTAGTGGCAATGCATACATCCAGTTAGCATCATCGATTTGAACGTTGAACTTTAAGAATTTGTTGGCGGGAAGGAGTAGAAAAGAAGGGGCCGAAGAACCACCCACCTAAAGAGATTGCACCGAGAGTAGGAGATCGCTTCGCGACGGTCAAGCGTCAGTTACACGAACTCCTGCAATGGTACGAGGATCGAATTAGAATCTCTCCTTCGAAATTTCCAAAGATGTATTTAGAAATCGACGCGAAAGCACACTCATCAAACACAAGCAAAAAATCATTCAGAAAGCCAAGAAAACCAACAAAACCAACAGCAAATCTGTTGCGTCACTCTCTTTAGAGTTCATTCGCCAAGACATAGTCCACTACATCTAGAACTTATTCCAACAGTAGTCGATCCATTAGTTGGAACGATACTCATATCATTCGTCCAAATCGATTTTATTGATGTCATGGTTTTCGTATACCAAACTCGTCGCTGAGTCAGACTAGCCATCTATGTTTCCGACCATGTCTGACTTGTCACGAGCCTATTACATAGTGTTTCGCCCGGAACGAGAGCGGGGCGCTACACTAACTGCCTTGCTATTTCTCTGGAACTCTAGATCACAGTCTGAAAAAGTATCTTCAATGCGTTCATATCCTTTTGAATTTGGGAGTCTTGGTTATAATTCCTCTGTATGACAATGATTCTCTCTCACAGCCAATCCAATTTTATCACCAACAATCTCGTCGGCATCTAGAAGATGATAAGCTCATTTTAAGTATAGCTTCACCTGGAGGAGTTCCACAGGGAAGACCTTGGTTTCCATCAACCGCCTTCTCATGGAAAAATTATTGGGTGGTCCGGACTCACCACGTGGCAATGGTGAATGGCGAGCCCGGCCACATAAATGCAATTCAGTAGAATATAAGGTAGGTTGCATAGACACAGACAGATTCTGATAAGGATATCATACGGATTCAGAATTTTATAGGGGAAAAAAAGGGATCCATGCATGGCATGGGTAAGGTTATATATACACATAAAAACATATTTTATACATTAGAACTTAGTAATTTCTATAATTAAGCACGTGTCTGGAGAGTATCTAGGTTCCAAAAGTTCTAGAAAGTATTCACAACAAAGAAATTTCACTATCTAACATCTCAACTATGTTTGGCACTATCATGAACATGTGAGAATCACTTTCAACTATGTTCATGGGTGAGCGACAGAGAACACCAGTGTCTAAGAAGTATCATGGCCAATACGTGTGGAATACGGAAACGGGAATGGATACGGTCCTCCCGAAGAGTATCCGTGCAACATAGAAAATAAGTAACAAATATTTTCTTCCAGAGAAAGCTTGTAAAGACATGACCATAGACAATATCTCAATGGCGCAGCCGTTGATCTCTTTGTGAAAGCTAATGTAACAGCCCATAATATCTTACTCCTAGGAAATTATTTATCTAGTGTAGATGCAGCTATTTTTCATCTTTCATCTGATCATAAACAGCATTGCATTTTCCAACCAGGTGTATGGACAGGATGATTGATGGCGGTGAGGCTTGGTTTGGGATTGCTGCTGTTTCTCAAAAAGCCACAGCAGAAGCAGCTGTTGACAGCAGGCGTGAGGCTGCTGTCAAAACTGCCCCAAATTGGAACCGACTTTTCAAAAGTTTCTCGATAAATTGTTGTTACCAAACAGCTTTGGACCACTTTCCGAAGAGAAATTAGAAGCGGCAGCAAAGCAGCCTCCAATAATCAATCCTAAATTCAGTATGAATGAGCTTGCGGGCAAGCAGTGTTTGCAGGCAGGATAACTGGAATAATTGAAGTGTTATTGAATGCAGTTCCTTTCTGTTGTGTTTTCAACCTCACAAGTCTGGAATGATAAATGAAATTGCACTATTAATTTTTTTGACCAAACACATACTGTAGAACTTGTCTTCGTTAAGTTTCTGAAGCTTAGCCTTGGAAGGATGACATACTACACATTTTAAGTTACTGATGTAAACTTCTGGGATCATGTACTAATATTACACATCTTTAAGGAGAAGCAAAAAATTTCTAATATTTGAACAATGTAAAAGTGAAATAATGCTCGGCAGGAGTTCAGGTTCCGATCATTTCGGTTTAGCTGGATGCAAACACTTGGAGCAAGCTTGAAGTAGGACTGGCAATAGGTTGGCTAATTAAGGCCATATCGTGCACCACCTTTGAGTTTTAAGTCTTAATTTTTTGTTTTATTTTTCTTTCTATTTTCGAATGTTATGCAATTTGCGATCAAGTCTAAATTAACCAAATTATTAATACGTTTAGTTCAAATATGATTTTGAGATTATAGTGATGGTTTGCGGTTAAGTAGTACACTTTCAGAAAACCTAAAAAAAAAAAAAAAAAATGAATGCACACCTCGGCATGGAACTAAAAAGAATAATGTGTAGTGCCACTAGTTACCTAATTTTTGTATAATTGAGTCTAAAAAAGTTGTATTTTCACATTACCTTAATACAAACTAGGATATATCAAAATGTGCACAGAAACAGTAATATATATCAAAATCTGCACAGAACTGTGTTGTGTCAGTATTGGTGTCGTGGGGATGGGAGAGGAGGGAATTCCCATGGAACATTGGGGCTGACCAACGATACAACTATGGTTGGAGTATATTGGATCAGCCCCACAAAAGCTCCGGTAATATAATCTTCTAGTAACTATGCATCATCAGTAAAATATCATGTAAACTGAGACAAACCATGTTTTTAAAGGAACTGGCCAATTTTGATGATAGAACCCTGACACAATGAATAAAAATTTGGAAAACAAATGATTTGTAGGGCTTTACCCTTTGTTAGAGGGAGCCCTTCCAGAAATTCTCTGGACCCAACTGAATGGACCGAGAGGAGGTTTGGAAATAGTTTTCAACCAGCAATTGACGCGCCTCGGTTAAAACCTCACTAGCTGCGTCATTGCCCCAAGCGCAAAGATGAGTTTTCAATGGCTCATGGGCCCTTATTTTATACTGCTTTCCTCACTCCCACTGCATTGCTTTTTCGATGTGGGACTAATAATGTTTCCAGGAACATGAAACATTGTACATAACTATAGCGCTTTGTTTGCTGCAGCCACCAAGGGCTCTGAAGGAAAAAAAAAGAAAAGAAACGCCGTTGCCGGGGATCGAACCCGGGTCACCCGCGTGACCAGCGGGAATGGGCATGGTTGCTTCCTGGAAAGTTGATGATCAAGGTGAGAACTGCAAATTTATCTTGAAATAAAATGCACTTTTCCGAAAGTGGTGATGCAAAATTCTGTTTAGTAAACACTGTGCGAAAGTGATTCATTTGCATTGTCGTTATCTATTCAAAAATTTAAAATGATTGAAAGTCCATTTTTTTTCTTAGAATTTGGATATGTAGAATAGTAAAAAACTTGTAACATCAAAAATCCTCTCATAGTTGAACTTTCTTTAAGACGGGTTTATTATTTATCAAACATTGAAAGGGGTTTTTAAAAGCCTACTTTTAATAATGTCCAGTTCACTTGCTATAAAAAAAAATTTGATAAGTAATGGTGACAACAATAAAAGTTTTACGTTATCTTTACTTAAATATTTTTAGATTTTAACTTCTACACTTTCCTACTTCACTTGGGTACTTTCAACTTTCTTACTTAAATACTTTTAGATTTTTATATTTTAACTTCTTTATGTTAACCCATTTTTTCTAACTTTATAGATTTTAGGATCATCCTTCCCTTGGGATTAAAAAACTACATCCCTCGTCACCTAAATCCTAATTGGGATTATGGAGGGCATGAAGGGTCATCCTTATAGAAAGGGTCCGAGCTCTCTAGCCTAGTGGTATTAGAACAGACACCCGGAGGGACCGGCAATGTTCGAGTCCCCCAATTGTGTGTGTGCGTAAAATTTCAAAAAAAAGAGTGCTAGTCAACGGATGAGGGTATCATGCGCGAGAGTGGAGGAAGAAATGGTAGCTCTGAATTAGGATTCAGAGACAAGGTGGTAGATATAGATTTGGTCAGCACTCAGGCCCGCTGGAGTTGCCGTATTTAAGCTCTACAGGTGGCGAGCTACGTCCAAACTAAAGATAAAAGAACATGTGAATTGGAAAATAGGAAGAAATTGCAAATATGTTGGCATTGGATCAAATCGTATCGTTATGGTCTGATTCGGCCTTAGTTGGTTGGCTGCATAGGTCGGGTCCAATTTGACATGTGCACCCATATTAGGGTTCACCTATTAGAATTTTCATATTACCTGTTCATAAACAGGGAGATGCTATTATATGGTGAGCCCAAATTCTTGTTTCACATAACCTACCTCCTAAGCTATTCCTCTTCTCCACCTTTTTAGGGAGGTTCGTTGCGGGATGAGACAAGGAGCATCCTCATTGTGGGATGATTCACGACCATGTGAAGGGTATAGTAGTAGGAAGTTATTGACGGTATGTCAAAGGTATAATCCATATGCATGAAGATACCTAGTATTTGGGTTATTGTATTGTTTTTGTAAACTATATTATTCCTAGCTTTTTTGTATGGTTGAGACTTAAATAACTTCCCTAAACCTAGATGCGTGCCCAACATCAAGTAGAAGAGTCATTGATTTAGGCTAATTCTAAAGGCACTCCAAAACTTACTTGGGGCTAGCTCTTACTACAGGACAGTCCAGTTTTGTGGAAATTTTACTCAGGACAGTCCCAATTTTACTTTGGGCTGTCCACCCCCACCCCCAAACCCTCAACCAACACTTCATTTGGCCATTTTCATTCTCCCTATTCTATATTCTTAAACCCTAAACCCTAATTCTCTTCTCCATTATTTCAATTCCAAATTCCTAAACCCTAAATCCCTTCTTCGTTCCCCCAATTCCAAGCAATGGTACCCAAACACAACCCTTCATCAAAATCTAGGTATGTTTTAAACATTTTTGCTATATTTTTGTTTTAAATTTATTTAATTTTGGTATTGCTCAAAGTAGTTAGATAAAATAGAACTAATTTAGGGTTCATGTATCTTTCTTTCGAACCCAAAAAATCTATTTTATGCATCGTAGTCCTAATCCTAGAATCATTGTTTTGACCTATAGTCGGCCATGAACATGATAGGACTGTAGGCAAAACCTATAGTCCTTTATTATAATAAGGACTGCAGGTATTTGCTACAGTCCTGAACTATAGGAAGGACTGCAGTCAGTCACACAGTCCTGAAATATATATCGGACTGCAACAACGACTACATGGTGTACTATGCTGGTGTCGGACATACTATACGTTGTTGAACCCTCACATGCCAAGGCCCGATATTGTAGGAGTTCTAGAACCTCTTCCCCCCAAAAAAGTCCACTATGCTGCACTGCTGAAGATGGTGAGGACCAAAGTCGTAGCCTTGAAAGAATTTCAAATTTGTAGCCTTAAAGGATTTTCAAATTTGTAGACTTAATTTATGTCGTGTCATTTGCTGGCTAAAAAAATGAAGGGGTTGTCAAAAAGTCTCCCAATGCAAAGATAAAAAATATGTTAAAATTTGTAATGAGATGGAGCGCATCGACAACTCTCTAGATTTTTTCTTCATGGAAAATAGGGAGCAGCGTATGAAGGCCCGACATTATAATTAGTGTTTTTTGTGTGGTTATGTGGACATGTGATCTTATTTTGGATATTTGGATATGTGGACATATGATGGATATGTTTTGGACATGTGGACATGTGATGGATATGTTTTAGATATGTTTGGATATGTGATTTTATGTTCCTAGATATGTGGAATGTGATTTTATGAAAAGTAGGTTATATAGGTTCTAAATTCCTGTAGTTGTATCATTATATGTGATTAAGTTACTTGGTATCCGAAGTGTATCTGTTGGTATCAGAGTATCAGTATTTTCTTCATAAAGTAGAACGGTCAACAAAGTTGGCACTCCTGCATAAAGTTTGGACTGCAATCTTGCTGACAGTCCAGATCAAAACTCTATGTTTGGAGAGTTAAGTAGGACTACTAACAAAGTTGGCAGTCCTACAGAAAGTTTGGACTGCCATCTAGCTGATAGTCCAATTCAAAACTCTCTGTTTGGAGAGTTAAGTAGGACTGCCAAAAAAGTTGGCAGTCCTATATGAAGTTTGGACTGCCAGCTAGCTGACACTCTAAATCAAAACTCTATGCTTTGAGAGTTAAGTAGGACTGCCAACTACATGAAGTTTGGACTGCCATCTAGCTGACAGTCAAATTCAAAACTCTCTGTTTGGGAAGAGTTTTGAAATAAAATTGTTCAAGCAAGGACTGCCAACTAGCTGACAGTCCAAATCAAAACTCTCTGTTTGGAGAGTTTTGATATGAAATTGTTAAGGACTGTCAATGAATTTGACAGTCCTGATGTTAACCAGGACTGCCAACATAGGTGGCAGTCCTATATGAAGTTTGGACTACCATCTATCTGACAGTCCAAAACAAAACTCTTTGTTTGGAGAGTTTTGATAAAAAAATTGTTCAAGACTGTCAATGAATATGACAGCCCTAGCTTTATGCAGGACTGCCAAGAAAGAAGGCAGTCCTGCTTTATGCAGAAGAAACTGATACTCTGATACACTTACTACCAAACGATGTACTTATATAGGATACCAATTGATACACTGATGTCAAGGATAAAAACACATATTGTACTACATGAACACAAGTAAACACATATTGCACACAGGTAAACAGATATTACTACAAAACATATATTTCACACAGGTAAACACATATTACTACAAAACACATATTGTACTTCATATTACACTTAGTGGTTTAACAATATACAAAATGATATAATTTACTATATACAAAAGTGGTTCCTCCATATACAAAATGCAAAAGTGTAAAATATAAATGTTCTATCGTCAACATCCTGCTACTTGTAGATGTCGTATCAGTCAATTTCGATGTCGAAGTGACCAAATTGTTGTCATCTAGGTGACTGCTTCGTTCGGTACATATTTGTACCAAATTGTTGAATGTGGGGGAATGGGAGAATGACCGATCAACCTTAGTATAACAAAGTGGTTTCCGATATGTCCTATAGTACATATGTTAGATTGTCTGTGCTCAGCCGACGGAGCACACATCGGGAAGAATTATTGTTAATACCCCGCGAAATAACTACAATATGTTAGATGAGATGGACATGTAGTGGTCTTCATCGATAATATTGTCAGTGCAAGGAATACTTGTCAACAAGTTTTCAACTGTTTTTTTTTCTTAGCATGCGGGTGTAGAATGGACAACCACATTTTCTACGTTTGTAATATGGATCTTGAATGGACAACCATATTTTCTCATACCAACATTTCTGTTTGAAACTTTTCCTTAGAGAACTGCATCTTTGTTCCTATGGCATCTGAACAAACCACCTCTTTCACATCCAACTTGTAAAGTTTTTCGTCCCGGACGGTTTCAGACCGATCTAGACTGCGGAAAAATTAGACACTCCAAAAAATAAGCAGGACTGCAGGACTTGTGACAGTCCTTTGTTTCTTCAGGACTGTCACATCTCTCGACGGTCTTGTTTAACAAGTGGAATGTCACTTGTTTGACAGTCCTTCTTTTTTGTGGGATTGTGCTTATTGCCTACAGTCCTGCTTCCTACAGTGCCGAAATTAATATATCAAATTATTTACCAAGAGTGCTTTCAAGGACCCGATGTGTTCTTCGGACGGAGCGGGACGAGAAATTAGTATATTTGATGGCCCGGGTTCTTCGATATGCATTTTCCTACATTAAACACATATAATTCAACATTTATATGTAAAAATAAAGTTTGAAAACATAATCATCATATTAACTCGATGACATACTAAAGAACAGTGGAATTCGATGAAAGTATAACTACAATTTTCACCCACAATCGTCACACAATCTGGGTTGGGAAGAAAGTTGGAGTAGGGTTTATTTATCTTCACACAATCTATGATTTTTGGGGGAGAAGAGAGCAAGAGTGGGAGAAGAGGGAAAAAAATGTTGGATTTTATAGTTGTTTGTGGGCTAGTCTCAAGTAACAAATATAAGTGGCAAACTTGTAAATATTTGAAAAAATTCTGGGCAAGTCCCAAGTAAGTTTTGGAGTGCCTTTAGAATTAGACTTGATTTATTAACTTGTATAACGCCAGTTAATTAGGACTAATAATAAACTTGTTGGATTGATTTATCTATAAAATTGTAGGATAACCTAGTTTAATATTGACCATAAGGATCCCCTCAACTTAGCATGATATTTTCTAGCCTCCACTTTCCTCATGTAATGTGGGATTTTATTTGCTTTTATTTGGGTTTGTGTTGGAAATGTTGTAATACAGACATTGGACTCTTTGTTATTTTCTATTGCTTGAGGTTGGACTAATATACGGAGAAAATGGGACGGGCTGTATCCAAGACTAACTCTCTTTTGTAGGTGCCGAATTTGCGATATGTGACAAAAATGTACAAATGTGGTATGTTTGTTATCATGAATACAACATGCCTCTGTTGACACTTGTGGCATCAAGCCAAACCTAGGGTAGATTTTTTGCATTGACCCTCTAGCTGACTTATTGGCGACGTAGTATCTAACGCCCACTGAATAGACAAAACATGCTCGACTTTTTTACATCAGGAAATGGTCGAACTTGAGCAGGGCACTGTGGCTCATCACAGGTTAGGCACCGATGTATACCAAAAGTGATCTACGAAGGATAAGTCCGTGCAATTCACAATATTGTTGACACTGTTGGACCACATGATTGAAGAGTTTGTGGGTTATGCTACTGCCAAACATGGGGAAGTGTTGAGGTCGAGGTATATAAATTACTCAAAGATCATATCTTGGACTTGACTCATATGAGGGAAGTCGAAATAAGACATGTGATACATGTCAGCCATGATCAAGATCTAGTGATATTTGACTCTACCATGTCTGGAAAACATTATATGATCCATTCGCCAAACAATCAGGGATAGATCCAGAAATGTATAATAGGGTGGGCTAGAGTGGATTGGAGTGGACTAGGTGTGGGCTAACTCCCAAAAAAAAAAAAAACTGTATAGAAAAGAAAAAAATTAGGTAGGCTGGAGACCACCTCAGACTCCACTTGAATATGCCCCTACAAACAATGAGGTTTACACGAGATTCAGATGTTCAAACTCGAGGCAAAACATATTTACATGCAAAAGTCGGAAGTCGCGTTCATTAAAAATGTGTACCTTATAAATGGGCAGATTATGGATCATGCTGCAAGAAATGTTCAAACGCAAAAGAAAAGGCCAAGAAGGATAATGCCAAAACCCAAACGAGTGAAAGAAGGGCCAATCTGCTCAAAATTATCCAAGGTATGCCCAAAACCTTCTCTCATTATGTTTTTTAAGTATCCCTCTACCTCCCTTGGTCATTCAACTCTCTTTTTCTTCAAATTCAAACTCATACCCAACAAACACATATCCATTCAACCAAAACCATAAGGACAAAAAGATTATTCATGATTCATCTAATATGGTTAATGTTTTATAGAGTTAGGTTATTGCAACTTGGATGTAAGCTAATGCTGAAATGGACAAACATTTGAGAGTATCCTTACAATATCTTGACTTTTTCAGTTTAGGTTCTTTAAAAAAACACAAAGGAAGAGATGCATGTAATCCAACGGCTATTAATGACCGAGTTTTTTCAATTTTAAGAACTCATGAGTCCTCTAGGATTTTCGCTTACAAATAACAAGATTTCCGGAGTTCTCTAATGAAATGGACAAGAATTGAGGGGCTAAATAAATTTTCACTTGTACTTTGTTTGTCATAAGGAAAACATGAAAAAATTATTCTCATATATAACCAATTTAAGAGAAACCATTTTTTTCTTTCTTTTCCAAGACCTACAACAATGAAGGAAGAATTTGGGACTTCTTTCTCACCCTTATTCTTCGACATTCACCCGTGTAATTTTCCCACCCTTATTCTTGTACAATTGTCAAGAGAAGACAAATTCTCAACAAATATATCTCACTTGTAGAGAAACATAATATCCACGAAATATATCATCTACTTCCTAAAGTGACCTGAATTTGAATGTGAACCCACAATTTGCCTGAAAAATGTTTTCTAATTTCTGCAACTAACAAACTCAATATTTAATTCAGAAGGTTGTGTATACCCTGCAAAACCCCAGGATAAAAAGTAAAAAAATTGTTCTATATTTCTTCATCCCCGACCTCATTGCTGGGAAAAAAGGAACAAAATTGAGTTTAAAATAAGTACAATGATCAATAACGAAAACTTTCGACAATTGACAACTTGGTAGAAAAAAAAACTAGTTATCTTATTTTTGTATAGTGATGGTTTGTGATTAAGTATAATGTGTAGTGCCACTTGGTAGAAAAAAAACTAGTTATCTTATTTTTGTATAACTGAGTCTACAAAAGTTGCAGTTTCACATTCCCTTAAGACATCAAAATGTGCACAGTACAGTAATATATATCAAAATGTGCACAGAACTGTGTCGTGTCAATATTGGCGTCAGTGCTGGATGGGAGAGGAGGGAATTCCCAAGGAACATTGGGGCTGATCAAGGATATATAACTTTGTTGGATTATATTGGATCAGCCCAACAAATCCTCCGGTAGTATAATCTTCTAGTAACTATGCATCATCAGTGAAAAACTATGTAGACCGAGACAAACCATCTCTACTGACTACTATTATAAAGGATCTAAACTAACTACATAATATTATGTAATTAAACACATATCCATAATTTAAAAAATAATCATAACAAATCATATTAATATATATTTAAATTTTATTTAAATATTCTAATATAATTTAAATTTTTATATACTTATTAATACTATCATTGTTTTTTTTATAGTGAAGGTGACTAGTATTTTTAAAGAACCTGGCCTATTTTGATGATAGAACCCTGACACAATACTAAAAATTTGGGAAATAAATGATTTGTAGGGCTTTACCCTTTGTTAGAGGGAGCCCTTCCAGAAATTCTCTAGGGCCAACTGAATGAACCAAGAGGGGGTTTGGAAATAGTTTTCAACCAGCAATTGACGCGCCTCGGTTAAAACCTCACTAGCTGCGTCATTGCCCCAAGTGCAAAGATGAGCTTTCAGTGGCTCATGGGCCCTCTTTTTATACTGCTTTCCTCTCACTCCCACTTCACTGCTATTCCGATGTGGGACTAACAATGTTTGCAGAAACATTGTACATAAGGACTTTGCTTTACTCCTTTACAGTCGGAATGGAGAGAGGTATTCAAGAATAAGGCTGAGCAAAATGGATTGTTTTTTCTTCCGCTTTGTTTGCTGCAGTCACCAAGGATTAAACTAAGTCATAACTCTTAAGGATAGATGGATAGATTACATACAAATTTAATAATAACACTCTTAAATCTCAGAGAATCAGTGGGAACATGATAATAGAGTAGAATCCATGGGATAGAATCTTACTTCATGTTCTGCAAACATAAGAAGACTATGGTATAAAAAAAATGAAAAAAGAAAAGAAGGAGACTATGATCTAATTAGCACTATGCCAATAGAACGATCGCTTCTTCAAATGTCAGGTTTGAAGCATCAATGAGGAGGATTGTATGGTTCATTTCCAGCTGCAGCTTTGATTCCGAACTATACAATGCCAAATAACATCATTGGGTCAGACCTTGTCCTTGTACAAGTCAAGTCGAAGTTACAAGCTCTTATCTTGTAAACAAAAGCAGAGAGACAAAGAAGGCCCTTCACATTTCCAGGATCCGTCTTTGGCAGAACCCAGTCCTTGTATACCAGCCTTGCCAGCATGCAACAATCAAACTTGCGTCAAACCACATTGCTATTACTGCTCTTGACAGTCGATCTAGTGAATTGTCGACACCAGTTTAGGATGTATATCTATACTAAATCAAACTGAATTATTGACATTATCATCCGATCATATCTCATGACTGCCGCAAGTAGAAGGTTTTTTTAAGTCCCGACGACTACACCAAAATTCTAAAATAGTAAGAGTTGAGGGTCATATATTTATGATGTTCTAACATCCCTACAGGTCGAATGCTCATTTCTTGGGTAAAAAGCTAAATTCGTGCAACGGTAATCTCAAATCTGAGGTATGCTATTTTACCACATGAGTGCCCCCACCTCTGCACCAAAACTCTAGAGTTTAATGAGAGCTGAGGTTAAATATTTACATTAAGCTAACAAGGTAACCCTATTACACCTTGCAAGTTGCAACTCCAGTAAGCATAACATATGAATCAATTAACGTGATACGGTTTCAAAGAGAATTGCTTGTGTGCACTCAAATTGCCACAAAAAAGGATATCAAATTTTTTTAATCAAAATCCTCCAATATCCACGAGTCCTTTTAAAGATAAAATAAAAGGATATCAAATTCCTTTATATTTTTGTTCCCCTTAATTTAAGGTGGGATTTTTTTTTTAAAGATACAGAGGAAACTTTAAAGAAATAGACATTCGAATATAAATAATAGGATTATCCGTTAATAATTCTCTTTGATCGAATCAAAACTACAAATAGATAAATGGAGGAAAAAATACGCCGTTGCCGGGGATCGAACCCGGGTCACCCGCGTGACAGGCGGGAATACTCACCACTATACTACAACGACAACCACGTTTACCGTTTGGTTGTTTTATATACATATAGACTGTTTAAAATCCACTCCTCGGATGCAAAGATCCGTTTAACAAACACTGTACGAAAGTGATCATTTGAATTGTCGTTATCTATTCAAAAATTTGAAATTATTGAAAGCCCGTATTTTCTTTTAGAAATTGGAAATTTTATAACATCGAAAATCCTCTTGAACTTCTACTTTTAAACAGGTTTATTATTTATCAAACGTTAAAAGAGATTTTTTTGAATGCCTACTTTCAACAATGTTCAGTTCAATTGCTATAAGAAAATTGAAAAGCAATAGCTACAACAATAAAAAATTTAGGTTATCTCTTACCTAAATTGTTTTAGATT
This sequence comes from Iris pallida, assembly GCA_029216955.1. Classification (NCBI taxonomy): domain Eukaryota; kingdom Viridiplantae; phylum Streptophyta; class Magnoliopsida; order Asparagales; family Iridaceae; genus Iris; species Iris pallida. The sequence continues at coordinate 8,643,135 of JANAVB010015800.1, forward strand.
TGAGTTTCTTCACTTTCCTATTTCACTTGTGGGTACTTTCAACATTCTAGTGATTGTTAACCCATTTTTTTTATAACTTTATAGATTTTAGGATCAACCTTCTTTGGTAAAAAAAAAAAAACTACATCCCTCGTGCATCTAATTTTTCTTTCTTTTGAGATGTCCTTTCATGGCTTAGTGACCAATATCATGGGAAGGATTTGAACCAGCGTCTTTTGTTGGGTATGCACTGATACCGCTAATTGGGATGGAGATAGCTTACCCACTTAACGTGGGAGCTACAATGAGTTGAAGTTTAGCTTACCCGCTTAACGTGGGAGCTACAATGAGTTGAACTTTAGCTTATCCGCTTAACATGGAGGCTAGAGAAAAGAAAAGAAAAACAAACATACAAAAGACAAGAGAATTAACGAGGTTCGGCTATGTGCCTACATCCTCGGACAACAATAGTTCTTTTCTTTCTTCTTCCACTAAGAATAGTGGGATTACATAGTTACAAACTCTCTCTTGATACACTCAAGAGGATCTCTCTCATACACAAGTATGAAAGACACTTTGGTGAAGAAGCACCCGAGGTAGAAGCAAGCACCGCCCGGAAGAACACCGCAAGCAAGGAGCACCAAGAGCACCACCACATCTAGCACCAAGATCACAAGGGAGGATTAACCCAAACATCTCCCAAACCATCTCCTTATTTAGCCATAAGGGAATGAACATTCTCCTCCAAGATTCATTCATGCAAGATGAATGAACCTTGGGAACTCCACAAGTCTTTAGACTTTCTCCAAGGTGAATGAACCTTGGGAACTCCAAATCCTTTCTCCAATTAAGGAGGGACCACCCAACAATTTCTCCCTTCCCGACTTAAGTGGAAGGCTCCGTCATATCAGCTGCACTTCTGCAAAAGATGTGCTTGTCTTTAGGTAAAGATTTAGTCATCATGTCTGAGCCGTTGTCATTGGTATGGATCTTCTTAATCTGAAGTTGCTTGGATTCCACCACGTTACGAATCCAATAATATCTCACGTCAATATGCTTTGTCCTCGAGTGAAAACTCGAATTCTTGCTCAAATGGATAACACTCTGGCTATCACAATAAAGAACATATTCTCGTTGTTCTTGACCCAACTCCTGTAGGAATCTTTTCATCCACAGTAGTTCCTTGCATGCTTCTGTCGCTGTGATATATTCTGCTTCTGTAGTCGACAGAGCAACACACTTCTGTAACTTTGACTGCCAAGACACAGCTCCCCCTGAAAGAGTAACTAAATATCCTGAAGTAGATTTTCTGGAGTCAAAATCTCCAGCCATATCTCCATCTGTGTACCCAATCAACACAGGCTTGTCTCCAAAGCACAATCTCATTTTGGAAGTACCTCTGAGGTATCTCAAAATCCACTTCACCGCTTTCCAATGCTCTTTTTCCGGATTGGATAAGAATCTGCTGACGACACCAACTGCATGTGCTATGTCAGGTCTGGTGCACACCATCATATGCATAAGACTGCCAACTGCTGAGGCATATGGCACCGATGCCATCTCTTCTTTTTCTTTGTTGCTTGTAGGACACTGTCTTGAGTTGAGCAAAAATTGATTAGCAAGTGGAGTTGCTACAGGCTTTGCCTTGTCCATGTTGAACTTCTTCAACACCTTCTCGATATAGCGCTCTTGTGATAACCACAGCTTCCCATTCCTTCGATCACGAGAGATATGCATACCGAGAATTTGCTTTGCTGGACCTAAGTCCTTCATTGCAAAGGACTTGCTGAGCTCTTTCTTTAACTTGCTGATCTTGTCATTGTCACGACCTACGATCAACATATCATCAACATATAGAAGGAGTATAATCAGTTCACCATCAGAGTACCTTTTGACAAACACAATGAGCAGAAGTGGTCCTTAGGTATCCTTGCTTGGTCATGAAGAGATCAAACTTCTTATACCATTAGCGTGGTGCCTGTTTCAGTCCATACAGGCTCTTCTTTAGTCGACAGACTAGATCTTCTTTTCCTTTGACTTTGAAACCCTCTGGCTGCTCCATGTAGATTTCTTCTTTAATCTCTCCGTGAAGGAATGCAGTCTTCACATCTAGTTGTTCCACTTCTAGATTTAGACTTGCAGCCAAGCTGAGCACTACTCTGATAGATGTCATCTTCACCACTGGTGAGAAAATCTCTTCATAGCCAATTCCTTGCTTCTGACTAAAACCTTTCACAACTAGCCTCGCCTTGTATCTTGGTTGTGATTTATTTTCTTCTGTCTTCAGCTTATACACCCATTTGTTCTTGAGTGCCCTTCTTCCTTTTGGTAATTTTACCAAATCATAAGTGTGATTCTCATGCAAGGACTTTATCTCATCTTGCATGGCTTCCAGCCACTTCCCCTTTTTCTCGTGTGTCACGGCTTCTTGATAGTTTTCAGGTTCTCCTGCATCTGTTTGCAATACATACTGTTGTGGACTGTAGAGGCTGTTAAGCTTCGGTTGTCTGTTTGATCTTCTCAGAGGTCCTTCGGGAGCTTGCTCTTCTTGAACATTTTCATGTACAATATCATCATCATGATTGTCCTCGACATGATCATGGATTTCAGCTTCATTGTCCTCGGCCGGATCTCCCCTTTGTTCCCGGGGCCGAGACACTGGATTTAGGTTGACAGGAAATTTTCTGGAGCTATCAACCTTTTCTCCCTTCTGACAATCTTCAATAGTTTGATCTTCAAAGAAGACCACATCTCTGCTTCTGACAATCTTCTTATTGACAGGATCCCAGAGTCTGTAGCCGAACTCTTCATCTCTATAGCCAAGAAAAATACATTCTTTTGATTTGACATCAAGCTTGGACCTCTCGTCTTTGGGAATGTGCACAAATGCTCTACACCCAAACACCTTCAAGTATTGGTAGGACACATTTTTTCCTGTCCAGAACTTGTTCGGTACATCACCATTGAGTGGAGCTGATGGAGACAAGTTGATTAAGTGAACTGCTGTCATTAATGTTTCACCCCAGAAACCCTTTGGCAGCTTGGAGTGAGATAACATGGTTCCGATCCACTCAACGATCGTTCTGTTCATCCTCTCCGCCAATCCGTTGTGCTGAGGGGTCTTTGGAACCGATCTTTCATGTCTGATCCCATTATTCTTGCAATAGATTCTGAAGTCTCCTATGTACTCTCCACCATTATCAGTACGGATGCACTTCAGAGTCGTACTAGTCTCACGTTCAACGCTGGCGTGAAACTGCTTGAACACATCAAAGACTTGATCTTTGGATTTGATTGCATATGCCCATACCTTCTTGGAATGATCATCAATGAAGGTGACAAAGTATCTTGCACCACCAAGGGTGCAAGTAGTCATAGGCCCACAAACATCAGAGTAAACAACATCCAGTACATTGGGTTTTCTAGTTGCAATCTTATAATAAAATAAAACTCTATGTTGTTTTCCAGTCAAACAATCAGTGCAAGGTTCAAGAGGTGTACCTTTCGATTTCAGCCCGGTCAATACCTCTCTTTTGGCTAGAATTTGCAATCCCTTCTCACTCATATGACGCAGTCGCTTGTGCCATAACCCAATCGTTGATCCTGATTGGTCGATTGCTGCATTAACATGATGATTGTTGATCTTAGCATATGTCATATAGAGTGTGTTCTCCTTCTTCCCTCTAGCAAGCACTAGGGAGTTTTTGCTGAGTTTCCATTTGCCTCCACCAAAAACATTGGTGTAGCCTTCATCATCCATTATGCCAGTGGATATCAAGTTGAGACGCATGTCTGGAACATGTCTCACATTCTTGAGAATCAAGGGGCAGCCAGTGTTGGTCTCAAGAGCTATTTCTCCTTTTCCCACAATCTTGGAAACTTTTTCATTTTCCATCCTCACATTTCCGAAGTCTCCGCTTGTGTAGGTTGTGAAGAATTTTTTTCTGGAAGTAACATGGAATGATGCACCAGAGTCTACAATCCAGCATGAATCTTGAGAGGTTAGATTAACCAGACCATCATCACAAATGATGATTATCTCATCGCCTTTTGAAGCAGTGGCAGTTGTGTCTTTGGCTTCATTCATCTCATTTGATTCATTTCTCTTTTCCTTTTTGAGTTTTTTGCATTCTCTTTTCATATGACCCTTAAGGCCATAATGAAAGCATTCTATCTCTTTTCTTGGTTTGAAAGTGCCTCTGGAATGATCTTTTGGCCTGCTTTTGGAGCGGTCACGGTTGTGGAATTTTCTTTGATGAGTTCTTCTACGATTCTCAGAAACAAGAGCATCTGACTCGGTTGTTATGCCTTGTTCTTTCCACCTCGCTTTTTCATTCAATAAACTATCATTCACTAAGATTAAAGTGATGACGCCTTGAGGAGCGGAGTTGCTTAAGGAAACCACAAGTGTGTTCCAACTATCCGGCAACGAGCTGAGTAGCAAAAGTGCCAATAGCTCATCTTCCAGCACCAGCTTCATGGTTAAGAGTTGATTTACCAACTCTTGGAAATCACTCAAGTGTTCAGAAACACTTCGTCCGTCTTTGTATTTCAGGTTCACCAAACGTCGAATGAGTGACGCTTTGTTTTGAGGAGTCTCTCGCTCGTACGTACATCGATGCTAACTTCATCAACATTTGATGAGCATCGGTTTCTTTGGAAACATGGTAAAAAATGCTTTGGTCGATCCAAGGACGGATCTCTCCAATAGCTTTTCGATTTAGAATGGTCCAATCTTTTTTAGATTTGTCTTCTGGCTTCTGTCCATTGCAGAGTAACACTTCGTACAAATCCTTACAATAGAGGATATCTTTCATCCGCGGCCTCCATATGGAATAGTTTGAAGACGTGAGCTTGATCATGGTTGAGGAGGTAGAAGACAATGATTCCGCCATCACGATCAATAAGCTTGTGTGGCTCTGATATCAATTGTTGGGTATGCACTGATACCGCTAATTGGGATGGAGATAGCTTACCCACTTAACGTGGAAGCTACAATGAGTTGAAGTTTAGCTTACCCGCTTAACGTGGGAGCTACAATGAGTTGAAGTTTAGCTTATCCGCTTAACACGGAGGCTAGAGAAAAGAAAAGAAAAACAAACATACAAAAGACAAGAGAATTAACGAGGTTCGGCTATGTGCCTACGTCCTCGGACAACAATAGTTCTTTTCTTTCTTCTTCCACTAAGAATAGTGGGATTACAGAGTTACAAACTCTCTCTTGGATACACTCAAGAGGATCTCTCTCATACACAAGTATGGAAGACACTTTGGTGAAGAAGCACCCGAGGTAGAAGCAAGCACCGCCCGAAAGAACACCGCAAGCAAGGAGCACCAAGAGCACCACCACTTCTAGCACCAAGATCACAAGGGAGGATTAACCCAAACATCTCCCAAACCATCTCCTTATATAGCCATAAGGGAATGAACATTCTCCTCCAAGATTCATTCATGCAAGATGAATGAACCTTGGAAACTCCACAAGTCTTTAGACTTTCTCCAAGGTGAATGAACCTTGGGAACTCCAAATCCTTTCTCCAATTAAGGAGGGACCACCCAACATCTTTAGCGTCGAGGCTTCCCATTGCAACCACTAGGCTACATCCGGTCCTGGGCCCAAGGCAACCAGGGCGAGCCCATGGAAGAGGAGGGTTCAATTTCTTTAACCTACTATAGTAGTTTTGAAAGAAAAAAAATCAAATATTATATGCATGCTGCTATTAATACTATTATATGTCACGCCCCGCTCCCGTAGGAGCGATCGTCCTCGCTAAGGCGTGATGCCGCACGGGCCTAGGTTGCGCCCATGCAAGGCCAAGTCCAGAAACGGCCGATTTGAGCTAGGCCACAGAGTCGCACAGAGTGTCCCCATTTGCAGCGAAAAGTAAATGAACACAAATTGGAGCAAATTCAACTCTTTATTGATATTCAAGAAGTTTACAAGCGGCGCTAGGCCGATATTATAAATCGCTCAAGCTCTCTCTCTGAAACATAAAAGGGCGTGCCAAGTGGCTTACAACATGGAATGATTCATGGCGATGTTTCGATACATTATGCCCTGTATAGGGTGCTTCAGCTTCTTGCAACGTTCCAAGGCTCTAGAGTTGACTCCGCGCCTTAGCACGTTCGAGGGAAGCTCACCCGCCGGCGTCTCCTGCATCCTGCATGCAGACTGTGGGGTTATCAGTACATTGTTATGCACTGGTGGGGAGGCTAGCTCGCCCACAATGCTATCATTACCAAACACGTTCCATTTACTTTTGTGCATCTCTATCATTCATTGTCTTTCTAATCTTGCCTTAGGATCAGTTTTATGGCATATTTCATAGCCTATCTTGTGTTGTCAATTTCAAGTGTCGCATGGAAATACATGCGCGACTTACCCATACTTACCGTCCGGCCTTCCCTGTCCAAAGTAAACCAAGTTAGTCACAATTCAATATGAACTTTTCGATGTCAAGTGCGTGTCCCTGCCTCGGATTCTAGCACGTCGTAGGCACGTTATCTAACTCACTTGTATGAATTTCTCATTTTCATTTGGTGTGTTACATTTCAAACATATTCATAAGGTACTTCATTTAGTTAACTTAGACTACTTTGATTTCAATGCAAGGACTTGCACGTGGATTGCCACCAGCAAAGTCCACTTAATCTATATGCATCGGTCGCTGGCACCACAAGCCAATTTGGACATGTTTTCCCCTTGGTAATTTCCTCACCTATCATGGCGTGCGGCTTGGTACACCCTGATAGTCTTTTGAAATACACGGCCTTACGTCCCCTGGTGGCCAAGCCCGCACTCAGGCAATCCGTAAGCCAAACTTTGATTTCCGTCCGGACCGGCAAGTCCTTCACACTTTGATCATGCCGCGGAAATCCCTTTTCTTTACGGCCACGGCATCGCCACCCCTCGCCCGTGTCGTTTGTCCACGACCATTTCGTATTAACTTGTCTTTTTAACTTAACTGCTGTCTCTGAGCCGTAGGCTAACCCTTAGCCTTAATGCGTTATCGACCAGGTTGGCGTCCGTGCAGCACGGGTAGCGAGCCCCGTTGCACGTGCCCGTCATACCTGTCGCTAACCATTTCTGTCCTTCTTATCTTTTATTCATTCTTTCTTTTTCTTTCTTTCACTTGTTCATTCATTCGTTGATTCATTCATTCACTTATTCGTTTACTCTTTCATTCATACATTACGCAACTCCTTGTGCGGGAGTCGCCTTGGCGACCCATCGGTCCCATAGCCTTTCAATGTTGCTATACTCTACTCGGAACGACTATATTGATAGTCTTCCCACTTCATTGTTGTGACCCATTCATTGTTTCATTGTTGGACGCATGAGAGACTAGAACGTAAGCTTGTGCCTTAGCACGAGCGTGGAGCGCGGTGCGAGAGTTCACATTTTCCAAGTTTCTTTCCATATTCTATACAAGCATACAAGATGGGATTATTCTCTTAGCTAGATGCGTTGAGTCATTTATTAGCATGCGCGGGGTTATCGCCTAGCAATTCTCGTGATAGTGTCCGTATTGTTATGTGTCTAGGCTAAACAAAGACGGGTTCATCGGAGCCACCCACCTTAGCGATGTTCGCATCGGCCGAGCGACACTCCGAGCGCGCCTTTGAAAGTCTAAGTCTGGATTCATCTTTGACGGGCCATTGTAAGTCTTGCATCGATTCGCATCGATACTTCATCGGGTCGACGCAACTCTTCGAGTCGACGGCTCGCTTGAGTCGTTACACTTGCCATTTGAATCGACGTTCCGCTAGGGCGGAGCGGGTCATTACATTATAGTAGTTTGGAAAAAAATTAAATACTATGTGTAGTTGCCTTGGAAAAAATTAATCTATTCAACTATATAATGCCAAAAGTTAAAGTTCGCAGTGGAAATTTTCTTCCAAAAAATATCCTTCGATATATTTACTAATTAAAAATATTAATCTATTATACTATATATATAATCTATTCTATTGTATAATGCCAAAAGTTAGGCTTCAACGTAAAAAAATTTCTACCAAAAATACATTTACATATCTATTCCAATACAAAAAATAATATATTTTACAAGGTAGTTAGGTACTTACAAGAGTATTTTGGTATTTCAATGCATTAGTTTACTCTTTGGATGTCTATTGCTCTTTCCAAGTACATATAAAGTTAACTAAAAGATAATTAAAATTACGTGCAATACACGTACATATATAGTAGTACTAATAATAGGGTTTTGTTAACAAGTGCCATAAGGGCACTTTTTTTTAGATGTCCAACGATTCGCACTGGACTTTGTACACGTTGCATTGCATGCCTATTGGGCCCACTGTCCCCAACTCTCACCAAATAAATGAGGGAATAATACGCCCCCGTGGCTTGATCCACTGTTCTTCCACCACCCAGCCAAGATCTTATACATCTCCTCGGTAAGCACAAGAGTCACTCAAGTTCGGTGCCATAAAGGCACATGTTAAGCATAATTAATGCATTGATTTCCACTTTGTTTTTCCACTTGTTTTTGTTTTTCTGTCATCTCAGTTGGCGACAAGTTTTCGTGCCGCAAATTGTTTTGAACTTGTTTCGTTTGTAGTAATTTATACGAAATTTATTTCGGTACAGTAAATTTTCTGCAAAACAAATCATATAGTACTAAATTTGTGAATTGAGGACACATTTTAGATTATGGTCTAAACCTTCAAATATTTGGACCGGCCCTGCCCGATGGAAGGAAAAAGAGAGAGTTGAGATATTGTTAAGAGCATCATTAGTAAGGCCCAACCCATTTTCTAGATTCTAGATTTAGAATGTAGGAGCTCATTTTGTAGAATAGTATGATCCATCCCACACATGAGCTATATGTTGGGCCTAAGAATTTCTAGATTCAGAATGTAGGAAATCATTTTGTAGAATAGTAAGTCCTAATTTGGAGCCAAATTCTAGATTTACATTATTATTTTTCCACTCTAATTTTTGACCACACAATCTTTGGGACCAAAGTTCGTTTTATCATTTTCTACTATTCTCATACAAACCCAACCCATTCTACATTTACTTCTTTTTCAAAATGTTGGACCTCAAGATAAAATTTTGAGAACCATCTACTAATGACGCTCTAAGCTCACATATACATCATCTCAGGGTTTGATAGAGTTCCTACACATGCTTGGCCATGCATCCAGATTCAGAACCAACTTCTCCAATTTCTTTTGAGCTTAAGATTTTTCAGATGTACTATGACATGCTGAACTTTCCTACATTAGTAATAGGATCCCGAAACTGGTTAATAGCAGTAGGAGTTGTCTAAGGCTTTGTCTCTGAAATAGGCCAATGATGTCATTAAGGAATAGAAACTCTCTCAGCCTTGAGCATAACCAACTAGCCAAGGTCTCATAAATCTTGACATTGACATAAACATAGCCCCAGATAGACAATGTTCTCTCATCTCTGCCCTTTGGTCATGCTCCTCAGTTATTTGATCAACAATTTGTGATATAGATCATGTAACTACTTCCCAAATTATAGCATATAATTTGTTCCCAAATCCCATTTCAAGGGATCATAAAGTCCTAATTATTTACGGTGTACATACTAGATCGACCACTGAACTTATAATAAGAAGTGGGAATTTAATTTCTTCTACAGTGGCACATTACTTGGTGATATTCTCTTATGTTTTGTTTCCCATTATCTAGTTTCTGTTCTACTTGTATGCTCAACTATGGTCTCCATTGTGCTTGTTTTGAAGTGATTCTAGAGTATTTGTTCTATAACAGTGCACAAATTGGAGGCTCAACATAATTTATTTTCCTTAAACGACACGATTAGCAGTTCCTATGCTCCTAGGTGTTCAAATGGTCTATATGCTAGACTGAGTATACATCCTAACTCAAGTTTGCAGGTCATTGTAACTTGAATCTGCCAGAAAATTCGGTGTTTTATTTTTCTTGAGAAAAAAGATTTTTGTACATGATTGACTCCTATACGGCCTAACTCAAGTCTGCAGTAAATTGTAGATTGAATTTTTACGCCACATTGGGATGTATCCTTGAATCTACCAGGAACTTTGGTGAATTTTGTTTTCAGAAAAAAAAAAAAAAACATTGCTTAAGTGCATGTTACATAATGGTAGACCAGTAATGATACATAAAGAAGGAATAGGTTATGCTGCAGTCTACAGACTTACTTACTGGTCATTGATTTTCTTCAAAAAGGACAATTGCATTCTGATTTCTGAGTAAAATAATTATTTGAAGTTGTATATTTCGGGATTTCAGATGTGATGGAGATGGCACCTGCGCCTGGCCTGCGAATTTTGGCTCTACGTCCGGTCTTGTGTTGTATATGTCTGAGAGCTAGACGAGATTTTCGGGGCTTGGTTATGTGATAGAAATGAACATTAGTTAGGTTCATCATAGAAATCAAGACTTCGTTTTGTTGTTGTTCTGAATTTCAAGCATTCGTCCTTGTTCTTTCTCATGGCATACCTCCGAAGAAAAATAATCAGGGACTTGATGATAGTAGTAAAAAATGTCTCACCTCCTTGTTCTTTTGATCACCAAGGGAAGGATGATCCTGAAATGTGTAAAGTTAGAAAAATGGGTTAACATAAAGAAGTAGACAATCACTAGAAAGTTGAAAGTACCCAAGTGAATAGGAAAGTGAAGAACTTAAAATCTAAAAATATTTAAGTAAATGTTAGATTATATTTGTAACTAATGTAATATGGCCCAAAAAGTCTACTCGTGTAGACATTATATATATTGTAAATTGTCCCATCAATGAGAACAAGGCTTATTCCCTACATGGTATCAGAGCCTCCAGAAAAATCCTAGCCGTCCAGAAAAACCCTAGCCGTACGCGCCCGCCCCCGCCGCTCGACATCCGCCGCTCGACATCCGGTGCCGACGACCCCCCGCGCCTGACCGATCCGTGCCCGCACCGGATCGAAACCCCCCCCCCCCCCCCGCGCCTGACCGATCTGGCGCCGCCGACCGCTGACCGATCCGGCGCCGACCGCTCCCGCGTCTGCCGATCCGGCGCCGACCGCGCCCGCGTCTGACAGATCCGGCTCCGACCGCCGAACCCCCAAACCGCGCCTGACCGATCCGGCGCCGACCGCGCCCGCGTCTAACCGATCCGGCGACGCCCGCTCTCGCGTCTGACCGCGCCGGCCTGACCGCGGCAGAACCCGCCGCACGCCCCTACGCGCCAGATCCGGCGCCCCTGATCGCGGCCGATTCGCCGCCGACCCCGTCCATCAGCAACCGATTCGTCGGAGTTGTATAAAAAATTTTGTACACCCGACATCCACAACCGATCCGCAACAGATCCTTCATCAGCGGCCGATTCGTAAGAGTTGTACAAAAAATTTTGTACACCCGACATCCGCGATGGCAGATGATGCTGCGTCCAGCAACTCCGTCGCGATTGGCGGTGGCGGTGCACACAACCCAAATTATCCTAATCCGAAGGATCCATATTTTCTGAGTTCTGCTGATCAACCAGGAAATATCATTACTCCTATTGTTTTTCGTGGACCGAACTATGCTGAGTGGTCTCGGTCGATACGTCTCTCCCAGATCTCTAGGCGAAAGATCACTTTTCTAGAAGGTATGTTTTCCATAAATAAATTCACTTTATTTATTTTGTATCTGAGAAAATTACAACTGTAGGAATCTAATCTAGAAGACGATTACTTTATCCCTTGGACGATGCGATGAAGAAAACTCGAACTTCGAAGAACTTGGACAGCAACTGGGCAATCTCTCTGTTCTCTCTGAAAAATGACCTGTAGTGTCTGATGAAGATGAAGAAACTCTTTTTTATAGAGTTCAGGATAACTGTCCTTAAGCATACGCTCAGGTAGTTACTTGACGTGTGCATAACTGCAGGGACGCGTGACGAATTCTGATGGAGACACATTAGCGTGCGGTTGAAAGTAGTGGAGCATGTTCAGGAGAGATTGATGGCCTGGATGCCACGTTGCATAACTTCTAGAGAAGTGGATAACTGGTATAGGATACGTGAGAACGTGTGTTGACTGTAATCCTGGATATGGTTGCTGTAATACGCTGCCTCGTTGAAGGAGAGTTATACGCTGACTTGGACAGCGTAGTGCCATAGGAAATCCATACGCTCACTTTATGGGCAAGGAGTCGTATGGAGATCATACGCTCGCTTGGTTAGCAAGGAATCATGTGAGGTCCATACGCTCACTTGGCTGGGTGAAGAAGGAGTCATGTGAGGTCGATACGCTCACTGGAGAAGTGGCCACGTGGCTATCATCAATCTTCTTTGGTACACCATATCTTCCCATAACTGACAAAATCTTCTCGAGCGTCGTGACTACGGATTTGACGGCTGACAGACTGTCAAAACTGACAGTAATGATGGCTTTTGTATTTATGAAGGCTGCTGAGTTGTCCTCGTAAAAGACAAAACCGACTCTTCGAAAACCTATACGACGGTTACTTTTCTCGTGACAGCTGTCTTTGCACGAAAGATGAAGTGTCAGATTCATTCCTCATTTAAACATATGCTGTGCTGTCACTTCAGTAAATAATAAAATATTTACTGAGCGTATGGCTTTTGAATGAGCGTACAACTCTGAACTGAACGTATGGCTCTTAACTGAGCGTATGGCTTCAACTGACATCTGTCTTTAAGCGTATGGATAAAAATGACAGCGTGTCATTATTTTCCACATCCTACAAGACCTCCTTCAAAGTTTTTGAACTTTATGAGTTTCAAAAGTTCGAAATTACTTTGAACAGAAAGTGGGAATGAGTCCTGACACGCTGGCATAAGTTCATTAAATGTCATGATGACTCTTCATTTTTCGAGATTGATTGAATCTGATGGAAGAATATGAACAACCAGCAAGCTCTATTATATAAACCGAGAGAATTCAATTTTTGACTTTCATCTTTTGAAACCATGACTCCAAAGGAAGCCGCTGAAGAAGAAGCACGTAAGTTGGGATTCTGTTCCCATGGTGACCCCACTTTTGGGGGCCAAGAACCCGAACCTGTCGTCATCGAGCTCAAGGACGACCCTACGCATTTAGCCAAGAATTTTTTGGGCTACTTTGGTCTGGACGGCTCCTCTTCTTCTGATGGGCAGAGCCTCGCAGAGAAGCGTAAAATGTTCGTTGCTCTGTTACGCCGCATGGGGGTCCAAAGCGTAGAAGAGTTAGGTGTCAAGCTTAGTCGCTCTGGAAAATAGAGCGTGACTTTATTGCACTCCTTTCCTTTTCCTCCCCCTCTTTTTTTTGTAAGGTCATCAATGCCTTAATGAAAAAATGAATATTCAAGAATCCTCTGTTTAGTCCAAATCTGTGTTGAAAACCAACGTGCACCGATGAATAACTGTAGAATACGCCGTCTTCCAAGTTGTAAGTTACGCTAGATAGCGTATGCCAATGAAATAGCGTATATTACGCTATTTTCCAATGTTTTGTGAATTCCGCTGAATAGCGTATGTCAGCGTATGTTACGCTATAAATTACACTGTCCTTTAACGTTGTGAATTACGCTAAATAACGTACGCCAATGAATAGCGTGCACCAATAAATAGCCCGTAAGTTACGCTATCTTCCAACGTTGTGGAAAGCACTCTTTGAATATTTCCAAGGCTGTGCTGGTTTCCAAAGTACACGTGTCATTCATTCCACGTTTACGAGCGCTATTCATGCGGATCCTTTCCAAGAATAGGTTCATGCTCCATACTTTAAATAGATGGATGAACTCCACGCAAACTCATCTTCCTATTCTTCTTCCTCTCTTCTGAGAATGAATTTTCTATGAGAAGGAAATAGGAAAGCCATGTTGTCTGATGTCAAATCTCTGTGCACGCTACCAGACATGGATCTGTCAATCCTTAGCAGCAAACTCAGCGGTAAGTTCAATATACACGCATCGAATTTTTTTTTGTTTGCTAAGGACAAATTCATCTTCCCGAAATGAACAGAATGCATCTGTCTTTGCTTGGCCAGTTTTTGTTGACTGATTTTTCTTTACTGTTTCTTGCAGAATTTTGGCTGAAAACCTTCTTCAGAACTGGCATTGGTGATATGAATGCTGTGGACAATGTTCTTCTGACATCTACATCAGGGAGCTCATACGCTTTTGACGCGTACATCAGACAACTCAGAACTCTTCGTGGGATAGAAGGGTCTTCCTCAGATGGTAGGAAGAGCCTTTATACACGAGAGTTGGATGGTGGAGTCAACTCTACCCCGAGAAATCGGGTAGTAGAGTTCCTTTCACGGCAGAACTAGGAATTGTATCCCAAGGTTTGGATACATTCCTATCTGCTTGAGGTGCCGCTGTTCCTCCACGCGCTGTATTGGCAGCAACACGCCATCGTGTTGCCATACTCTGTGGTTCTCCTCTCGTCTGAGAGATAAGACCAGAGTTTGATTCCTGCTGGACACCCAGGAATTGCCACAAACAACGAGATTGCCAGAGAAGATCCAAGAAGAAATAGATCTCAGTTGTACATAGAATGAAAATCCAAGATTTGTAATAGATTTCCATTATGATTTGTAGGAAAGTCTAAGAAATATAATAGACTTTTTATGAAAATATGATAATGGAAATGATAAATCTTCTTTATCTGAAGTGATTTTGTATCTCTCTGGATGTAAAAAGAACATGATAAATAGAAATCTTAATTTTTTTTTTAGAGTGTACAATACCATCAGAGATAATATGGACGTGATAGGATGTAAAGACTCAAAAAAGAAAGTCAGATTTGTATTTATACAGAGGTCAAAGGTTAGGAAAATGTGAAAGATAACGAATTCCAATCGATAGAAGATTATGAACAGACGAACCATCGGATGAATATAATAAATGCACGGATGAACCGTCAAGTATTAATGAATGAATATCGAGAAAAGACACGTTCTTTTAATTCTGGCAAATATATGCCTATAAATAGAGCATCTCTTTGAGTAGAAGGATCACACATTCTCTTTTATTCAAAATGTCTTCCGAAGAGAACACGAAGAAAACCGAAGTCGTCTCCAAAGTCGATGAAAATGCTAAAGAGCATTCGACTCCACGAAAGAAGGAGACGGGTGAAAGCTTGTCTGCTCCCAAGCTGCCGAAAGATATCTTGGATTTCCTGGTCGAACAAGGAGAAACTGAAGAAGAAGAAGCAATGAGGCTGGCTGCCTATCAGTTCTTGGTGCGGTCAGGAAAGGATGTATTCAATTCTTTTGCTAATTATGTATGTGGTCCTCGTCCCAAGTACGAAAGGGATACCAGTGATCTTCCATGATGATGTATTTCTTGAAGAATTTGTCTCAAATAAACTCTGTTTAAGGAAACTTTGTTTATGATGTATCCTTCCTGCTTTATATTATTTTGTCTTTATTCACTGATCTTTAGACTCAGAAATCAAAAGGACGAGATATCATTCTCATAGAATATGGTACATACTGAGATAGAAAATTCAGAGGTGATATGGACATGATTTTCTATACAAGATCTTTATTAAATCCACTGGGAATCTAATAAGACAAAATATCAAATTCTCTGGGAAAATGATACATGGTAGAATATCAGTTTCTGCTGGGGATAACGACATCGAAATAGCTTTTGTAGAGAAGAATAAATTTTTGATTTTACACTTGCTGGAGAGTAATGAAAATATTATTTATACATAATATTTCTTTAAGAATTTGCCATTGATAGGCATCATCGTGACTTTCCCGTCCATAGAGGCAAGCTGATATGCTCCATTAGAGAAGACTTTGTTTACTACGAATGGGCCTTCCCATTTCGTGTCAAATTTGCCTTTGCTCATATGTGTCATGGTCATCGGACGTCTGACAGTAAGGACCAATTCTCCCTTCTGATATGTTCTGACTTTGACTTTCCGATTAAAAGCTTTTGAGATTCGGACTTGATATAGCTCGATATTTTGTTGCGCATACAATCGCTTTTCATCTAAAGCTTCCAGCTCTTGAAGTCGAAGTCGATCATTATTCTCTGTTGTAAATTCATTGGAGATTGCAACTCTCAAAGAAGGAATTTGTATCTCGAGGGGAAGAACAGCTTCACACCCATATACCAAAGAGAAAGGTGTACATCCGGTCGCATTGCGAACTGTGGTGCGATAAGCCCATAAACATTCACCAAGCTTCTCACTCCAGTTACATTTATTGGAAGAAACGAACTTTTCAAGAGTTTGATGATTGTTTTGTTGAAAGCTTCTGCTAGTCCATTGGCTGCTGGATTATATGCTGTAGAAGCCAGATTATTAATCCGATGATCATCACAGAATCGAGTAAATTTCTGGCTGACGAACTGTGGTCCATTATCATGGATAATACGCTGAGGAACACCAAATCGATAGATGACATGATGTTTGACAAAGTTGATAACATTAGAAGTCTTGACTTCAGATAACGGGATTGCTTCAGCCCATTTAGAAAAGTAATCAGTTATTGCTAGAATAAACCGATGTCCTTTTGATGATGGTGGATTGATAGGACCGATGACGTCCATGCCCCAAGCTTCAAAGGGCCATGATGCCGCTGTTGGGTGTAAGAACTCCGATGGTTGATGGATAAAGTCTGCATGAATTTGACAAGCTTTACATTTCCGAGCATATTGAATGGTATCAGCTACCATCGTGGGCCAATAATAACCCATACGTCGGATACGATCTTGAAGTTTTGGACCTGGCTGATGAGCTCCGCAGACGCCATCATGTGCTTCACGAATTATCTGTTGTGCTTCTTCACCAGCGATGCATCGAAGGAGAAGACCATCATAGGCTCGACGATATAGTGTCTTCGTAGTATGATTATAATAGAATCTGAGAGACCGGCGCCGGATAGATGCTGCTTCACTCGGGTTATCAGAAAGTATGTCATACAACACAAAGTCTAGAAACGGACGTCTCCAGTCTTCAGTTACGGTGTCTATTTTGTTAGAAAAGACATATTCCATAGTAGAATCGGAAGAAGACAAGGACACTTTGTCAAACTTTAATTCAGCATCAAAGTTGAGAGAATCTTCGTCTGGATTATGGGGAAAAGCCAAAGCCAGATTATTTTCAACGCAGAATAGTTCTCGGTTATAAACCACTATCACTTGCTGACGTCTGATTGGTATGGCTAATACAGCAGCAAGATTAGCCAAAGCATCAGCTTCTGCATTATAGGCTCGTCGAACATGTTCAATAAAGAAACCTTCAAAGGAGGAGGCCATAGAGAGTGCTGTTCGATGATAAGGTATCAAATCTTGATGACGAACTTCATACGTTCCTCTGATCTGATTGATGATAAGCTTAGAGTCTTCATAAACTTCTAAATATTGAACATCCAGATGTTTAGCGAGTTGAAGACCAATGAGCAACGCATTGTATTCTGCAACATTATTTGAACATGATTGATCCAGAGAATAAGCCCTCTGAATAGTTAATCCCTCTGGGGATACAAGAACAATTCCAACTCCGGCGACAATATCGCCGTTAGGACCTATTCTAGATGCTCCATCAAAGAATAGACGCCAGGTAGGAACTTCTTCAGAAACCATATTTGAATCCAGAACTTCATCGGGAATCTCATCATATGATTTAGAATCTTCTGGGACTGCATGAGCTGCTAGAAAATCAGCAAGGCCTGTCCTTTA
Source organism: Iris pallida (assembly GCA_029216955.1). Classification (NCBI taxonomy): domain Eukaryota; kingdom Viridiplantae; phylum Streptophyta; class Magnoliopsida; order Asparagales; family Iridaceae; genus Iris; species Iris pallida. Next base: position 8,660,754 of record JANAVB010015800.1, read on the forward strand.
ACCGACTTCTGAGGAATATAATGCATGTCGTATTGGGCTAACAAGATTCCCCAATTAGCTAGTCTAGAGTTGAGAATACCAGATTTCTTCATCATAATCCTGATGGGATTCACTCTAGAAATGACATGAATCGTTTGACCGATAATATAATGTCGCGTTTTCTGAACAGCAAACATTAATGCTAGGCATTCTTTCTCGATTGGAGAATAATGCGGTTCAGCGCCTGTCATTGTGCGACTGAGATAATAAATGGCCTGTTCATGACCATCTTTATTTTTCTGGACGAGTAATGCACCAAGAGAATGATCCATAGCTCGAACATATAGGAGAAATGGTATTCCCGAGACGGGAGGTACCAAAACTGGAGGGTTCATGAGGTACTGTTTGATGTCGTCAAATGCTTTTTGACATTCTTCGTTCCAGATGAAAGATACACCTTTCTTCAGAAGTTTGTGGAATGGTCTGCAGCGTCCTGATAAGTTGGAAATGAATCTCCTGATATAAGCAATTCTTCTTTGAAATCCTCGTAGCTCTTTTAAGGTGCGTGGAGGACGCATCTCTTGGATGGCTTTGATCTTCTCGGGATCCACGTGTATACCTTTAGCGGTAATGACGAAGCCGAGAAATTTACCACTAGAGACGCCCAGGAAGGACTTAGTAGGGTTCATTTTAAGTTGATGCTGACGCATTAAATCAAATATAGTCTTCAAATCTTGGATATGATCCTCCTTTCGTCAACTTTTGACTGCAATATCATCAACATAGCATTCGACTATTTTTCGGAGATGTTCGCGAAATATAGTGCTCATTGCTCGCTGATATGTTGCTCCTGCATTCTTGAGACCAAACGGCATCACTGTATAACAATATGTACCGATCGATGTTCTGAAAGAAGTATGTCTCTCGTCATCTGGAAACATCTTGATTTGATTATACCCCGAATACCCATCCATGAATGATATTCGTTCGAAACCACATGTGTTATCAATCATTACATCTGTAATTGGAAGAGAAAACTCGTCTTTAGGACAAGCAGCATTGAGATCACGAAAGTCTATACAAACTCGGATCTTGTCGGTCTTCTTGAGGACAGGAACGATGTTAGCCACCCATTCAGGATGTTGTTCCTCTCGAATAAATCCGGAAGCCATAAGCTTGTTGACTTCAGCTTCAATTGCATCCATAATGTCTGGACGAAATCGTCGCTGTTGTTGTTTGACTGGTTTAGCATTTGGCATGATATTAAGTTTGTACATTGCAATCTTTGGATCTAATCCTAGCATATCCTCATAACTCCAGGCGAAGACATCGATATACTCATGAATAAGCTTGATCATGTCTTGTTTATCTGTTTCCGAAAGACTTTCGCTGATGAATATTGGTTTAGGGGACCCCTCTTCCCCAACATCAATTTGGATCAGTTTATCTTCAGTAGGAGGTTCTCTCTGTTCGAACCTGAATTCCCATTGATTATCTAATCTTTGAGCCCATTGTTCTGATTCGGGTGATATTTCAAAATCATCCTCATCTTCATCATTTTCTTGTGGGCCATCAACAGAGACCATATTGCTGGATAGAATAGAGCGATGAAGATCGCCGACACTCGTATCAGAATCCCAAGAAAGGGAATCAGAAGACTCAGATCGTTCATCTTCAGATTGTTCGTCTTTATTGAATTTTGACTCTTCATGAACTATGTTGATAAAAGGGGTGGGAGCAATGTAACCTAAACCACATTTTGTCCTTCCGTATTTTAATGGAGGAATTCGAACAGGCATTCTTCTTCCTTTTCCATTAAGACCGGTTCTGAAATCATAACCTATATTCTTGATGATATTTTTGGATTGCTGACTGTAGCGACGTAGCTGTAATCTTCCAGTATCGTCATTTATATCATCCTCCTCCAGATTAGGAGGATTGTGAGGTCCTTTATAGAAAAATATTAGATTTTCTCCCTTCTTTCGACTGGGGACCACAAAGTATGATTTCTGTATAGAGTCTAATGATACGTCTGTATGAAGAGCTTGAACAACCCCTATAATTAGTGGCTCTAAGCTATCCAGCAATTGTAAATAACTTTGTACATAACTACAAACATCAATATACTGCAAAGGAGATGCTTCATTAATACTAGATACTGTATTTACAACAGAAGGCTGAGCCTTATCAGACTTAGTCAGATTAATGACAAAGGGGGAAGAAGAAGAACAGTTAGAATTTTTGTTTCGATTAAGATCGATAACAAAAGGCTCAGAAGAGGTGAGCTCCCTTGAAGAAGACCGTGGATAAGTAATGCGTCCACTGACTGGAATGACTAGAGTATCTGATCTAGCCTGAGAAGATGGAGGGGGAGTGATGAGTCCACTGACAGGAATGATCAGTGAGCCTTGTGAAGCTTGGGAAGATGGTGCAGTAGTGCGTCCACTGACAGGAATTATCAGTGAGCCTTGGACGGATGATGAAGTAGTACGTCCACTGACCGGAATTATCAGTGAGCCTTCTTCAGATGTTTTAACAGACTGTGGAGGAGTAATACGCCCTTTTACAGGAATAATAAAGGTGTCAACTTTGGATGTCTCATCTTCATTATCCATAACTTGCAAGACTTTCGAGTATTCATCTTTGTACATGCGAGCGTCATTGAAGTAAGCTTCGACTCCTTTGAATGGGTAAAGATCTGCCACTTCTTTTTGAACCTCTCCATTATCATCAACATATTTGAAGCACCGATGAAGAGTTGAAGGAACAATATTATGTTCATGCAAGAAAGGTCTCCCCAATAGAGCATTGTACGAGCAACCATGATTGTCGATGATGTAAAAAGTAACCTTAGTACAAAGATCGCCTATTTGAAATTTAAGGCAAATCTTGCCTAAAGGCTCACTTTTTCCTTGATTGAATCCCAAGATGGTAGTGATAGTGCTGGAAAGACTATGCACAGGTATCTTCAATGCATCTAACATAGCCTTTGGCATAATACTGAGAGCGGATCCTGGATCAATCAGTAAACGATCAACCTTCATAGAATCAATATATCCTGTATGATATAAAGGACGATCATGTCGATTATCCTCTAGCAGCATATCGTCCTGCGTAAAGATAATGTTTGGAATAAATTCCAATACATTATGGCAGTGAGAGACAGGTTCTGTTTCCAACTTCTTGAGGAGAGTTAAGCAAGTTTCTGCTTGTAACAGTGCTTCACTCAAAGTTTCTCGAGTCTCTTTAGAGAGACGTAAGAGTTCGAAGATTGACAATTTAGTTGGTGTATTGGCTAGTTGAGCCAATATATCAAAATTATAAGGCTTTTCAAGTCCTGTAGGGGATGATTTCTTCAATGGTTTGTCGAAGCGGGCTTGTTGTTTGCCCTTGTCAGCTGTTGTTGGTCTAGAAGGAATTGTCTCAACAGGAACATTTAAAGGCTCTTCAGTAGAGACTGGAGTTGAAGCTGTAACCGGAGGAACTTCAGAAGTTTCTTCAAGAACTTCAGCATAATCTTTCAGATATACTTTTCCTGACCGAGTTCCAGCATGAACTTCAACTTCAGATTCTGGTTCAAGGTCTATGGAAACCATGCTGCAATTCTTTATTTTGCTCTTGGTTCTTTTATGTTTGATGAGAGCTTCATTCCAGAAACCAAGGCCAACACGAGATTGATTATGTCTCATGGTAATGGCCAAAGGTGCTCGGAGTCCCTTGCCTGAATTCAAACCAGGAGCAGTGGCTAGATCATAACCCATCTTCACCATCAATTCACGAGATTGTGAACTGTATAGATGAAAAGCAGGCTTGTACCTATCTTCAATTTGAGATACAGATTTTATTTCCGTAGGGAGTGAATTTCCTGCTGAGATGAAAGTAGAGGTTAGATAAAAATTGGGTGTGAAACTAGAAGTCACATTGCATGACTTAGTCTTCCCGAGCTTCTTTTTAGACGAGGAAGTCTTCCGAGGAGAAGAGGAAGACGTTTCAAACTCCATCATTAAATCCGGGTGAATCCACATGATCTCTCCCTTCTTAGTTGTGACAGGAACAAGTCCGTCATTCTGTGCTGGTGGGATATTTATAACTTCGAGAGTTGCTTTGGGGATAGAAATAATCCCACTTTCCACCATTAAGGGAGGGAAGTCACCGAACTGCATTGAAATTACATTTGCTGTGACTGTTTTGTCTTTGGGTGTTAATGTCACAGCTCCTGATTTAATCATCTCTTGAATCTTCCCTTTTAATACATAGCAAGACCGGATTGTATGACCCAGCATTCTATGATATGGACAGTATTTTGGATGATCTGTCTTATTGGCTTCATCAGGCTTTTTAATTTCTGGCAATTGTATTTTATTACCTTTGAGCAAGCATTCAAAGATACCCTGAACATCGTCATCATCGAAAGAATATTCTTCTTTCGGCCGAGGAGATCTCTGTTGTTGATTTGTTGGAGCTGAAGTAGCTTGGGTAGTCTTTACTTCTTGAATACTGCTTTGGAGATTGACTTCAAGAGCTTCTTTCTCTTTGCGATTGTTGGGTCGAGTACTATTGCTAGCACTCTGATTTGATTCTTTGGGAGCCATTTGTACCCCCAGACCTTTGAAGGTCTCAGCACTGACTTCGGCAGCTTTGGTATTGACGATGAATGAAGGCCAATCTTGGAACTGAGTGGACCCTGTCCACATGCTGATAATTGGTAAAAGGTTCGACTTGCAAGTGTCGATCGTAACAGCATCGGGAGTTCCAAGAGGTATTTTGAGGGCTTCTCTTCTGAATCTCTCAATGAATTCCTCAGTGGTCTCATTATTCTTCTGTTTGATTCTTATGAGGGCCGACATGGTCATATCATTGAGCCCTTCGTAGAATCGTTCAAGGAACATTTGTTTAAAACCGGCAAATGAAGTAATACACCCATCAGGGAGACTTCTATACCATTCATAAGCCGTTCCTTTGAGACATCCAATGAACACCCGAGTAAGGAGGGCGTCATTTGGTTGCAGTTGATCAGTCATTACTTCAATGTGATTAATGAACTGACTTGGGGAAGTAGTCCCATCAAAGAAGGAGATAGTCGGAGGCTTGTATTTAGGAGGATATGATACTTGCTTCCACTCTATCGGGTAAGGTTGCTTGATACCTAACCTTTGTAAACCATCCTTCTGTTTGAATGCCTCAAACTGAGTTTTGAGATTCTTTAACTCTTCTGTAACAATTCCAGAGGATTGTGGAGTTGTGACTTGTTGAGTGTAATTGGGAGGAGGGACTGCAGCATATGTACCACCCCCAGCTCCAGAGTGACTTGGGGTGGTTTGTACAGGAATATTAGATTGTACCCCCGGAATAGTAGAGGGTTCGGGGTTTGGAACAACAGGGGTATTCAATACTACTGGTGGTGCTGTCTGTTGTTGAGCCTGCATTAAAGTGTGCATAGCACTCAATGTATCTTCCATAGCTCGCAATTGTTGTTCTAAAGAAGAAATCCTCTGTTCATGAGCCTCATTGCTAGTCGAAGGTTCATGATCACTTTCTACCATGTAAGTGGTAATCATTCGAGGAATAGATGATGAAACAGTCTGTTCTGAATCATCACTGTGTGAATCAGTATCTTTCTCAGGGCTTTTTACAGGAGTCAATACTGGAAAATTGGACTCTCCAAGGAAGTCTTCTGTGATCTCCGGATTACCACTTGGATGAGAAGAAGAAGAGGCTCTGGTCAAGGCTCCGGTCCTGGATCGAGTGCCGAGATAAACACCATCTTCAGAGTCTGATATAGCATCAGACCGTATGCTACCCCCAATATTTCTGGAAGTCATGTTGACAGAAGCATAAAGAGGTTCATCTTCATCCAACATTGGTTCATATTGAATCCGTTCGAAAACAGATTGTCTTTTTGGTGAACAACAACATTGGATGACAACCCGAGGTTGGAAGTCACAACCATGCTTTTCATGGCGAATATGGGCAATGTCATAGCCAGATGGAGTGTCGATTCTCCGTTTGTTTTGTAAATATTCCCGGAGATCTGTAGGGATAGATTGGGAAGTACTGGAAGATAGTTTCTGTGTAGAAACTTGTCTTTTGTTCTTCTGTCTTCTTGGTTCTTGAGTGTATAGAGACCGATTAATTTGAGCCACATAGTTCCTGGCATATTCAACATCAGGGTCTAGTACACTTGTCTCAGTGGAACCGAACCGATTCTGATTAAGCTTATTACGAAGATCCGTAGGAGATTTGACTTTAATATCAGTCTTGGATACTTGTAATTTGCCTTTCTCAGACCGAGAAATTTTGAGAGAAGGAAGATGAGTATTATTCCGACTAGGAGTCGGTAATAATCCATCTTTGGAGGAATTAGCCAAAAGGCGTTTTCCATTGTTTGATCTAGTAAGAGTACTAGTCAAATTAACTCCAGAGGTAAAGACCTTAGGAGTAGAGGAGTTGACTAAAGAGTCTTTCTCCTTGGTTGGCACAAGATGTGCAAGTTGAGGGGGAATCATTTGTATGTTCTGTGGAAGAGAACCCCCAGTCTGATTTTGAGAATCAGTCAAAGGACTGTATCTGTCAGCATACACCAACTTCTTGTTAGCATATGCTGGCTTTTGCTTAGCGTACGCTGCCTTCTTGTTGGCATATGCTGGTCTTTGCTCAGTGTACGCTGACTTTACCGCATGCTGCCCTCTGACTGCTGTACGCACAGAGTCATCAATGGCTAAAGAGCCGACTGCTGTCGTAAGAGCAGAAGGAGAAGGGACTTTGACATGTCCAGAGATGGTTTTCCTTGGACACACTGACTTGGTTAAAGAACCAATTTTGTCAGCGTGACTAGGGGAAACCATTGTTGCCGTGTTCAGAGAAGCAGAAGTGTGCTTTGTTGAAGTTGAAGATGTGTTCTTGTCAACGTGAGAAGTGACAGGAACATCTCGGGCTGTCGAAGAAGACTTGGGGACATAGACAGAACGTCCCATCTTCTTGGCAGCAGGAAGAGCGGAGGAAGCAGTTCGGCCCTCCTTCGCCTTGAGCATTTCTTCGTAAGCAGATTGGTCGAATTGTACGACCATCGTCTTCTTCGTCGAGCCGATCGACGAAGTATCGTATTGAGTTGTTGCTATCTCGTTGGAGGAGACAGCTTTCCCCAGCAGAGTCGCCAATTTGTTTTCCATAAATAAATTCACTTTATTTATTTTGTATCTGAGAAAATTACAACTGTAGGAATCTAATCTAGAAGACGATTACTTTATCCCTTGGACGATGCGATGAAGAAAACTCGAACTTCGAAGAACTTGGACAGCAACTGGGCAATCTCTCTGTTCTCTCTGAAAAATGACCTGTAGTGTCTGATGAAGATGAAGAAACTCTTTTTTATAGAGTTCAGGATAACTGTCCTTAAGCATACGCTCAGGTAGTTACTTGACGTGTGCATAACTGCAGGGACACGTGGCGAATTCTGATGGAGACACATTAGCGTGCGGTTGAAAGTAGTGGAGCATGTTCAGGAGAGATTGATGGCCTGGATGCCACGTTGCATAACTTCTAGAGAAGTGGATAACTGGTACAGGACACGTGAGAACGTGTGTTGACTGTAATCCTGGATATGGTTGCTGTAATACGCTGCCTCGTTGAAGGAGAGTTATACGCTGACTTGGACAGCGTAGTGCCATAGAAAATCCATACGCTCACTTTATGGGCAAGGAGTCGTATGGAGATCATACGCTCGCTTGGTTAGTAAGGAATCATGTGAGGTCCATACGCTCACTTGGCTGGGTGAAGAAGGAGTCATGTGAGGTCGATACGCTCACTGAAGAAGTGGCCACGTGGCTATCATCAATCTTCTTTGGTACACCATATCTTCCCATAACTGACAAAATCTTCTCGAGCGTCGTGACTGCGGATTTGACGGCTGACAGACTGTCAAAACTGACAGTAATGATGGCTTTTGTATTTATGAAGGCTGCTGAGTTGTCCTCGTAAAAGACAAAACTGACTCTTCGAAAACCTATACGACGGTTACTTTTCTCGTGACAGCTGTCTTTGCACGAAAGATGAAGTGTCAGATTCATTCCTCATTTAAACATATGCTGTGCTGTCACTTCAGTAAATAATAAAATATTTACTGAGCGTATGGCTTTTGAATGAGCGTACAACTCTGAACTGAACGTATGGCTCTTAACTGAGCGTATGGCTTCAACTGACATCTGTCTTTAAGCGTATGGATGAAAATGACAGCGTGTCATAATTTTCCACATCCTACAAGGTACTGAAGTCAAACCTGTTAATGATGCTAGTAAATTGCTTGATTGGAGATGCGTGCAAGCGCTATTGGTTCAATGGGTTCTCAATACCATTGATCCGTCTCTGAAGAAATCTTTGCCGTACTTTGAGGAGGTTTATCCATTGTGGAACTTGTTGGAAAAAAGATTTGTTGTTAGCTATGGCACTCGGAAGCAACAAATTAAGGTGGCTTTGGCTGAGTGTAAACAAACAGCTTCGATGTCTGTGGAAACCTACTTTGGAAATTTGCAGTCTTTGTGGGATGAACAAGCTGCTTATTTTCCATTGCCTTCTTGTACCTGTGGAGAACTTGCTGCAAAGCTGCAGGCTATGAGGGATGAAGACCACTTTCAGGACTTTATGTATGGGTTGAATGCTGAGTTGTATGGTCATACCCGATCTAATTTTCTGGCTCAGGATCCTCAGCCAAGTTTAGATCGGACATACCAGGCAGTCCGTGAGGAGGAGGATATGCGAAAATCTTAGGTCCAATCCGCTGCGGAGGAGGTGTTGGCGCTGACTATCAAGACTTTACCTCGTCTTTCTACTACTTCTAATAGTAGAACCTCAGATTTCAGGGACAAATCAGGTATGATCTGTACTCATTGCAAGAAAACAGGTCATGATGTTGCAACTTGCTTTGCCAAGATTGGCTATCCAGAGTGGTGGGAGACTCGTCCTCGACGTGAGGGCGGACGTGGTGCGGCGGTGGCAGAGGCCCGGCACCACAGCAGAGACGTGATGGAGGACGCGGTACTGGTGGCGCAGGGGTTGTTCATCATGTCGTCGCTGCTGGTCATGGTGTTCCTACTGGTATTGCTGGGAGTTCGGCAGATATGATGCATGGAGGGTATCCTTCACCAATCTCAGGTGAATAATGGCAGAAACTGATGAGCTTGCTGGATAACGACAATCCTTCCAAACCTGGTTCTTCAAACTCTGATCGTCTGATGGGTAAGAATTCTTCTGTCACTTGGATATTCGATACTGGGGCTACTCTTCATGCGACAGGCGCTCGTGACTATTTAGTTGATTGCTTTGAGGGCCCTGTCTGTCCTGAGATTTTGCCTGATGGGAGCACTATTGAGGCTGTTCTGAGAGACAAAGTATTTTTGACTGCTTCATTGGTGTTGACGGATGTTCTTTATGTTCCGACATTGACTTGCAATTTGATCTCTGTCTCACAATTGATTGGTGCCAGAAATTATGATATGTTACTTACTCCTGATTTGTGTTTTGTTCAGGATCGAAGTACGAGGATGGTGATTGGAGCAGGTGAACAAAGGGGTGGACTTTACTTCTTGAGGGAGGTTCCAACTTCTTTGGCTTCGGTGATCCTGACATGCAAAGAGGGTGATTCCGAGGTTTGGCATAGTAGACTGGGGCATCCTTCAGATAAAGTAATGCAGACTTTACCTTTTCTCTCTGGTAGTAGTGTGTTTTCTCATAAGGCTTGTGATATTTGTCATCAAGCTAAACAGACTCGTGATGCCTTTCCTGATAGTAGTAGTCGTGCTTTGAGATGCTTTGAACTTATACACTGTGATCTATGGGGACCGTATCATGTTCCATCATCTAATGGGGCACGATATTTTTTTGACTTTGGTGGATAATTTTCTAGATCTCTGTTTGGGTTATTTTATTGACGGATAAGTATGCTGTTTATTCTATATTTCTTAAATTTATTGCTATGGTGAAGTGTCAGTTTGGGGCTGATATACGTCGTGTGCGGAGTGACAATGGTACTGAATTTAATTGTTTACGAGACTATTTTTTATCTCAAGGTATATTGTTCCAAACATCCTGTGTTGGGACACCTCAACAGAATGGAAGGGTGGAAAGAAAATATCGACATATTTTAAATATAGCCAGGGCATTGAGATTTCAGGGTTCTCTTTCCGTAGATTTTTGGGAGGAATGTGTTCTGGGTGCATATTATTTGATAAATAGAACACCTTCTAGTATCTTGCATTTTAAGTCTCCTTATGAAATTTTATATGGTTTGGCTCCTTCGTATGATCATCTACGTATTTTTGGGTGTCTGTGCTATGCGTATGATTTGAAATTCCGACATGATAAATTTGCTAGCAGGAGTAGAAAATGTATCTTTGTTGGGTATCCACTCGATAAAAAGGGATGGAAACTGTATGATTTGGAGACTGGTGAATTTTTTGTGTCTCGTGATGTTACTTTTTATGAAAAAGAATTTTCTGGGTGTGGCTCTGCTAGCGAGATGTCTTCTGCGACACACCATACATCTGTTGAGGTGCCGGAAGACGATATAGAGGCTTTTGGGATGGTGCCGGCTACGGTTGCTGAGGTCGGAGTGGTTGCTGGCGGCTCGGCACCGAGTGCGAGGATGCATAGGTAGCTGCAGAAGTATTGACAGGAGAGTCCGCTAGGGGTGATGCGGATACTACTGATGATACAGGGGATACAGTGTTGCCAAATGTGCCCGACGAGGTAGTATTGGGAAGAGGAATGAGAAAGAAATCACAGCCAGTACGATTACAGAATTTTGTGACGAATGTTGTTCGAAGTAAAAGTCCCCCCTTCACTACAGTTCATCTGTTCCCGTCACTTCCTTAGGTACTTTGTATCCTCTAACACAATTTCTAAGTAATGACATATTTACTGCTGGACACAGAGATTTTCTTGCAGCTGTCACTGCAGGTGTTGAGCCTACTTCATATCGCCAGGCCTCGCAAGATTCAGGCTGGCGCGCGGCTATGCAAACTGAAATACAGGCTCTGGAAGATAATGGGACATAGAGTCTTGTCGATTTGTCTCCTGGAAAGAAAGCATTGGAAAGTAGATGGATGTACAAAATAAAGTACAACTCCGACGGCAGTGTTGAGCGCTTAAAGGCACGGCTGGTTGTGTTCGGTAATCATCAGGTTGAGGGGATCGACTATTCAGAGACATTTGCACCGGTAGCTAAGATGCCTACAGTTCGAACGTTTTTGGCTGTTGCCGCTGTGAGAGGCTGGACTTTGCACCAGATGGATGTGCACAATGCTTTTCTTCATGGAGATCTGACAGAAGAAGTGTATATGAAGTTGCCGCCAGGTTTTTCGTATAGTGAACCCAACAAAGTGTGTCGCCTGCGTAAGTCTCTATATGGATTGAAACAGGCACCACGTTGTTGGTTTGCTAAGCTTGTTGCTTCTCTGATATCCTATGGATTTATTCAATCTCATTCCGATTATTTTCTTTTCTCTCTTTTTAAAGGAAAGGTTGAGTTACATGTTTTGATCTATGTGGATGATATGATTGTGTCTGGTAATGACTCAGGTGCTTTAGATGCTTTCAAAAAGTACCTTAGTTCTTACTTTCACATGAAGGACCTTGGTGTTTTGAAATACTTTCTTGGCATAGAGGTGTCTCGGAGTGCAGAAGGAATTTCCTTGTGTCAACGGAAGTATGCTTTGGACATCATTTCAGAATGCGACTTGATGGGTCTCGACCTGCTGGCTTTCCCATGGAGCCCAATCACAAGCTGGCAGAATCGAATAGTCCAAAGCTGGCGGATGCAGAGACTTATCGGAGGCTGGTTGGAAGGTTGATTTATCTATCATTTACTCGCCCTGACTTAGCCTATGCTGTGCATATCTTGTCTCAATTCTTACAGGAGCCTCGACAATATCATTGGCATGCTGCTTTGAGAGTTGTCAGATATCTCAAACATGCACCGGGACAGGGTATTCTTTTGAAAGCTGATTGTGATCTCCGTCTTTCTGGTTGGTGTGATTCCGACTGGGCCAGTTGTCCCTTGACTCGCCGCTCTGTTACAGGCTGGTTGGTATTTGTAATGCCCCGCTCCGCACGGTACATTATGCTGAGTCGTTGACTCAAAGAGTTGCGTTGACCCGATTACGTATCGATACGAATCGATACAAAGTGTTGAGTTATCCCGAGCAATACAGCGAACTAAGTCGATGCGAAGCGCCGCGTTGCCTTGAAGGATAAGTGCGTTGAGACGGCTCGAAGATTCTAAGAAATCGAATCGACCAAGGCGCAAGTCCAAATCGATGCAAGTAATGATTTTAGTTGGTTTTATGTGCAGGCTATACGTTTACGTTGAAATGTTAGAGGTCGATCTTTTGCCTTATTCAGTAAGGGGTCCGCGAAAGCAAATCGTCGCCTTACGACGGACTGAGACGGTGGCACGGTAAGCCCAAATCGGACGTATAATTCAATAAGCACGAAGTGCTCGAATGGCTAAGTCAGGAGAGTGGCCGTGCAACGAAGTTATGAAATCGAGCCGCAACGGCTCGGTAAAACAACAAACGGCGGATCGACTCAAGTTGGGGGGACATTAACTCTCTTTTCTACTCCGTCATACTTAAGTAAAATACATATCATTGAATGCTGAGTTAACCTATCAACGCCACGGGCGTGGCTCGATAGAGAGATAAACGTAGTGCGTGTCGAACACTATATAGAATAATTGAAATGAATCGTACGGCAGACGTACGAGTCGCTATGGAACATTAGATATCGCAAAGGCGAGCGCCTCAGTGTGCAAGCCATAAGAACATGGGATAACTGTACTCGGCGAGTGCCTTAGTGCACGAACCATACCGTGCCTTCGTGCACGAGTTAGAACGGCTAGAACATTGAAAGACAATAGGCGAGCGCCCTAGCGCGCAAGCCACGGACATTAAACACTAAAGTATGGAAATACGGCTTCGACGCGTGCAGCAAGTGCACGACGCAAAGGATAGATGATAAATGTGTCAAACCGCGCCTACGCACACGAGATAATAAAAAGATGGCTTCGTTGCGAAAGAATACAGTTGTGGCATGAATGTGGCGGAACTGTCAGATATGACATAATGCCTCGAAAGGTGTTCGGGACCTTCGAGTCGTTCGGTTGACGAGCATTGAGTTGAGGCATGATGCCATTGAAACATTGAAACGAAGTATGAAACGTAAGAACATAGAAAGTTAACGAAAGAAATACGAGATGATAATGCGGCATGGTGCCCTTCGAAATGTTCATGGCCTTCGGGCGTTCGATGAGAACATTCGGGCGTTGTGCCAATTGAAATAGAGATAAACGAACTTGCTTGGTTGTATGAAAGATAAGATTCGTTGCATGGTCAAATGGACTTAAAGATATAAAAGCCCGTGCATGGGTATTCCCTCGAACGCGGCACGCCAGGGCGCTAGGACCGTTCGGCCTAGGAGGGATTCGTTTTCGGTATTGTTGGTGCACTTTATTTAGAAGGGTAGCGACCTTCTGGTGAATGTGATAAGCCACTTGCTGCGATTATTTCGATGGCCTCTGATGTTGGTTAGCAACCGCACAGAGTTAACATCGTCTTATGTTTCGATTTCGATAAATATAAGTCCATTCTAGCCCGAAAAGCTAGTGACCTTCATATAGTTAAGGGCGACTGGTTAGGAAGTGCAAGGTATGCACATATCCTGCATGGATGGATCCTGAATAGCGAGCACTTATAACATGACAGGAAAAACGGATAGGCGTATTCACCTTGCGTCGGTGCAAGGGCGAGTGCGTCGATATTGCTAAGTTGTGCCACGAATCAAACACGAGATTGCTTGCCTGTTTACTTATGCGAATTGAATAACATTCTTGCCATGCTTTACAGTCTTCGAATATGCCATGAACTCATCCTAAGGAGAACATAGAAAGAGAACTAAATTGTATGTTTGCATGAATCAATACAATACTAAATGTCGGTTTGTTAAGTGGGTTTTGATCAGTACAGCGAGGACGAAAGTACTAATCCCCCACTAGTTTGCTAGCAGGTTCAGGGATTGGTTTGCTCGCGACGGAGCTTCGCTTGAACGCATTGAGGCTTGGAATGCCGAAGCTTATTGAAGCGTGCGATCGCATTGACGCTCGGACTCGCGACCGGATTGATGCGGCCGAGATATAGAAGGCATGATGTATGGAACGGTGAAATCCTTTGTGGGTAAGAGAGAACTTAGCCAATCTGGCAAATTCTGTTGGGCTATCGAAAGCTGTTGTAATCTGATTTCGAATATTAATAAAGTGAATTGTTTTCGTATACTCTGTTTTGTCTTTCGTTGTTAACGTTCAACTCAAAGATAACCATTTGAGAAATTATCATCTTGCCTTGCACGAGCGCAACTCCAGGCTCGTGCGGCATCATGCCCCAGCGAGGACGATGATTCGGGTGATTTTGGGTCGGGGCGTGACAAATTGGTATCAGAACTCTAGGCTCAATTTCCTCTGGACGTTTGCTTCATTAAAATTCCAAAACGTTGCCCACCACCAATCGAAATCACTCTTGGCTCTACTCGATGCCGCACTGGATGTTCCATACAATAAGTCTAATACAAATCATGTAATTTTGTCGCGTGTTGTTTTGGAAATTACATGGTGTTTTTTGGAAAAGTTGGGAAAGGTTTGTTGCTGCAAGTGCAACGAGTTGCGAGATATGAATTCAAGGATTTGTTGCCGCGGATGCAACACGTCGTGAATTGTAATTCAAGATATTCATTGTTTGCAACGAACGATACGAAAAATATTGGTTGCATCGATACAATGAAAGTCGTAGAATGTTGCTGCAGCAATTGCCACGCGTTGATTATAAATGATGCGTTGAAAAGAAAATAAAAGTTGATATTGAATGTGTCGAACGGATTCACATATCGATTTTGAATGTGCGTTGCGATGAAAAGCGATAAGTCAATATCGAATGTGTTGAACGGATTTGAGCATTGACTTTGAATGTCGGAAATAAAATGTTGCACGAGGTGCAACAGATGTCGGAAATAAATCGATACACGAGGTGCGGTAAATATTGGAAATAAATCGTTGCACGATGTGCAACGCGTGTCGAAAGTAAAATGTTGCACGTGGTGCAACGCATATCAAAGTGTAATCGCTGCACGAAGTGCAACGGAATATGAGAATGAATTATTGCACAAGATGCAACGGAAGAAAACAAAAGTTATAAATCGAGAAACGAAGTCGGTTCGGTTGTGCACCGAGCTTGTGTTGGCAAATGAATGCATTGGCCGAGTTGCGTCAGATTTTGATTAATCAGAGTTACGGTTGTGATCAAGCACGATCACTGCAGAAATCGTGAGTCAGAAGAGATCGTTAGTTCGTAAAGAGTACGTTACGACGGAAGTAACTTGATTTCCGGGTGGTATATGGCATACCACTAATGCAATGAAAGGCTCGATTCCGAGTGGTATATGTAATACCATTTGTGCGATGAATTGTATCGACGTATTGTGAGAATTGCGGATGGTTTGTCCACAACGGACGAGATAGCACCGAGACTCGATTGAGAATTTGTATAACGGCATATTGATGCAAGTGTTCTTCGATGTTCGGTTAGAACGATAAGGCGGGACTCGTATCATAGAATGATACATCGATTGAAAATTTATGTGTCGGTCGAATGACGGAAACTAGCGAAACGATTATGCCAACAATCGGATCGACGGGATAGGAAACTCGAAACGTTAAAATCGAACCGCACGACTTGTGAGCTCGATGAAAATATTGGGCGAGACGAATCAAATCGTACGACTTGCGATCTCGATAGAAATGTTCGGCTAGGCAAATCGAATCGCACGACTTGCAATTTCGATAGAAATGTTAGGCGATGCGAATTGTAATCGAATCGCATGATGTGCAACTTCGGTGAAGAGTTGGTTGACGTGAGTAATCGTACCTAAGAAATAGTTGGTTACGTTACGACGACACTCATTTAAGTATGACTGAAAATACGCGAAACTTAGAGGGCGAGATCGTATGACTTGAAGGTTCGATGTTGGATAATCGGTAACTCAGTTACGCGATCAAAGTATAGCGGGATGCGGCAAATCGGGGAACGAATCGATGCGTATAGAAAAGTTTGTTGCGAACTTGGATGTATGCGATGCGAGTTAAGTTGACGTTGAAACGGATTCAAAGTTGACCCTTACGTTATCGAAATGGATACGACGTATCGAGATCGATACGTAAGGAAATATAAACGATGTGAGAATACAAAATAGAGTGTGCCTCGCACTATGAAATTTTGTAAGTAACGATACGAGAATGAAACGAGCTGGTTGATCATGAACTTTGTGATTGATCAAAGACGAGACTATAAGTCATCGACGATTTCTCGATGCGTATAGCATCTCGTGTGTCGACCGCGAAATAAGATAGACTCGAATTCGATACGAGTAGATGTTCCGTAAATTACAGAATCATCGACAATAGTACATGACTTTACTCGGAGGATAGTTGTGCATCAGTTGCACTGAATAGAAATGGTTATGTACGGATTGGGTAGTCGCATAGAAAATCGTCGGAACGTGATTTGGCTCCGAAATAAGATATAGCATGGTTCGTAGTAAACTGTCCTTCGATGATGATCCACAATTATCGAGCGTAGCTTCGGGGCAGCTGACCCTAGAAGACTTGACCGCCGAATCAAATTGAATATTGCAGACCGTAAGATGACCCATACGATATCGCATATGAGATTGCACCGATAACAAATATAACACGGTGCATGTTGACGATAAGTCTAGGCGATCGAGAATTGTTGGGACAACTTTCGATTGAGAATGATATAGTTAGATTTGAGTATTCGTCGGATGAATATTTGAATGGTTATGTTGGTCGACGATCAAACTAGAAATTCACCAACGAACTTGGTAATTCGGATAGGCGATTGCGAGAATCGTGCTATGCACGAGAGAGAACGATAAGGAAATGACTTACGAGTTATACCGTTAGATTCGGATTCACCTTGCAATTGAGCTTGTGTGAATTGAACTTATGTTCGATGTTACGAGACGGATAAGTTGGGAATTTGGCTAGTAAATTCCTACTCGATAGAAATCGAACGTAAGGCATATCGTAAGGACCTTCGTGTAAAAGGTGATCGTTGCCTTGAGCACCGTCGCCTTGATGTAAACTGTTATGTCAGATAGATTGTGGCCTTTGTGCAATGTCAATTTAAACTTGCGTCGGAAGGATTGGAACACGGTGTCTAGATAAGTCACCTAGCGGACGTAGTCCTGAATGTTGATGCTTTTGCAAGTCAACAAAAGAGAATTATGTCGAGATAGGATACGAAGTGAAACATCAAAAATCGTTGGATAGTGACGCCGAACGTAAGGCGTTGCGGAGACTCGTTGTGATCGGATGCGCGATGGCTTGACGCGACGCATAGAATTGATAGTCCCGATAAAACATACAAATTGAGAAATACGATTTTTGAATCGCATCGTGTGCCTTGACTTTTGTTGGAGGATCGCGTATGTACCAATATACATATGCAATAGAATTTTGAGAACTTATGTTAGAGCCCAAGTTCGATCGAGAATACGAGATGGCAAGTTATTGAGAATAAGATGTTACATGTTTGCGTTGTTCCGATATCTTACAACTGAGCTTGGCTGAAATGCATATATTGGTGGGACGCCTAAAATATGTGTATGATTTCAAACTAAGTTGTACGATCCAAACGATAGTAAGACGAGATCGTGGAACGATCTAATGAAACCCTTGAAAATTTAGTATTGGTTTCGGTTCGGGACGAACCTTGTTTTGAGTGGTATATTATGTAATGCCCCGCTCCGCACGGTGCATTATGCTGAGTCGTTGACTCGAAGAGTTACGTTGACCCGATTACGTATCGATGGGAATCGATACAAAGTATTGAGTTGTCCCGAGCAATGCATCGAACTAAGTCGATGCGAAGAGTTGCCTTGTCCCAAGAATGCATCGAGTGAATCGATGCGAAGCGCCGCGTTGCCTTGAAGGATAAGTGCGTTGAGACGGCTCGAAGATTCTAAGAAATCGAATCGACCAAGGCGCAAGTCCAAATCGATGCAAGTAATGATTTTAGTTGGTTTCATGTGCAGGCTATACGTTTACGTTGAAATGTTAGAGGTCGATCTTTTGCCTTATTCAGTAAGGGGTCCGCGAAAGCAAATCGTCGCCTTGCGACAGACTGAGGCGGTGGCACGGTAAGCCCAAATCGGACGTATAATTCAATAAGCACGAAGTGCTCGAATGACTAAGTCAGGAGAGTGGCCGTGCAACGAAGTTATGAAATCGAGCCGCAACGGCTCGACGAAACAACAAACGGCGGATCGACTCAAGGTGGGGGGACATTAACTCTCTGTCCTACTCCGTCATGCTTAAGTAAAATACATATCATTGAATGCTGAGTTAACCTATCAACGCCACGGGCGTGGCTCGATAGAGAGATAAACGTAGTGCGTGTCGAACACTATATAGAACAATTAAAATAAATCGTACGGCATACGTACGAGTCGCTATAGAACATAGGATATCGCAAAGGCGAGTGTCTCGGTGCGCAAGCCATAAGAACATGGGATAACTGTACTCGGTGAGTGCCTTAGTGCACGAACCATACCGTGCCTTCGCGCACGAGTTAGAACGGCTAGAACATTGAAAGACAATAGGCGAGCGCCCTAGCGCGCAAGCCACGGACATTGAACACTAAAGTATGGAAATACGGCTTCGACGCGTGCAGCAAGTGCACGACGTGAAGGATAGATAATAAATGTGTCAAACTGCGCCTACGTACACGAGATAATAAAAAGATGGCTTCATTGCGAAAGAATACAGTTGTGGCATGAATGTGGCGGAACTCTCGGATATGACATAATGCCTCGAAAGGTGTTCGGGACCTTCGGGTCGTTCGGTTGACGAGCATTGAGTTGAGGCATGATGCCATTGAAACATTGAAATGAAGTATGAAACGTAAGAACATAGAAAGTTAACGGAAGAAATACGAGATGATAATGCGGCATGGTGCCCTTCGAAATGTTCATGGCCTTCGGGCGTTCGATGAGAACATTCGGACGTTGTGCCAATTGAAATAGAGATAAGCAAACTTGCTTGGTTGTATGAAAGATAAGATTCGTTGCATGGTCAAATGGACTTAAAGATATAAAAGCCCGTGCATGGGTATTCCCTCGAACGCGACGCGCCAGGGCGCTGGGACCGTTCGGCCTAGGAGGGATTCGTTTTCGGTATTGTTGGTGCACTTCATTTAGAAGGGTAGCGACCTTCTGGTGAATGTGATAAGCCATTTGCTGCGATTATTTCGATGGCCTCTGATGTTGGTTAGCAACCGCACAGAGTTAACATCGTCTTATGTTTCGATTTCGATAAATATAAGTCCATTCTAGCCCGAAAAGCTAGCGACCTTCATATAGTTAAGGGCGACGGGTTTGGTAGTACAAGGTATGCACATATCCTGCATGGATGGATCCTGAATAGCGAGCACTTATAACATGACAGGGAAAACGGATAGGCGTATTCACCTTGCGTCGGTGCAAGGGCGAGTGCGTCAATATTGCTAAGTTGTGCCACGAATCAAATACGAGATTACTTGCCTGTTTACTTATGCGAATTGAATAACATGCTTGCCATGCTTTACAGTCTTCGAATATGCCATGAACTCATCCTAAGGAGAACATAGAAAGAGAACTAAATTGTATGTTTGCATGAATCAATACAATACTAAATGTCGGTTTGTTAAGTGGGTTTTTGATCAGTACAGCGAGGACGAAAGTACTAATCCCCCACTAGTTTGCTAGCAGGTTCAGGGATTGGTCTGCTCGCGGCGGAGCTTCGCTAGAACACGTTGAGGCTTGGAATGCCGAAGCGTATTGAAGCGTGCGATCGCATTGACGCTCGGACTCGTGACCGGATTGATGCGGCCGAGATATAGAAGGCATGATGTATGGAACGGTGAAATCCTTTGTGGGCAAGAGAGAACTTGAGTGTTGTAGCCAATCTGGCAAATTCCGTTGGGCTATCGAAAGCCGTTGTAATCTGATTTTGAATATCAATAAAGTGAATCGTTTTCGTATACTCTGTTTTGCCTTTCGTTGTTAACGTTCAACTCAAAGATAACCATTTGAGAACTTGTCATCTTGCCTTGCACGAGCGCAACTCCAGGCTCGTGCGGCATCACGCCCCAGCGAGGATGATGATTCGGGTGATTTTGGGTCGGGGCGTGACAGTGTTTCTGGAGGGTCTCCTATTTCTTGGAAGACCAAGAAGCAACAAACTGTTTCCCGATCTTCCGCTGAAGCTGAATACCGATCTCTTGCTGCGCTTGTTTGTGAGTTGAAATGGTTGAAGGAGTTATTGGTGTGTTTGGGCGTTCGCCAGGAGTCTGCTATGTCGGTGTATTGTGATAGTCAGTCAGCCCTGCACCTGGCTCAGAATCCGATATTTCATGAGCGTAGTAAGCATATTGAGGTGGATTTGCATTTTGTACGCAATGCTATTAGAGATGGCACCGTAATAGCCTCGCATGTTCCTACTTCTTCTCAACTGGCTGACATCTTCACCAAGCCCCTTGGAAAGCATGTATTTGATTCTTTACTTTCCAAGTTGGGCATTTGTGACTTGCATGCTCCAACCTGAGGGGGGGGGTGTTAGATTATAGTTGTAACTATTGTAATATGGCCCAAAAAGCCCACTCGTGTAGACACTATATATATTGTAAATTGTCCCATCAATGAGAACAAGGATTATTCCCTACAGTAAAAGATAACCTAAAACTTTATTGTTGTTACCATTGCTCATAGTTTTCTTATAACAATTGAACTAGACATTGTTGAATGTAGGAATTTAAAACCTCTTTCAATGTTTGATAAATAACTAACCTGTCTAAAAGTCGAAGTTCAACTATGAGAGGATTGTCGATGTTATAATTTTTTTACTCTTCTCCATATCCAAATTCTAAGGGTCTGCTTGGTAATGGAGTTTTCACCGATTTTGGGGTGTTTTTGAACCGACCGTTTATGAAAACCCTGCTTGTTAATTTTTTTTGAGGCACTGGTTTTCGTCGGCTCAAAAATTCCCCAAAACCAGTGTAATGTATTTTTGGGTGGCTTTATAAACACCCCAAATCGGCGGGTTTTGAGCAGCTTTATTTTTTTATTCCATTTATATCCTCACAAAAATAGATATAATTATAACTACCGATACCCTTCCCTATTTAATTTATTCGTGTAAAAAACTTTCAGAACCGCTCGTTAGTGAATTACCAAGCATGGATTGGACTGGTTTAAAAGCCGCTACTTAAAAACCATCCAAAATCGGACCCCTCATAACCGCTCATAACCGGTACTCTAAAAACACCTCATAACCGCTATCCCGATAATTGCCAAGCAGACCCTAAGGAAAAAAAATATATGGACATTCGATAGTTTTAAATTTTTGAATAGATAACGACAATTCAAATGAATCACTTTCGCACAGTGTATAATAAACCCATTTTTGCATCACCACTTTCTGAGGGGTGGATTTTATTTCAAGATAAATTTGCGGTCTCACCTTGATCGTCAACTTTCAAGGAAGCAACCATGCCCATGCCCGCATTTGTGGTGAACTTGATGCAAGACAGATTTTACACATTTATTTACGTATATGTACTTTAATATTATAATATAGCTAAAGAAAAACCGGGCGCAGAACATAGTTGTCGTTGTAGTATAGTGGTGAGTATTCCCGCCTGTCACGCGGGTGACCCGGGTTCGATCCCCGGCAACGGCGTTCGTTACTTTTTATTTTAGAACTTGTTAATTTTTTTTAGAATTTGTTAATTTTTCTTTAGAATTAATTTTTTACAGTTTTGATTATACAAACAGAAAAGGGATAATCCCACATTTATATTCGAATCTCCACTTTTATAAAATTTACACTTTATCCTTAAAAAAACCCAATCCCATTTTATCTTTTAAAAAAATACCACTCTAAATTAAGGGGAACAAAAATACATAAAGGATTCATGGATATTAGAGGATTTGGATTAAACCAAAAAAAAAAAAAAAAATAGCAGTAAAAATATGGTTTGTGATAGCAAATTTGATATTCTTTTTTGTGGCAAAAAGATTATGCTTTGATTGACAGCGCAGTAGTAAAGAGTATAATTTGAGTGCACACAAGCAATTCCCTTCGGTACCATACTGTGTTTGTTGATTCATGTGTCATGTTTACTGGAGTTACAAAGTGTAATAGAGTTACTGGAATAATGCAAATATTTAACTTCATCCCTCATTAAACTATAGAGTTTTGGTGCGATGGTGGTAAAATAGCATAACAAATATACAGTTACATGAAATAAATATATGACTCTCAACCCTCACTATTTTTAGATTTTGTGTGTAGTGGTACCGACTTAAAAGATCCTTCTACTTGCGACAGTCATGACCATGTGTTGAGACATGATCGGATGATAATGTCTCTAAATTCGACTCGGTTTATAAGTATGGATATACATCCTAAATTGGTGTCGACAATTCACTGGATCTGTTAAGAGCAGTAGTAGCAATGTGGTTTGACGCAAGTTTGATTGTTGCGTACTGGCAGGCTGGTATAGAAGGACTGGGTTTTGCGCCATTGAAAGACGGATCCTGGAAATATGAAGGGCCTTCTTTGTCTCTGCTTTTGTTTACAAGACGAGCTTGTAACTTCAACTTGACTCAATGATGTTATTTGGTTATTGTGCGCTAGAATTAGCTCCAGTGCTTGAGTTCATAGACCTTAAAACAATCTTTGCTAATATTCTCATGTCGGGAAAAAAAAATCAGTGTTACTTTATTAATCATCAACCTCAAATGTTTTGTGAAATTATTGTACAAGACTGATTGGTCCGGAAAATGCAGAGGGCCTTCTTGCTCTCTGCTTTTGTTTACATGATGACAGCTTTCCTAACTTATTTGTACAAGGACATGGTCTGTCTCATTGATGTTATTTGGTATTATATAGTATTGTAGATTGTTTCTCTCTTAAAAGTGTTTTTGTTTGTTTAGTGAACCATACAATCCTCCTCATTGATGCTTCAATGAAGAAGTGATATAGTGCTAATTAGATCATAGTCTTCTTATGTTTGCAGAACACGAAGTAAGATTTTTATCCTAAGCATTCTGCTCTCGTATCATGTATTACTTTCCCACACTCCTTCTCTGAGATTTAAGAGTTTAATCCTTGGTGGCTGCAGCAAACAAAGCGCAAGAAAAAAAAAACTCCATTTTGCTCGGTCATCTTCTTGAATCTCTCTCTCCATTCCTACTGTTACAGTCGTAAAAGCAAAGTCAAGTACAATGTTTCTGGCAACATTATTAGTCCCACATCGGAAACGCAAAGCAGTGGGACTGAGAAGAAAGCAGTATAAATATAAGAGCCCATGAGCCACTGAAAATTCATCTTTGCGCTTGGGGCAATGACGCAGCTAGTGAGGTTTTAACCGAGGCACGTCAATTGCTGGTTGAAAACTATTTCCAAACCCTCTCTCGGTCCATTCAGTTGGGCTCAGAGAATTTCTGAAAGGGCTCCCTTTAACAAAGGGTAAAGCCCTACAAATCATTTATTTTCTAAATATGAGTTAGGGTCCTATCATCAAAATAGGCGTGGTCCTTTAAAAATATGGTTTACTAAAAGATTCTAATACCGGAGCATTTGTTGGGCTGATCCAATATACCCCAACAATAGTTATACCTCCTCTCCCATCCACCACTGACACCAATACTGACATGACACAGTTCTGTGCACATTTTGATATATATTATTGTATCCGTGCACATTTTGATATATCCCAGTGTGTATTAAGGTAATGTGAAACTACAACTTTTTTAGACTCAATTATACAAAAATAAGGTAACTAGTTTTTTCTACCAAGTGGCACTACATATTCTTCTTTTTAGTTCCATGTTGGGGTGTGCATTCATTTCATTTGTTGGTTTTCTGGAAGTGTACTTAACCACAAACCATCACTATAATCTCAAAATCATATTTGAACTTACCGTATTAATAATTTGGTTAATTTAGACTTGATCACAAATTGCATAACATTCAAAAATAGAAAGAAAAATAAAATAAAATTTAAATAACAATTCGAAACATTCGTACTAATAAAGAGTTGTGGTGTGTTATGAGAGGGAGGAGAATTTAGATTGGAGGGTTGTTATGGAGATAGCAGATATCTGTATCGCACGGCGGGTAAAGGCATGGACAAGGACATGACCCATACATTTTGGAATGTCCAAGTTATGTTCGATACGATATGGTCTACATTTTTGGAGTATCTGTATTTTTTAATGTATATATAGGGTTAGGGTTGCGATTGGGCAATGCTGATAAATATGGAAGGCAGCCAGATCAATCAACTTGCTGCAATTAGAGCAGAAAGCGGGTTTGTCATGTTGATCATTAGTGGCACCTCTTGCCATGCAAGTAGATGATGGATATCACTTGTAACACATGCTGTGAGCAACCGATTAAACACTTGATATGCACCTTCACTTCACTTGAAGCAAGTGAGATCATAGCAACTCAGAGTTGCATGTTAGATTGTATTTCGTTTCCGGTTGAACCATCAAAGAGAGTGACAATGAAGTTGGTAATATCAAGTAGGAGGTGGGATCATGAATTGTAGACAATGAACCCTCAAAGCTGACATTACAGAACTATTATCCCAACCAAGGTACAAAATGGGTTCATCTTGGATCTAGGATATCTATTCAGTTTGTATTCTTTGTATAATAATTATACTAGTTGCTAGGCCCTCAAAGATGCGTTGGTTTCGTTCTCTTCTCTCCAGACAATGAGAATATTATGTTTCTCTACAAGTGAGATATATTTGTATTTCTCTTGGCAATTGTATAAGAATAAGGGTGGGAAAAACACAGCTGAATGTCGAAGAATAAGGATGAGAAAGAAGGCCCAAATTCTTCCTTCGTTGTTGTAGGTCTTGGGAAAGAAAGAAAAAAGTTGTTGTAGGTCTTGGGAAAGAAAGAAAAAAATGGTTTCTCTTAAATTGGTTATGTATGAGAATCAATTTTCAATTTCTTCATATTTTTTCCATATGACAAACAAAGTACAAGTGAAAATTAATTAATTTCTTCTATATTAATTAGCCCCTCAATTCTTATCCATTTCAATATAGAACTCCAGAAATCTTGTTATTTGTAAGCAAAAATCCTAGAGGACTCATGAGTTCTTAAATTTGAAAACTCTGCCATTAATAGCCGTTGGATTATATGCATCTCATCCTTTGTGTTTTTTTTTGAGGACCTAAACAGAAAAAGTCAAGAAATTGTAAGGATACTCTCAAATGTTTGTCCATTTCAGCATTAGCTTACATCCAAGTTGCAATAACCTAACTCTAAAAAACATTAATTATATTAGATGAATCATGAATAATCTTTTTGTCCTTATGGATTTGGTTGAATGGATATGTGTTTGTTGGGTTTGAGTTTGAAGAAAAAAAGAGTTGAATGACCAAGGGAGGTAGAGGGATACTAAAAAAACATAATGAGAGAAGGTTTTGGGCATACCTTCTTTGGTTCTGGACAATTTCAAGGATATTGGCCCTTCTGCTCACAGTTGAAACACTTCACCCGTATATTTCGCTCGTTTTGCCTTGTGTGGAGTTTGGCATTATCCTTCTTAGCCTTCCCTTTTACATTTGAACATTCTTCCCTTTTGCAAAATCACAATTCTTTGAAATTTTAATTTATTCAATATTTATTCAAATGTAATGGAAGGATTCAAATCATTAACCTTGCCTCGTTTGGTTCGCAAAATCACGAGGTTGGAAAAGGGAAGTGATTACTTTCTTATGTTCGGGTGCTAAAAGAATTGAGAATGAAAGGAAATTGGTTCCCAAAATAGGGGCAAATGATTCCATCATCCAAGTAAAGAATCACTTTTCCACCTTAAAGTATTACTTTCCTTTCTAAATTCCTTAGCATTTCCAAACATGGGAAAGTAAAATCAATAGGAATTGTAATTTTCCAAAGGAAAGAAAATGCCAAGGCATTGATTTTCTTTCCATTCCTTTCCGCGAATCAAACGATACCTTAAGGTACACATTTAAATGGACACAATTTCGGACTTTTGCATGTTAATATGTTTTGCCTCAAGTTCGAGCATCCGAATGACTATGTAAACCTCATTGTTTGACGAATGGATCATATAATGTTTTCTAGACATGGTAGAGTCAAATATCGCTAGATCTTGGATCATGGCTGACACGTATCACATGTCTGATTTCGACTTCATCTCATATGAGTCAAGCGGTCAAGCCCAAGATAAAGAGTGCACACCATTTGAGTAATTTATATACCGACCTCAACTCTTCCCATGCTTGGTGGTAGCATAACCCACAAACTCTTCAATCATGTGGTCCAACAGCGTCAACAATACTGTGAATTGCACAGACTTATCCTTCATAGATCATTTTTGGTATACATCAGTGCCTAACCTGCGATGAGCCACAGTGCCCTGCTCAAGATCGACCATTTCCTAACATAAAAAAGTCGAGCATGTTTTGCCTATTCAGTAGGTGTTAGATACTACGTCGCCAATTATCAAAGTTGGTGTTAGATACTATGTCGCCAATTGTTAAAGTTTTTGTTTGTGTAGCATCACTCTTTTGGTACACATAGTCACTACCGATTTAGCAACCTTCTCAATGATACATACATGGATTGTGCTAATTATCAATTTGAGTGTCATAATTTTCTTCACCCAATGTACTATTTTTTTCAAAATAAAACCGTCTTTTAAAGGAGTGCACTAGAACCAAGTGTTAATTGTTACCTGGAACAAAATCTCCCTTTCTCAAAAGATTGGAATCTTTAGAAAATCCTTCGTTTATAGAAAGGTTTGACTCTCGAATAGAGTCATGCACATGTTTTAGTTACCATAATCAGAACATATCCTTTGTCTTTGCATTTAAGAGAATATGCATATTACACAAATATGACATTAAAACCATTAAACTCTCCACTTGTGTCGGACTTCGCCGAGCTTACCTGTTGAATTAGCTCACTGGATACAAGATATGACTCGGACATTAAAACCACTTGTACCTTTTCCAATATGTTGAGTTTAAGGGTTCGTCATTCGGCTAGAGGGTCAATGCAAAAAATCTACCCTAGGTTTGGCTTCATGCCACAAGTGTCAACAGAGGCATGTTGTATTCATGATAACAAACATACCACATTTGTACATTTTTGTCACATACCGCAATTCGGCACCTACAAAAGAGTGTTAGTCTTGGATACAGCCCGTCCCATTTTCTCCGTATCTTAGTCCAACCTCAAGCAATAGAAAACAACAGAGTCCAATGTCTATATTACAACATTTCCAACACAAACCCAAATAAAAGCAAATAAAATCCCACATTACATGAGGAAAGTGGAGGCTAGAAAATATCATGCTAAGTTGAGGGGATCCTTATGGTCAATATTAAACTAGGTTATCCTACAATTTTATAGATAAATCAATCCAACAAGTTTATTATTAGTCCTAATTAACTGGCGTTATACAAGTTAATAAATCAATGACTCTTCTACTTGATGTTGGACATGCATCTAGATTTAGGGAAGTCATTTAAGTCTCAACCATACAAAAAAGCTACGAATATTATAGTCTACAAAAAATATACAATACAATAACGCAAATACTAGGTCTCTTCTTGCATATGGATTATACCTTTGACGTGCGGTGAACCGCTTTCTACTACTATCTCCTTCGCATGGTCGTGAATCATCCCGTAATAAGGATGCTCCTTGTCACATCCCGCAACGGACCTCCCTAAAGAGGAGGAGAAGAGGAATATCTTTGGAGGTAGGTTATATGAAACAGGAATTTGGGCTCTCCATATAACAACATCTCCCTGTTTATGAACAGGTAATAGGTGCACCCTAATACGGACGCACATGTCAAATTGGACCCGTCCCATGCGTTCGACCAACTAAGGCCGAATCAAACCATACCGATACGATTTACGATTTGATCCAATAACAATAATCCGCATGTTCTTCTTCTTTCCCAATCCCCTTCTTCTTTAGCTTTCCTCATCCCCAAAAATCCATATCTACCACCTTGTCTCTAAATCCTAATTCACAGCTACCATTTCTTCCTCCCCTCTCGCGCATGATACCCTTATCCCTTGACTAGCTCCCCTTTCTATAAGGATGACCCTTCATGCACCCTCACCATCCTTCATAATCCCAATTAGGATTTAGGTGACGAGGGATGTAGGTTTTTATCACCAAGGGAAGGATGATCCTAAAATCTATAAAGTTAGAAAAATGGGTTAACATAAAGAAGTAGACAATCACTAGAAAGTTGCCAAAGTGAAATAGGAAAGTGAAGAAATTAAAATCTAAAAATATTTAAGTAAAAGATAACCTAAAACTTCTATTGTTGTAACCATTGCTTATCTTTTTTGTTATAGCAATTGAACTGGACATTGTTGAAAGTAGGCAAGCCTCTTTCAATGTTTGATAAATAATAAACCTGTCTAAAAGTAGAAGTTCAATTATGAAAGGATTTTCGATGTTGTAATTTTTTTTACTCTTCTCCATATCCAAATTCTAAGAAAAATATGGACTTTCAATCATTTTAAATTTTTGAATAGATAAGGACAATACAAATGAATCACTTTCGCACGGTGTTTACTAAAGTCTAAACGGACTTTTGCATCACCACTTTCTGAAAAGTGCATTTTATTTCAAGATAAGTTTTCAGTTCTCACCTTGATCGTCAACTTTCTAGGAAGCAACCATGCCCATGCCCACATTTTTCTTGTGAAATTGATGCAAGACAGATAATACACACATTTATGTATATAAAACAACCGAATGAAGAATGCAATTGTCGTTGTAGTATAGTGATGAGTATTCTTGCCTGTCACGCGGGTGACCCGGGTTCGATCCCCGGCAACAGTTTTGATTCAATCGAACAGAAAAGGGATAATCTTTATATTTGAATCTCCACCTTTCTAAAATTTCCACTCTATCCTTAAAAAAAATAAAAAATCCCAATACCATTTTGTCTTTACAAAAATACCACTCTAAATTAAGGGGAACAAAAATACATAAAGGACTATGGATATTAGAGGATTTGTATTAATTAAACAAGGAAAAAAAATAGCAGTAAAAATATGGTTTGTGATAACAAATTTGATATTCTTTTTTGTGGCAAAAGATTATGCTTTGATTGATAATACAGTAGTAAAGAGTATCATTTGTGTGCACACAAAGCAATTCCCTTCGCCTTCGGTACCATACCGTGTTTATTGATTCATGTGTCATGTTTACTGGAGTTACAAAGTGTAACAGATCGAGTTACTGGAATAATGCAAATATTTAACCCCCTCGTTAAACTACAGAGTTTTTGTGCGATGGTGGTAAAATAGCATAACACATATACATTGTATGAATATATGACTCTCAACCCTCACTATTTTTAGAGTTTCTGTGTAGTGGTACCGACTTGAAAGAGCCTTCTACTTACCCGCAAGTTTGATTGTTGCATGTTGGCAGGCTGGTATAGAAAGACTGGGTTTTGCGCCAAAGAAAGATGGATCCTGGAAATGTGAAGGGCCTTCTTTGTCTCTGCATTTGTTTACAATACAAGACAAGAGCTTGTAACTTCGACTTGACTCAATGATGTTAATTGGTATTATATGTCGGAAAACAAAATTCAGTGTTATTATCACCAACCTCAAATGTTTTGTGAAATTATTGTACAAGACTGATTGGTCCGAAAAATGTAGAGGGCCTTCTTGCTCTCTGCTTTTGTTTACAAGATGACAGCTTTCCTAACTTATTTGTACAAGGACATGGTCTGGCTCATTGATGTTATTTGGTATTATATGGTATTATAGATTGTTTCTCTCTTAAAAGTGCTTTTTGTTTGTTTAGTGAACCATACGATGCTCATTGATGCTTCAAACCTGACATTTGAAGAAGTGATCGTTCTATTGGCATAGTGCTAATTTGATCAGAGTCTCCTTATGTTTGCAGAACATGAAGTAAGATTTTAGCAGTAAGCATTCTGCTTTCCTATCATGTATTGCTTTCCCACACTTCTTCTCTGAGATTTAAGAGTTTAATCCTTGGTGGCTGCAGCAAACAAAGCGGAACAAAAAACAACCCATTTTGCTAAGTCATCTTCTTGAATCTCTCTCCATTCCCACTGTAAAGGAGTAAAAGCAAAGTCGTTATGTACAATGTTTCTGGAAACATTATTAGTCCCACATCGAAAAAGCAAAGCAGTCGGAGTGAGAGGAAAGTGGTATAAATATAAGAGACCATGAGTCACTGAAAACTCATCTTTGCGCTTGGGGCAATGACGCAGCTAGTGAGGTTTTAACCGAGGCGCGTCAATTGCTGGTTGAAAACTATTTCCAAACCCCCTCTTGGTCCATTCAGTTGGGCCTAGAGAATTTCTGGAAGGGCTCCCTCTAACAAAGGGTAAAGCCCTAAAAATCATTTATTTTCTAAATTTTTATTCATTGTGTCAGGGTTCTATCATCAAAATAGGCCAGTTCCTTTAAAAACATGGTTTGTCTCAGTCTACATGATTTTTTACTGATGATGCATAGTTACTAGAAGATTATATTACCGGAGCATTTGTGGGGCTGATCCAATCCTTGGTCAGCCCCAATGTTACCTGGGAATTCCCTTATCCCATCCCACACTGACACCAATACTGACACGACACAGTTCTGTGAAACTGCAACTTTTGTAGACTCAATTATACAAAAATAAGGTAACCAGTTTTTTCTACCAAGTGGCACTACACATTCTACTTAAGGACAAACCATCACTATAATCTCAAAATCATATTTGAACTAACCATATTAATAATTTGGATAATTTAGACTTCGAAACATAGGTACTAATAAAGAGTTCTACACGACACACACATTTTGGAATGTCCAAGTTATGTTCGATACGATACGGTCTACGTACATTTTTGGAGTATCTGTATTTTCTAATGTAGATATAGGTTAGGGTTGGGATTGAGCAAGGCTGGCAAATATGGAAGGCAGCCAGCTCAATCAACTTGCTGCAATTCGAGTTGAAAGCGGGTCTGTCATGTTGGTAGAGTCTTGGTTTCCTGCTATGTTATATGTGGATCATTAGTGGCACCTCTTGCCAAGCAAGTATATAATGGATATCACTTGTACACATGCTGTGAGCAGTAGATCAAACACTTGGATATGCACCTTCGCTTCACTTAAGCAAGTAAGACTAGTATCCGGACACACACGTTGTGTGTGCAACGCATTATTTTTAATTTCATTACAATACGTGTCAAACATTGCATGTGCAAATTCTATCATTAATATAAACTACTGAAAATTGCTAAAATACTCACTTTCGGGGTGGGTGTTTATGAAAAACCCACCCGCAGGATGGGTTTTATGAAATACCCAAAATTATGTATTTGCACGTTAAATATTCCAAGATTCCCTTTAGATGTTTTGTATTTCCAAATTGTCATTTTAATAATACCATAACTACCCCTTTTGCGCAAATTTGGTAATATATATGTATTTGAATTCACAAATTTAGATTTGGATTGCGATTTTCGTCTTCTTCTTCTTCACGAGAGATCTGAATTCTATTACTCTTATCTTCAGCAGAGATCACAAAGATCGTTTGTAGTTCACTGTACTTTTCTTCAGTCGAACTCCGATCATCGCTCGTCATCATCATCATCATCATCACCATCATCATCTTCGTGGAGATATTTGAAGTTTTTCGACGATTAGGTCACTATGCTCGGTTGTTTGCACTGATATAAAACAAACAACAATAAAAAATATGATATAAATCACTATATACTTTAAAAAAGAAGAAAAAAAAGATCATTCTCCGTGATATAAACACAGAAAATGGCCATTTTTCGTAATTTTAATACGGAGAATGACCATTCTCCTGCATTTTAACACGGGGAATGGCCATTTTCCGTCATTTTAACACGAAAAATGATCATTTTACGTGATTCTTTGTAATTTTAACACGGAGAATGACTATTCTCCTGCATGTTAACACGGAAATGGTCATTCTCCGTAATTTTAACACGAAAAATTGCCATTCTCCGTGATTTTACAACAGGGGATGGCCATTTTTCGTGATTTTAGCACGGAGAATGGTCATTCTCCTGCATTCTAACACGAGGAATGGTCATTCCTCGTGATTTTACAACAGAAAATGGCCATTATTCGTGCATACATTTTAACACGGGGAATGGCCATTCTCCGTGATTCTAAAACGGAGAATGACAATTCTCCGTGATTTTAACACGGTGAATAACCATTCTCCTGTATTTTAACACGAAAAATTGTCATTTTTTGTCATTTTAACACGGAGAATAGCAATTATCCATCAATTTAACAAGGAGAATGTCAATTCTTTGTGATTTTAACACGGAGAATGACTACTCTCCTGCATTTTAACACGGTGAATGGCCATTCTCTGTCATTTAACACATAGAATGACTATTTTCCGTAATTTTAACACGGGGAATGACCATTCTCCGTAATTTTAACACGAAGAATGACCATTCTCCTGCATTTTAACACGGAAAAGGACTATTCTCCGTCATTTAACACGGGAAAAGGCCATTCTCCGTCATTTTAACACGAAGAATGGCAATTCTTCGTAATTTTACAACGGGTGTGAAGATTGCGAATGGAGAGCCACTGGCGAGTTTTTGAAGTAAGGTTTGAAGATTTTGGAGGAGAAAACCTATATTCGAAAGTGAGCAGCGTATGGAAGAAGAGGAAGAATCGAAACGTTTTTAAAAAAAAGTAGGTTTCGTGGGTGTTTTTAATAAATTAGAAGGACAAAAAGGTCATTCCGCACCCTTTTATATATTTTTTCGCTAATTGTGGGCACGCGATAAAATGTTATTTTGCGGTGGGTTTTTCATAAAACTTTTGTGGTTTTTGGGCATTTGATAAATTTTCTCTATAAACTAATACAATTGTATAGAGAATATATGGAAGTTCAAATATTTTCTGTAACAGCCAGTTTTTTCAAAAGAGGGTAATTTTGAAATTTTATAATTTTAGTCTTTTAATAATGATATTTAAATCATGATGTAATTTTTAGTGATTTTTAATCATTTAAAACTATTTTAAATCATGACTTATGATTTTGGTGTTTAGCTAGTGTAGCCCTAGAGGCTACTTGACCAGAAAACTAACCATGACCTTGGGAGCCTAACCATGTGAGTAGAGTTTCCATTTAGTACATTTTAGCCTAGAGGGTACTTTGGTCATTTTGGGATTTATTTGAATTTAATAGGATTTATTAGAACTTATTGAATATATGTAAATAATTGCTTGGTATGTGATGTGATTAGCCTAACCTAGAAGGACCTAACCTAATAGATTGGATTAACCTAGATTAGCCTTGGTTAAGTTGATGGTTATGTTAGCATTGACTAAGGTGGGTTAGCCATGACTTATGCCTTGATTAGTCATGACTAGGATTAGTCATAGTCTTGAGTTAGTATAGCTAAAACCTAGAATCAATATGGACCATAGATCCTTAGTGGGAGATGAGAGCCATAGATTGGATACTAAACCCTAGGATGGCCAGCCATGTAGTGGTTTTCCCCCATATAAGCCCTCATGTTGAACTCTTGCCTCTTTTTTATCATTCTTGCAAGTCTTGAAGAAAGAGAGGTATAGACTCCTTCCCCAATCCATAGTTCATCCATTTTTTATCCTTTTTAACCCTAATCTTTTGCATTAGCACCTAACAAATCCCTAC
Organism: Iris pallida; assembly: GCA_029216955.1. Taxonomy (NCBI): domain Eukaryota; kingdom Viridiplantae; phylum Streptophyta; class Magnoliopsida; order Asparagales; family Iridaceae; genus Iris; species Iris pallida. The sequence goes on from JANAVB010015800.1 coordinate 8,694,603, forward strand.
TTACTGTTCTTGTGGAGCAATCACAGCCTTGGGGCAATTTGGAGGAGCTAGCTAGCAAGAAGAACCATCCCCTTTTCAAGTTTTTCATGCAAATTCAACATATAGGTAACTTCCTATTCCTCCCATGGATTTTTGATTTCTTTGCATGAATAGGAAGCCCTAGGTGTCCTCTCCCTGTTAGTATAGGCATTGTTAGGGTTCGTGTCCAATACGTGTCCGAATCGGACACGTATCAGGCCTTGGTCGTAGGTGTTTGACGAAATACCCCAAAGGGCATTTCGTTTTATTTTCTGAAATGTAATTGATTGGAAAAATAGGTTTTATGATTGCTTATGGATTTCCAGAGTCCTTATGGAGTTTTCGTGTCGTGTCAGGACACGGGGGACACGAGTACACGCGGGTGCACACACGCGCGCGAGCGCGGTTGGCTCCCCTGCTACCACGCGTCTCGTGCGCCCTGTACACGACACTAGGACACGCCAAAATTGGCATGGACGTGGGGGCAGTGTCTGCGCACACTCCCCCAAGGTCTCACGATACCTCGTTTCGTGTCGGACACAAAAACGAGCCTCCACTGATTCGTGCACTGTACACACACGCGAAAATTCGTGTCTGATACATGTCTCGTACACGCGACACGCCTCACGTGGACACCTCGTGTTGACACGAGTGTGTAGCCCTAGTGTGGGCGTACACGTGTGCACGAGCACGTGTCTTAATTCATGTCGTGTCGTATCCTAGACTCGCACGAACACGTGCACGACGATTGGTCTATTTTGTGCACTGTTTCATGTTCTATGTGATTGGACACGTTTGTGTCCACTTGGGTGGACACAAACTCGTGTGGGACACGTACCCAATGTGTTTAAACATTACCAACCCCTGTTTTAGTATTTTTAATTTGATTTAGATGATTAATTCTCAATTCCCCTATGTTTCCCGAAACTGTGTATCAGTTTACTGTTTCTTTTTTTTCAGATTTTGATATGGTTTGACATCGATTTCTACCCATTATACACAGTTAAATTCATGGTATTAAAGCTCTAATAAGTGCTCATATGTGTTTCCTAATTGTATGTCAAATTTGGACTGATTTGGTAATGTTTTGGTTCATAAATCTGAGTTTACATTTTTGGGACTGTTTTTAAACTCTTTGTTGGTTTTGAGTTGATATGTTAGATATTATGAACTGTTAGATTAACATTAAGGTCTGAGAATGATATAGGACTGTTTTCTTTTTTATAGTTTTGTGATTGAGAGTTTTGGACTGTTGATTCCTATATCTAATAACTGTTTTAATTCTAAAATGGAGGGTGGGTTGTTCATGAGGAATTCTGAGTTGTTAACTGTTAAAACTGAGAGTTTGATCTGGGGGGGGGGAGTTCTTATGTGAAAATCTGAGATTTAAATCAAGGGTTAAAATGTTAAATTGGTGTATTGATTTGGGGAAAATGTTATATGGTATTTAAATCTGAATAAAGTTTGAGATTGACTGATTTCTGAGTTTGTGAGGGGGGGGGGGGGGGGGAATGTTCAACTGTTTTACTGAGATGGTTTAAATGTATTTGAGATTAATGTTGCCTTCAATGATTTTTCCTATTCCTATATCACTGTTTGCACTCTAACACCATTTGATTCCTGCACACCCCCACATGAATGAAAGCTGGACACCATGTTCCTGTCTTAGGATTACTGTGACACTTCTAACACACATGTTCCTAAAAAGCTTAGTTCCATATACACACTGTTGGGTAGTGCTGAATACACACAAACACATTGCCTACTCTCTAACATTGACTTAGCCTGGACACTATCACCCAGGATCACAGGGTCTTGGACACACCCTGTCACAGGCTCCTGATTGCACACACACATGTGTACACAAATGTCACCACTAGCCCACACACTCATGTATGATCCCTCTAGCCCATTGACACACACTATCACATTCACTCATGACTCACACACCCTCTATCTAGCACACACACACACAACCACATGCCTATGTATCTCTTACTTGAGTACACTCTTCACACACATGTCCATGTTCACTCTCTCACTAATACACACACACACATACACTTGAATTCATGAGTCCCTCTCTATGCCTATGCATATATGTATGTATTAACCTATAGTGTGGTTTGGTGTACATTAGCCTATATGTGTTTTCTAGTTATATTAATTAAATGGATCTATGGTGTACTAGATATTAGATATATATATATATATATATATATATATATATATATATATATATATATATATATAGAGAGAGAGAGAGAGAGAGAGAGAGAGAGAGAGAATAAGGGAGGTAGGGTGGCACCTCATGGGAGGGTGTCTACTTGTCACCCCCCCATGCTATCATCAAGCACATGGGTGCATGATGATAGCATGTGGGAGGTGACAAGTAGACACCCTCCATAGGGTGGCACCTCACCTCCCTCATCCTCTCTCTCTCTCTCTCTCTATATATATATATATATATATATATATATATATATATATATATATATATATATATATATATATATGTGTTATGTGTATAGATATTTTGTAGGTTGTTTAGACTTGGCTTAGCCTATTGGCCCATGGCCTAGTCTTCTAGCCTATGGCATGGTATGCATAGTATGGAGTCTAGATTAGACTTGTGTAGTCTTGATAGACCTAGAATAGTCTTGCTAGCCTAGTATAGACTAGTTTGACTTAGGTTTGACTTGGTTGACCTAGTTTGACTTCTAGGGTTGACCAGAGTTGACCAAGAGTTGACTTTGGTCTAGATTGACCTAGAATCATGTAGAATGCATAGTAGGATTTTATTATATCATTTTAGACTGGTTGTGACTTGTGTTGCTCTAAATAGGAGCCAGGTACCTCATCTCGGACAGTACATTTTCACAGCTATTCAGATACCAGGCGAGTACATTCTCTGATCATTTCATAACTTGCTTAGAATTATATTCCTGCTCTAGTTTACCTTATTTGATGCTGTCACAATATTATCACGGATTGGTACTATATGGATCCCTACATTGAGATATTATCCCCCTCGGGAGCATCGGATACATTGTGTCATGTGTTTCGTGTACATCATGTATTCCTCGCTCTCATGTTATCCATGTTTCTCATGTGCTTCATGCTCGTTCATGCATGCTCGTGTACTCTCATGTGCTCTCATGAATCGGTCATGTTTCCCATGTATCTCATGTATAACCTATATTGCATGTGCACTCATTTATGAGCCTTCATGTGAATTTCATGTCCACCCGTTTATGGGCCCCCATGTGAACTTCATGTGCACTCATGTATGAGCTCTCGTGTATATTTCATGTGCACCCATTTATGGGTTTCATGTGAAAACCATGTACGTAACATAACTTGTTTGGATCCTTGTGTATTGATTGGGGTATGGGGGAGTATAAATAGTCATGTGTACAATTCCAAAGTAGTATAGCCATGTGCACCTCTTTAGTATAGTCATGTGCAAATCCAGCCGTTCACATGGCGACTTTGTACTCTAAATCACTAGTCACTGGTAGCTCTCTACTTATAGTAGATATTTCTATTACAGTTCTCTTCCTGTTTACATCATGTATTTTCTTTCAGTTTCATGTATCGTACTCTCTTGCATGTTTATATTCTCTAACCTGTTATGATCTGCGTGAGATGTATTGTGCTCGCTCCTGTCCTGACTGGACCTGTTGAAAATTTTACAGAGGATGATGAGGAACCCTGCACCCCTTACTTTGGAGCTTGCCTAGATGACACTCGCGACCTGGACCCCTGGGGAGGTTCAGGCAGCTGCTGAGGACGACACCTTGCTTAGTATAGATAGCTTAGTCTGTTCTCTTTTCATGTTTAGCTGTTGTCTTTATTTTCAGAGTTGTATATTTTTAGAGATATTGAAACTGGTAGATGTTGAGATTTGTATTCATTCTGTTGTGCCTCAGTTAAGGAGTTTCTTATCTATTTCCATCGTGCTACATTCTACCTTAGTTTGTGATTGAGTTATACCTCTGTGTTGGACTCCTTTTGGAGAGTATTGCTTGTTAGCTAGTTATAGTTCATGACCTAGAACAGCGTTCTACCGCCGACACTGCGGCGTAGGCTGGGCGCTGTTACGTACTCGTACCCTCACGGTGGGTGCGGGTCGTGACATTTTCTCCTATCATTAGTAATTTTTTTTAAATTTAAATCCTTACATATTCGAAACATAATCTTTTCAAATTTAGAATCCAATTCTTAAGCTAAACTATAGTCAATTAATTGATACTCTTATCAACTTATATTTAAATTAGGTTTTAAACTAAAAGTAATATATATTTTTTTCATATGGTCAAAAATGTTATCTTATCGTTACCATAATTTTTTTTTACCTTTTTAAATAATCTAACTAACATTATATTTAAATTTTATCTTATCATTATATTTAAGTAATATAATCTTAGTTTAAAAATGTTATCTTATCATTAATTTAAACAATCTAAGCTGATAAGAGAGTATTAATTAATTTAAATAATCTAACATAAGTGTAATTTAACGTAATAATTTAAATTATAAAGAGAATAAGAGAATGTTGAGAGGTTAATTATTTTAAACCTGTTAATGGTAAGATCATATTGAGTTTGAAAAAAAAAATCCGATAAATTTAATAAGTTAAATTTATGTTTGTGTGAATAAATTCCATGATAGATCCAATATATAGTCAAAAAAATAAAATACATAAAGATGATGATCATCATGTAATACAGATGATAGATTACATACTATATTATAGACAAAAATGAAGAACTAAATATGTGACAGCATATATTTTCTTCTTCAATTAACATAAAATAAATATTTATTATTTTTATTCAAAAAAATCCCTCCACCATTCAATCTGATACATAACATATGTTTTCTTCTTTATTATTATAATTGAAATATTTATTATTTTTATTCAAAAAATCCTCTCTGCCAAAGAATCAGATACATGTTAAACTAAACATACAGATACATGCATATTAATTTCATATGATAGCACTAATTTCAAGAAATAATATGTGTGTGTGAGAGAGAGGAAGTAGTATTACCCCTTGTTTTTTCCAGTATGGTAGTATGGTCCAGTGCTAGACTACCAGATTGACGGAGCCATCTACCCTAATCACCAAAACCATAATTTGTAACTGTAAAATCACCACCATCTAAAAAATGATCTAGAAGAGAGATGAAGAAAAAGATTTACTTACATGGGGATGATTCTTGCGTCAAGCTTTCCTCTCCTCCATGATCCGACCGCGTGCTATGTCTCTAGACAATTTTTTTTCTTTCCCCTTCTCTATAAAAATAGGTCTAGAGTAGGCATGGTAGACGCAAGGTATGCAGAGATGAGAAATAGAAATCAGTAACAATGGAGTTTTTGGTTAGGAGAGACATGAAAATAGTAAAAAAAAAAAATTTATTCTCTTAATAAAAGAGAAGTTTAGAGAAAGAGAAACCGGATGTATCGTGAGAAAGAGGAGGAGGAGGTTACAAATCCAATTTGAAGTAAATTTTAACTTAGTAGGATGTAATGACTTTGTTACCCTAACATAAATATATTTTTATCTAAGAATGTATATAATCTAAATACCCCTACTATTTGGATTATATAATAGTATAGATTATAGTAGCTCAGAGTTGCGTGTTGGATTGTATCTCGTTTCTGGTTTAACACTAAAAAAAAGATGACAATGAAGTTGGTAATTTAGTCCAATATCAAGTAGGATTTGGGATCATGAGATGTAGATAATTGAAATTGATTCAGGCTTGAATAATATTTTTTTTAATGAATATGAGCCCAGTTCAATATGGTACCTCATGGGCCAACTCCGGTTCGAGCCACACTGTGTTCCGTACATTGCACGACATCATCTTGAATTCTTAATACAGGTTCCTTTCTTAATGCAGAACCGTTTCTAAGCATGTAAAAATGTCTAAGCTCAGACCTCCTAAGTACAAATATGGATGTATGCAGTTGACCTCGAAGATGCCAAGTAACAACTTTATTTTAATTTGTTGTGGTTACCTTTGCCTTCAATTAATTTTAGATCTTTTTTTGAAGATTGGATTATACAATATTCATGGAAGATCATGTTAATTGGTAATGATATATTTTGGGTTTCCTCCAATAAGTATAGATCAATGTTGGGCTACATTCAATTGAATGATCATGATAGTTCATAAAAAATAGGACATAATTCTGTGCGCAACTTGAACTAAAAGACAATAATTTGTAGGCAGAATACGTGGGATTCGTTTTCTAGCATTTATCTTCAATTTTTAAGGCCTCGTTTGGTTCGCGGAATGGAAGGGAAAGGAAATCATTTCCTTTCCTTTGGGAAACTTTAATTCCTATTGATTTTCCTTTCCGATGTTTGGCAATGCCAAGGAATTTGGAAAGGAAAGTGAATACTTCAATGTGGGAAAATGATTCCTTCCTTGGATGGATGGAATCACTTTCCCCCTAATTTCCCTTCCATTGGGAATTACTTTCCTTTCCTCCTCAATTCCTTGGGCGCCCAAACATAGGAAAGTAATCACTTTCCTTTCCCAACCGGGAGATTCCGCGAACCAAACGAGGCCTAAGAGTTTATACCTAGAAATTCTATACCGTTTCCAGCATATATTTATTAGTCCTATATGAATAGGTCAAAATGACTTTGAGTAGCTTGGATCCAGGAAAAAGAACAGAAAATTCCATCATTGGTTGAATTCAATATGATTAAATGGACTATATACCAAACTGCTTCTGATTAAGTTAATATAGTTTGTAACGTGTCTTTTTTGATGAAAGGTTCTTACTGCAGCATATTAATTAACTGTCAATGAGAAACCTGAGATTACTGGTTTATATGTAGTGCGGGACCTTACAATCTTCACATAGAAACCTCACATTGTTAAAATTTTCGGGGTTAAGTATAAAATATCCCACAACGTTTCAGAAGAAGAAGATAAAGATCACTGCAACAGTATATGTGTTCCTTTCCCCTTTGCTATCAGACATGACACATTGAAATTACTCAAAACATTAGCGTTGTGTCCAACATGTATCAGACACATCATGTACACCAATAAATACACGATAACACCAAAATCAGTCTCATGTTAATTTGTACATGGAATTGTTCTTGTATTGTTGAGTAGCAGCAGCCACTGTCACTTTCATCCAGAAAGAAGGAGCTTCGTGGAATATATATAGTTGCAGTATCAGCAGAAATTGACTAATTCAAAACCACCTAAACCTTCCAAAACTGCTGAAACAAGTACTCACAGGGAGGATCCGAAACCGAAAACTGAAATCAATTTTATAAACCTCATAGAGTAAATGGCTTTTATTCCTCTCTCACAGACAAAGTGTCGAAGAGTTCTTTTCTCCTTGGGCCACCATTTGAGGAACTAGTAATTTTATTACGCTTTTCTTTCTCCGTATTTGTCAAAATAAAACATTTGCGGACTAATCTCTTAGGCCAATATTGCTTGTGTACACTTCTTAGATCAATTATGCCTGATCGATATGGCTTTTATACGTTCTTAATTATGATCGACCATGCTGGACAACCCCAAAATTTGTTGATCATCCTTTGTAAACTGAACTTCATATGCAAAGACATGTTGTCGTAGACAGGGGCGGAGTCACCTTAGGGCTCAAGTGGGCTACAGTCCTCCTAAAAAAATTTGGAATTTTTTTTACATATGTATTTTTTTATTTTTTGGTTTCATATGAGTCGGTAAAGTTTCAGTCCACCTGAGTCTAACCTATTTGAATTTCTAGCTTCACCACTGGTCCTAGATACATGTTGAATTGGGTTACTTAAGTGAAGAGGAGCACAAAGAGTTAAAAATGAAGTGGTGGAGCCAATTTGGGAATCCTTGAACTTGAAAAAGAATAAAGAACATGATATAATGAATAGGGAACTGCTACTTTTATCACAAACTTTTTTCTATTTAAGTATCTTTAGTGTCTTCCTAAACCACTGTTAAAGTCATGACCTTTTCTGACTGCTTTGCTCTTGGTAATCCATTCAGGACTTCAGGTTACTTGACATGGAAGTTTTTTAGAATTACCTGGATACCATTTGCCCCAAGGAGACATCCCAGTATACACTCCATACACACGTGTGGTTATAAAGTTCGACTACAGAAACTCAAATGATAACTCAAATTAAGAACTTACAATATGAACATAACACGGGTATTTAACTTGACACTGGAAGTGTACTTATTTTTTCCTTAGCCCATTGAAATCAAGGGATGATATGCATCTAATCCAACGATTTTTCATGTCCAAGTTTAAAAAATTAAGAACTCAGCACGAGTTCCTCTATGATTTTTGGTGGTTATATATGTATGCTAATTTGTCACTCAATAATCAATATATCTGCTATGAATCTTGACTCGAGTGGTGGGAATGGGAAGAAGCAAGCAATGGCAAATTTGTTAGCAAATTGGTGTATGACCAGGTGCGGCCGAGATTGACACCGGTTGCTTGGGCAGACAGTGTGTGGGTGAAGGGGTGCGCTACCAAAATGAAACTTTGCGCTTACAAAGCAATTCGAGGCTTCTAACAAGAGACAGACTAGTCAAATTTGGAGTGTAGGTTCCTAATGCAGATTGTGTACTATGTGGGAGAGAAACTGAGTCGTTGGATCACATATTTTTCAAATGCTACGTATCGGATTACATATGGAAGCATTGCTGCGGTCGACTGGGTATTAATACTGTAGATGGTGCCGGGTTAAGAGTTATTGTAGATGGAGTTTCTGTATAAAGACTCAGGGGCTGGACTTATACAGTAAAGCTAGAATACGACTCATTTATGCAATTTGGCATATATGGCGAGAAAGAAACCTAAGGATATTTGATGGAGAATATATATCCATTACTAGAATAATTAATAATATTGAGAGAGAGAGAGAGAGAGAGAGAGAGAGAGAGAGAGATTAAATGTATTGGGGGGGGGGGGGGGGGGGGGGGGAGTAGATCAGTTTTAAATCTGGGAAAGATACAGAGGAGGAGGAACCGAGAGTGATGTAACCTTGATTATATAATAAAATTATCCATTGCTTAATATATATATATATATATATATATATATATGAGACATCTAACTCAAGTGGTTAGAGTGAGGCACATCTTCCCAAGAGGTTGTAGGTTCGAGCAAAGGGAGAAGCACATTTAATTTCATGTGGAGGAATAAATGTGAGTGCGGGCCGGATGTCATGAGATACAAGTATGGGTACGGGCCTTCGGGCCGAGTTTGTAGGACTTTGGGCCAGGAGTCTGTAACACAACTACCTGTTTCAAAAAAAAAGAAAAAAGAACAGAAAATTATATATATATATATATATATATATATATATATATATATATATATATATATATATATATATATATATTTCCAATGATCCCTAACCTAGTGGTAGTAGTGAGGCATGCGACCGAGTGGTCATGAGATCGATTTCCGGTGGGAGCGTTCGCCAGAATTACCATTTTATATATTTATATGGATATGTTCATAATATTATCAAATCAGCCAAGATTTTTGTTCTATTATTACTACTAGCGCACACACGCGCACACACGCGCACACGCGCACACACCCACACGTGCGTTGCAAGCAAGGACGGAACTAGAAATTCGAGTTTGGAAAGACTGGAGTATACTAGTATATATATATATATATATATATATATATATATATATATATATATATATATATATATATATATAGTTTCCATAAGGAAGCAGGCCTAAAATATCCTTGTTATCTAACCATAGCAAATAATAATATATGAAAAAAAGAGCAATTTTTTTTGGTTGGCCACAGTTGTAAGTATTTTATATTGCTTGAAAATAGCAAATAATAATATTTTGTATTACTTGGAAAAAACAAACAATAGTATTTTAACCAAAACATATTAACTTTTTACTACTTGAAAAGAGCAAATAACATTCCTCCTTAATTTTTTCTTCTAATATAATTATCTAACTATATATCCTTGTTAAATTGAATGAATAATTTTAATTAGTAAATATTGATAAAATATTTCGAAATAAAATTTTTTTTAAGGTGAAACCGTATTATTATTATTATTATTGGGTGTTGCTATTGACACTCCTAAAATGTCAACCAGCACTTCTTTTTAATTTTATATCATTTAAATTTTAAATCAATTCCTACATTAAATTTGACATTAATTTGTTCATACATAGAGAGAGTAGTGTATGATGACATTTTATGAGTGTACATCCTTCTTATTTTTATCATTATTGTTATTAGGGAACTGTAATTGTCAATGAAGAGTTTAATGTCCAATAATTTTCAAAATTGATTATCAAAATTATGCTTACTTTACAAGGACAGCTATAAATTTTATTTTTAAAATTATAATAAATTAAAAATAATTTTTGATATTCTCCTTAACAATTGCATTCACCCTTTTTCTGTTGGGAGTTGCAAGGTTCATTGATTCACCTGGAAAATGATGCAGATAGTGCCCAGCCTTGACCTTTCGAAGTTTTAGTGGTTTCACCCTTTAGAAGTAAGCAAATCTTATCCGCGCATGATTTTGATACGACATGCATCATGGTCATGGAGCGATCTATTACTATAGCTGATATGGAAAGAAGATTTGCTGCTTCCCATTAATTGGTGGAGACTAAGATGGTGTTTTCCTCCATTTCTTGCTCTGCTGTTATTGAAATATTATCATATCTATGGAACAGTCATATAGGTAGTGCTCGGGTTGTCTATCCAGTTCTTGAGAAGGTATCTATTGAGTTGCAGTGTGGTATCTAAGTGTCTAAGATTACGGAGATGGTTTGAATGGTTCTGATTGATTCGAGAAAGATAGTGCTGAATGTTTATATATATTATCGAATTATACGAACTCTTTTTAAGGTAAAGTTAGGAGTATCTTTCACTAGGTTGATTTGGATATCAAAAAATTTACAGACGGAAGATGTATCAGACCATAATATTACAAATTAACTTCAAAGGTTGGTCCAACCGATATATCCAAGATAGAGTAAGACATTTGTAGTTGGCACGCAATTGTGGTATGGATGAACGTATCGATTTGGTTCTGTGGTCAAAAGGATTGGGACGACAATATGTTGGATCACTTGGGTGCTCGACTGACGGAATGAGAAAATTAAGGTAGGAGGGCTAGTTGCTAAGATTATTTGGCTAGCGAAAAATGTAAGGTGAAAATTGTTGGATTGTATCTCGTTTCTGGTTGAGCCCTCAAGAGGAGGTGACACTAGAGTTGATAATTTAGATCCCGTCTGGTAGGAGGTGGAATAATGAGCTGTAGATAATTGGAATTGATTCAAATATTATATGATATTTTTTAAAGATATATGACCAAGTCCAATTTCGTATTTCATAGACCAACTCCCTTCGCATTTCTAATACAGTGAGCTCATGCATATGTTTGTTTTGGTATATATTTGTTAATTGGCAGTGACAACTGGCGTGTGGAAGCAGGGATCAGACATAGGGGTCCATGATCGTGCCATATATGGGTCGAAAGGTGCCCATGCATTAACCACGGTGGTGACAGACAATCCTTATCCACTTCGAGAGTGGATGTAGTAAGTGGTACGTGGGTCTTGCATTGCCAATTGTGTGTGTGTGCATGGTGCACTCTCTCTCTCTCTCTCTCGCCATGATCAGTTAGTTAATTAGCCTGCATGCATTGGATCATCTCTGGGAGTCAACCACTTACCGGCCAGAGTCAGTTTTGTGTATTCCACTCGCGCGAGACGTCCTCTTTTAAAGATTTTCTGAGTGGTGCACTGCATGTCTTCCAATAATCTTATGCCTTTTAGAGAGAGAGAGAGAGAGATTGTTTCCATCCCTATTAATTTAGAAAATTAATATTCTGTTCACGGTTTGTGATCACAAATGCGATCACAGGTCCACATAACAGTTAACTATTGACCTCTAAGTGGATTCCGTCCCTCTAAAATTCGGACCGGAAGGCTAATAGAAGATCTCCACGTGGTCTATTGTCACACCTGTAATCATAAAATGCGGACAAAATAGCAATGTCCGTTAATCTATTCAAGGACAGAACCAGAATTTTAGTTTACTCCGGACAGAACTTAAAACGCCCTAATTTACTTTTAACAAAAGTAAATGTTGTGTCAGTATCGTCATGTCCACATCTCATCGTGTCCTTACGTTACCATGTCTGCTCAATGTAAAACCATGTCCAACATACTAGAAAAATAAAAATCTAATAAAAAATATAAATTTAATTTACCATGCGGACTCTTTTAGACATAAATTCGAACATTAAGAACCTTTGAGATAGCTAGAGAGAGAGGAGCTATGAATTAAAAGAAAAAAAATCTGGATTGCTAGAGTGTGAGCTGTTTTGGACTTTGGTGGGCTGAAATGTGAGGTAAAAAATTGGATGTAAACTGACATGTATAAAAAAAATAAAAAAAGGGTATGGCCAGGTACCTAGGCTTCTCCTCCCTACTTCAGGTATTCTCATAATCAATAGTACTACTACTTGTACTCGTAGTACTAGAAATGCTGCTATTATCTCGAAATGAAGATGTCTAACTACAAATGAGTGTGAGTAGATACATAATACATAGATTTGTTTCCCTAAAAAATTGGGTGGGCTGGAGTTTACCCTAACCCACCAATGGCTCGGCCATTGAATCTATCATGGTGTTACTGTATAATTACATTATTCTGTCGTCCTTGTGTGCCATGTGATTTACATGTTGAATCCCATTATGCGCAGGAGCAGGAGCAGGAGCAGGAGCAGGAGATGCAAATTTCTCCTTGTCTATTGAAAGAAATTGAGGAAGCTGTTCCTCCTAAAATGTAGAAGCTGATAAATGTCAATTGATAGAGCTTTCAAATCCGCTTTCTTGGAATGTCCAAGTATATAAAATTATTACTGTGGGATATCACTGTTTGCACTTTGCAGCCCACTAGGTTTATATGAAACATGCTTAATCATATATCATCTTCTCATCTTTTAATTAGTGCTGTGCCTTGGTCATGGTCAATCTCTGAAGAGGGACTGCGTACAAAAATATGTTTGACCTTATCTTAGCTTGCAGGAAGATACTTATCTTTTTTTCTTCTTTCTTTGGGAGTCGAGTCACATAATTTGCTTTCGTCGGTATTATATATTTTTATGGTTGGACTGAAAACACATGGTGTTTTGTATGCCGAGGGGGAAAGAACCTGTAATTGCTGATCATGCCTCCATGCTTTAAGCATTAGATATAACGATGTCATATTCGTTACAATGAGATCATCATAAATAGTTTTTTCACATTTTACACATTGATGATATGGACTGATGATATTTATTCCTTTTTGTTTTCTTTAATCATTTAGTTCACAATACAACTTGTCTGGACATGTTTACTCTATTTTTCATTTTTTTTTTTGCAGCTTGTATAGATGTACTCATGTACTCGATGTACTCATGTACTCCATAGACTTGTAGATGGAAATGACCGTGAAATATCTACTGGAGATGCTTGTAGTTATTTAGAGCTTCATCATGCTGATTCTTCATGCTCAAACTTTTCCAATAGCTTGTCCTCCAATTCTATAGACTCAAGAAGTATCGTCTTTTGGGTTGACCAACAATATATATATTTTTGGGTTGACCAACAAACTATATATATATATATATATATATATATATATATATATATATATATATATATATATAGAGAGAGAGAGAGAGAGAGAGAGCAAATGACCTCTAGTCTAGTGACCTCTAGTCTAGTGGTTAAGAGAGATGCATGCGGTCCGAGTTGTCAGGAAATCGATTTCCGGTGAGAGCGTTCGCCACAATTACCTTCTTTCATATATATATATATATATATATATATATATATATATATATATATATATATATATATATATATATATATATGTATCGATACAATTTTTTTCACGGAATGTATTGAAAAATTTTATATATATATATATATATATATATATATATATATATATATATATATATAGGGAAGATTTATGAAATGTCCAAAAACTAAAAAAGTTTTATGTAAAATCCACCGCTAAAAAACTTTCATCGCGTGCCCAGAATTAGAGAAACTTATCCAAAGCGGGTTCCAAATGACCCTTTTGCCCTTCCTTTTAATTTATTGGAAACACCCACAAAACTGCTCTTAAAAAAACGTTTCAATACTCCATCTTCTTCCATACGCTGCTCACTTTTGAATCTAGGTTTTCTCCTCAAAAATCTTCAAAAACTCGTCGAAAAATTTCGGAAAGACCGGGACGAACGACAAAAGTGCTAAAACGGAGGTCCAAACATCATTTTTTTACGAATCTAAAATTTCGGAAGGCCGTCTAACGATGAAGCTGTTACTTTTAGTCTCCTCGACGATACGCTCATTTTGCGACAACGGGACCTCGTTTCGACCTCTCAGTCAAAAGTTATGGCCCTCCAAAGTTTCAGCTAACCATAAAATGCAGGAAAATGGCATTCTTCGTCTTAATTTACACGGAGAATGACCATTCTCCGTCTTAATTAGGACGGGAGAATGGTCATTCCAGTGTTAAAACGCAGGAGAATGACCATTCTCCGTGTTAGAAACACGGAGAATGCCATTCTCCGTGTTAAATGAAACGGAGAATGCCATTCTCCGTGTTAAATAAAACGGAGAATGGCATTCTCCGTGTTAAATAAAACGGAGAATGGCATTCTCCGTCCTAATTAAGACGGAGAATGGCCATTCTCCGTGCTAAATTAAACGGAGAATGACCAGGACGGAGAATGCCATTCTCCGTGTAATTTATCACGGAGAATGATCATTCTAGTGTTAAAACGCAGGAGAATGACCATTCTCCGTGTTAGAAACACGGAGAATGCCATTCTCCGTGTTAATTAGGACGGAGAATGCCATTCTCCGTCCTAATTAAGACGGAGAATGACATTCTCGGTCCTAATTAAGACGGAAACGGAGAATGTCATTCTCCGTGTTAATTAGGACGGAGAATGGCATTATCCGTCTTAAATAAAACGGAGAATGGCATTCTCCGTCCTAATTAAGACGGAGAATGGTCATTTCCAGTGTTAAAACGTGTAATTTAGTTTTTTCAGGAATAAAGAGTTTCGTTCTTCTTTCAAAGCGATGATAATTCTTATGGAAAAGAAGAAGAAAGATCTTCTCTCCATAATTGAAGATCTGAGTTCAAATGTCTCCACGATGAAGATGATGATGATGGTGATGATGATGACGAGCGATGATCTGAGTTCGACTGAAGAAAAACACACCGAACTACGAACGATCTTTGCGATCTCTGCTGAATATGAGAGCAATGGAATTCAGATTTTCCGTGAAGAAGAAGAAGACGAAAATCGCAATCCAGATCTGAGTTTTTTGAATTCAAATACATATAGATGACCAATTCGCGCGGAGGGGTAGTTTCGGTATTATAAAAATAGCAGTTTCTAGCGGGTGGCATCTAAAAGAGAATCTTGGAATATTTAACGTGAAAATACTTAATTCTGGATATTTCATAAAACTTATCCACCCCGAAATTGGATTTCTCAGCAATTTCCATATATATATATATATATGATCACAACATACCAGTCTTTCGAATGTAGTCGAAGAAGAAACATCAAAGAACCTTCTTATCAAACTCGAAAGTGACTCACCACATGCTTGAGATTCCAGCACTTCTGGAAAAAGGAAACGCAATTGAATTTTTGTTTTATGGGTCGATTCCACACGTAGACAACTGTCTTCGTACATTCTGCTAATAATTGTTTAGGCACATTCTTGGCATTTCAAGTAAGCTTCGACATGTCTCTGCAAGATAACGATTCTTTCTCTCTCTACCACACTATTTTGTAAGGCGTACATAATCGAATACTTCAATTGTCATCGAATATTACACTCTCTCAGATAGTATGAGAACTCATCCTATGTATATTCTCTATCATTATTTGTATGCGAACACTTAGATTCACTTTCCACCTGCACTCTCAACCTTCTTTCGAAACTTTACTAAACATCTATAATGCTTCCAACTTTGCTTTCATAGACTCTACCATATGTACCTATGTGTGTATTCTACTTTCCTCATTGTATTATTTCTTGATCCTTGATTTCTCCCTCCTTGACTTCTTTGACTTCCTCCTTGATTTCTGCATATTTGTTTATCTAAAGTCTATTTATTTGCTAATATATTCTTGAACTTTGACATGGTTGGTTGCTTGGCCCAACTATGGATTGTCGTAACAAAACTATGATATTTCAAAATCTTAAACCGTAAATAATAATTCATCTCATACCCGTCTCCGTGGTGGAATTTTCGGGATCTAACTTCGAAATTTCTTGATAATTCTTTTTACTTTAGTAAAGAATTGACTTAATTCACCATCATGTTCTATTACGAGATGGCAGGGGCTCATTTTCAAGTCGCTGGAGCTCGACTTCATTTGTCATGTTATTATGTCCAATTCTTCCTTTGTGTCTTCAGGCTCTTGATGTGGTGTAGAAATTCGTCATTCGCAGTTATCGACAATGGTACATTACTTTCGATTTTTTATAAGGACACATCAAAAGTTGATCAGGACTGTCCAAGTCTTAACTTTTATTTATTTACAAGTTTGCCACTGAAAATTTTACTCAGGACTATCCAATTCCTAGGTATAAAAGACATTTTTTTTTTGCTCTTCTCTTTCTTCCCAAAAACAATAAGAACAATAAGAAGAAAGAAGAAGAAGAGTTAAGAACAAGAACAAGAACAAGAACAAGAACAAAGAAAACAAGAAGAATCTCTCTTTCTCCAAATTTTTTTTTTTTTTTTTGCTCTCTTCTAATTTCTCATATTTTTTTTCACTAAATCCTACTTTATGGATTAAATCCGAGTTGTAGAAGAAATTGGGTTATCAAATCTATTAATTAAATTTTCTTCATTAATAGAAAAAATTATGGATGAACTCTAATTGTAGAAGAAATCGATTTATTGAGCAAGTAAATATCAGGACTGCCACAATTTCTGGCAGTCCTAGAAGTATTGAGGACTGCCAGAAATTGTGGCAGTCCTGAAAGGGACTTACTGTACAACAGAACTGCCACAATTTCTGGCAGTTAAAAGTATTGAGGACTGCTGGCAGTTCTGAAAGGGCCTTATACACAACATGACTGCCACAATTTCTGGCAGTCCTAGAAGTATTGAGGACTGTCAGAAATTGTGGCAGTCCTAAAAGAGACTTGCTGTACAGCAAGTACATTTTAGGACTGCCACAATTTCTGCCAGTCCTAAAATCGAAATGGCTGACTGAAAAATATATGTTAGGATTTATTTTCATCTTGATAATATAGTGAAATATACATTTTAGGGTTTGTAAGACCCAGCTCTCCCCACACCCCCATAACCGACTCCCCCATCTCCCACTCCCCCACGTTTTTTTTTTTCTCACTCCCCCTAAATTTCTCTCCCAATAATTCTCTCTACCACACAAAGACCATAAAGCCACACCTCATTCTTCTCCACATTTCCTGTACACCTACTATTTCTCCAACCCACTCTTCCCACGACTCTCACTTTCTCCTTCTATTTAAGCTCACCACCACCATTCATATCTCTCCCTCACTCTCATTTTCATTTCCTCTCACTCTCTCTCAAACCCAACTCCATTTCTTACCCTCTCCAGAGCTCCGCCCAAACACCTGCGCCCAACTCCGCCAACCCGGAGCCCAGCCGTCCGTACGCCCAGCTCCGGCCAACCCGAGCGCCCGCCTTCCAGCGCGCCCTGCCTCCCGCCGGCGTCCGTCCGGCGCCTCCCGCCCGCGCGCGCTATTTTCGAGGCCGCGCCTGCCTCCCGCGGCCGCCTTCCCCAACCGTCGGACGCCTCACGACCGCGCCCCGTCCAGCCGAGCCCCGCCAACCGCCTCCCGCGCCCGGCCAGCATCCCCCGCAACGGCCAGACCCCGTCCGGCCAGCACTCCCGCCGTGCCCTAGCCGCGCGCCACCTCCCGTGCGCCGGATCCCAGCACCCCGGCGACTCCGTGCCCGTCCGGCCAGCGCTGTCCGCTGTTCGGACGCTGTCCAGTACGTTCCTTGCGGCCCGGCCCGCTGTCCGTACCTCCTGTGCGCTTTCCGGCACTTTTTCCGTTGTCCGCGGATTTCTTTCTTCTAACATTTTCATCTGAGAGCTCTAGCCGAGCAATTGAGGTATAACTTCGTATCCCCGTGTCCCTCCCATAGTTAGTCTGCGATGACGCGGTCCCGACCCCGACGCGGGGATCAGTTTCACTAGTTGCGGTAGGTGATACTTCTTCCGAGTTCGACTCGGAATTGGTTATGTGGTTTGGTTCTAATTAGCTTGCTTGGCTAATGTTTATATCATGTGGGTTAGTGATTATTTTCGGATTGGTTCTGTGGTTGTTTTCTAACTTAATTAGTATACTCTATTTTTGGCCGTAGATTATTATTTTGGGTTGGATATTCATTTTTGGGCTGGTAATTTGTGATCTCTGGTTTGGGATATTTATTTGTGTTGCGGATTGGCATCCTCCCAGGATTGGGTTGTCCCAGTTACAGAGGAGGTGCTGCCGAAATTTTCGAAAAGGTTTTCAAAATAAAAGTATTTAATTAAATTTAGTAAATTGGTAAATAAAAATCTATTTTCAAATCCGGTCTTTGCAAACGATTTACAAAATTGGTTTTGTCGGCTTTAAATGCGAATTTTGTGAGTTTCGTATCCCCGTTAGGCGACGACCGTATCGGTCGAATGAGCCTCGGCGAAACGCAAACGATATAGGGTCACCTGTACGTTGAGGCGTTAGCCAGCAACATGAGATTGCACGACCAAGTCTAAGACTCTTTGGTTTTTTATTTTAATTATAATTTATTTTAGAACGTGTCACGACCCGCACCCTAGAGTAAGGGCACGAGACGTGGGTACGTCCAGTCTACGCCGCAGTGTCGGCGGTAGAACGCTGTCCTAGGTCACAACATCTAGCAATATATATCTAGACAGTTTATACTCCCCGAATGGGGGTGACATAGCAATAGTAAACTCAATCACAACTAAGGAAGAGATAGCACGATATGAAATAGAACTCAAGGAATAAAATAGATAAAAGTAGACTAAGATAATCCCAGCAATATCCAACAGAACAAGGTCTCAGAAGAAAGAATATATACAATACTGAACTCCAAAATAAAGTCTAACAAGAACATGTCTCCAGACTACAAATGATAAATAGCCTAACTAATCTAGTCTAGGCAGTCGGGGGAATATCCTCAGCTAGAGCTGGGTCCTCCTGAGGGTCCAGCCACTACCAGAATAAGTCGTTTTAGCGACGCCTAAAGACGTCGCTAAAACAACAATTTTCGTCGCTAAAACTAATTAGCGATAAAATTACCGACGTTTCGGACTGGTCGCGGAAATGTAAGTCGCTGATCATAAAAACGTCGCCAAACGTCGCAATTGCCGACGTTCGCCGACGTATTTATACGTCGGTATAATGCCGACGTCCACCGTCGTGTCGTCGCTCTTTGCGACGTAATATTTAGTGTCGCTACAAGTCGGTAAATTTACCGACGAATTACCGACGAGACGTCGGTGATTTAGTGACATATACAAAGTCGCTAGACGTCGGTAAATCCTGGGAATTTATGATGATAATTAGCGACGTTTACCGACGTTGACCGACGTCCTCCGACGTAAATATGCGTCGCTAAACGTCGGTAGACTGGATAATATTAATTATCTACTGACGTTTACCGACGCACATTTACGTCGGAGGACGCCGGTCAACGTCGGTAAACGTCGCTAATTTTGCAAAAAAATAAAAAAATAAAATACAGAATGTCCATTTCTCCCTGCAGTTTAAAAAGCTAACCATTTCTCACTGTAGAATAGGATCCAAACAATCACAGAATGTCCATTTCTCACTGTACACAGGTTTCAGTCCCTATAACCAAGTCTACAACAATCACACAAAATATGGTTGTCAGAATGGCTCAGAACACAACCCAAAATTTACACAATGTCCAAGTCTACAACAATCATTCTAGCAATGTCCAAATCTGGTTCGTAAGACAAACTAAACATAATCAGTTCTATTTCACATGCTTAATTGCCAAGTATGGGAACGAATGGCTCAGAACACAACCCAAGATTCATTCAAGCATACATTAGTGTGAATCATCTATGTTCTGTACATATGGTATAGTATATGTTCTTATCGTATCTAGTATCTGAAGAATGTAACAGAATCAAGATGAACTCACATAATGTAATACTAAGACATCATCTACTACTATATAAGATATAGTGATAGGTTGTCGTATCATCATTGCCGAGGGATGAGGGTCGAAGGACAGTCAACTTTATCTACGGATACATAGTTTCTGCCTCGCCAGTCGAATGGCTTAATTGCCAAGTATGGGAAGGAATGGCTCAGAACACAACCCAAAATTCATTCTAGCATACATTAGTGTGAATCACCTATGTTCTGTACATATAGTGTAGTGTATGTTCTTATCGTATCTAGTATCTGAAGAATGTAACAGAATCAAGATGAACTCACATAATGTAATACTAAGACATCATCTACTACTATATAAGATATAGTGATAGGGGCTTGCCGGAGGGAGGAGAAGGGGCTCGCGGTGGAGGAGGAGGATGAGCGGCGCCGGAGGGAAGGGGGTCGGGCTGTCGTCGAGGTCGGAAAAGAGGGGCGGGAACAAAAAATTTGGGGAGAGGGAGAAATGAAAAGTCGAACCGAGGAAACCCTTTTTATCAGAAATTAGCGACGTCCGCAAATACGTCGCAAAGCGTCGGTATTCGTTTAATATTCGGCGACGTAATAATCTTTGCGACGCTAAACGTCGCTGAACTAATAAAACTAGCGACGTTTTCCGACAAATCAACGACGTTGGTTTTTATTACACTAAAGGTAGACGCAATATGTCGCTATCAGCGACGTATTGTGACGCATACTTTCGGAGTCGCTATCAACGAATGGCTCAGAACACAACCCAAGATTCATTCAAGCATACATTAGTGTGAATCATCTATGTTCTGTACATATGGTGTAGTATATGTTCTTATCATATCTAGTATCTGAATGAATGTAACAGAATCAAGATGAACTCACATAATGTAATACTAAGACATCATCTACTACTATATAAGATATAGTGATAGGTTGTCGTATCATCATTATCGAGGGATGAGGGTCGGAGGACGTCGATAAACGTCGCTAAATCTGCAAAAAAATAAAAAAATAAAATACAGAATATCCATTTCTCCCTGCAGTTTAAAAATATAACCATTTCTCACTGTAGAATAGGATCCAAACAATCACAGAATGTCCATTTCTCGTTGTACACAGGTTTCTGTCCCTATAACCAAGTCTACAACAATCACACAAAATATGGGAAGGAATGGCTTAGAACACAACCCAAAATTCATTCTAGTATACATTAGTGTGAATCATCTATGTTCTGTACATATGGTGTAGTATATGTTCTTATCGTATCTAGTATCTGAAGAATGTAACAGAATCAAGATGAACTCACATAATGTAATACTAAGACATCATCTACTACTATAAGTACTAATAGCTAATGAGAACCACGCTGCTCACGCAAACGCTCAGTGATACGTTCACGCAACCACCTCGAAAAAGCGAGATTTTTGGCACGAGAAGAGATGTCGTCCCTTGCAAGGACTGCATGAAGAGAACTCTCGGTCTCACTAGCTACCGGTGCTGGATGAATAGAACTCCCGGTCTCACTAGCAACCGGTGCCACTTCCTCCTCAACTGTAGGAGGAGCCACCTCAGCATTCACCGTTTTCTTCAAACGACGTGCCGCTCCTCGGGTCATGGGTGCCATCTGGTAAGATCGATAGTCACAAATAATATAATTGTAACATAAGCAAGCTAACTAAAGGAACCATCATGTAATTTGAGTACATTTTCGAAAGCCGATAAGGTATGAGAAATTCGATTTTTTGCCAAGTGTGAGAACGGATGGCTCAGAACACAACCCAAGATTCATTCAAGCATACATTAGTGTGAATAATCTATGTTCTGTACATATGGTGTAGTATATGTTCTTATCGTATCTAGTATCTAAAGAATGTAACAGAATCAAGATGAACTCACATAATGTAATACTAAGACATCATCTACTACTATATAAGATATAGTGATAGGTTGTCGTATCATCATTGTCGAGGGATGAGGGTCGGAGGACAGTCAACTTTATCTATGGTTACATAGTTTCTGCCTCGCCAGTCGAATGGCTGCAGGGACTATGTCCTTGAGACAGTGAACATATACACCATGAATCCAAACCCCATATTCACATTTACTAATCCAAATGGATGCAGGGACTATGTTCTTGCCTCTCCGGTTGGTTGTCGTATCATCATTGCCGAGGGATGAGGGTCGGATGACAGTCAACTTTATCTACGGTTACATAGTTTCTACCTCGCCAGTCGAATGGCTGCAGGGACTATGTCCTTGAGACAGTGAACATATACACCATGAATCCAAACCCCATATTCACATTTACTAATCCAAATGGATGCAGGGACTATGTCCTGGCCTCTCCGGTTGGTTGTCGTATCATCATTGCCGAGGGATGAGGGTCGGAGGACAGTCAACTTTATCTACGGTTACATAGTTTCTGCCTCGCCAGTCGAATGGCTGCAGGGACTATGTCCTTGAGACAGTGAACATATACACCATGAATCCAAACCCCATATTCACATTTACTAATCCAAATGGATGCAGGGACTATGTCCTTGCCTCTCCGGTTGGTTGTCGTATCATCATTGCCGAGGGATGAGGGTCGGATGACAGTCAACTTTATCTACGACTACATAGTTTCTGCCTCGCCAGTCGAATGGCTGTAGGGACTATAATAAGACACAATTCACCAAACAGAACCATACTATAGAACTCACACTTTAAGACAATAGATGAAGGAAGACTTGTATGGAGGATCGATAGGGTTGAGCGATGTCATTTTATTCTACAAAGAGAACCATACTGTAGAACTCATACTGTAGAACTCACACTTTAACACAATTCTACAAAGAGTTGTCATAGGGTGTTGAGCGATGTCATTTTATTCTTTTCTTCTTCTTCTTCTTGGGATTTTTGAGTATTGGATCTTGAGAGACATATATAGCTAGAACTTACGAAGAATGGAGTACCATACTTCAACAAATAGATGTTGACTAATTGGTTTATATACTTGTTGTGTAAAATAAGTGTAGGAATGTTGCAAGGTGAAACAATGTATCAAACACTATATCGAAACCCAAACCCAATATGCAAATCCAAATTAATACGAAAATACACAAGTGTATGTAGGGGATTAAATGTACAGAGGTGAAATACATATATATATGCAAGCTTGGGGGTGTCCACGTGTCCAACAAATGGACACAAAGTGTCCAAAATCTCATGAACACACTGTATCAGTGAACACATGGCCGTAAAGTGTCTCCGTGTCCATTTTGGATACGAAAAACACCTCAATTAGGTTAGGGTTTACCTTCAGTCTCCTCGCGGTGGTGGAGGAGGAGGAGGAGGACAAGTTCGGTTGTGGAGGAGGAGGGGATTAAGTGTACAGAGGTGAAATCCTGGCCAAGCGGAAGATCTCCTCCATATGCTTGATCCACTCATCGGCATACAGGATCCCCTCTGTCCCCAGAAAGTCTCTGGGGTTCATCTTCTGAAACTGCTCGATCCCCGGTGTCCTCGGCTGCTGTACCACTGGTCGAGCTGCGGCTGTCGTGACGGCCAACTCCATGCCTCTATCCTGCCGAGCCTGCTGTCGGTCCATGAACTGCTGGAAATATGCGAACATCTGAGCTGCGTCCACATATCCTGGAGGCGGTGGCGGCTGGAAGGGATCCTCTGGAGTGACCGGGTCCTGCCTTCGAGTCGGTGGATGCATACCCACCGCTGCTACTGCCGAAGTCTCAATACGAGCTGAGGTGGCAAGAGCTGCAGTCCCCTGGCCTCGTCGTACTGGCTGAGAGGTAGCAGTCCCCTCTATAGCATCCTCATGGACGGCACACTGCGATCGAATCTCTACCATCCTGAAGATAGACAAACAAGAGTATCAATTTCTGAGAAAGAAGCGAAATAACAAAGGCGGACAATTATAATTCAAAGGATCAGCTGACAAAAGGATTTAGATGGCAATAAAAGGAATTTTCCTGAAGTGATTGAGTATCTTAAAATTAATGTCCTATATCCTATAGCAGGCTGTAGTGATACTCTAGTTCGAATACCACTACACTTCTAGTGCAGACCTGCATGGGCCACCACTAAAAATGTGTCACGGCCCGCACCCTAGAGTAAGGGCACGAGACGTGGGTACGTCCAGCCTACGCCGCAGTGTCGGCGGTAGAACGCTGTCCTAGGTCACAACATCTAGCAATATATATCTAGACAGTTTATACTCCCCGAATGGGGGTGACATAGCAATAGTAAACTCAATCACAACTAAGGAAGAGATAGCACGATATGAAATAGAACTCAAAGAATAAAATAGATAGAAGTAGACTAAGATAATCCTAGCAATATCCAACAGAACAAGGTCTCAGAAGAAAGAATATATACAATACTGAACTCCAAAATAAAGTCTAACAAGAACATGTCTCCAGACTACAAATGATAAATAGCCTAACTAATCTAGTCTAGGCAGTCGGGGGAATATCCTCAGCTAGTGCTGGGTCCTCCTGAGGGTCCAGCTCGCAGGTGTCATCTAAGGCTGCCCCGTAGTAAGTGTCTAGGCAGGCCTCCTCCTCGTCCTCTGTAATATTTTCAACAGGTCCAGTCAGGACAGGAGCGAGCACAGTACATCTCAACAATTCATAGCAGGTTAGAAAATATAAACATGCAGTAAAGTAAGATACGGGTACTGAAAGAAATGCAGTATATAAACAGAGAGAGAACTGTAATAGAAATATCTACTATACATAGGGAACTAACAGTGACTAGTGAATCAGAGTACAACATGAACATGTAAATGGCCTGGGATGATTCTGATGCTACACTATGGAATGATTCTGATGCTACACTACTGGTGTATTATTCACATGTCCATTTATACTCCCCCGTACCCCCAATCAATACACAAGGATCCAGCCAGGTTATGTTATATGATGCTATGTAACAGCCCCCGAAGGGTAGTAGACCCCGAAGGTGATAAGCCCCCGAAGGTGATAGACCCCGAAGGTGATACATAGTAGTCCCATAAATGGGATAAGGATTCTAGGAAGACTCTACGATCATAAGAGTATATGTTGTAAGTGATCAAAGAACCAATGAAGCATAGTGATACGCCATGTAAGTGAAACGCACAAAACATGTAGTACCCGATGCTCCCTAAGGATAACATCTCAAGAAGGGATCCATATAGTACCAATCCGTGTGACCAACGTGACAGTACAAGTAAAGTAATCTACTGCAGGAAATAATTCTAAGCAGGATATGAAATGATCAGAGAATGTACTCGCCTGTATCTGAGTGTCCAATATGAAAAGTACCGTCCGAGGAGTGGTGTCTGGCTCCTAATCAGAACAGTACAAGTCACAACAAGCCCAGAATAGTGAAATGGAGTCCTACCATGCATTCTATATGATTCTAGGTCAAACTAGGCCAAAGTCAACTCCTGGTCAACTCTGGTCAACCCTAGAAGTCAAACTAGGTCAACCAAGTCTAATTAAGTCTAAACTAGGCTATTCTAATCTACACTAGCTAACACAATCCTAACAAGGCTAGGCAAGCCTATACTAGCTATATCACAATATAGCTAGTAGCTAATTCTAGAATACCTTAGCAAGTCTACAACCTTACCATTACATCCATTGATTTAAATACCATATAATATATATCACATATATCTAGGCTAGATATAAATCCTACAACATTAGCTAACATAGAAGTATAGATATATACTCATACAATTTACACATATATTATTGTATATGCCTACATACAAGCATAGCCTATACATGTAAGGACTTAGAAGTATCAAGAAAGAGAGAGAGGGTGCTTGTGTGTGACATGATATGGTGTGTCAAGTGACAGGAAACAGGATGGTGTAATAGGATATGTGTCAAGTAAAATTGTGGGTGTATAGAAAGGTAATCCAAAATGCAGGAATACAACTCAGTGAATAAGGTGTGTGCAAGGTACTGTCAAGAGCAGGAAATATTGTGTGTGTGTGTACTTGTGTTAGCAGGCAGTGCAAGCTCTCATCAATGAGTGTGTGAACCAGTGTGCAATATGTGTGCAGGAATTATGACAGTGAATAAGGAGAGCAGTGTGTGTGAACCAGTGTCACATGTATATGCAGGAAATACTCAACAGTGAAGGGAACAAACAACAGGAAAGGAAAGAATCAGCAAAACATTTTAAAGAGCAGTCAATGTATCATGAAGACATGAAGGACATGGCCTATTCTCAGGTTAAGTAGAAGAAGGAAAGGAAGTCAATTCATTGCCCCCCTCCTAATCTCAGTTTTTCAGATTTAAACTCAAACAGTTCATACAATCCCAGATTTAAATATAGGAACATGAAATTGAAGTGTGGATAATATAAGGAAGAACAATGTAAGGAATTAACCAGTGCAACAGTGGCAGCAACATATCCTTGTTAACATCAATCTGGGATATCCTAACCCAAGGTCCAGGTTTAACCCATGTTCAGATTTTAGGACAATAATGCAACATTACAGTTCATGTTAGACTTACTTAGACAGTCCCCTAGTGTTTCCAGATTTACAAGTTTGGTTCAAACTCAGTGAACATCAACCCAGGTTCTTTCCCTTCTTAAATGAATAACACTACAACAGTAATTCAGTTCATAACATACCCTTTCACACATCAACCCATATACAGCCCACAACTCATCAAATCAACATCAATTTTTGACCATGGCAAGATAATACATAGGTGAAATATATATAGGATCTAAACTCAGTAATTATCCTCATTACAAGGGTTAAAATCATTAAACAACATCATTTTAGAAAGCTGGAAATTTAACAGGTAATTAAGTGTCAGAACATGGTTAAATCAAATAGAAAATTCAACTAATTATGAATCCATTGCTTAGTAATTGAAAACAACCCTCGTGCACAACCCCACACATTCATTTTGTGTCACCCAAGGCCGGACACGGCGTGTCCACATCAAGAACATCACAATGACACACACAGTGCACTGTCAGTGCACCGTCTCGTGCACACCCACAGGCTAAACCCCGTGCGTGGTCAAAACATCCCTCGACATGACACGGGGACACGTGGGACTTGACACATGGCGTGTCAGTCAGTGCCCCATGACTCGTGTTGAGTTTCGTGTCAAACTAAAGCGTGTCGTGTCCGCTATAGGGCCCGAGTAGCAGGGGATCCCTGTAGCACGCGCGCGAGCGTATGCACGCGCGTGTCCACACCACAAAATCGACACAGGACGACACAAAAACTAAGACACAAGGACAGGAACCCATAAACCAGATCAAAACCCTATTTTCTATTCAAAAACATTGGACAAACTTGATCGAAATGCCCTTTGAGGCATTTCGTCGAACGCTTTGTCCAGGCACTGATACATGTCCAGAACGGACACGAAACCTCCGATACTCGACACGAATCCTATCCAGAACTTAGGGGGACCCTTAGGGCTTCCTATACATGAAGACTAATTGAAAATCCATAGAGATTTGAGTGAGTTACCTCTTGATGAACTTTCAATGGAAAACCCCCTATTCAATGCTCTCCACTTGATGACCCAATCAATCCAAAACAACTTCAAACTGAGGTGAGACCTTAACAACAGCAATAACAGTCATATTAGGACCTATTGGAACAATTAGAAAGAAAAAGGAAGAGGAAAGGAGCTCTAGAAATTAAAATGCAATAAAACCAACCTCCTTGAAATTAGGGCTCTTCCTAAGAAAGAGGCAACCCTAGATTTTAGGAGGGGTTTTATATGATGGGGATCCCTAGGTAGATAGGTGGCCGGCCATACATCCTTAGGATTAGAGTTTTGCCAAAACATTGGGCCTTGGGCCAAGTTACAAAGGCTAAGGTAGATTTAATTAATTAAAGGCTCTAAAATCATAAGCCATGACTTATGACTTTCTAATCCTTTTGCTAAAATGACTAAACCAAGTGCTAGGATAGGTTAGACTAGAGTCACTTGACCTAACCATGACCCACTAACTAGGGTTAGCTCCTAGGTTGGTCTACAAGGTCAACACTAGTCAAAAGTCAACCTAGTCAAACAATCTCAAATAATTCCTAAAAATTCCCATAAATTTTAATTAATTCTAATAATTTCAAATAACCCCAAAAATGACAAAAATACCCTCACACTAGAAATGTGGTAGTAACAAATCTACCCTCCTTAAAAGAATTTCGTCCTCGAAATTGAAAGGCGAAACACAACTGATGAGAAGGGTAGAAAGCATACCTCACGGTCCAAAAAGATAAGGGTAGCGCTCGCGCATCTCATCCTCTCGCTCCCAGGTAGACTCTCCTGGAGAATAATGCCTCCACGCGATGCGCACTAAAGGTATCACCTGGTTCCTCAGAACCTTCTTCCGTCGATCCAGAATCTCTACTGGCTGCTCTGGATAGCTGAGAGAAGGCCCAACCTCTATCTCTGAATGATCGAGCACATGGCTAGGGTCAGCCACGTACCGTCTCAACTGTGATACATAAAATACGTTGTGGACCCCACAAGTGCAGGCGGCAAATCTAGCCTGTAAGCCACGTCACCGACTCTCCCGCTGATAATGAAAGGGCCGATGAAGCGCGGGCTAAGCTTTCCGCCTCCACCAAAACGTATCGTACCACGAGTCGGAGATATCCTCAAGAAAATCTGGTCTCCGACCTAATCACAAGCAAGGTCTCAATTAATTATAATAAACAAACATGATCAAAATCACAAACAACAACCTAAATCTAATCCTACTCTACTCCGTACCTCAAACTCCAAGGGCCTCCGATGGCTATCGACCCAGTGCCGATGTCTGTCCTGCACCACGCGAAGTCTGTCCCTGATGAGCTTCACCTTCTCGGCCGCATCAATAACCATCTCTGGCCCCAGTAAAGCTCGCTCACCTACATCATCCCAGGATAAGGGTGTACGGCACCTACGCCCGTACAAAGCCTCGAAAGGTGACATCTCAATGCTGGCCTGGAAACTATTGTTGTAGGCAAACTCCACCAAATAAAGATGATCCTCCCAGGAACCTCCAAAGTCCAGGACGCACGTCCGCAGCATATCCTCAAGGGTCTGAATAGTCCACTCTGACTGTCCATCCGTCTGAGGGTGGTATGCAGTACTAAACTTGAGCTGAGTGCCCAAGCTGGTCTGCAGACTCCTCCAGGAATGGGAAGTAAAACGGCTATCCCGATCTGAGACGATGCTGACCAGAACTCCGTGGATCCTGACTATCTGCCGCATATACAACTCCGCCAGCCTCTCTGAAGATGTACCCACCTTGAATGGCAAGAAGTGGGCCGATTTGGTCAACCTTTCAACGATGACCCAAATTGCGTCTTTCCCTCCTGGAGTACGCGGCAATCCTGAAACGAAGTCCATCGTGATATGCTCCCATTTCCACTCGGGAATGGGCAGCGGCTGCAATAATCCACCGGGCCTCTGTCTCTCTGCCTTGACCTGCTGACAGACCAAGTACCTAGCCACGAAGTGGGACACCTCCCGCTTCATTCCTGACCACCATACATGCTTCCGCAGATCTCGGTACATCTTGTTGGCACCCGGGTGTATAGAGTACTGAGATCTGTGGGCCTCATGCATAACCTGCTCCCTGAGATCTCCACTGGGCACACATAATCTGGAACCGTGCCTCAAGGCACCATCCTCTGTAAGTGAAAACTCAGCATCTCCCACTCCTATACTGATCTGCTCTCTGATACACTGCAGGGCCACATCCTCGAACTGGGCCGCCTTGATCCTCTCCACCAAGTCTGACTGAATCTGCATCCCCCATAGCTGCATCTGCACTCCGGACACGATCACCTCAATCCCAACGCTCTCCAAGTCAGCAAGCAAATGTCGATCCATGGTCAAACACATGGCTGTCGGATACCTACTCAAGGCATCGGCAACCACGTTGGCCTTCCCTGGATGATACTGTAGTGCAATATCGAAGTCCTTCATCAACTCCAACCATCTGCGCTGTCTCATGTTCAACTCCTTCTGAGTGAACACATACTTTAAACTCTTGTGATCTGTGAAGATCTCCACCCTCTCACCATACAGATAATGCTTCCACAGCTTCAGAGCAAATATCACTGCTGCCAGCTCCAGGTCGTGGGTAGGGTAGTTCTTCTCATGGGGACGCAATTGCCTGGAAGCATAGGCAATCACCTTCCCATGCTGCTGCAATACATAAACCAGCCCCTTCCCTGAAGCATCACTATAAATAGTAAAACCACCTGATCCTGAAGGCAATGTCAGAATCGGAGCTGTCGTAAGCCGCTTCTTCAACTCATCAAAAGCTGCCTGACACTCCTCTGACCAAACATACTCAGCATCCTTCCGGGTCAACCGTGTCAACGGCTCTGCAACCCGGAAGAAATCCTGTACGAATCTCCGATAGTATCCTGCCAGCTCCAGGAAACTCCTGATCTCTGCAACTGAAGTCGGCGCTGCCCATGCCTCAACTGCTACAATCTTCTTGGGGTGAACTGAGATACCATCTCCAGTCACCACATGCCCCAAGAAGTCCACCCGGTCTAGAAAGAACTCACATTTGGAGAGCTTTTCGTAAAGCTGCTCCTTCCTGAGAATCTCCAGCACTATCCTCAAATGCTCCTCCTCAGTCTTAGAATATATCAAGATATCATCAATAAACACCACTACAAACTGATGCAGATACTGATGGAACACCTTGTTCATAAGGTTCATAAACACAGCTGGTGCATTGGTTAGCCCAAATAGCATAACCAAAAACTCGAACTGCCCGTACCGCGTCCTGAAAGCGGTCTTGGGAATATCCTCCCCCTTTACCTTCTCCTGGTGATATCCCGACCTCAGATCAATCTTGGAAAATACCCGAGCTCCGCTCAACTGGTCAAACAGATCGTCGATCCGCGGCAGTGGGTATTTGTTCTTGATCGTGAGGTTGTTGAGTGCCCTATAGTCAATACACATGCGTACTGACCCATCCTTCTTCGGCACGAACAACACTGGTGCACCCCATGGCGACGAACTCGAGCGGATGAAGCCCTTGTCCTGTAGCTCATCCACCTGCTTCTTCAGCTCCACCAGCTCGCTGTTGTTCATCCGATAGACATGCTGAGAGATGGGTTCCGCTCTTGGAACCAAGTCTATCGAGAACTCTATGTCCCTGTCTGGTGGCAATCCCGGCAACTCCTCTGGAAAAATATCCATATACTCTGCTATCAGGGGGTAGGGAATCGGCTGCTCCTCGACCGAGACTCCACAGAAGACTCCGCTGCTCTGCTCTGCCTGACGTCTGGAGTACTCGAACTCTGGCTCCCCCGGCGCTCTGAAGAGAACTCTACCCCCTCTGCAATCAATGCTGGCGTGGTGCCTGCTCAACCAATCCATGCCTAGTGCTATATCGTAGTTCGGTAATGGCATTACGAACAGGCTCACCTCCAACTCACGACCTCCCAAAACTACTCTTCGACCCTTACAAATATCACTCACGAGGATAATACCACCCTCGATCGTGATCTTGTAAGTCCTAGGCAATGATTCAGCTACAATACCGTGTCTAATCACAAAAGATACTGATATGAAGCTATGCGAAGCACCGGAATCGAATAAGGCAAATGCTGGACTGGAGTCAAGAAGAATCGAACCTGCAATCAGCTCTCCAGTCACCTCTGCCTCTCCAGATGCCATGGCGAAAGCTCGCCCCTGCTGGCCTCCCCTGGCCTACTGCTAGTGCTGGACAAACCTCTGCTGCTGCGTCGGCAGGGCTGGTCCCCGCTGCTGGCCCACTGGAGCTCTGGCCCTACCTCCCGGAGCTGCTCGTCCCATACGGCACTCCCTCATCTGGTGATCTGCTGAGACACACACTAGGCACAGGCCCAGCCTCTTCCTACACTCACTGGCAACATGCCCAGACCTCCTACAGTATCCACAAGTGGTAACCTGCCTCTGGTCCTACTGGTGCTGAGCTGGCCTCTACTGGATCGGCTGAGGCTGGAACTGCCTCGGCTGCTGAAACTGAAAGTGGGGCCTCTTGGCCTGGCCCCCGCTGCTGCTGCCTCCAACTGGGTCTCTCCCCCTCTTGAGCCTAAGCTCAAGGTCATCCTCTGCTACCAAGGCTCCCGTCAAGATCTCCTCAAATGTAGCATCTCTGCTGCCCTTGGTCAGGGACTTGACCTCCTTGACCAGACCCTTCCGGAACCTCTGGGCCTTCGCCGTCTCGCTCAAACCCT
Organism: Iris pallida; assembly: GCA_029216955.1. NCBI lineage: Eukaryota > Viridiplantae > Streptophyta > Magnoliopsida > Asparagales > Iridaceae > Iris > Iris pallida. The sequence continues at coordinate 8,727,097 of JANAVB010015800.1, forward strand.
CAACAAACCTGCCGAGACAGCCAAACTCTCCCGCATACTCCTCAACTGAGAGGCTCCCCTAGACCAAGCTCTCAAACTGCGACTCTAAGGCTCTGACTGCTGAATCTGGGAAGAACTTCTTCTTGAAGAAGCCCCTGAACTGCTCCCAAGTCTGCCCCGGTACCCCCACCCTGGGGTCTGACTGATACCAGGTACGAGCAAGGTCTCGCATCCGGCTAGCTGCGGCCTCGATCTGAAGATGTGCTGGAATCCTGGCCAAGCGGAAGATCTCCTCCATATGCTCGATCCACTCATCGGCATACAGGATCCCCTCTGTCCCCAGAAAGTCTCTGGGGTTCATCTTCTGAAACTGCTCGATCCTCGGTGTCCTCGGCTGCTACTCCACTGGTCGAGCTGCGGCTGTCATGACGGCCAACTCCATGCCTCTATCCTGCCGAGCCTGCCGTCGGTCCATGAATTGCTGGAAATATGCGAACATCTGAGCTGCGTCCACATATCCTGGAGGCGGTGGCGGCTGGAAGGGATCCTCTGGAGTGACCGGGTCCTGCCTCCGAGTCGGTGGATGCATACCCACCGCTGCTACTGCCGAGGTCTCAATACGAGCTGAGGTGGCAAGAGCTGCAGTCCCCTGGCCTCGTCGTACTGGCTGAGAGGTAGCAGTCCCCTCTATAGCATCCTCATGGACGGCACACTGCGATCGATTCTCTACCATCCTGAAGATAGACAAACAAGAGTATCAATTTCTGAGAAAGAAGCGAAATAACAAAGGCGGACAATTATAATTCAAAGGATCAGCTGACAAAAGGATTTAGATGGCAATAAAAGGAATTTTCCTGAAGTGATTGAGTATCTTAAAATTAATGTCCTATATCCTATAGCAGGCTGTAGTGATACTCTAGTTCGAATACCACTACACTTCTAGTGCAGACCTGCATGGGCCACCACTAAAAACGTGTCACGGCCCGCACCCTAGAGTAAGGGCACGAGACGTGGGTACGTCCAGCCTACGCCGCAGTGTCGGCGGTAGAACGCTGTTCTAGGTCACAACATCTAGCAATATATATCTAGACAGTTTATACTCCCCGAATGGGGGTGACATAGTAATAGTAAACTCAATCACAACTAAGGAAGAGATAGCACGATATGAAATAGAACTCAAAGAATAAAATAGATAAAAGTAGACTAAGATAATCCCAGCAATATCCAACAGAACAAGGTCTCAGAAGAAAGAATATATACAATACTGAACTCCAAAATAAAGTCTAACAAGAACATGTCTCCAGACTACAAATGATAAATAGCCTAACTAATCTAGTCTAGACAGTCGGGGGAATATCCTCAGCTAGAGCTGGGTCCTCCTGAGGGTCCAGCTCGCAGGTGTCATCTAAGGCTGTCCCGTAGTAAGTGTCTAGGCAGGCCTCCTCCTCGTCCTCTGTAATATTTTCAACAGGTCCAGTCAGGACAGGAGCGAGCACAGTACATCTCAACAATTCATAGCAGGTTAGAAAATATAAACATGCAGTAAAGTAAGATACGGGTACTGAAAGAAATGCAGTATGTAAACAGAGAGAGAACTGTAATAGAAATATCTACTATACATAGGGAACTAGCAGTGACTAGTGAATCAGAGTACAACATGAACATGTAAATGGCCTGGGATGATTCTGATGCTACACTATGGAATGATTCTGATGCTACACTACTGGTGTATTATTCACATGTCCATTTATACTCCCCCGTACCTCCAATCAATACACAAGGATCCAGCCAGGTTATGTTATATGATGCTATGTAACAGCCCCCGAAGGGTAGTAGACCCCGAAGGTGATAAGCCCCCGAAGGTGATAGACCCCGAAGGTGATACATAGTAGTCCCATAAATGGGATAAGAATTCTAGGAAGACTCTACGATCATAAGAGTATATGTCGTAAGTGATCAAAGAACCAATGAAGCATAGTGATACGCCATGTAAGTGAAATGCACAAAACATGTAGTACCCGATGCTCCCTAAGGATAACATCTCAAGAAGGGATCCATATAGTACTAATCCGTGTGACCAACGTGACAGTACAAGTAAAGTAATCTACTGCAGAAAATAATTCTAAGCAGGATATGAAATGATCAGAGAATGTACTCGCCTGTATCTGAGTGTCCAATATGAAAAGTACCGTCCGAGGAGTGGTGTCTGGCTCCTAATCAGAACAGCACAAGTCACAACAAGCCCAGAAAAGTGAAATGGAGTCCTACCATGCATTCTATATGATTCTAGGTCAAACTAGGCCAAAGTCAACTCCTGGTCAACTCTGGTCAACCCTAGAAGTCAAACTAGGTGAACCAAGTCTAATTAAGTCTAAACTAGGCTATTCTAATCCACACTAGCTAACACAATCCTAACAAGGCTAGACAAGCCTATACTAGCTATATCACAATATAGCTAGTAGCTAATTCTAGAATACCTTAGCAAGTCTACAACCTTACCATTACACCCATTGATTTAAACACCATATAATATATATCACATATATCTAGGCTAGATATAAATCCTACAACATTAGCTAACATAGAAGTATAGATATATACTCATACAATTTACACATATATTATTGTATATGCCTACATACAACCATAGCCTATACATGTAAGGACTTAGAAGTATCAAGAAAGAGAGAGAGGGTGCTTGTGTGTGACATGATATGGTGTGTCAAGTGACAGGAAACAGGGTGGTGTAATAGGATATGTGTCAAGTGAAATTGTGGGTGTATAGAAAGGTAATCCAAAATGCAGGAATACAACTCAGTGAATAAGGTGTGTGCAAGGTACTGTCAAGAGCAGGAAATATTGTGTGTGTGTGTACTTGTGTTAGCAGGCAGTGCAAGCTCTCATCAATGAGTGTGTGAACCAGTGTGCAATATCTGTGCAGGAATTATGACAGTGAATAAGGAGAGCAGTGTGTGTGAACCAGTGTCACATGTATATGCAGGAAATACTCAACAGTGAAGGGAACAAACAACAGAAAAGGAAAGAATCAGCAAAATATTTTAAAGAGCAGTCAATGTATCATGAAGACATGAAGGACATGGCCTATTCTCAGGTTAAGTAGAAGAAGGAAAGGAAGTCAATTCATTGCCCCCCTCCTAATCTCAGTTTTTCAGATTTAAACTCAAACAGTTCATACAATCCCAGATTTAAATATAGGAACATGAAATTGAAGTGTGGATAATATAAGGAAGAACAATGTAAGGAATTAACCAGTGCAACAGTGGCAGCAACATATCCTTGTTAACATCAATCTGGGATATCCTAACCCAAGGTCCAGGTTTAACCCATGTTCAGATTTTAGGACAACAATGCAACATTACAGTTCATGTTAGACTTACTTAGACAGTCCCCTAGTGTTTTCAGATTTACAAGTTTGGTTCAAACTCAGTGAACATCAACCCAGGTTCTTTCCCTTCATAAATGAATAACACTACAACAGTAATTCAGTTCATAACATACCCTTTCACACATCAACCCATATACAGCCCACAACTCATCAAATCAACATCAATTTTTGACCATGGCAAGATAATACATAGGTGAAATATATATAGGATCTAAACTCAGTAATTATCCTCATTACAAGGGTTAAAATCATTAAACAACATCATTTTATAAAGCTGGAAATTTAACAGGTAATTAAGTGTCAGAACATGGTTAAATCAAATAGGAAATTCAACTAATTATGAATCCATTGCTTAGTAATTGAAAACAACCCTCGTGCACAACCCCACACATTCATTTCGTGTCACCCAAGGCCGGACACGGCGTATCCACATCAAGAACATCACAATGACACACACAGTGCACTGTCAGTGCACTGTCTCGTACACACCCACAGGCTAAACCCCGTGCGTGGTCAAAACATCCCTCGACACGACACGGGGACACGTGGGACTTGACACATGGCGTGTCATTCAGTGCCCCATGACTCGTGTCGAGTTTCGTGTCAAACTAAAGTGTGTCGTGTCCGCTACAGGGCCCGAGTAGCAGGGGATCCCTGTTGCACGCGCGCGAGCGTGTGTACGCGCGTGTCCACACCACAAAATCGACACAGGATGACACAAAAACTAAGACACAAGGACAGGAACCCATAAACCAGATCAAAACCCTATTTCCTATTCAAAAACATTGGACAAACTCGATCAAAATGCCCTTTGAGGCATTTCGTCGAACATTCTGCCCAGGCACTGATACATGTCCAGAACGGACACGAAACCTCCGATACTCGACACGAATCCTATCCAGAACTTAGGGGGGCCCTTAGGGCTTCCTATACATGAAGACTAATTGAAAATCCATAGAGATTTGAGTGAGTTACCTCTTGATGAACTTCCAATGGAAAACCCCCTATTCAATGCTCTCCACTTGATGACCCAATCAATCCAAAACAAATTCAAACTGAGATGAGACCTTAACAACAGCAATAACAGTCATATTAGGACCTATTGGAACAATTAGAAAGAAAAAGGAAGAGGAAAGGAGCTCTAGAAATTAAAATGCAATAAAACCAACCTCCTTGAAATTAGGGCTCTTCCTAAGAAAGAGGCAACCCTAGATTTTAGGAGGGGTTTTATATGATGGGGATCCCTAGGTAGATAGGTGGCCGGCCATACATCCTTAGGGTTAGGGTTTTGCCAAAACATTGGGCCTTGGGCCAAGTTACAAAGGCTAAGGTAGATTTAATTAATTAAAGGCTCTAAAATCATAAGCCATGACTTATGACTTTCTAATCCTTTTGCTAAAATGACTAAACCAAGTGCTAGGCTAGGTTAGACTAGAGTCACTTGACCTAACCTTGACCCACTAACTAGGGTTAGCTCCTAGGTTGGTCTACAAGGTCAACACTAGTCAAAAGTCAACCTAGCCAAACAATCTCAAATAATTCCTAAAAATTCCCATAAATTCTAATTAACTCTAATAATTTCAAATAACCCCAAAAATGAAAAAAAATACCCTCACACTAGAAATGTGGTAGTGACAGAACTGGTACTGCTTTTAGTATTTATGGTTCAGGGCCTCGGCCTACTATTTGGACCGTTCGCGGCACTCAGAGCTCGCCTTAGGATTAATTAATTTATGTAAATAATTTGTAAGGACATAAGCCCAGTTTTTCCTTTATTTCTCTGTGACCATGTATTGTGTAGCGTAGTTTTTATTATTTTTCTGGAATATTATTTTTGTCGTTAAATGCGTAGAATATAAAATGGATATATATATTTTATAAAGAAAATTAATAAGTTTTCTCATAATAAATAAGCTAGTAATTTAGCAATTCACATATTTTCTCATTTAAAAGAAAAAGCCTAGTTATATATATATATATATATATATATATATATATATATATATATATATATATATATATATATATATAAAACACAAAGTTTTGCCAAATTAATCGGTAGTTGCTATTTTTCCCAATTAATCAGTAACCGATGTATTCAATTAAAATGATAACGAACGTAGATTGCGACGCTAGATTTTTCGGTAGATTAACTAAATAACTTAAAACCTGACTAGGGACTGCTTCTAGAGATTGTAACTAGCACACCTAGAATGATTTCATTATGGTTCTAAGTCAAGGTTCTCACCTGTAGGATCTCGGAGACGTACTTGACATCCTCCTCGGTACCGATATTCCCGATCCATTCAATTAACAGAGGCAAGTTACGGTTATGTTTTCTTATATTTTATTTAGTAATTGTCAAGTTGCATGTTAAACCACATTGCTACACGGAACCCTCTCCTAGGGTTCAAATATTGATTGATATTGATTGGGGGAATAGTGTAACGTTTATGAAAAATACCCCCATATTGCATGATTGTGCGAGCTTACCCCTCTTACACACGGGGATAAGCCATATCGCATCGCTAGGACGCTATTGTACAACCCAAGCCGGTCATAGACGATTACACATTCAAATCACATTGTTTTAAATTGTTAAATTGCTGGAAAATATTGTTTCAACTGTTTAGCCTGCACTTTTCTATTATTATTTGAAATGTGAGATACATATTCATATTTGCTCCCTCCTGACTGGAGACCCACATTTTTAGGTGACATTGAGGATGCTGAGCTATTGTACAATAGCTATTATAACCCGGTATTGTACCCTGTGGTGTTGCCAGAGTCCCCCTTGGAGGACGCAGGACCTGAGGCCGACGAGCCGACCGCTTAGCTAGTCGTTTCCAGTTTTTTCTAGTTTTATTGTTTTGGAGTTTTGTTAATTTTGAATTCAGCACTTTATTTCAGTTCTTTCATTTCCAGTTGTACTTTTCAATTGTTGAATAAAAGTTTTAAAATTCCCGTATATTCGAGTTGTGACAAATATATAGATGTTGTTGTGAATACCTGCATATAGAACAGCTTACTGCCATCGTCTCACAACGGTGCAGGCTGGGCATGATCCGGTTCGACCCAAATAATTTTGGGATCGGGTCGTGACAGGGTTTATTTTCATACATTTTTTGTGAGAAAGAATGAAATGAACATGTTAGGGTTTATTTTCATGCATTATTTGTGAGGAATCAAAATGATGAGAATAAAAATTATGGAGAGAAAAACTAGAATTTTGATGAAAATGATGGAGATGAAACTAGGGTTTAGAGTGGAAAAATGGTGGAGAAGAAGATGAAGAAGAAGAAAATGTATAGTTTGGGGAGTGGGAAATGGTGGAGAAGAAGAAAAAGAAGATGATGAAGAAGATGAAGAATAAGAAGAGGAGGAAGAAGAAAGGATTTTGGAAGAGAAAGAGTGAAATTTGCAAATGAGAGTGAAATTTAGGGTTTGGGGAGGGGGTGTGGGGTTGGACAGCCCCATGAGTAGAAAAATTGGATAGCCATAGTAATTTTTTCTCAAACATTGGCTAGCCCCAATCCTGGCTAGTCCTGATCAACTTTTGATGTGTCCTTATAAAAAATCTTGCTTTGTTGGTCTTGATATTCCATCTCCTTAGCACGTCCACGTCACTTGGTGGTGTCTTTTCAATACTGTCAACCAAATCCATAGATCTTGCATGCCCAGCAAGATAGAACTCCATTCGAGTGCTCCAATGGCGTGTTTGGGTACCAAAAGTCCAACATCCAAAAGTGTAAAATTGTACTGTTCATTGCTAGTTCCGAATATTTTTCTCTACTTTCGTTATTTGGTTAGTCATTTCAAAAAAACCGAAACTCCTATGTATAGTTGTTCCAAAAGTGCACGTACACATTTTTTACTTCCAGAAAAAAATGGCCGAAGTGTCAGAAACTCCTCATTGGCTTCCGAAATAAATTGGAACCACAAAAATAAAAAAATAAAAAAACTGATAATAATAATAAATGTTATTAGTAATAACAATAATAATTTTTATTTAAATTTTTTAATCCATACAAAATAATAATAATAATAATAATAATAATAATAATAATAATAATAATAATAATAATAATAATAAAAGGAACTACACAATTTTTTTAATCCATATAAAATAAAAATAAAAACTATATCACTTCTCAACTACCACTTCCTACAACCATCCAAACGAAAGAATTACAAAAGGTTAACTTTTCAACTCACTTCCAACAACCATCCAAACGAAATAACTCATAAAATATGCGTACACATGACGCGCATAAGTAATGCGCACGTAAACACTCTACTTTAAAAAAATTTACGTCGCTCAAACAACCCCTATTGTTGAAGTTGCCAACTATTCATCTTCTCAGTATAGCTCGAAGCAGCATAATCTGCTATGATGACTTGGTAAGTCTTCTGTTGTACAAATAAGCTTGGTCCTGGAACCGACCTCACAGCCCCTAATATTGTCCACCGACTGAACCTCGTCGTGCCTTGGTCCCCGACGACACTCGTTTTCATACCAAAAATCGTTAAATATTGGAGGATCAAAATTAACACACTCGGAACACTCAACAATAGAATTTTATTGATAAAAAATTTGTATACAAAATGATACAAGCTACTAAGATAAAATTGTTGGTGTTTTTGCCTTTGGACTAGAAAAGATAGTCCCACATCGGCTACACCAAATGGTGAGTATCTCAATATAATGCATTGCTTGTGTTGAGGTGTGCACATGAGGTGTAGTGGGGCACAAGTTTGTGCCATGTGGAAGTATTTTTCTAGAAGAAAAAAGGATTAAATCTAACAAGGATGCAAGTTAATTTTTGTTGTGCGGACTCGGACTCGGACACGGACTCCAGGATGTCTCGTGCATGCACGGGAGTGTTCGGGGGGTAGGCATGGACTGGCACACTTCTATGCTGATTGTGGGATGATCTAAAATATCAAACTCTATTTTTGAGTATTGGTATTTTAGTCCCACATCGGATAGGAGAAGAGGTGAAGTCTCAACTCCACTCTATAAATAGAGCCCCTTGGCCTCCTTTGAAAGATGCACCAAGAAGAGAGTTGAGAGAGTCTGTTAAGTCCAGGAAGCCCGTTCAAGTCTCAAATATTGACTTACGAGCGTTCTAGAAGTTCTTCGTGAACTTGCTGGTTCCTGGAAGCTGTTCGTGCTCGTGTGGGGCGAATAAAGCTTTGAGCAACGGTGGTTCATTCACCCCAGCATCTCATTCTTGCCTGTCATCGCTGTTGTTGCCTTTTACAGTAACTTTTTTTTAGAAGCTCTACTGCCGATAGTTGCTTGCACAAAGTCTCTTTAGATTTTTTGTGTATTACGTAGAATCTTTTTAGATCCTCGTAATTCAGAATCCTCCAGGATCTCTGTTGCACATCTTCTTTAAGGTGCTGCATTTGAAACGTTGTGTGTACAATTATTTCAGTTTCAGAATTTTCCATCGAAAATTGTGCCTCGGCACTAACAATCTCAAAGCTTCAAGGTGTGAAGCATGTTCCAGTAATTGCTAAGAACCTGATCTCTGGAAGTCTGCTCTGCAACACAGGCTTGAGGATGGACATCAATGCTGGCCAGTTGGTGATGTCCAAGAAGGGTACATTCTTCGGGAAGGCTTTCCAAACTGAAGGAATGTACAAGATTCAGCTTGTTGTAACCCAGCATGATAATATAAATGCAATCACTTTTTCTGATTATTCTCTTGAGTTGTGGCATAATAGGCTAGGACATGTTCATTGTAAAAGGATTAACAGAATGTCTAGTCTAGGACTTATCTCCAAGTGTGGGGGTAAGATAGAGAAATGCGAAGTATGTGCTCAGACGAAGATCACAAGGAAACCTTTTCACAGGGTCCATCGAAGCACAGATCTTCTGGAGTTGGTTCACTCAGATATCTGTGACTTCAAACAATTCTCTACAAAGGTCGGGATGAAGTATTTCATTACTTTCATCGATGACTTCTCAAAGTATGCTTTTGTATACTTGCTCAAGTCTAAAGACGAAGCATTCGAGAAGTTCAAGGAGTTCAGGGCCGAGGCTGAGCGACAAACTGGACAACAACTCAAGAGGTTAAGGAGTGATCGAGGCGGGGAGTATCGGTCTCATGAATTCTTATCATTCTGCAAAGAACATGGAATCATCAATGAGACAACGGCTCCGTACTCTCCTCAATCCAATAGCAGAAAGGAAGAACAGAACATTGACAGAGATGATGAATTCCATGCTGTTGACTGCGGGTCTTCCAAAGTGCTACTGGGGAGAAGCTGCACTAACGGCAATGTTCATTCTGAACAGATTGCCCTATGCAACTTCCGACATAACTCCTCATGAACTCTGGTTCAAAGTCAGACCTAACTTGAATGTCATTCGAGTGTGGGGGTGTCTGGCTTATGTGAAGCTCCCGGATCTGAAGATTCAGAAGCTGGGGACAAGGACTACGAAGGCGATCTTCTTGGGGTATGCTGAGAAGAGTGATGCTCGGAGATTCCTTGATATCGAGTCAAACCATATCATCGAATCTCGCGATGCTGAATACTTTGAAGACAAGTTTGCAAAATACAAGAATATTGTTCTCGCGGATCTTCCGGAGAATGATGAGAGTACAAAGCAGACAGAAGTCTTTAATAAACCAGTAGTCCAAGATGAAGCTGTCGTCAAGGAGACACCAGCTGAACCAGAACTCGCTGAGCCGTCAACTAAGCGAACGAGGAGGCCGAAAGACTTCGGAGATGACTTCGTCACCTATCATGTGGAAGCAGATCCGCTTACCTATGATGAGGCGATGAAGACCAGAGATGCTGTATTCTGGAAGGAGGCGATAGACAACGAGATTGACTCAATCACCTCCAACAACACATGGGTATTGGTTAACCTGCCAGAAGGAGCAAGACCCATCGGATGCAAATGGATCTTCAAGAAGAAGATGAAAGCAGATGGAACCATTGACAAGTTCAAGGCCAGGCTAGTGGCCAAGGGGTTTGCTCAGAAGCAGGGGATCGACTACTTTGACACTTATGCTCCAGTAGCTCGGATGACAACCATCAGATTGTTAATTGTTCTAGCCGCAATACACCAGCTGGTGATACATCAGATGGATGTGAAAACGGCATTTTTTAATGGCGAGCTGACCGAAGAGATCTACATGCAACAACCAGAAGGTTTTGTCGTCAGAGGTCTGGAAGACAAAGTCTGCAAGTTGATGAAGTCTCTATATGGTTTGAAACAAGCTCCCAAAATGTGGCATGAGAAGTTTGACAAGGTGATAAGGTCAAATGGCTACAGGGTCAGTGAAACAGACAAGTGTGTCTACACGAAGTTTGCTGACGGAAGAGGAGTAATCGTTTGTCTTTACGTGGACGACATGCTAATCCTAGGTACGGATTTAAGCTGCGTCACAGAGACAAAGAAATTCCTCTCGACCAAGTTCAGTATGAAGGACTTGGGGGATGCCGACGTAATCTTGGGGCTCAAGATCATCCGGACAGGCACTGGAATAGCGCTGTCACAATCTCATTATATTGAGAAGATGCTCACTCGCTACGGGTATCAAGATCTTCCTATAATCGATACACCGTACCAGAGTGATCAAAAGCTGGAGCCAAATTCGAGGGAAAGCGTCAGGCAGTTAGAGTACGCTAGCGTCATCGGAAGCTTGATGTACGCTACTACTGCCACAAGGCCTGACATAGCTTTTGCAGTGGGAATGCTGAGTCGGTTCACTAGCAATCCAGACGTTGAGTACTGGAAAGCTATGAAGCGTGTTATGAGATATCTCAAGAAAACTCAGACATATGCACTTTTCTACAGCGGAGATCCGTCAGTAGTGGAAGGCTTCAGTGATGCTAGCTGGTGTTCAGATATGGAGAGCGAGTATTCCACAGGTGGATTCGTATTCGCCATGGACGGAGCTGCTATATCGTGGAAGTCGAAGAAGCAGGCTATGTTATCTCGCTCCTCCATGGAATCTAAATTCTTTGCATTGGATGCTGCTGTAGATGAAGCAGAGTAGTTTCGGGAGCTCATGTATGATCTTCCAGTGGTTGGGGCTCAGATACCGACAATACCGATATACTGTGACAACCAGGCGGCAGCAGCAGTGGCATCAAATGACCTCTTCAACGGAAAGAAGAGGACTGTGCGGTTGAAGCACAGGACAATACACGATCTCATCAAGAGGGGTGTTATTGCAGTGATTGATGTTCGGAGTCAGGAGAACCTGGCGGATCCATTCACCAAGGGCCTCAAGCGCCAGCTAGTCGATGACACAGCTTGTAAAATAGGCTTGAAGGCATTCTGATATTGTGTTATTATAATCCTACCATAAAGTTTTATGCTATTAGTTCAAAGAAAAATCTACTAGGCATCTAGCTTTTGGTTCAAGGGAGGACTATTAACCAGAAGAATATCAGGAACGGTGGGTACTTGTCCTCTGTGACATGGAGAGGTTACGGACCTACAACCACTGTTGTCTACTGTTGTTTTCTGCGAAAAACGGATCCTGTGGGAAGGTTGGCTTAAATGCCTTAATGAGTTCTCAGGCAGAGTGAATACCTGGAGTGCTTTACAGGAAGCACGGTAGCGCAGCACTACAAGGAGTGTAACTCCATGCTATAGTGGGGTGACTCCACCATGAGGTTCCCAGGTAGGGGTAATGCCTCGGTTTTGCAAGCCAAGTCACAGCGGAGTAACACCACAAATAGACAGGTAGCCTAATGCTGTATGATAATCGTAATAAAGAGAGGTAGACAGCACTACAAAGAGGACGATGTCCTCATGTTACAGTGGCATGACACCACGAAGAGGTACCAGTTAGGGTAAAGCCTCGGCTTTGTGAGCCATGTCATAGCGGCGTAACACCGTACGGAAGCGCAAGGCTTCATGCTGGGTAGTTTAGCACTACAAAGAGGCATGTGACCTCATGCTACAGTAGTATGACACTACGATGAGGTACCCAGGTGGGGTAAAGCCTCGGCTTTAAGCCATGTCATAGCGGCGTAGCACCGCAAAGAAGCGCAATGCTTCATGCCATGACTCTTTATAAAGAACTCACCTATAGTGTATGGACAGAGATATCAGGCCGTCTCTTAAAGGTAAACTTGTAGACGTCCAAAATTTATACACTGAAACCAGGCTGGCACAAGGCCTTCAATGTGCAGCCAGAAGCACAGTTGATGTCATTATGTGAGTAGGAAGAATTACAGTTATGGTGCAGAATTCAAGGCTTAGTCCATTCTTGTATCATGCTGTTATTTAACCTATGCGGGAAGATTCAAGTAGTAGCGACATCTCTCCTAATATATGATGGACAGTCACTGTGGGGAACGCTCAACCCATATATTGAGATATGTGGGGGATTGTTGGTGTTTTTGCCTTTGGACTAGAAAAGATAGTCCCACATCGGCTACACCAAATGGTGAGTATCTCAATATAATGCATTGCTTGTGTTGAGGTGTGCACATGAGGTGTAGTGGGGCACAAGTTTGTGCCATGTGGAAGTATTTTCCTAGAAGGAAAAAGGAATAAATCCAACAAGGATGCAAATTAATTTTTGTTGTGCGGACTCGGACTCGGACACGGACTCCAGGATGTCTCGTGCATGCACGGGAGTGTTCGGGGGGTAGGCGTGGACTGGCACACTTCTATGCTGATTGTGGGATGATCTAAAATATCAAACTCTATTTTTGAGTATTGGTATTTTAGTCCCACATCGGATAGGAGAAGAGGTGAAGTCTCAACTCCACTCTATAAATAGAGCCCCTTGCCTCCTTTGAAAGATGCACCAAGAAGAGAGTTGAGGGAGTCCGTTAAGTCCAGGAAGTCCGTTCAAGTCTCAAATATTGACTTACGAGCGTTCCAGAAGTTCTTCGTGAACTTGCTGGTTCCTGGAAGCTGTTCGTGCTCGTGTGGGGCGAATAAAGCTTTGAGCAACGGTGGTTCATTCACCCCAGCATCTCATTCTCGCATGTCATCGCTGTTGTTGCCTTTTACAGTAACTTCTTTTTAGAAGCTCTACTGCCGATAGTTGCTTGCACAAAGTCTCTTTAGATTTTTTGTGTATTACGTAGAATCTTTTTAGATCCTCGTAATTCAGAATCCTCCAGGATCTCTGTTGCACATCTTCTTTAAGGTGCTGCATTTGAAACGTTGTATGTACAATTGTTTCAGTTTCAGAATTTTTCATCGAAAATTGTGCCTCGGCACTAACAAAAATTCACAAAGAAATCTACTAACAAACAATCACACAAGAACATTAACAATACAAACTTATACAAAGCTTTTACTAACACACTCACACTAGCTCCTAGCTTGAAAGTTCATTGCTTTGCTTGTTTGGTGCACGATTTTTAAATGGGAAATGTCATCCCTGTTTGTAGATAAGAAGTGATATCAATGAAAATCTCTAAAAAAAAATTTAAGAGTTTGGAAGAAAGGTAGAACAATAAATATGTGTGTAATTTTTTTCATATTTGCCACAACATAGAGAGAGTTGTAGAGCAAGAATAAAAAATAACATTAAAATATCTAACGGAAGCAAAAAATCATTTTTTTTTCTAGATCAAAAGAAGGGTTGAAATTATTCTAGAAAATAAAATTTAAAAAATTAATAAAAGGAAAGAGGAGGTGGAAGAAGAAAAGTGGTATTGCCATTAATTTCAGCAGTTGTTTAACTGTCAATTCACTGCACGCGAAACACGACACTAAGCTATAACTAACGTGAGCTATGAGAATAAGAATAGTTTAGGAGAGAACAAACTTTGTCATCCCCACCTCCACTCTGTTGTCGTTATGTCATTTGAGTTTAAGATTGGTTGTCTGGGACAGGACTAAGAGAGGGATTGGAACTGCCTACATACAGACCACCTACATTTCTTAACAATTTATTGATTAAGTGCTCAATTGACCTGACACCTGGTCTTTGTTCTTTTCTTCTTTAAATTATGTTTATTTAATTTTTTAAAGGGAATAATTCCCTTCTCATATTTATCAGATGCTCAAATGATGAGCTTCTTAGCAAATTATATTATATGATCATTTTTTTTTTGGCCCAACTTTTCCGGACAAGTACCTAAATTGTCCTACTGTTATTCTTTTGCTTAATAAGCTTTAAGAAGTAGTGTTATAATTGTTATTTTTTTTTCTTAATTGTTGTTGGAGTGGATGAGATTTCCAACCTATGTGAAAAATATTTCGGAGTGCGACGAGCGCCATCCATATGTCGGAGAAGTTCAGGGAGTACATCGATCCTATTTTGAAACATATATGGGAAGAAAACATATGATTTGATTTACATATCTACTTTGATCATATATTTATGGTTGGATCCTTCATAGAGTAGTTTTCCATATAATTGGACTTCCAATTATGACAAGCCAATTATGATTAAATTTTTATTAAATATATGATTGATGCATATTGAAAGTTTCTATATATATTGGCCTTCCATGTATAGATTACCAAGGGCTTATAAAAGGGTGATGCATGCTAGTTGAAAATTATCTCAAAAAGAAAATAAGAGTGTTTTACAATATTTGAGAGAGAGAGAGAGAGAGAGGATTGAGGACTATTGTGAAGGAGAGATTGCTTCGAATAATTCTTCGACATCTGTTGTTCTTCGGAGTCCGCAATTAAATTTTCTTCTTTCAAGTGAGTTGTGGTGATCCGTGTAGGATCAGGAGGAGCTTGTAGAGGGTAGTATTCTCTTTATTCTATTAGTGAAGGTTCTTCAGGATTGGACTCCGATCGTCTCGTAGTTTTTTTTTCCGCAAAGGTTTTTCACGTAAAAAATCTTTGTGTCTGCGATTGTGTTTGGCGTTTTTGGTTTGTGTGCTTTTGCTCGATTCTCTCGCAGAACTTTATGGTTTTGGGAGAACGGTTTTTGCGCTTCGTTCCCAACAGAGTGGTATCAGAGCTTTGGGTTCAAAGAAGTGTCAGAAGTTTACAGTCAAACTAGGAAGCAGAGATGGACGCGAAGTCGGTACGCATGGTAAACCTGAACGGTACCAACTACCATTATTGGCGGAGCAAGATGAAGGATTTGATGTTCGTCAAGAAGCTACATCTTCCAGTATTTGCGTCTGAGAAGTCCAGTGACAAATTCGATGAGGACTGAAACTTCGAGCATATACAGGTGTGTGGGTACATGCGGCAGTTCGTTGACGAAAACGTGTACAACCACATTGCCAATATTGAGCATACGAAGACGTTGTGGCAGAATCTGGAATCTTTGTACGCAAACAAGATCAGAATAAACAAACTGTTCCTGATCCGGATGATGATGGGTCTGCGGTACAAAGATGGTGCATCCATTACGGATCACTTGAGTGAGTTCCAGGGCATGGTGGACTAGCTATCCTCGATGGAAGTCAAGTTCGACGACGATGTTCAAAGACTTTGGTTGCTATATACATTGCCAGACTCGTGGGAGACCATACGAGTATCTATGATCGCTTCTGCTCCGGATGGCGTGGTCAGTCTAGAGTTTGCCAAGAGCGGGGTACTGAATGATGAGATGCTGAGACGTTCTTAGGGCACTTCATCCACATCCCATCACTCAGAGGCGCTAGTTTCAGAGAGCCACGGAAGGGAAAAAAGCAGAGGTCCAGGTGGTGGTAGAGATAAGAGCAGGGACAAGTCCAAGGGTCGGTACGAGGACTCAAAGTGTTACCATTGTGACAAGAAGGGCCATATCAAGCGGAACTATTTCGCTTGGAAGAGAGAGAAGAAGGACGACAAGGGAAAGCAAGGTGAGAACACTACAGCGAAGGCGTCAGCACATGGAGGCAATGTGATCGTCGTAGGTGATGTGGTTGTCATGAACCTCTTCTGCGATGACAATTCTTGGCTGATGGACTCAGGTGTTTCAGCGCACGTATCTCACAAAAGGACATTATTTGTAACTTACACAACAGGCGACTGTGGATTGTTGAAGATGGGCAACGGAGATGTGTCGAAGGCGATTGCCATTGGAGATGTGCATTTGAGGACGAAGACGGGTGCAGTTCTTGTTCTCAAAGTTGTCTGTCATGTCCCTGATATCCGTTTTAACCTGGTGTCGGTTGGAAGGTTGGACGATGAGGGTTTCTTCAATCTATTCAGGAACGGTCAGTGGAAGCTTTTTAGAGGTTCGATGGTGATTGCCAGAGGAAGCAAGAAGTCTGGACTCTATTATATGGAGGGGAGCACATAGGGGGCACAGAAGATGAACGCAGTCAGTGATGCGTCTACCGAGTTATGGCACATGCGGCTCGGTCATATCAGCGAGAAGGGGATGAGCTAGGTAAACATGAAGGTGATTCCAGGGCTAAAGTCTACAAAATTGAAGAAGTGCACGCACTGTTTAGCGGAAAAGCAAAATAGGGTGTCTTTCCAAAGTCACCCAAGTTCGAGGAAGTCGGCGTTGCTCGAATTGATTCACTCAGATATTTGCGGTCCTATGAAGATAAAATCTATTAGTGGTGCTTCTTATTTTGTGACGTTTACTGATGATTGTTCCAGGAAGGTTTGGGTCTATGTCTTAAAGACCAAGGATCAGGTGCTGCCCACTTTCAAAGAGTTTCAGGGCTCTGTTGAAAGGGAGATGGGCAAGAAGCTGCTATGTGTTTGGTCAGACAATGGCGGCGAGTTCATCGGTCCCTTTGATATTTATTGTATGGAGCAAGGGATACAACACCAGAAGACTCCGTCCACGATACCTCAGCTCAATGGTGTAGCGGAGCGAATGAATAGGACGCTGATAGAGGGTACGATGTTTGCTGTCATAAGCAAACTTGCCGGGCAGCTATTGGGGTGAGGCACTTTACATAGCTGCTTATGTTATTAATTTATCTTCTAGTGCTCCTTTGCAGGGTGATGTGCCTGATAAAGTATGGTACGACAAAGAGCCGTCATACAACCACCTGCTAGTGTTTGGTTGTAAGACCTTCTTGTATGTACCGAAGGACGAGAGATCCAAACTTGAGCCGAAGATGAGGCTATGCGTCTTTGTCGGCTACGGTCGGGATGAGTTTGGCTATATACTCTACGACCCTATGGGAAGAAAGCTCTATAGAAGCAGGGACGTGGTATTCATCGAGGATCAGACCATGACCAACACTCAGGATTTCGAGATGCCTTCTGAGGCTGAGAAATTGCCTGAGTTAGAGTCATTTCGCTTCGAGCAGTTTCCAGAGGACATCGTAGATGATCTAGTTATGGAGGAGCCAGTACATGGAGTTGCTCCCAACCTTGATCATCAGCCTACTGATGGTGGTCAAGGTAACCCTCAGGTGGATGAGCATACCGGGAAGGTAGCTGCTGAAAGGGAGGAGGTTGTTGATATACAGCCAGCACCAGTGGTTCCGTTGAGGAGGAGCGCAGAAAGCGTCGACCATCTATGAGATACTCACCGGATGAGTATGTGCTGCTGATTGACGGAGGAGAGCCTGAAAGTTTCACAGATGCTATGGACGAAGAACATAGGCATGAGTGGATGAAGGCTATGCAGGAGGAGATGAGTTCCTTACAGGCCAACTCCACTTATGATCTGGTGCGGCTGCCAAAGGACAAAAAGGCTTTAAAAATTGATAGGAGTTCAGAGTGAAGCAAACAGATGATGCTAGTCGCCCTCGATACAAAGCGAGACTGGTAGTTAAAGGCTACGGTCAATGGAAGGGCGTAGATTATGATGAGATCTTTTCGCCAATTATCAAACAATCATCTATTCGGTGCTAGCATTGGCAGCCAGTTTCGACTTGGAGGTCGAGCAGATGGACATGAAGACGACATTCCTCTACGGTGATCTAGAAAAGGAGTTGTACATGGAGCAGCCAGAGGGATTCTATGAGAAGGACAAGTCACACTTGGTTTGTCTGTTGAGGAAGAGCTTGTATGGTCTAAAGCAGGCTCCGAGGTAGTGGTACAGGAAGTTTGAGTTGTTTATGGGGAGCATGGTTACGCACGGACGACGTCGGATCATTGTGTATTTGTCAGGTACTTTGACAAGGATGATTTTATCATTTTACTGCTCTATGTTGATGATATGCTATAGTAGGTTGAAATGCCACTAGGATAGCGGATTTGAAGCGCCAACTGGGCGCATCCTTCTCTATGAAGGATTTGGGTGTAGCGAAGACTATTCTTGGGATGGAGATCAGCCGAGAGAGTCCAAATTGCTACACTTGTTCCAAAAGATGTACATTTATCGGGTACTTCAGCGTTTCGGGATGGACGGGTCGAAGAAAGTGAGTAACTCCCTTACGGCTCACTTTAAATTCACTGAGGAGCCGTGTCCATCTACCGAGGACGAGAAGGAAGATATATATGCTTCAGCTGTGGGAAGTCTCATGTATGCTATGGTGTGTACGAGGCCAGCAGTTGGCACAGTGTCATGCCCCTGAACCAGAATACTGGAGAGCGGGGGCGTACATAGCCAGCTACGTATATTAAAGTGCAACCCACCTCGCTATACGGTCACGGCTGTCTAGATACATGAGGGTTTAACTACAAGCCATCAGTCTCCTATGGTCATAAACAAGTCTATTGTCTCAATCTCAAGCAAGTAATAACAGTTACAAGATGTCAGAGCACCAAATATACAATAGTAAGGCGTCCCATAAATTACATATTCGGATGATCATGAAGCTAGTCGTACAAAATGTCAAGACTAGCAAGAGTTCTGGTCATACATGATCAACCCTAGGATTTGTCAATCATGTTACAGCTCGTAGGCAGACAGTAAATAAAGGTACAATACGAGCTAACACGTGCTCGCCGGCTAAACGCCTCAAAAGAATAATTTTACAATAAAGTGGAAGGACAAAAAGAAACCCACTCGTTGCCAGGGTTACGCCTGGTGGTCACCATCTGGCTGGAAGGTAGGTAGATCCTCTGGTGCTGCTCCGATACCTGGCCACACAAAACCAGCTGGGTCAGACCCCAGAAAGAGCAAGTGCCACAAAGGAGGCTTCACTTAGGAACTAAAACCAGCATACCACAAATGAATATTAATAGATGATTATAAACGAAACAGATAATAATAAGGATAACAACAGTAAATTGAGTACGAGGAAACCATTCAAGTAGCCAGGTCACAACCCTTAAACCAAACAAGGACAGGGGTTGTAACCCTTCACCTGAATAGAAATTTGTCTCAACTACTTGTTGGTAAGCAAGAACATAGGGTAAAATAATTCAATAAGCGAAAAGAGGACACAGAACTGCTCTGGGGGCCAGGTTACAACCCTTAAACCAAATAAGGATCGGAGTTGTAACCCTTCGCCTGAACAGAACTGGTCCGCTGATCATTATTGTTAAGGCAAGCATAAATAATCATGTCTTGTCATAATCTTGTACAGGATCAGGGCAAGTCGAAGCTGGGCTAGACTTCATTCAATCAATCACGGCCAGCATGGCATGGGAAGCAATAAGACAATAAACGAAGAGAGGACACAGAACTGCTCCGGGAGCCAGGTTACAATCCTTAAACCAAACAAGGACCGGGGTTGTAACCCTTCGCCTAAACAGAACTGGTCCCCTGATCATTATTGTTAAGGCAAGCATAAATAATCATGTCTTGTCATAATCTTGCACAGGATCATGACAAGTCGAAGCTGGGCTAGACTTCATTCAATCAATCACGGCCAAGCAAAGAGTACGGCTTGATACTTTAACTAACTAGGGTTATCACAGGCCTAGTTACTAGCAAATGCAATGAGATTATCCCAATAGCCACAAGCCCTGCAGACCATCCAGGTTATCCAGGTCGAATGTCCGTTTATGAAGGGTGCAACACGTGACTGTGTGCTAAAAATGTGCCCTACTCGTCGGTAGGCTACCAGTCCACTTAGTGCGCCCAGATAACGGGATTGTCTGTAGCTGAGAAATCTCTTCATGACTACTGAATTATTCTGGTTTATTAGCCTTAGTCAATTTTTGTAGGTATCCCTGACCGTGGTACTCAGGGAGCCTCATCCTAGACATGATGCAAGACAGTAGTAGTTTATTTGTACAAACACAATCGCCCATGGTGTCCAGGTCATTCATACTTGTCATGACATGCTAGCCGTCGCAACAGCCTTCGAGATATATATATCATGTCATATTCACTGTCAGAAGTGCGCCACGACGGGCCACTATCACGTCATGTCATTCGTCAAAAGTGCACCACAACGGGTCACCATCGTGTCATGGAACATATTTAAAATTAATATTTAACATGGTATAAGCATATATGCAATAACTAAATATAAACTGGGTGCAAGAGCTGTGGAGGAATCATGCGGCTTAGGAGAGACGGGACATAACTTCCACAAACGAACTCCAAATGAGGTGCCCCAAAGATATTCGGAGAGGCAAGACAAAGATCTAAAACTTTCATATTTTAAGTTTTTCGAAATTCTGGCTAGAAAATAGCTAAACTTGGTAAAAACAGTCATTTTGTGCACTTTTTACACCAAAAATTTAATTCTGCGTAAAATACGCAAAAGGGAAGGGTTCCAGCGTAAAATTTCACATTCTGGATACTATCCAGCGTAAAATACGCAAAATCAGGGTTCCCTGCGTAAAATTTTATATTCTGGATACTATCCAGCATAAAATACGCAATATCAGGGTTTTCTGCGTAAAATTTTACATTCTGGATACTATCCAGCGTAAAATACGCAATATCAGAATTCCCTGAGTAAAATTTTACATTCTGGATACCATCCAGCGTAAAATACGCAATATCAGGGTTCTCTGCGTAAAATTTTAAATTCTGGATACTATCCAGCGTAAAATACGCAATATCAGGGTTCCCTGCATAAAATTTTACATTCTGGATACTATCCAGCATAAAATACGCAATATCATGGTTCCCTGCGTAAAATTTTACATTCTAGATACTATCCAGCGTAAAATTCAGAAAACTTGTTTTGGCCATAAAAACTTCATTTTAACTCGAAATGAGGTGAATCAAAAACCAAATTCATACAAAATTCCGTGCTCTTGCTCATGGAACTATTAGTTTTCGAAAATAACAAGTTTTAGTAGATCAAAACTAAGAAAAACTCTATGAACTTATGAAACCCCAAAGTTATAATATAGATCTAGAAGAATCTATCCATAAAAATCAAAAAATCCAAGTTCTAAAGAGTCTTATAATCATGTAAAGAAGATAATAGGTCAATAAAACTTGAGATCCATCATGAAGCAAGTTGCACTTGCCTAGAACTCTTGGGTGTAGGTGGAGAGGAGTAAATGAAGAAGAAGAAGAAGAGGAGTTATTGAAGTGATAATGAGGAGAGAGAAGAGAGTGGGATTAATAAATGGTAAGGGTGGGGTAGGTAGGGGTTGGTTCATAAATAAAACCAAACCGAGCCAAACCGAACCGAACAAAGCAATAGAAAATGCCAAATAGACCAAGCAAGGAGTCATGCAATACGAGTCAAAATACGTACACGTATACCCAAAATACGTAATACGAACCATGGTCATTACACACAGTTAGCAGGTATCTTTCCAATCCTGGAAGGGTACATTGGAGTGCGGTCAAGTGGATCCTATGATACCTTCAGGGCACTGCCGATTGAAAACTTTCTTTTGGTGGTGACGAGCCGAAGCTGGTTGGGTATACCGACGCTGATATGGCTGGAGATATAGACATGATGCAATCAGCTTCGGGCTATGTGATGATGTTTGCTGGTGGAGCAGTATCGTGGCAGTCGCGGTTGCAGAAGTGTGTTGCCTTATCGACGACAGAGACAGAGTACATTGTGGCGTCGGAGGCTTACAATGAGCTGCTGTGGATGAAGAAGTTGCTGCAGGAAGTGGGACTAAAGCAAGAGAAGTATACTTTGCTTTACGATAGCCAGAGTGTCATTCACCTTGTGAAGAACCAGATATTTCATAGTCTGTCCAAGCACATTGAGACTCGGTATCATTGGATACGGGATATGGTTGAGAAGAATGACACGACGCTTGAGAAGGTCCATACTGATGACAATGGAGCGGACATGCTCACAAAGGTTCTACCAAGGGAGAAGTTTGAGTACTGTAGGCGGATCATCGGGATGACGAGTTTCTCCACCTAGTTGTGGAGGGAGAGATTTGTTGGAGTGGGTGGGATTCCCAACCTATGTAGAGAATATCCCAGAGTGCGACGAGTGCCATCCGTGTGTCGGAGAAGTTCGGGGAGTGCATCGATCCTATTTTGAAACATATATGGTTAGGAAATATATAATTAGATTTCCATATTTACTTTGATCATATATATATGATTAGATCGTTCATATAGTAGCTTTCCATATAATTGGGCTTCCAATTATGGCTAGCCAATTATGATTGGATTTTCATTAAATATATGATTGATGCATATTGGAAGTTTTCATATATATTGGCCTTCCATGTATAGATTATCAAGGGCTTATAAAAGGGTGATACATGCTAGTTGAAAATCATCTCAAAAAGAAAATAAGAGTGTTTTACAATCTTTGAGAGAGAGAGAGAGAGAGGATTGAGGACTATTGTGAAGGAGAGGTCGCTTCGAATAATTTTTCGACATCTCTTGTTCTTCAGAGTCCGCAATTAAATTTCTTCTTTCAAGTGAGTTGTGGTGATCCGTGTTGGATCGGGAGGAGCTTGTAGAAGGTGTATTCTCTTTATTCTATTAGTGGAGGTTCTTCAGGGTTGGACTCCATCGTCCCGTAGTTTTTTTCTGCAAGGATTTCCACGTAAAAAAATTTTGTGTCTGCGATTGTGTTTGGCATTTTTGGTTTGTGTGCTTTTGTTCGGTTCTCTCGCTGGACTTTCTGGTTTGGGGGAATAGTTTTCGCGATTTGTTCCCAACAATTGTAACTTGATATTTTTCAACTATTTTAGTAATTTAACTTAATATTCTAAAGTTTTTTACTCGACAACTTCATACTATCAACTACGGGATATTTTCAACTTCATATCTACAAATTTTAAAAAGATAAAATTATCTCTCCCTTTTCAATCCAACTCCATTCCCTCATCTCCCAACTGCACCCCCTCCTTCGTCAGTTGCACACCTCGACCGTATCCCTTTCCGCCGGCTACACCCCCCCCCCCTTCCGGCAGTCGGCTGTTGCTACCCCTGCAGGCTCGTGGGGCTGCTGCGAAGAGCGCGGCAAGGGGGTCTGTTGCTGCTACCCGTATGGGCTCGATGGCTGGTGGTGTGCGCGCTGGTGAAGCTCCCGACCATGCTATTTCGTTGCGCGATCGTGCGGTGGCGACGATGGAGGATCACGAGAAAGAAGGTGGTGCTGTTCGAGTCGGCATGACGGGGCCAGTGGTGGAGAAGTACGGGTCACGATTTAGAAGGTGGAGGAGAGATGGGTGGTGCCGGCGATGGAGGAGCCCTCGATGGAGGCGACATAGATGGAGAGGGAAATGTTGGTTAGGTACTACAACACCGGCTTCTGGCGGAGTAGCGATGGGAGGGGCGGGGGTGGGCAACTGGGAGGGGAAGGTGAGGGTGCAGCAAAGGGGGTAGTGGAGGAGTGGCTGAAAGAGAGATGAACATGAGTATTTTTGTTCAGGATATCAAATTGTATAAAAAAAAAAAAAAAAAGTATCAACTTGAAAAACTGAAAAAAGTTAGTGTATCAATTTAAAATTAAGTCTTATTTTTTATGCATAAGTACTAGTATGAATTGTATATTAATGTCAAACTTATTTTTTTTAAGTTGTCAATTATTGTTAATTTTCTTAAAAATATAAGACAGGTAATATGAGCAATTGACTAGAAAGTTAGTATTGCTAGCTCAACAAAATCAGTGGGGCCTGCACGATGGTGATCTCATGATATCTACAATGGTGCAATGAACATCGGCAGTTGGAGGACATCACAACAAGTAAAACTATTATTGCCTAATAAAACAAAACCCCCCTACTTAACTTATTCTTCACAGAGTAATACTGTTTGTAGCGACGTTTCAGGAAATTGGTAGTAGTCACTGCAGGTTCAGTGTATTAGTCCTAGAATTATAACTATCATGGATTGATTAATTGTCTCGATTATTATGAAGTGTCTTACTTTGGTTTGGACAATTCAGAACAGGTTAATTTTGCTGTCCATATGCATGTTCTTGCACTCATAGTTGATTAAGTACATAAAACAGGAATACGTCGGATAAGACTTGAAACTTAGACAACCTCTCTCTATATGGCGACTCCCAGATTATTTATTTCAAATCCAACTTATGAACCAATAATGATGTTTTATATCTTCAACCAAAGAACATAAAATTTTGGCAATTCTTAGAGCCGTTCCATGACATTTTTGTTCCCTCTAGGAACCAAAATTAGCTCCGGCTAAGGGAGTGTTTGGTTGAATAAGTGTGTTAAAAGTGGGCCAAATTAAGAAAATGTGCTAAACTCATACGAGTTTAGTTGTTTGATTGAAGACTTTGAAACTATTCCTTTCTCTTTGATGTGTCCCGGTGCAGTTTCTGGCTAAATTTCGTTCCTCCAATTCATGTTGGATCAGATTCTTAATGCATACAAATCAGAAGATGTAAAAACTAAGAACATGAGTTAAAAGTATGGATTCGAGACACGTTACAACAATGTCCTTAAAATAGAATTTCACACCCATAAATAGTGCAGCATGTTCCAGGTGATATATTCTCGAGATACAACGAATCCCTTTGATCCACAACACGTGAACCCGGTGGTGAATCCACGAACGATCACGGCCTTTGCTCGGAGGAGGAGTTGGACGAAGGAGGAGTTGATCGGAGGAGAAAGGTTTTGGTTGTTTTTCTTCTAGGTTTTCGAAATAAAGAGAGAAGGATATGTTCTGCCAAAAATAGATAAACTGTTTCTGTTTTAAACATATCTCTGGAGCACCAATTGTATCCAGGATTATCTCCCACAAATCCTTTAACGGAATCACGTGAGAACATGTCCACGAAAGACCAGTCAATCGAATAGAACGATTCAAAAACAAATTAAAAATTAAAAGAAATTAGAAAATTATCTGAAGGAAAGTGTCCAAAAATAGCCTCATGGCCATATATATGTAAGTCTACATAGGATTGGATTTTCAATATATAAGCCTACATAGGATTGAATTTTCATATATAGAAATTTGTCATGATATATAAAGGGATCTAAAGATTCTCCACAAAATATCTCAAGAGTGCTCAATGTAATTGTGCTCAATAAAATATGAAGGCAAGTGTTCAAAAATAGTCATGGACCTATTTTTGGATACTTTCCTTCATATCCTTCACAGAGTACACGATAATGATTTCAAAATTCACAAACACTTTCCTACATTACCTTTATACCCTGGTACGAATCCTGGTCCGCTAAGTGCACGACTAATAAATACGGATCAAATCGTGCACCCGCTCGCGGGTTGGATGGGATGTAGTCCATCCACCCCCCATGAAATCCACTTACACACTAAGTAGTAAAGCATTATATGCAAAGGAGAATGACTTCTCCTTTCCAATGTAAGACTAAGGGTCCGCTTGGATTGAGGGTTAAGAGGGTTAAGTGAGGGGAAGTTAAGTGAGGAAAAAATAAAATCATGCTTGGTTTGAGGATGGGGTTTAGGAGGAAGGGTTAGAGCATCCACAGTGATAACACTCCAAACCATACTCCAAATCACTTCAAACCATACTCCAATAATTAATTTTGGAGTATTTCCTTCATGTTGGTACACAATGGTATAGTCTAAATAAACACTCCAAATTGACAAGTGGCAACACTTCATTTGTTTTTCTCCTTATTTTTCTTTCATAATTGACAAGTGACAACACTCAAAAAAAAAAGAATGAAGGAGAAAAGTAAATATGGTGGGCCCGCAAGTAATATAGCTCAACTAGTGGACTCTCCAAATTTGGAGAGTCTCTTAGCTTTCTACCATTTTTCAAGTGTGGACAAGAGTGCATTGGAGCCATCAAGTGCTACAAAATTTAGCTAAAGACCAAATATAGCACTTGAAATTAATCCCACTGTGGATGCTCTTATAGAGGGTTAAGTGGGGGTTTATTTCACCCTCTTTTGTCTATTTTTTTAACCTCCCAATTCGGGGGGTTAACGAGGGGGATTGAGGGGTTTTGTTTAGAAAGTCATAAATACCCCTTATTTGTTCTATAAATTATCATAATTTTTTTCTTAATTTTTTTTTTTGTTTTCAACATGTTGCTCGGTACCTTTCTAATTTGTGAAGATATTTTGACAAGTTCTAATCAAAATTTCAATCAAATTTAATATTATGACATATGTAATAAGGCTATTTTGTAACTAAATCATATTTTTATTAATCTTCCACTTACTCAAAATCTCCAATCCAAGCAAGAGTTATTAAATACCCCTACTTAACTCTCCCTCCAATCCAAACAAGGTTCTATGTATTGACTCTACTCCCCCTCACTCTACTTCTCCCCATTTAACCCCACTTAACTCTACTTTTTTTTTTCCCCTCAATCCAAGCAGACCCTAAAAGAAAGGAGCAGTTTTTGAATCACATGTGTGTTGCTACACAAGTAACAATACCAATAGTTTGTGTCTCATTTTCGTTCATCCGCCATTTTTGATTGAAACTGCTCTTGGAAGAGAGAGAAAGTGTCGGTTTCCAAAAAAAAAAATCTGGATTGAAGAGAGAGGATTTGAAACTTTTTTTTCCTACACTTTCAACAATCATCTAAATAACCAAACTAATTTTTTTTCCACTTTCAACAACCCATCCAAATAACAGAACTCTTTTTTTTTTTCCAAAACAACATTTTGAAAGTCAAAATTTATGCGTGCGCATCGCACTTTCGTACAACCAAACGGTTGTGACAATCCAATCCTCCGGACCGGACCGGACCGGACCGGACCGGACCAGACCAGCCCTGATTAAGTACCAACTCTGGCTGCCAAACCCAAATGGCAAGAGCGCAGGAATCATGTGAGACCCATCACTCTCAGGCCGGACTCGCTGCACATGGCACCCAGATCACTGCCGGGGCTCCAGACCAGGCCCAGCACTTCCATCTGCAGTAAAGTGGCGAGGCAGGAGCATGTGACTGTGGAGCTCTGGAGCAGGAAATGTCAAGTTGCATTGACCTCCATTTGTTCAGGAGTAGAGAGTAAGGCTAGCCACTCATGTATCGTTAGATCCAGCTATTGATATTGATATATATTTATAATTAGAAGGTTCAGTAAAGATTCTTGGTCGGCGGACAACGGTGGGGAGTGAGTGAAGAGCAATGTCAGCTCCAGGTACATGAACCAGATGTTTTTATACCAGTGAGGCTGAGTGCACACCGACCAAACGTTATGCTACTTGTTCAGGATTGTTTTTTTTTTTTTTTTTACTTTTCTTTCTAGTGCATCTTCCCTCTATTTCAGTTCTATGATTCCTAGCTGAGCTAATTCACTGCTGTCTCTTTCCAGGTTCCAGAGAGGAATTGTGTAAAATTAGATGTTTCTTTGTTTTCTTGGATGGTGTAACAGCTGTAGCATTATTGTTAATTTCTTGCAGCAAAGTTTTAGTTGGATCTCGATCGGGTCTCTCTAGAGAATGTGACCACCCGTACATGGATCTTTGTAATAATTATCGAGTCGATTGGTTTGTTTTTAGCAAGATTCACAATATAGATATCAGAATTGGTATTATACCATTTCTATGAGTATCGGATTCGACGGTATCGATAGTATCAGGAATATCGGTGTTTTGAAATCGAAAGGCAAATAATTATTAATAGATTATTAAAAACAAATTTAAAATATTTTGTACAACATAATTTTAAGTGTTTCCATTGTTTGTTTCTTAGTAGTTTTGAAATTAAATGAAATAATAGTCACTATTGCCGAATTGGTTTACATGCGATATAATTTTTTGTTCTTTTACATGTTTTTACAACTTTTACTATACTTTTACATCCTTGTTGATGTCTTTCTTTCGTTCAATTTTCTTTGTCGAGTTGATCGAAAAAGACCCACAATGTCAGTATCAAACCGGGATATAACAAATTGTATCTGTTCGACCATATCGTATCGATATTGGCCTTATCAGATCGATATCTGCCGATACCGGAAAGTATGCTTTTTTTTAGTTTCTAATACTTGGAAAGGTATGGTTAGTTTATTTTCCTAACTTGCCGAGGTGCACTTAATGCTATTTGATGAATAGTATATCAAAAAGTACAATGCTTGGTGGACACAAATATCTGAGTGACCAGGTCATGTAGCAACCTATGTGTTGATTATATGTGAGATCACCACATTATTGTTATCAACACATAAATTATTATATTATGTGATCAACAAAATATTGTCAGATATTGATGTCCTCTTTTTTAGCATTTTGATTGGAAACGTGTGTGGTGCCATAATCCGCTTTTCAGTTGGTTTGTACGTCTGTTGGTGTTTGCTTATCTTGCACCGGTCTTCCTTTGCTATGATTCATGTTTCTTCCAACTTTTCATACGAGATTGCTTTCGATAACTAATTGCTAGAGCTTCTTACTTTCAGTTGTGGTAACGGAATGCCTAGAAACATACCTGCAGTGCTGAGATTGAAATTATTTTTGCTATGCATTAATGAAGGAAATCAAAATTAGTTCAGCTAATCATAGCTAAATCTTAACCAACTCGAGAGTCCTATGTATCCGCATCTTGCCCTGTGTCATCAATACCGTTAGATTGCCTGCAATATAAGAAAAATACTATATGTACCTCCAAAATTTTTCCTCCATGTCCATTCTCTCTTATTCGCTCATGTCTTCCCCCAATCTTTCTCTCTATTTACTTCGGTCAATAAGAGAGTACCACATGGCGAAAAAATTTGGAGGAATAGAATTTTTAGAGGTATATATAACATCATTCTGCAATAAATATCAACTGTGCAGGTGGGCTTACATTTGCGACGTGTCGACACTCACTATCACACTCGAGGTCAACATGGGATGCACCCATGTGGAAATGTTCGTTCTTTTTTGCCGCAGAACTGGAGCCTTCGCTGCCTTACTTTCCACTTTCCAGCAGTGCGATCTTAATGACAAGATTAGTGCACACTTAGCCCCCTTAATATTATATTAACACCACTGCCAAATGCCAACTCTCCAGCATTCGAAAGAGATTGTACTATCCAACAAAAGTAGCAGTTACAGCTTAGCCAATCTCCAAAATGCATGCATCCAACTCCAGCCTCCTCCCCTATATAAATCCCCCACAAACCCCCCTCTCCTCCTCACACAACGCAGCACAATCCTCTGAGAAACAGAGCAGCGTCTGCATACTCACCGAGTAAGTAGAGAGTACATAGAGCAGTTGCAGCCTACTCTTCAAGCATATGGCTCTCTGTCTTTCCTCCTCAGCCGCCGCGGCGCAGAAGGACATGGTCCCTTATCCCTCCTCCGTGGCCCCGGACCCGATAGCCTCTTCTCCGGTTGCGATACTGTCCAAATGTACCATCTGCCCTGACCAGAAATCCACTCTAGGGGACCTGAAGCTCTCGGTCTCGGACCTGCCCATGCTGTCCTGCCAATATATCCAAAAGGGCCTCTTCCTTCCCGCCCCTCAAGTCCCAGCCCACTCCGCCGTAGGCCTCCTCAAGAAATCCCTCTCCCGCGCCCTCTCCTTCTTCCCGCCCCTCGCGGGCCGCCTCTGCACCGACCCCGACGGCGCGATCTACATATCGTGCAACGACGCCGGGGTCGAATTCTCCCACGCGGTCGCCCCCGCCCTCTCCGTCCCCCAGCTGCTCCCCAAGGGGGCCGACGTCCCCTGGGCCGTCAGGTCCCTCTTCGTCCTCGACGGGGCCGTCAGCTACCAGGGCCACTACCGCCCCCTCGCCGCCTTCCAGGTGACCGAGCTCGGCGACGGCGCCGTCTTCGTCGGGAGCACCGTCAACCACGCCGTCGTGGACGGCACCTCCTTCTGGAACTTCTTCAACGCCTGGGCCGAGCTGTCCCGCGCCCACGACGCGCAGCTCCTCAGGCTCTCCCGCCATCCGGACCTCCGCCGCAACTTCTTCGGGGAGTCCGAAGCGGTGCTGCGGTTCCCGGACGGCAAAGGGCCGGAGGTGACGTTCCCGGTGAACGCGCCGCTCCGGGAGAGGATCCTCCACTTCAGCCGGGAGGCGATCCAGGAGCTAAAATCGAAGGCGAACTACAGACCCAAAACATCGATCGCGACGAACGACCGGGTTTCCGAAATCTATGGAAAGCAAGTCCACGACCAGAAGGAGGCGGCGGCGGCGGCGGCGGCGGAGCAGCAGGAGGAGATACCGATATCTTCTTTCCAGGCATTGTGCGCGCAGCTGTGGATATCGGTCACTCGAGCACGGACGAGCCTCGACGCCAGCCAGCCGACGACGTTCCGGATGGCGGTGAACTGCCGGCACAGGGTGGTCCCCAACGTGGACAGGCTCTACTTCGGGAACGCGATCCAGAGCATCCCGACGACCACGGTCGTGGACAAGGTCCGATCGAACGGCCTCGCGTGGGCCGCGAGGCTGCTCCACCGGGGGTGGTGGGCCACGGCGACACGAAGGTGAGGGAGGGGGTGGCACTGTGGGAGGAGGCGCCGAGGTGCTTCCCGCTGGGGAACCCGGATGGGGCCGGGATCACGATGGGGAGCTCCCCGCGCTTCCCGATGTACGATGGGAACGACTTCGGGTGGGGCCAGGCGATCGCCGTGAGGAGCGGCAAGGCCAACAAGTTCGACGGGAAGATATCGGCGTTCCCGGGGAGGAGCGGCGGGGGGAGCGTGGAGCTCGAGGTCTGCCTCTCGCCGGAGACCATGGCGGCTCTCCTTCAGGACGAGGAGTTCATGTATTATGTGTCACAGTCGAGAAACTGAGACCCGTTTGTTAACTGTCCGGGACTGGAATTGCCAAAAATATTTTTCTGACAACAAAGGTTTGCTCTATATAATTACTAGATTGCACTCTTAAATCTTGCTTTGCTTTAAAGTAGTCACCAAAACTATACATGTTGCAATTTCTGTAGCTTATGTTCTGATTCATTTAGGGGCTGCTGAAATGATCTCCAAATTTTTTTTTTTTTGTCCGAAAAGTATCTATAGAAACGCAAGATCTGGCGTTTAAAATGTTTGAATGGCTTCCTAGTGTGATTCGTTATTACACGGACATCGGACGAGACCAGTACTTTGAGAGTGTATGTGGATTGTAATAAATAAATAAAAATGAGTTTCTAAAGGAGTCAACCAAATATGACTTGAATGCAAAAGAACACGAGTTACAAAACTACATCCACTTTTCTCGACTCTTGAGGACAAAATCACTAGAACCTGCGAGATATTTGCTCCTATGATGATGAGAAAGACTACTAGTAAGTAAATACAGGGATTAGTTATATGCTTCAACGGGAAAAAAAAATTATGGTCAAAGTACAAGTATTCAACATGTGAAACTCATTCACTGAGTTAGCTCACAAACAGTATTTCTGATCCATTGGCAGTAGGGCTCATGGTGTAAGTTGGGCCGGGCTGGACCGAATCGGACCTGATTTTGACCGCCTATCATCGAGTCTGGGCCGGATTGAGCTCAGTCCAGATTAGGGGACGGGCGAATCGGGTCGTCCTGGTTCGCTGAACCCCGAATTCAGTCCGGACCACGGTCCGATTTTTATTGGACCAAGCTGAACTGGACCTAGGCCGGGCCAGTTCAGGGTTGGACTGCCCGACCCGATTTGGTTTAATGAAAACCAATTTTTTAATGTTTTCCAAAAAAAAAAAATGAAAAGAAAATGTAAAAAATAAAATAAAAAAAGTTATCTAAAAAGAGTTTTCTAAAGAGTTTTCTAAAAAATTTAAATTAGTATAATTTAAAATTGTCTAATTTAAAAACTAAATTAGTATAATAAGACTAAAAATAAATAAAAATTTAGGTAATAAAAATTAGTACAATTTAAATTAGTAAAATTTAAAAATATTTTTACTAATGATTAGAAAATTTCTATAAAAAAACATGTACAAGTATCATAAAATTTAGAAAACGAATTATACAATTAATTTGCTAAATGAAACATGAATTGTAAAAAAAATATGTACAAGTATATTATTATTAATGTTTAGTATGATTTGTTATAAAAAAACATCAACTAAAACAATTTAGAAAATAAAAGTTAACATTTTTTTATTAACGTCAAGATTTGCATAATTTAAAATTAATGACTAATACAAGATTACTAGTACATAAACTGCAATTAGTGACTCATACAAGATTAATATATGTTCATACATGATTTTAAATGTCTGCGTAGCTTTCTTGAACCTTTGCTATGGTCTCATTTGAATCGTTTTCTACAATGCAAATATTCAACAAGAACTTTAGTAGAGTATCTTCTTTCGGTATCGACACTTGTGCGCTCATTATTAACTCTGCTAAAATGATGTCAAATTTTCGATTCTGATTCAAACTCTTGTTGCGGTACGAGTTGAGATTGCGGTTGCTGATCTTGTAGTTGTTGTTGTAGTTAATAGTATATAAATAGCCTCTTCACATTAAGTTGCTTGTAAATATTGTAAGATGGAAGAAATTGTTGATATGATTAATTTTGAAGATTTATAGCATATTTATAAAAAAAATTTGGTGCAAAATAACATATTTTACTCTCAAAATATAGTTGTTATAAGTGTATTTTTGGTCATTTTCAGCAAAATGATCAAAATATCTTTTAAATGGTCAAAAATCAGCCATAAAAATGAGGATAAAACGGTCTTTTGGTCCTCCCAACGGTAAATAAAAAAAAAATACTAAAAAAAGGGGATGAACCGAAGCTGAACCGGACCGGTCCGGTTTACGGGTTTGACCGGCCCAGACCTGCGGTCAAGCCGGTCCGGGCTTGTAGGTCCGGAGCTAGAACCAAGGCCGGACCCGCCGGGTTAGAGGGCCAGATCTGTTCGGATCGTTGATCGGGCTCGGGCCGGCCCAAACCGATTTTGACTAGGCCACCCGGCCCAAGTTTCATCTTGAAGGAGGGGAAACGTTCAACAGAGTGATCTACCGTTGAACTGAAAATTGAAGAAACTTCGGGTATCCTGTAGTTACCTATGTTTTGGTTTCCCGTAAACTGAAGATTGGACCATCATCGACAAATACAGGTGCAGGAGATACTTTTCAACTATCAAAGCAGACGTTAATGGTTGGACCTTGCAGCCTGATGGCAAGCACAACAAACTCCCAAATGTAGTGTAGAGAGAAGTTGCACTTTTTTTTAACTCAATATCCATCGTCTGTTTCAATGACTGCCTAAACTCACATCCATTGTTACTCGGAGTCCATATTTATTCACCCACCAAACTTAGTTGAAATGTTCACTATTTCATTCAAAGATTACCACAAATCAAATTTGTGATCAAAGCTAGTCACGAAGTTCACCAAATCACTCACAAAGTAATTTTAGATTGGATTAGTATGATACGTAAGAACCTTGAGTGAATAATTCCACTAATTTTGGTGGGTAAAAAAGTGGACTCTATTACCCCCACCATTATATGCACGATAGTCTCACCTTTCTTGACATCAACTAGTTCTGACCTAACATTGTTAACAATCGGGAACCGTGTTAGTTGCTTATGGTTGTATTTATATTATCATCCTACCTAAATTTAACTTCTTATATACATTTTATATTTTCAACTTACCTAATGACCTAATGACCTTTCTAATTGATGGGAAGAGGCATAAAAGTTTCGACTTGATGACGAAACATCAGTGAATCGAAGTATGGAAGCGTATTATTTCTTACATTTATGTTAGGAGTTGGAAAAAGTTGGAGAACACTGACACCAAAAGGCATACAATACAGCATACAGAAAAAGTCGCCGGACAAAACTTGATGCAATTTTAAATAATTATTAGTTCTTATCTTTTACTTTTTTTCAAATCTAATTTTGGTGATATTTTAAAAATTACTAACTTTATTTCTTGATTCTTCTCAAATCTAGCTCATATCGTTAGTTTTTTATTTTTGAAAATTATGTCCATCCAACCTAAATTTAACTCAATACAGTTTCAAACTATTACCAACTTTTATCTAACTTTAGTCTTTCAATTTATTTTTTCAAATTTATTACTGTCGATATTTAAATTTTTAGCATTTTTATCTTTTATTTAAATTATTGTCACATCTTTTTTACTAACGTTATCTAATTTGAATTATCTATAATTATTTCAATACCTAAATTTGTCTAAATATTTTTAACATATCAAACTAGTACAATTCAAATAATAATATTTAAAAAAATTTAATTTGCCAAACTTTATCTCTAAGATATAATTTCTAATAATAATTCCTCTCTTTTTATCCACATATATCCATAACAAATTATAATTATAGTTAATTTTTACAAATTTTAATATATATATATATATATATATATATATATATATATATATATATATATATATATATAAAACAAATCTTAATTTTTTAAATTATTTTTTTATAAGATTAGAAAGAAAGAAAATAATTTTACATGCGCGCGCGCCGTGCTTCTACTAGTTATATATAAGAGTTGACAAAAATATCCAAGATTTTAAATTATTTTTTCAAATTATGTCTAACGTATTATTTTAATATTATATTTGAAAAACATATAAAATTTGAAAAAAAAATTAAGATTTCAAATTTTATCTAAATATGAAAAAATATCTAAGATTTCAATTGCTTTTTCAAACTTATCTCTAAGATAAATTTGAAATTAGATTTGAAAAAATATGACTAAAAGGTAAAAATTAGTAGGCATTTGAAATTATATCAAAAAGTTAAATTTAGGTAAGTATATCATAAAAAAAAATTCTTGTAATACACCAACAACTGAGTTTAAGTATGATCCCATTTCTTTAATTTTTGCGAACTTATTTTCACCCTCCAGAGTTCGAGTATCATCCTCCTTGCAAACTTATTCTCACCCTCCAGGAATTCTATCAAACTTCATCCCTCTCTAAAAAAATTTATGCCTGGTTTGGTTCACGGAAAGGAATGGAAAGGAATTCAATTCCTTGGAAATTAATGCCAAAAAATTGAAACGTAAAGTGATACTAGCTCGTAAATACAGAATGCGCTGGAAAGCATGCATCCTCTGAAGGGGTAAAGACGGTGAAAGGAAGATCATCAGGCAACATTGAAACCATTAACTATTCAGGTTATTTAGTATTAGTGTCTCATATAATATGTGATATTAGAATTTGGATTTCAAAATCATTTGGTATTAGAGTTTGGGTCTCTAAATCACTCACTACTACAAAAATCGTTAACAATGACACTTTATAGATGACACTCATCTCAAAATGTCATTAATGATAGATTTAATGTCGGCTCATTAGATGATCGTTATTAATAGCTTTATCAATAACATTTAAGAAAACTAATGTCATGATAAGTACTATGAGATGACGACTAAAATGTTATGGGTCATGTAAACAATTATGGATGTCATCTTTTGTGTGTGATAAAAATATGTGGGACTAACAATGACACTACGATATTAACAGTCATATTTAGTCTAAACAATGACGAAGACATGTTATGTGTCATGAGATATTGATTAAGAAATTGACATACTATTGGATTGAATCCAGTATTGATTAGATGAAGGAAGTATATGCTACTGTTGATTAGTTACTACACAAAATGATTTGAGGCAAAGTCACTACATGCAAATTATCTTCGAGAAGTACATCTAATTATAAGATTATTTCAATTATTTAAGATTTTTAAAAAAAATTAGTTATTTTTTAGTTTAGAATTTTTTTTTTGTTATTTTTTGTTTTATTCCATTTTTTTAATTTTTTTTCACTTTTTTAAGAATATATATTTTTATTTTTGGGTATTGTTTTCTCTTTTTTCAACTTTTTTTTTTACCTTTTTAAGAAATTCTATTAATTTATTATATTTTTTTGGGTATTCTTTTTTCTATTTTTAACTTTTTTCCTCGAGAATATTAATATATTCACCAAACATCTGAATATAATTTTTCATGTAACAAATTTTTTTAAAAAAAATCATGTAATTTAATTACAAAGAATTTTAGAAAGTGTAAAATTTCGGGTCCGTAGTATTCCGCGTACCAAAAAATACTTGTCACTTAAGGTGTATTTTGTGATTTCTTTAAAGCATTGTAACTTATGTAGCGCCCATTAATTTTTTTTGAGTTACAAACAAAAAATACCTAACATAAAAGTATTAGACAGAAGATTAAAATTTTGTTTCTTCTAACAAAAGATTCTTTTAATTAAAAAAAATTAAATAAACCAAAAGATGTGTTTTTCTTTTGTGAAGACACAAGCCAAAAATACTTGTCACTAGACATTTTTTAATTTGAAACACTTTTTTTTTCCGTACCTAGGTTAGCGTTCCATCAAAAAAGTGTTACTTATATGTTTTATTTTAAATTTAACAAAAATATTTATTTAGGTACACTTTTAAATCGTTCCAAATTTGTTCCAAATTGAACATGCATACATATTTGTTTGTTCCTCTCTCAAATCCACCCCCTATCACCATCTTCTTCCACACAAAAAACCCTAACCCATAGATTCCTTCAATAAAAGAAGAACCAGGCTCTTGGTCCGTGCCGCATGCTGCAAGTTCAAGCGCAAGAAGCCCCACGTCAACATCGGCACCATCGGCCACGTCGACCATGGCAAGACCACCCTCACCGCTGCCCTCGCCTCCTTCGACGTCTCTTCCCCCAAGAAGTACGACGAGATCGCCGCCGCCCCGAGATCGGGTTTGGCGTGGAACCACTTGTTCGGTACTTTAGCCTATATTTTCAGAAGCAACCTATATGTTGAGTGTGTTTTAATTCAAAACCTATTGTTTTTATTCGACATCCATTGTTTATTGTTACACATTCTGGACTTTGTTTTCAATGAGAACATAGACTTTAGAATACATGCTGGACTTTGTTCTCAGTGAGAACAGAGACTTTCGAATTTAGTCAATTTGGGTCGGATTAGTTTTTCTTCTTTGGACTTCAAGATTGGATGACCCAAACTCTCTTCTAGCTCTCCCTTCCTTCACTACTAAAACAATTATTATTTTCTATTATAAAAAATCTTTTGGTTTACATATATATTGCAAAATTAAAGTAAAAGTTGTAGAATAAATTAATGACTTTTAAGTATAAATTAAAAAATTTATAAAAAAGGGAATGAGATCTAATGCCAATATACGGTCTGTATGTCACACAAATAGGGAAGAATGTTTTACATATGAAATTGTTATATATTGCAACTTATTGGATGGGTTGTTTTATTCCATAGAGTATGAAAGAAGAAATTGGACACATCAACTCTTCTAATTAGCAGATCTAGATGCTCTCAAATATCGGAAGTGAAGGGTATTTGCATGCCAAGTTAGATATATAGGATGCAAACAAGCTCAAGACTCTCCAGTACTAAAGGTCAAATTCATAGGGGGAAAATGGATGAAAATAATGGATCGTCATGGGGGTGGACATGATCGACAGGGACTAGCGCGGGCTCGTGGGAGTTGTCCTGTTCAATCACTTGGACCTTACTTTTATGTTTTACCATCTTTTCTACTCAGATTGAGAACATAATTGGTTTTCTTAATCATTGTAATTATTTGTTCTAGGAAATATTTAGACATTTCTCTCCTGCATCGTTATACACTACAATGTCTCTATGCAAACCAATTTCTTATTTTCCTTAATTGCAGGTGCACATTGTATATATAGGAGACCAGAAAGGGGATGTCTCACTCCATAAAAGAATGCTTCTTTTTTATTCCTCCTATAGCTCCAGTAGAGTGCATTCTAGAATTTTTTTTCATTGATGAATTGATTCCTTCTATAGCTCCAATAGAGTGCATTTTCTGGAATTTTTCTTTTCTTATGACAACTACTTCATGTTTATCCATATTTGTTAATATGAAGGTGGAAATTACTACGGCAAGATCAAGCTCCCACTTGAATATCCATTTAAGCCTCCAAGTTTCAGGTACTGATATTTCCATAATTTTAATACTTTTGCAGACTCTGGTTGTTTGCCTGTATGTTCTCTTTTATGTTCTCTTTTCTCCACTTTGGTTGTTTATCCAGGGCTAAGTCAACTTTCTAAAACGCCAATTGTTCTAGGGCTAAGTCAACTTTCTAAAACGCCTCCCACAATTCAACTACTGTTAGTTAGTCTTGTTAAATTCTAATCTAGCACAAGATGGGTTCAAGTAGAGTTTGATGGCAGTTTACCAATGACAAAGGCTCGTTGTGCTACGGTGATCAATGATTGATGGTCTTATTGTTTAAATATGTGCTTCCATTAATTGTCAAAGGTACATGCTGAAAAAAGTACTTGTAGCATAAGCATACAAGGGATGAACTATGAAGTATCCTTTCTTATCGAGGGCATCAATAGAGAAAAATTCTTTGCTGAAGCAGTAAGCTTCAGACAATATGAATGACAACATCTAATATGTAGGAAAATGAACAGTTCAAATCTAGCACATGGATCAGATTATAAAAGAAGGTTTGAGACCTGACAAGCTCACATACAATTTCGTGCTAACATAGAAACCACATAGCACATAGAAGTACTCCAATTTTTATTTGGATCTTTACTGGTATATTCTATTTGCTAATTATTCCATTGAATTTTTGTCTGTTGGTTGTACTTACTATAATATATAAAATTCCATGCCTCATTTGATCCAAAGTTTTCTTATCCGGTATCAGTTACTTGCACCGTGGCTTATTAGTTGCTCGAGCATAGATCCTGAAGGTTGTTGAAGAAACTGACAATCCATGCATCAGTCTGGATATCAAGGTACTCCAAACACCTTAAATTGTGTAAGCCCTTAAAATTGTATTTTTCCACGCTACATAACATACTTAATATAAACGCAAACAATTTAGAGTTACAGTCTCTCTTTTTTTGAACTTGTCCTCCCAAAAATTATCATATTTTAGGTTGCCCCCGAAAATAAAAACTATTTGATTTTAACCCCCCATTCAACAAGCTAATATTTTGCTATATGTTTTGATCATTAAACAAGTGTTTGTTAGTTCCCCGAATTGTTGCTCTGTAGCAAGTGAGACAGAAAGTCTAGATGAAAATTTCTCTGATATGGATGACTTTGTATATGAGGTAATTTACTCCACTGCACCTGCATAGAGCTGATATTTGTAAACTGAAGATTGATTATCCTACACCAATAAATTTTACTTGATGTTAATGGATTCTCTACCTACAAATTCCTTAAGGTTGCCAATTTCTATATGAATTCGACAGTCATGAAGTGCTCTATGATATTTGTACTTCTTGTTCTCGCTTCAAGATCTTTACAACAATTAGATAAGCTTCATTTTAGGTGGTTTTGTCTGGTGTATCTGCACAAGGTTTGCAGTCAGATGGAGAATCAACTAAGACAACAGTAAGAAGTTCTTGTCTTCATCAATAGCTATACATTATCATCAATCATCGTCAACTATTATAGGTATTTGTTGGAGGTTTTGACCCAAATATCAATGAAAATGAACTCAAGCATGCATTTTTCTCATTATGGTGAGATTGCTTCCGTAAATATTCCCTTTGGGAAACAATTTTGTGCACTTTGTTAACAATTAAATACATTATGTGAAAGGATAATATATCGCATGCTACTTAAGAATATATTCTGTACCAAATTTTAATATTTTGGATTTTACCCACCATAACAGAAGCAATGCTGAGGACACATTACTGATATTGAATGGAAAAGCCATTGGAAACAGACAGTTCGCCTGTCATGGGGTCGAAGCCTTGCTAACAAGCAGGTAAGGATTGCTACTTATTTTTTGTACAGTTCGCCTGTCATAAACATTTGGTGCTGTGTAAAGTAATTGCTACTTATTTTTTGTCAGGTTATTCCAAGACAATTGTAGAATAGAATTACACACTTATGTTATTGGTTCTATTGTTTGACCGTTGAGAGGCAACCAAGTAAAACAATGGAACAATGGCGCATACTATGGAATTACACACTTATGTTATTGCTTCTATTTTCTAAAATACAAGAATTTGTTTGTGTGCTCATGACAAAATAATCTAGTTCATATTTTTTTCTTTCTCTTTTGGGATAGTTGTCTCTAGAGTAACCACATATCTCATGAAATATTGTGATCTGTTAGGTTGGCTTGATTGGGAATTTGGTCCATTCTTCACAAAACAAAAAAGAAATTTTGTCAGGAGCTTTACCAACTGTTATTTGTATTGGTATAACATGATATACTAGTTGATTTTATGCTTATTTTTGTAGTTTGCTGGGAGAAAGGATTCCTCTGTCAGAGAAATTGATGAAAGAGACGAGAGCTGGCCAAATTTATCCGAATATTGTTGATGAAGATCGTATGTAAAAAATAACGCATAATAAAATTTCGGAAGTATTGTAAATTTATGTTGTGAACGTTTGAGACTGAAATAATATTGTATAGTTCAATGTTGGCATTTTGAATAATTATGAAATGAAAAAAAATTTGATGGTGTTAAGTGTTTAATTTTCTTCTTCTTTATATTGTACACAAAATACAAATTGTGGAATACAGATGAAAAAAATGGAGCTATAAAAATAACAAAATTTAATGATGAATAAAAGTCATCTTTTGTAAATAAAGATGACGCATAAAAGTCATCTTTTACAAATAAAGATGACGTGTATTGAGCTGTCATAGATTTCTTATGATAAATGTAATTTTTTTAAAATAAAGATGACGTATAGAAGTAATCTTTTGTACATAAAAATGATGCGTCAAAGTCATCTTTTGTAAATAAAGATGATGCATAGAAGTCGTCTTTTGTAAATAAAGAAGACGTATGAAAGTCATCTTTTATAAATAAAAATGACGTGTGTTTAATTGTCATTGATTTTTCATGATAAAAGTCATCTAATGTAAATTAAGATAACACACAGAAGTCATCTTTTCTAAATAAAGATGACACATAAAAGTCATCTTTTATAAATAAAGATGACATACGCTGATCTGTCATTGATTTCTAAAGATAAAGATGACCCCTCCATAGATGACGGCCAAACAAATGTCATCAATTAACATATTTAGCCGTCATTGTTATCTATTTTTGTAGTAGTGGTACTGTTCACTAGCTTATCTGCAAAGTGATTTGGTGACCCAAATACTAACGGCCTGATAATTTGGAGACTTAGAACCCTAATATCAACTATTCCCAGGTATCAATTTTCTGTGAATTTTTACTTGCTATGTATGACCAGTGATACCTCTGGAAGGCTCAGAACAAGTATAAAAAAAAAATAGACAGAAGAAAACAATGACTATAAACAACAGCGTAACCAATCTTCTTAAGGAACACTATATTTTCTCAATTGTTTCTCGTATTCCATATGCACTGAAAAAAATGTTACTCTGAAAGTTTCTGGTGCAAAATGATCACAACTTCTCCGTAGTGACTGATAAAGTGGTTCAAGAATTATGTTACTTCTTCCAGCACGATGAAACAGCTTTGGAGTTCTAAAGATGTATCACTGTCCAAGTTATATGAGACACGAACAACTTTACCTAGTGTGACCAGATCCGGCCCGGAGGGTTGGAGATTGTCCTATCTGGAACAAATTTTGGTTGTCCATTGACTCCCTTCTCATGGACTGGTCATAGGATATCACCTGCAACCCCAACCTCTTGTAGGGTCATGCTTAGTCTATAGGGTTGTCCTAGCAGCAGGGCCGGCCCTGGGGTAAGCCGGACAAGACTTGGGGCTTGGGCAACCCTCCTCTGCTAGAGCAACCCCCAAGGCTCAGCATGATCCTACCAAATGTCAGGATCACGGATGACTGCGAGGATCAGCTGACAATAAGGATCAAGGTGTAGCGCCCCGCTTTCGATAGGCGACGGAACTTCATAATATGCTAGCGCCGAGTCAGATCGGCCGGGAACTTAGATGGCCATCTGACTCGATCGCTAAGCTTGGTAAACGTTAACGCCTTGCGGCATCGATTCAATTCGATTTGGACGGAAGATACGAGAATCGATCCAACTAATGGAACGACTTCTGTTGGAACAAGTCCTAGATGCAGCGGGCTGCGTCTCGGCGCGCGAGCTCTCTATAAGAGTCCCTTCGACGGGACCGGGCCACTGTATGGTTTTCTTGGAGCTTTGCCGCTGGGCTTGATTGAAGTGCTTTCGCGTCGTTTTCATGGATGCAATTACAAATTTCGATGCAAGGGAAAAAGAAGGAAATTTAACAAAGTGTTGATGCATTGCAGGAGCTCGCGTAACTAAGGATTGACGTTGCGTAGCGCTTCGACGACCTGCACGAAGCCAAGTAATCGGTGGGTGATTCGGCCTTCTTTTCTATTCTGCCCCGCAAACTTATTCCTTGCTTCGAATCCATTCAAATCGAACGATGCCATGTTAATTGCATGCCAATCCACTAAGTCAAGAACTCGGGAAAAACGTATCGATTTACAAATACAAGTTTTTCACATAAACCAAAAAGTTTAAGGTTTACAGAAAAAGATAGACTATTTCAAGTGCTGCAAAATATTATGAAACGTTGAACATGGGTTTTGATGCCTCGGACAATTTGGTGCCTACGGGACGCTAAATCGAGTGTATGGCTTCGGGGAAAATGAATCGATGCATGAGTTGCCATAAATGATAATGTCGTGAATACTGTCCGCGCTATACAAAACGGTTTGCATGCATTAAACTGTTCGCACATAGGCATGGTCATGGACAGCTTGTGCACAAGTTCGATTCCTCGAAACGGTATCCGGGGCATCGGAACCGATTCGACCTAGGGGGAATAATTTATCGTGTTTCGGCGCGATGCATGCGGGACCTTCAGTAAGGCTTGCAACCTAGGCTGAAAGGGTAGCGTCGCATGCCAACTTCGATTAAGTCCCTCGTGGTGCGTAGCACCAATGACCGCATATAAGATAGCTGCATGCTCACCTATTGTCTTATGCAGGTGTAAATATTATCTCTGTTTTCATGCAGGGACGAGCACGGCCGTGGTAAGAAATATGATAAACTGCGATGTTATGTGTATGCTTTAATACTCAAGGATGGCTATCGAATATGAACTGAATTCATTTAGTTCTAATAGAAAGACAACTCTAAAGCATGCTTATCCTAACAATCAGAGTCGGTTTAGACGAGTTGGTTCGTCTCGTCCACTTAGCAAGTGTGCTAATCCCCTCCCCCAATTTCCCCAGGTGCGGCGGGCGCTCTAACCTAAAACGAAGCTGAAGTACGGAGAGGCGTTTTGAAGCTCTTCCTATACTGAAGTATTTTGAAGCCAATTCAAGTCGACGGCTTATGTATAAAGGGGCGAATGTATGGGACGGCAAGCGTAGTTCAGGCAACTTGTCGAATGTATTCTCTTTATGTTTTCAATCAATGTAGCCGCAACGGCATCCAATGTAATTACGACTTGCACTTCGTTGCAAGCTATGAATGAAAAGCATTTCTATCTTCCTATACTGCGTCTTAAATTCTGATGTGATTGTGAAGTTTCAACTTGACGTATTTATATCAAAAAGATAACCGTTTGAGAACTTGTCATCTTGCCTTGCACGAGCGCAACTCCAGGCTCGTGCGGCATCACGCCTTAGCGAGGACGATCGAATCGGCAAAAATTTACATCGGGGACGAACGTTGCCGACTCGGGGCGTGACAAATTGGTATCAGAGCACAGTTATGTTTCCTCGGATTTTTGAAATTTTGTTTCATTGTTGGAATGTCCGTTGCGATGGCTTGATTGAATGCCTGTCGGCATGCTGCGTGAAATACGAGTTCCATACAGGTAAGCCCGTAGATATTTTTGAAAAATACTAACGGGTTTACTCTGTTTTGTAGGAATGACTAAGAAAAGGAACAATCCCGCCCCAACCCAAACTGTAGATAGTACAACGAGCTCAAAAAGCACCGAGCCTAGCGAGACGACTATGCAGAAAATGCTACAGTTGATGGAGCTGCAGCAGCAGCAGCTCCAAACACAATTCAAAGCCCAATTCGAAGCGCAACAAAAACAGATGAATGCCCTGACTCAAATAGTCAGCAGAATGGCGGGCAACACGAAGACGACGGACGAAGGGCCCGAGGGAAACCAAGGCAACCAAGAAGAAAACGAGGAAGAAGAGACTCAACCGCAAATGATAGATTCTTCTTCCTTGTTCAAGGCAAAAGAGTTCCGCAAGATGAATCCGCCGAAGTTCAACGGCCGAGCGGAGCCCGATGTGATCGTGGGATGGCTCGCGGAGATGGAGGACCTGTTTAATCTGCTTAGCATCGAAGGGTCCCAGCGGGTAACTTGTGCGGCGTTACAGCTGCAACTGAGGGCGTATGACTGGTGGGCCACTAAAAAGCAGGAAATCTACGAAGCAGATTCAGACGCCACGATTTCCTGGAAAATGTTCAAGGGAGCCTTCCTCGAACAGTATGTTCCTCGCGCCGTCCGTCAACGAAAAGAAGACGAGTTCATGATGCTGCGACAGGGAAATATGTTTGTCGACGATTATGATTCGAGCTTCTCAAAGC
Organism: Iris pallida; assembly: GCA_029216955.1. Lineage (NCBI taxonomy): Eukaryota > Viridiplantae > Streptophyta > Magnoliopsida > Asparagales > Iridaceae > Iris > Iris pallida. Next base: position 8,771,957 of record JANAVB010015800.1, read on the forward strand.
TAGCGAAGTTTGCCGGCGCCTTCCTGCCCAACAAGGACGCATGGTGTGAACGCTTCCAACAAGGCCTGAATGACGAACTGCGAAGGGACGTCATGAATCAGAGGTGCCGAACATACCGCGAATCCTATAATACCGCTCTTAATAGTGAGCGCGTCTTTGGCCGTATGTCGAGTAGAGGTATTCGTAACAACTTCAACAAGCGTCCTAACGACGCCGGGGGATCGGGAGTATCAAAACGTCCAAACACAATTGATAACCGAGGCCATGGCGGACCACACTGCTATAGATGCGGTAAGAACGGGCATCGAGATCCCGATTGTAAACTGAGAACATGTTTCAAGTGTGGCGAGCTAGGCCACGTAGCAACGTTTTGCCCGCTGAGAGTCCAGAATCAACATAACCCACCGAGGAACATTCCGAATCCGCCTAAAGCGCCGACACTGCATGGCGCAAATGCGGTGCCCGTCAACCAACAGAACCAACGCCATGGGGCTCAAGGCCGAGTTTATGCATTAACTCGGGACGAGGCGTACGCGTCCGATACTGTTGTAACAGGTATATTACTCTACAAAAGTATACCTGCTCGAGTCCTATTCGATTCGGGTGCGACGCATAGCTTTATATCTGCTGATTTTGTGAAAGAAAATAAAATCACCATGCAATCACTAGATATGAATATTAGCGTTAGCACTCCGTCGGGAGTCGATATGCCTGCAAACTTTATTTGTAGGGATGGCCACATTTGCATCGGAGGAAGATATCTATCCTTGGATGCCGTCGTGCTAGACATCAAAGATTACGACATAATCCTGGGCATGGATTGGTTGGGCGCTTGTCGTGCAACGATCGAGTGCGCGGAGAAGAGAGTGGTGTTTCGCCTTCCTGGCGAGACAGAGTTCTCATATTCGTGCGGTACGGCCTCGAAGACGGCGATGATGGTGTCGGCAATCTCGGCAAGGCGTATGCTGCGTTCCGGCTGTGCGGGATACTTGGCATCAGTTCGAGACACGCGGACGGATAATACAAACACAATGCAGACTGATGTTGTGGCAGATTTTCTTGACGTCTTTCCTGACGAGATGCCCGGGATGCCGCCGGATCGAGAAATTGAATTCAGCATCGACACCTTTCCGGATACGCGGCCGATATCAAAGGCGCCTTACCGAATGGCTCCAGCAGAACTGAAGGAGCTGAAGGTGCAATTACAAGAGTTGCTAGACCGCGGATTTATTCGCCCTAGCGTCTCTCTGTGGGGAGCTCCCGTACTGTTCGTGAAGAAGAAAGATGGGTCGTTGCGGCTATGCATCGACTATCGGGAACTCAACAAGGCGACCGTGCGGAACAAGTATCCTTTGCCGCGAATCGACGACTTGTTTGACCAACTGCAAGGCGCGGCAATATTTTCAAAAATCGATCTTCGTTCAGGCTATCATCAGTTGAAGATCAAGTCCGACGACATATCGAAGTCTGCCTTCCGCACTCGATATGGTCATTACGAATTCCTCGTCATGCCGTTCGGTTTGACGAATGCCCCTGCCGCTTTCATGGATCTGATGAACCGAGTCTTCCGACCTCAAATAGATAAATTTGTAGTCGTATTCATCGACGATATCCTTGTCTACTCAAAGAATCGGGAAGAGCACGCGGAACATTTGAAGACGGTACTGCAGATTCTGCGTGAAAACAAATTGTACGCCAAGCAGAGTAAGTGCGAGTTCTGGATGAGTAGCGTGACATTCCTTGGGCACGTAATCTCTGCCGAAGGTGTCGCGGTGGACCCAAAGAAGATTGATGCGGTGGTGGATTGGAAACGACCTGCCTCGGCTAGCGACATTCGAAGTTTCCTTGGCCTAGCGGGCTACTACCGTAGGTTCGTGCGAAGCTTTTCAAAACTAGCGTCGCCTCTGACTCGCCTCACCCAGAAGGGAGTAGTATTTGAATGGAGCGACGACTGTGAATCCAGCTTTCAAGAGTTGAAGCAACGGCTCGTCTCAGCTCCAATCCTTGCACTTCCAGACGGTCCCGAAGGCTTTCAGATATTCAGCGACGCATCGGGAACTGGCCTCGGGTGCGTACTCATGCAGAGAGACAAAGTCATCTCCTACGCTTCACGGCAGTTGAAGCAGCACGAGAAAAATTATCCGACGCACGATTTAGAATTAGCGGCGATCGTCTTTGCATTGAAGTTATGGCGGCACTATCTTTATGGTGTAGCATGCAGAATCTATACAGATCATAAAAGCCTGAAGTACTTGTTCACGCAACGGGAACTCAACCTACGACAGCGAAGATGGCTCGAACTCATAAAAGATTACGAGCTAACGATCGAGTACACGCCGGGCAAGGGGAACGTGGTGGCCGACGCTCTCAGCAGAATGTTTATGGGAACACTGGCCATAAACAAGGAAATACGGCGAGACCTTGAAGCGATGGGTATCGAACTCGGAATTGAGTATCGACACCTGCACCTAGCTCAACTGAAGTTAGGATCGAGCCTGCTTAGCAAGATAAAGACCGCACAGGAGGACGACTCATTCCTAAAGAAGATGTGCGAGCTGATTTCAACGGGAAGGGCGACCGACTTTGTGGAAGACGGAGACGGGACGATGCGACTAAAGGGAAGGCTCTGCATTCCTGAAACTGCCGAACTCAGAAAAGAAATTCTGACGGAGGCACATTATGCGAAGTACTCGTTACATCCTGGGAGCACCAAGATGTACAAGGACTTGCGCACAAACTTTTGGTGGCACGGCATGAAGAAAGACGTGGCAACGTTCGTATCGCAGTGCATGGCGTGTCAGCAGGTGAAGGCGGAACACCAGAGGCCCGGCGGAGAGCTGCAGAACATCCCCATTCCCGAGTGGAAGTGGGACAATATCTCGATGGATTTCATTGTGGGATTTCCGAAGACGCCGCGGGGGAATGACGCGATTTGGGTCATTGTTGATAGATTGACCAAGTCAGCTCACTTCATCGCAATTAAAGTAGGATGGAGCGTCGATCGGTTAGCGCAAATCTACGTCGATGAGATTGTTCGACTGCACGGGGTGCCGGCCTCAATAATTTCGGACAGAGACGGGCGATTCCTATCGCGTTTCTGGACGAGCCTCCAAGCGGCGATGGGAACCAAACTGAACTTTAGTTCGGCGTACCATCCCCAAACAGACGGACAGACGGAGAGGGTGAATCAAATCCTAGAAGACATGCTGCGTCTGTGTGCGATCGACCTAAAGACTAGTTGGGATACGCATTTGCCGCTTGCGGAGTTTGCGTATAACAACAGCTATCAGTCGAGTATTCAGATGGCTCCATACGAAGCGCTTTACGGGAGAAGGTGCCGTTCGCCGATATGCTGGGATGACGTCGGAGAGCGACAAGTGCTGGGACCGGAACTGGTGGAGCAGGCCGTCGAAAAGGTCCGCTTGATTCGAGATAGACTCCGCATCGCGCAAAGTCGACAAAAGAGCTACGCAGATCTTCGTCGACGACCGCTAGAGTTCTTGGCCGGGGACCATGTGTTTCTAAAAGTGACGCCCATGCGCGGAGTGATGCGGTTCGGCGTTAAAGGCAAATTGAGCCCAAGATTTGTAGGCCCCTTCGAGATCATTGAGCGAGTTGCGACGGTTGCTTATCGGATCGCACTACCTCCTGCCTTAGCCGATGTGCACGATGTTTTCCACGTTTCACAACTTCGAAAATACGTGCACGATCCAAGTCATGTGGTTAGCTTCGATCAGTTGGAGCTACGTACTGACTTGTCTTACTCGGAGGAGCCTATTCAAATTTTGGACCGCAAGGAAAAGGTGCTACGGAATCGGTCGATGTCCTTGGTTCGCGTGCTTTGGCGGAACCATACAGTTGAGGAGTCGACGTGGGAGATGGAGGCGGACATGAAGGAGAAGTACCCTGCGTTGTTCGTCTAAATTAAGGTCCGACCCTTGTTCTTAAGTTTCGGGACGAAACTTTTTCTTAGTGGTATATTATGTAGCGTCCCGCTTTCGATAGGCGACGGAACTTCATAATATGCTAGCGCCGAGTCAGATCGGCCGGGAACTTAGATGGCCATCTGACTCGATCGCTAAGCTTGGTAAACGTTAACGCCTTGCGGCATCGATTCAATTCGATTTGGACGGAAGATACGAGAATCGATCCAACTAATGGAACGACTTCTGTTGGAACAAGTCCTAGATGCAGCGGGCTGCGTCTCGGCGCACGAGCTCTCTATAAGAGTCCCTTCGACGGGACCGGGCCGCTGTATGGTTTTCTTGGAGCTTTGCCGCTGGGCTTGATTGAAGTGCTTTCGCGTCGTTTTCATGGATGCAATTACAAATTTCGATGCAAGGGGAAAAGAAGGAAATTTAACAAAGTGTTGATGCATTGCAGGAGCTCGCGTAACTAAGGATTGACGTTGCGTAGCACTTCGACGACCTGCACGAAGCCAAGTAATCGGTGGGTGATTCGGCCTTCTTTTCTATTCTGCCCCGCAAACTTATTCCTTGCTTCGAATCCATTCAAATCGAACGATGCCATGTTAATTGCATGCCAATCCACTAAGTCAAGAACTCGGGAAAAACGTATCGATTTACAAATACAAGTTTTTCACATAAACCAAAAAGTTTAAGGTTTACAGAAAAAGATAGACTATTTCAAGTGCTGCAAAATATTATGAAACGTTGAACATGGGTTTTGATGCCTCGGACAATTTGGTGCCTACGGGACGCTAAATCGAGTGTATGGCTTCGGGGAAAATGAATCGATGCATGAGTTGCCATAAATGATAATGTCGTGAATACTGTCCGCGCTATACAAAACGGTTTGCATGCATTAAACTGTTCGCACATAGGCATGGTCATGGACAGCTTGTGCACAAGTTCGATTCCTCGAAACGGTATCCGGGGCATCGGAACCGATTCGACCTAGGGGGAATAATTTATCGTGTTTCGGCGCGATGCATGCGGGACCTTCAGTAAGGCTTGCAACCTAGGCTGAAAGGGTAGCGTCGCATGCCAACTTCGATTAAGTCCCTCGTGGTGCGTAGCACCAATGACCGCATATAAGATAGCTGCATGCTCACCTATTGTCTTATGCAGGTGTAAATATTATCTCTGTTTTCATGCAGGGACGAGCACGGCCGTGGTAAGAAATATGATAAACTGCGATGTTATGTGTATGCTTTAATACTCAAGGATGGCTATCGAATATGAACTGAATTCATTTAGTTCTAATAGAAAGACAACTCTAAAGCATGCTTATCCTAACAATCAGAGTCGGTTTAGACGAGTTGGTTCGTCTCGTCCACTTAGCAAGTGTGCTAATCCCCTCCCCCAATTTCCCCAGGTGCGGCGGGCGCTCTAACCTAAAACGAAGCTGAAGTGCGGAGAGGCGTTTTGAAGCTCTTCCTATACTGAAGTATTTTGAAGCCAATTCAAGTCGACGGCTTATGTATAAAGGGGCGAATGTATGGGACGGCAAGCGTAGTTCAGGCAACTTGTCGAATGTATTCTCTTTATGTTTTCAATCAATGTAGCCGCAACGGCATCCAATGTAATTACGACTTGCACTTCGTTGCAAGCTATGAATGAAAAGCATTTCTATCTTCCTATACTGCGTCTTAAATTCTGATGTGATTGTGAAGTTTCAACTTGGCGTATTTATATCAAAAAGATAACCGTTTGAGAACTTGTCATCTTGCCTTGCACGAGCGCAACTCCAGGCTCGTGCGGCATCACGCCTTAGCGAGGACGATCGAATCGGCAAAAATTTACATCGGGGACGAACGTTGCCGACTCGGGGCGTGACACAAGGGACAACCGAAATTAGCTCCAGGATAGGACAACCCAACCCTCCGGCCCGGTCCTGCCTAGCAGAGGGTTGTCCAAGTCTGAAATCTTGTCAGATTTATTCCTGAACCAGCCCGCCCTTGAGTGTGACAATGCCAACCTCTCTAGAGTCCGGGGATGTTAAGCATGATACCCAGTAGAGTTTCTTCAGCAAGTTTGATTGATGAGGCTCCATTGCGCCCTTCATGCCAAATGATAAAGGAGTCCATTTTCGGTCAAAATGTTGTGGTGAGTTTTAAAGATTAATGATAAAGGATCCATTTATCCTAAATCAAGTTTTTTCAGCAATGGCATATCCAATTCAGCTCGGGTGAATTGAGTACCATAAAAAGTATCTGAACTTTCTAATTAACATTACATTGATTACAAACGGTACGGAAACAACACAACTGACAAATAGATTTGCAATAGATAAAGATGAACTAGAGAAGTGAATTGTAACCAAATTAATAGATAAAAACAAAAAATTAACAATTCTAGGGGTTTATGTTGCTAGATTACAAGATGTGATGTATACTACTTACCAATTTAAATTGGTAGAAAGAGCTTTCTAGTTTTTATGCCTTTCCGTAATAGCAAGCAAATTTTATTCACTTGCCTATCTAGAGTTTTTTACTTCTAGATCAGTTGAATATATTTGGTTGTGTTCAGTGTTAAATGTTAGGTTGTGCGGAGCCTAGTTGGTTGGACTCCTGTTTGATTGCTTAAGTGACTTGATCGTATTTTAGCCCACTAATCTCCTATGCCTATAAAAGTAAAAGGGTGCAAGTTGTATATGATCTTCAGAATATAGTAAAAACTTCGCCTTCAACGGTCGTGGACTTATCTTCTCGATTTGAGAAGCAAAGGCGGGACCAGATTTTTTTTTTGGGGGGAGGACTAAGAGCAAAAATAAATAAATCATATAATAACTCAAAAAATGATAAAACTATAAAATTCTACAGAACCAACAACTACAAGACTTACCTAGACCTTCCATGTAAAAGGCCAACAACTCAACCAATTAAGCTAAGACTCACAGAAAACAATGAAATGGTAGTACTTAGTATTTATTTGGTTTTAAGTCCGAGCTACAGCACGGGACAATCCAGCTTATGCTCCGCCATAGTTGAGAAGTGAATCACAATGTGTGTTCTTGTGCGTTTTTTCTTCTTTTCTCTATTGATTTTCTTTTTGTGCAAATCGCAACGGGTTTAGAAATAGCTACATTAAGGCCTCCTTTGGTTCACGGAAGGAAAATCAACTCCCTTGTATTTTCCATAGGGATAAGAAAGTATAATTCCTATTAGATTTTCTTTCCTATGTTTGGTAAACAAGAAAATATTTAAGAAAGACAGTTTGATTTTCTTTCTGGTGTTTGGTTGGTGTAGGAAGGGAAAGAAAAAGCATATCATTGTTTTAATAATATCCCATGTTAACATAATCATCAGGGGTGGAGCTAGCCATTCGACTCCCGAGGGTCAAATAAATTCTGCAAAATCTTATGTGAATTGAATGAAGTAAAATGTCTATTTTTGGACAATCCCATCTAACGATACTATATATGCAAATGCACATTGAACTAAAATTTTTCCACACATTTAATTGACATATAATTAGTAAATATAAATTTTCTAAAATAAAATTTTATTTCTCATAAATGAAAAGAAATTATATTAAAATTCTCATCATACCTGCACTCCTCTAATACTGCAAACTTGTAGTCCTCCAATAATACATTAGAAAACCTGCAGATGATCAAAAAATAGATTAGAAACAAATTTTCACTGATAGCAATGATACCTAGACTGCTAGACAGAGAAATTACAACCTGAAATCAAATGAGAAATGATCAAATGATATCAATTTGAGAAAAAGTATCACATATAACAAGGGATACAGAACCCGTGGCAACTAGAGTTTCCAAAAACCTGCCTTTGACACATTAATTATGTATTATCGTGAAAATTCTACTGACCGGTCACAGAATTTGTGGCAACTAGAGTTTCCAAAAACCTTCGAACTTGTGTATCTGCGTCAGCCAGCTCAGCAGGAGTCTGTGAAGATCACCAACTGGTCACTCTCCTTTGGTTGCATGATGGAGAGGCTGGACACCAGGCAAGGTAAATGCACTTTCATCATAATTTATCAGAAAATATAAAGAAGTAACCGGCATGAGATTGTAAGCCGTCTCACCGCGTCACCTTGAACATCAGTGGTATCGAGCATTCGCTTCACAAAGTCAGGGTCACGAGCATGTTCAATTATAAGTTTTACAATTTCAATAAATCATGTAAGCATAATGAATGAAAACATTTATCTGGTCAGTAGGAAAATTTTGTATGATTGAAATTTAAAAGCAAGTGGATCGTACCGCCTGCACAAGCATCATGAACTGAAATTGCCCCTTCCTCGTCCCTGCATTCTATGTTAGCTTCCCTCTCCAACAATATATGAGAAGAATATAAATGCATCAAAGTATTCAGATATGGTTAGGAAAGAATGTAAAGTACGATGGTAACTGGTATTCAGATCTCCTACCTGAACACATATAACTAGGGGTGTGCATCGGTCGGTGGTCGACCTATTTGATCCCAATCGAAGTCGAACCGAAGTTAGTCGATTTTAAAAAAATCACAGCCGAACCAAACCAACCAACTAGTCGGTTCGGTTTTGAAACCGACCGACTTGGTTCGGTTTGGCTCGGCTCGACTGATCGGTTTTGATGACATTAAAAAAAATGTATTAATGCACAATTGTATATAGCACAGAGAGCCACATCCACATACAGTCTACACATTGCATATTGCTAAAATTGCACATTGCATATTTCTGAAATGCAAGAGTAAATAGCATAAAACAACTCAGCACAGACAATGTATTTAGTTGCAAAATAGCACGAATGTAAGAGTAAATACAACTAATCAAAGTAGTATTCTACTATTCTGCACAATTGCACATTGCATATTTCCTAATTACTAGTTAGCCGATAGAAGCATATAGAAGAAGCAACTAGCAGAATAAAATTTAAAGAAAATAAACCCTAACCCTACATCATATATACTAGATCTATATTTAGTCCTTACCAGTTAGGGAGTTTGGAGTCGATTCGAAGGAGATTGGAGATTCGAGGGTGTCCCGGTGAGGTGAGGACTACGGAGGCTAGCCGACGCCCGACGGAGACTAAAATTGGGAGGAGTTAGGGAGACCCTAAACCCTAAACGAAGAGAGAGAGAGAGAGAGAGAGAGAGAGAGAGAGATGAGTTGGAATAGGAGCAGCCGTCTACTCTTTCAGTTTCGTATGAAAAAATAAATAAATGGACCGACTGAAGACACTGAACCTAAATGCTTAAAACCATAAAATACCACTGTTACTTATAGGGTTGGTTTGGTTCGATTTTTTGAATGGCCAAACTGCTGACCGAACCGGTCGGTTTTTCTAAATTTCCAACCGAACCAAATCAATTGGGTCTTCGGTTCGGTTCAAAACCGACCGATTTGGTTTGGTTCGGTTTGACTTGTTCGGTTTGTGCACACCCCAACATATAACGAAGGGGTACGTACAAAACCAAATGACCCATCATTTTTGTTCCAAACTGATAGGGGCAAGGAACAAGGGATACTCACAAAAAATATCATTATGAAAAGCAAAAAGATCACATACAAGAGCAACAGCAACAATCCTAATCATTTCAACTTTGTAATATTATTTTCTTTTTGCATTCTTAAGTAGTCTAGAAAGCAAAAGGCACAAGAACTTGAAAGCAATAGCCCAAACAAGCTTTCACATACAACAGCAACAACAACAATCATATTTGTTGCAAACTGATACTGACGAGGAATGATGCTGCCAAAACTGAAGGTAATGTTGCCTTAGTGACAAAAGGCCCTCAATGGTACTGCAGAATATTGATACTGCAAAATATTGATACTGCATAATATTGTTAGTGCAAAATTCTCACTAGTACTGCATAATATTGATATAGGAGACATTTGTGTGAGACTTTGAAATTGTCTCATACTTCTGCTATTCAAAATGACTCACTGATACTCAACATAATTAGATGACAGTTGTCACAACCCATCCAACTCCACTTTGCGCGATCTCATATTTTGGTAGCATTGAAAGATCTTTTCATTGTCGAGAGCAGTGAACACATCTTTCTCAATATATGTAACTAAGCAATCATTCATCCATTGATTGCCGAGCCGGTTCCTCGGTCGATTTTTGTTACAATCTTCATTGCTGTAAATGCTCTTTCAACCGATGTCGTTGCTACAGGTAGTAGCAAAACTAATTTCATAAGCAAGTATACCAATGGATATACAACATTCTTTTTTGTTTGAAATAGTTTCACTGCAAGGCTGTTGATTCCCTTAACTTTCGAAAATTCATCACTACTTCACACATCAAGTATATAAGTCTCCAATTGATTATCAAGTGCCATAATCCAACATTCAGAAAATTCTAAAGGATAAAATTTAGCAAGATGAATCAACTTATCCTTGTCAAATGCAGAGAAAGAATCACTTGGATCTAAAGATGCCATACAAATAAGTAGCTTTGTGTTTGCCTCATTGAACCGATCATTAAGCTCTAGAAGTTGCGAGTATATTACCGTATGAAATAAGCCAACACGATAATAAATTATATTAGTGTTTTGTTGAGCATTCCGTCGTGACCTCCCTCGCACTACGTATATATCATCCATATTTGGAACCACAATATGATTCTTTTCACAAAAGGAAGAAGCTTCAACTAATAACTTTTCACATCCATCATCCCTCATCATTTGTAGCCTTTGTTTGGATAAATTAACCAAGGACATCGCATTTACAATGTCTTGGTCTTTTCTTTGTAACGACTGCGACGACTCACTTGTAATTCCCATTACACTTTTTATTAAGTGCAAATTAAACACAAATTCAAAAGTTAGAATTCCATCCAACAAAGCACATGCCTTACCCTTTTGCTCTGAACTAGAACCATCCTGTGAAACAATCTCAAGTACATCAATAACAGAGGATAATATAACAACCAAGGATATCAAGGTACCATAATGTGAACCCCATCACGTATCGCCTGCCCTTTGAAGACTACATTCTTGATTCAAACCATGCCCACTAGAGATTTCACCAGTTCTTAGTGCTTCTATAACCTTGCTACTTTGTGCTTCTCTTAAAGTACCTCGACGCTTGCAATAACCTCCAACAACATTCACCAAATTATTGAGACCATTAAAAAGAAGAGCAATTTGATTGTGATTTTTTGCAATCGCTACAAGGGCTAATTGTAGTTGATGGGCAAAGCAATGAACATAGAAAGCATATGGATTTTCATTCAAGATGACAGTTTTGAGACCATTAAATTCCCCCATCGTATTGCTAGCACCATCGTACCCCTGTCCACGTAACTTTGACAAGCTTAATCCATGTTTCAAGAACAATGAATCAATCGCCTCTTTTAGAGATGAGGAAGCCGCACTACAAAAATAACCCATTTTAGCGACGTCAAAAGACGTCGCTAAATAAGGAAAATTCGTCGCTAAAATAAATTTGCGACGTATTTAGCGTCGAAAATTGGGTGTCGCGTATATGCATGTCGCAGATGACAATTTCGTCGCAGAACGTCGTTGTTTGCGACGGCATGGTTAGTGTCGCAAGACGTCACAAAATTAGCGACAGATAGCAACGTAAGGTTACGTCGCCAAAATAGCGACGTAGAGCGACCACGTTGTGACGCCATAAACTTTATATATGATGACATGGCATGGCAGCCACGTGTGCACTTTAGCGACGCCTAGCGACAAATTTAGCGACGTCCGTTGACAGGTTGTCATTTCCCACGTCAGCAGTTTAGCGACGTCTAGCGACGTTATGTCACTAGTTAGCGACGTATAGCGACGTGTACGTTCCGTCGCTGTCCATCGCGAAACGTCGCTATACGTCGCAGATATTATAAAAAAAATTTAAAAAAAATATAATTGGTATTTTTGTTATGCTGTGTGTCTGTGTTTACAGTGTGTGTGAAGTGCAGTGTTCGAACCATCGACAGTTTCGCTTACTGTTCTATGTTTTATCTTGGATAGAAAGAGCAACAGTTCATGGTGCACTTCTCAGAGCTTTCTCTTCACATCCTTCACCTTCTCGGGAACCTTTACGACGTTCGGAGAAAGTGAAGGACGTGAAAATGAAGCTCTCAGAAGTACACCCTGAACTGTTGCTCTTTCAATCCAAGATAAAACATACAACAGTAATCGAAACTGTCGATGGTTCCGAACACTGCATTTCACATTCAATGTAAACACAGACACACATCATCACAAAAATACACATTATATTTTTTTAAAATTTTGGCAGCACCTCCTTTGTATATCAGATCATCGCTTATAACCCAGCGTAGGTATATTTGTCATCCCCGTCGCAGATATCACAAAGTAAATATCACAATAAAAATAGGAGGCAGTGTAAAGTAAATATCACAGACACACATCTCACAAACATCCAATAGAGTCAAATAAAAATGGAAGATAAAAAGTTTCCCACCAAGTGTATAAATGAAAGTGTATCAATAAACAATTTTCCCATAGGGCCAATACATACAAGTCATAAAAAATTAATGAAATCACTGCGGACCCCTGCCGCGCAACTGGGATAGTTGTAGTCATACTGCTCTTGGGTGAGCTGCACCGTAGGGACAGTAGGAGGCAGTGCAATGTCTGGAGTCGGCGTCGTCGATGGACCGGAAGGACGTATCTGCTCTAGCTCTCGCAGTCGCTCACCATAAACAACAAGGGTACTCACCACCCTCTCAGTACTCGCCTCAAGCAAAGCCGAAACCTGAGTGAGTGAGGCAGACATGCTCCTCTGCGATCCCTCCAGCTCGACCTGTCTACGCTCTGTGCGCTGCGTAGACTCGGTGAGCGTGTGTAAGCTGGCAGTTGTAGCCTGATGCAGACTCATCAGCTCCTGTATACTGCGCTCGACCGCATCAAATTGTCCGGTGACGATCGGAGGGTCGGATCGTCGCTCGACCGTATCAGAAATCTGCTGCTGCAACTCGCGACGCAGCTCCTCGATCTGACGACGAACATCCTCAGCTCATGACGACGCCTGCGAAGTCGGAGACTGCGCACTGACAGAGGGGGCCCGGGATGACTCCGAAGCCAAATACGCGCTGTAGGATCCCGTACCGTAGTACGTACCCTTCTGAAGACCGCCAATGGCGGTCATCCAGAGCTCGTCCGACGATGGAGCTGTAGGCGGCTGGGAGGAAGTACCAGCCCCTCCCTCTGCTTACGCACTAGCAGCAGCAACAGCAGCAGCCGCCTCCTTCTGTAGCCGAACAAACTCGGCCTAGAACATATTTGCTAACGTGTAAGTGTTTGCTAAAGTCTATATTGATATCTATTTTCCTGTTTTCTAAATTATAGTAAATTAATATAAAGAATAGAACGTACATATGCCTGCGTCGTCCTCTCGTCAATGAACTCCTCAGCCCTCCGATGGGTAACCAGGAAGACGGTCACCATGTTCGGATCCTCACCCTTTTTTACCTGTTAAAATATATTATCTATTATTAGTATTAAACATTCTATCGAACTATATATAAATTAATGTCCGTCATAGGAAACGTACCAGACAACAAAAATGCTTCGTCATCGGAATGGAGCCACCACACCACTTACCGGCGCTCGACCGCGCCACCTTGGCCTTGTCAGACCGCTCCTGGTACTTGGGCTCGCTAAATCTAGCCTTCATCGCAGCCCACTGCTCTGGCGTGATCCAACCATGGATCGGCTGTCCGGAGCGATCACGAGACTTCTGGTCGTGGATCGCATCACGGATGAGCTTGGCTGCGACGGCAGAAAATTGGCCCTCGATCTCGTCGCCCGGTGTGGTGGATAGAAATAGGTCCTCTACAAGAAGTAAAATACAAAAGTTGTATAATATACACAAATGATTATTAAGATTTAAAAATAAACAAATTTTTTACCTTGAAGTGGGCGAACCAAAAGGCCTTCCTATCTGCGGGAGCATCTGAGTAGTTAATCCAAGGCCCACCATAGTTCTGTCTCAGAAATACCCCCAGCTGTCGCTGTACTGCAGAAGGCCGATATCTGTACAATAATAATTTTTCATGAATATATATGTACATATAATTATTTGAGAAATATATATTAATTAATTAACTTACTTCATAGGCCCGTCCGTCCAAATCTCCATACGCGTCTCGCCCGGGGGAGCGCATGGAGGGTCGCTCTCACTTCCTGCCTGGGCAGGATCAGTCTGATCGCCGTCCTCCATATGCTCGGCGTCGGCTCCCCCCATAGAGCCGTCGACAGGAGGAATGCTGGACGGGGGATCAGGGATGCTGGACGCGGGATCAGGAAGGCTGGACGACGAGGGAGGAGTCGCCAACCTGCTGGAACTGCCCTGTCCCGGTAATGGACCGGGAACAGAACGGTACACTGGCGTACTCGGAGATGAGGATGAGGGTACGAAACTGCCCTCTCCATCCCCAGGCCGAGGCTGACGGGACTGCCTAATGTAAAATCCTCCACGTCGTCCTTCTGGTCTAGTCATACCTGATAATAACATATGACAATAAAACAAAAATACATATTTATGTGATAGACATCACAGATTTTTGAAAACTATCATGGTCACAGATAAAAGTGTCACTAAAGTGTCACAGATTTATTATTACAAAAATACATATTTATATGATAGACATCACAGATTTTAATCCTCTTCTGAAAATTCATCTAGTTCGTTTAGCTCATCTTCTTCTTCTTCTTCCTCCTCTACATCTTCACTTTCATCTGCATCTTCCTCTTCAGATAACTCTACTTCTTCTACACAATTAGATGTGTAATGAGGAACTTCCGTCGTGTCCACTTCTATAATATTTGTTACAAGAGGTAGTTCATCCTGTTGATAAGCTATATCGTCAACCTCAAAGGTATTTCTAGCTTTGGTCTTGCATACTGCCCACCAGTCCGACCTTGTTGTTCCCCGTTTAGGATAACTTGTGAAGTACACGAGCTGAGCCTGACTTGATAGGACAAATGGTTCATAGGCTTGATATCGACGCCGATAGTTTATATCAACAAGACCGTGCTTGTCTACTTTCCAACCTTGACCTTCAATCGGATCGAACCAATCACACCTGAATAACACAATCTTAGCGGGCTCTATTCCATAACTATATGTCAGCTCCACGATCTCCCGTAGCACGCCATAGAAATCGTTGCCTGCATCAACATCTTTGTAGTTCGAGGATCTGATACACAAACAGCTATTTTTGGTGGAGTCGAGATCCACAAAGTTCTCTGATCGGGCAAGTTATTGACTTGAACCTAAACCCATTAACACAGTAGCTTGGCCATATTTTTGTAGCATAAATTGGTCCCTTGGCTAGCGTTCTAATAAACTCATTCTCAAGTCTTGCGTATGGACGATCGACCTAAATACCACGAAAGAAGCAATTAAGCTCATTCTCAATCAAGTGCAAATACAGAAAGGTAATTACAGAGTTCTGAAGTCTTACATATGCACTCAACCATGATGAAAAATAACGCCTCATTTCTTGTTCTAGTTCTTCTTCTGTTATGTGTGGCCTACCTGACCTCACATCATCATTAAATATGCTAAAAATAATATCGTACAATTAATGTAATAGTATAATAATCAACACTATTAAAATAATGTAGACGTATTATTTACTTACCCCTCCAGTTTCTCTACTTCCTCCTCGTCGCAGTTGAGTAATACATACACCTGAGCAGCCATTAGCTCATCATCGTTCAGATATCTCTTCTTTATTTTACCCGATGGCTTTCCTAGAGCATTGAATACCT
This sequence comes from Iris pallida, assembly GCA_029216955.1. NCBI lineage: Eukaryota > Viridiplantae > Streptophyta > Magnoliopsida > Asparagales > Iridaceae > Iris > Iris pallida. The sequence goes on from JANAVB010015800.1 coordinate 8,787,639, forward strand.
TCAGTATTGTATCATTACTTTCATGATCTCCGTCGTCATTTTTGGAAGCTCTTGTTCTATTAGTTGCAACATGAGGCTTGAAATACATCGAACAAAAGTTTGTAATCGCCTCGAGAACATAGGCTTCACAAATAGAACCCTCGACCCATGCCTTATTTTTTACCTTTCTTTTTAGGTGATTCAAATATCGCTCGAACGGGTACATCCATCGATATTCGATGGGTCCACCAACACGTGCCTCATAGGATAGATGAATCGACAAATGCTCCATAGAGTCGAAGAATCCAGAAGGAAACACCCTCTCTAGCTTGCATAGTGTTACCGCAATGTCCTTCTCTTGCTTTTCTAGACGATCAACGAGCAATTTCTTAGAACAAAGATCCCTGAAGAATATGCTAAGCTCCGTTAATGGATCCCAAACTGCCTGCGGTAAGAATTCCCGAAATGCAATCGGAATTAACCTCTCCATGAATACGTGACAGTCGTGGCTCTTCATACCCGTCAATTTGTTTTCCTTCGGATCGACACATCTTCTCAGATTTGACACATATCCGTCTGGAAATTTTAGGCCCTGGATCCACCTCTCCATGCAATCGGAATTAACCTCTTTGTCCAGTTATGATCTCTACCAAATCCATCGCACTTGTACCCAGTTGTAGGATCTTTGATAGCACTTGGAAATTCTTTAACCTCCTCCCATATCGTGGCTCCGTACCACCTTGGCGGTGGATCACCCTTCTCTACAACGCCGGCACGGAATGCATTCCTGTTCCTTCTGAACGGATGATCTTTTGGCAGAAATTGCCGATGACAATCAAAGAAGCACGGTTTTCTTCCGTGTTTCAAGCGAAAAGTCTTACTACGGTCCATGCAATACGGACATGAGATACGGTCATGAGTGCTCCATCCAGATAACATTCCATAGGTCGGAAAGTCGTTGATGGTCCACATAAGGGTTGCCTTCATCTAAAAATTCTGCTTCCTGGAAACATCGTGTTAGCGCCTACTTTCCATAACTGATTCAACTCATCTATCAAAGGCTGTAAGTACACGTCAATATTCCTCTTGGGATTGTTCAGACCAGGAATTATAACGGTTAGAAACATGTACTGTGTCTTCACGTACATCCATGGTGGTAGGTTATACGGAGTGACAATCACAGGCCAGCACGAATACTGGGATCCCGAAAGACCAAAAGGAGTAAAACCGTCAGAAGATAGTCCCAACCTGACATTACGCGGATCTGAAGCAAAATTAGGATACACTCGATCAAAGTGCTTCCACGCTTCTCCATCGGATGGGTGATCCAACACTCCTTCAATCTGTTCTCGCATGTGCCAACTCATATTTTCGGCCGTCTCTTTCACCATAAATAATCTTTGCAACCGCAGCGTTAAAGGCAAGTAGTGCATTGAATCGGTCGGTCTTCTTGCACCGGTAGACCTTCCTGTACTAGTTGTCTTATAGCGATCAGTACCATAAAATTTGCACACATCTGCGTCCTTATCGTCTTTGTAGTACATCATGCATCCATTGCGATAGGAATCGATTTTTTCGTATCCCATCCAGAGCGATCTCACCATCCTCTTAGACCGGTAGAAGTCTTTAGGCAACTTAGCACCCGCTGGCAAGATCTCTATAATCAACTCCAACACTCGGTTGTAGCATTCTTGCGACATGTTAAAATCTGACTTAATGCTCAACAGTCTTGTAACTACCTCCAACGGTGAATGATCCTCACAACCAGGATACAATGGAGTCCTTGTATTCTCCAGCAACTCCATGAACTGTGCAGCATCGGTGTTCGGTGCCTCCTCAGGTGCATCATGAACGAAACTAGGCCCCGCAGCGTCGAAAACCATATTCACGTACCCGTCGTCGTATGCATGATTATCTGAAACAAAATTAGGTCCTGCATGCATATACGGCTCAACATAAGGCTCCGGCTCTGATGCTAAAGACACAAGTTCTCCGTGTGCGGTCCACTGATAGTAATTAGGCGTGAAACCCCTTGAGTACAAATGATATATTACTTCCACTTCTGGATAATATTTCACGTTATGATATTTCACACACGGACACTTAATTTTGGTGCCGTCCATGTACTGAGGAAACGCCTTAGCAAACTGCAGGAACTGCTCTACTCCCGCTATGTATTCATCTCGCACACCACACATATCATCAGGACGACGATTGTACATCCATGAACGATTCTGCAAGTAGTAATTCATATCCATTTGGAAATAATTCTGCAAAGATGGACACACATTATCCAATGGGCACAAATTCGTATATTATGTCTTATTATGGGACACACATTAGTAGCGAACAGTTACTAATAACAATGATATGCAATCTAGGTCAAACTAGGTTGTACTAAGTCAAACAAGGTCAAGCTAAGTCAAACAAAGTCAAACAAGGTCAAAGTAGGTCAAGGGTTGACCTATAGTCGACTTTGTTAACTCTTAGTCCAATCTAGGTCAGATGTTGACTCTACTTTGACTTTCAGTCAAAATAGTCAACCTTGGTCAAACAAGGTCAAATCTAAGTCAAATATCCTATTTCTAGTCATTACCTACCAAGGTACCCTTTACCTTATCGCTATTGGTATCCCAATACCATTACCTTATAATTCATATCTTACTAGGCCTTAACTAGCCCATACTAGCTAGCACACACCATTCAAGGCTATACAAGCCTAACCTATAATTCAAGTACCAATAATGACCAAAGTCAACTCAAGCTATTTCATACACACAAGTAATATCTTGGTGTCATTTGTTTAGTCTTAAAAAACACAATCAACTAAAACTAGTACCAAGTAATGAGCAATAGTGAGTTACCAAAGCAAACTGATCAGACTAAAGAATGCCAATCAACTTGGAAAGATGGATACACTGTTGACCATTTAACAAACATGAAGACAATAACAACAAAAAACATTGTTAAACAACAATCATCAATAATGAAACTAGAACACATTCTCTACATTCATCACAATCAAGAAACCCTTACACTACAAACCTCCATAGTTGTTCAGAGATCAAAGGATGGATCAGTATCAATCTAGACAGTCAAATCTCGAAAATGAAGATGGCAAACCTCGGATATAAGCACTCAAAAGTATTGGCAAACCTAATGAACTAATAATACCAAGAATTGTGGATCGAAATAAGGTTTACAATATAATTGTGCATGCAAACCAAGATTTCCTCTATTATTCAAAACAAAGTGTTATTTTTTTTTTCTAGATCAAACATTATGTTTATTAATGGTGCTAACCTGTGTGTGGGTATGGGTGTATGGTACATGGCAGTTCAACAATTAGGTGTGGACAAGTATAGGCTAGTGTGTCAAGTGTGTGTGTTTGGATGTGATACCATTTTGTGTCAATGGGGCAATGTGTGTGTGTAGAGTACATGGTGCATATAGATAGGGTGTATGTGATAGGTTTGCATATGTGTGTAATGTATATAGGACTGTTCTCATTTTGTATATGTGTCAAAAATGGTTTAGACATAGGTGTGTGTCAAAAATGGCAGTTAGCTACTAGGGTGTTGTGTGGTGGTACATGTATGTGTGTGTGTATTTGTAACCTGGAAAACAGTGTCAAATGAGTGTGTGTGTGTGTAGAGAGTGGACATGTAACAGGGAAAACAATGTGTTAACAGGGAAAACCAGCTAGTGTAATGTATGTAATGAAATTCAGTGTTCATGTGGATGTGTATGGTACATGTGAACTCAGTGGTGTGAGCCATTCTCAGGAAAATGGTTCCCAGGTTTGTGACAGTTCATTAACCCCAAACCAATCCAAAATTCATTTCGAAATCCCTATTTGTCCAATGCAAATCCTAACCATAGTAGCTAACACACAGGTGAAAGTATTTAACATGAAAGTTAATCATCAAAATTAGTTTGAGAACAAGGAATTAAAATCAGAATTTAAACTAACAGGACTGTTCAGTCTAAACAGCCCATTCCTATATTCGAATCCAATATAGGAGGAGGAGTATGTGTGTGTGTCTGTGTCTGTGTGTGTGTGTGTGTGTGTGTGTCCGTGTCTGTGTGTGCCCGTGTGTGTATGTGTGTGTGTCTGTGTCTGTGTGTGTGTCCGTGTCCGTGTGTGTCCGTGTGTGTGTGTGTGTGTGTCCGTGGAAGAGGAGGAGGAGGAGGAGGAGGAGGAGGAGTTAGGTTAGGGTTTACCTGACGAAGAGGAGGAGGAGCTCGAGGAGGAGGAGGAGCACGACGGGGTAGGGGTCGCCGGGGGGGGGGGGGTCGCCGGAGGAAATCGCGGGGGGGGGGGGGGAGTCGCCGGAGGAGCTCGAGGAGGGGGGAGAAAATTTGGAGAGGGGGGAAAAAATTTCAAGTGGGGGGAAAAAAGAGCACAGCGTGCCCTAAGTAAAATAGTTAGCGACGTCACCAGTCGACGTCGCTAACCGTCGCAAAAATTTTAATATAGGCGGCATATTTTAATAATATGTCGCTGGAAGTCGCTATTCAGCGACGTAGTGTATATAGTGTCGCTGAACGTCGCTATTCAGCGACGGTTTGCGACATCAATAGAAGGGAGTCGCTATATTATATGTTTAGCGACGGAATTTTATTTCGTCGCTAAATAACGTCGCTAATAGAGCATATTTTAGTAGTGCCGTGTTAGAAACATGGACAATGCCAAGAAAGCATTCAATAATTAGCCATTTTTTATTCACATAACGAAGTAAATTAAATCGCCATCTGCTCTTTAATGGACACATCCCGAAACTCATCAACCATAATAGAATAGAAATCATCCTCAATGTCCTTAATCAATGCCTTGGTAGTTTCATCTAAAGCGGCACTAACACAACCGTATTAATATTTTCATTGTGATCAGCAAGAAATTCAAGAAGTTCAAAAAAAAATTCTCGATTTGATGACTTATCAGATTCATCATGACCACGGAAGGCTATTCCCTGACGTAACAAATATCTAACACAATCAAATGATGTTGTTAAACGAGTCCGATAATCCTTTCTTTTTTGTTTCGACTGCTTGAACAAAGATGCTTCAATATGTTGCTTTTGGTTCATCAAACTTACACACTTGCTCCAAGCAAGTTTGTGTTCACTGTATTTGCATGAGTGCCCAATCTCTCCTTTTTCTTCCAATTAGTGAAGCCCCCTGTTATGAAATAATCAGTTCCTTTTTTCGAGTCTCCAACATCAATAAGCAAAAGGCAGCATCTATTTGAATGCTATACTCTAGCCAACCACCAAACTCATCAAACCAATCTGGATTGAATCGACGCTTTACCTTTGCGATCTCTCTTTGCGAAAATTTATAACCACGAGGTTGGCATGGACCTCTTTGCAAATAGGCTCTACGAATTTTCTTATGCTGATTAGGATGATATTCTGAAATTTATTGTCGAGAAGACGGATCCGATGGAAGAGTTAATTAATTAATTTGAATACGTCTATGTCTAGATGACTGTGGTCTTTCATTTTCATCACTGCAATCCTTACTTTCTTGAGTAAGAGAAGGAGGTGGCTCGAATCTTTTTAGTTTCACAATGAATTTATCAAGTGCCATACCTAATCATGAAAATAAAAAAGTTCAAAATCAAGTGTCATATACCTAAACCCTAAATCTAGTGATGAATTTCAACCCTGCTCCCTTGTCATATGTCAACACAATACACAAATAATCTATTTATAAAATCTAAAATCTCCAAACAAAGCAAGATAGATAATCAAACCCTTGATCTTGATGAGTTTTGATTCACATAATTCCCAAATTAGAGAGGAGATGAGGGGGAGAGAAAGATATTCGTGATCCGCTGTCGAACCTATTCCAATTCCAATCAGACTCGGATCGTGGGGATCGTCGTTCGTATCAACAAATAAGTCGATATATCAATATTGATTATATCTGAATGTAATTTTTATTAGTTTTTTTCGTAAACAATCTTCTTATTTACGATTAACATCTTTTGGACTTTTTCCTTGAGCGAAGACATTTCTATGTAAAAATGGAACATCTTCAAATGCAACATCTTATACTTATAGTAGTATGTCGTGATTATTTTAAAGGAACCTTATGGTCCTTCAAGGATCCTTTCATGCATTATGTTCGATGTCAAGGAAAAGCGATTTTGGCTTCAAAAGGGACTCATTTTCTGATGAAGAAATGGAAATATAATTTTGTCAATTTATGGCAATATTATTTTCACTTTTCGTATCAATCATACAGGATCCATATAAACCAATTATCAAACTATATATATATATATATATATATATATATATATATATATATATATATATATATATATATATATATATAGAAACTAACCTGATCGACATTGGCCACCCTTTGCTTCCGGCCACCTCTGCCCCGCGGCGTCGCCCTTTTTTGGAGAGGAAGAAGTTAGGGCAACAGGTGAGTTGGGAGTCTTGGACTCTTGAGGGACTTGCTGGCTGCTCCTTTTTTTGGGTGTGGTACTGCGGTGGGGGTAGGCAAGAGTATATGACTTGCTTTCAAAACAAAAAACAAAACTGAAAAGCTCACAAAATCTTGTAGGGGCAGTGTACCCAATTTTTTATATGTGGCTCCGCCCTTGCCTGCCATCAGGGTTGCATTTTATTTTATTTTGCAGTGCAAGTTTGCAACGCATTAAAAACTATAGGAATGCATAAGGGGTATAGTAAGGAAAATTAAGAGCAGAAAAAGTGATACGACTCTGTCCAGCCGCACCAGTGTCCACCATGGGACTAGGCGAGTGATGCATAATTTGTGCAAGGAAAAATGGAAACAATGAACAATTAATGGAGAAACTGAGCTTTATTGCAATGGCTAAGGAAGATTACAAGAAGAAGAAGACAACAGCTATCAAAATAGTAAGATTCTTCATAACTTTTTCCATACCCCTCTCTCTACAATTCTCTCCCTATTTATGCAACTCAAAATATCCTAACCTCTTCTGAGCTGGCTCATTGACAGGAAGAAAAAAAAGAAACAGACCTGAATGGTGACGTGGCTAATTGCTAACAGATTGATGACCTGGCTTAGTTAGGGGTGCAATTCGGGCGGGCTAAACCCGAGCCCGAGCGGGTAAACCCGTTAATGGGTTGGGTTAGGGTTGAAGATACTCGGGTTCGGGCTCGGATTTGGGTTCAAATATTTGAACCCGATCATAAATCGGGTTGGGCTTGGATTCATGTGTCGGGTTACCCGAAGAACCCGACTTATATATATATATATATATATATATATATATATATATATATATATATATATATATATATATATATATATATATATTGTCCTACTTCTTAAATAAAAAATTTAAATTCTAAATTTTTTCACCCAAACTCTTCAACTCCTTATCCTAAATCTTATTTCAGTTTGTATTTTGTAAGGATCAAGACTTGATTGCTATTTGATTATGTGTTTAATATTACTTTTGTTTAAAATTGTTTCAATTAGTATATTAGAGCCCGATAAACCCGATGAATCCGACCCAACCCGAATCCGACCCAACCCGAGCCAAATCCGATCCTCCGGACTTGGTCTTGGGCTTCATATGTTGAACCCGAGGTCGGGCTGGGCTCGGGCTCGGGCTAGGCTTATGATTCATCGGGTTGGGCTCGGGTTGACCTCAAACCCGACCCAACCCGCCCGAGTTGCACCCCTGGCTGGAAATTGCTGAAAAACCCAATTTCGGGGTGGGCTTTTATGAAATGCCCACCCGCTTCATAAGTTTTATGAAATACCCAGAATTAAGTATTTTCACGTTAAATATTCCAAGATTCCCTTTTAGATGCCACCCGCTGGAAAATGCTATTTTTATAATACCGAAACTACCCCTCCGCGCGAATTGGTCATCTATATGTATTTGAATTCAAAAAACTCAGATCTGGATTGCGATTTTCGTCTTCTTCTTCACGGGAAATCTGAATTCCATTGCTCTCATATTCAGCAGAGATTGCAAAAATCGTTCGTAGTTCGGTGTATTTTTCTTCAGTCGAACTCAGATCATCGCTCGTCATCATCATCACCATCATCATCATCTTCATCGTGGAGACATTTGAAGTTTTTCGACGATTAGGTCAATTGTGGAGAGAAGATCTTTCTTCTTCTTTTCCATAAGAATTATCATCGTTTTGAAAGAAGAACGAAACTCTTTATTCATGAAAAAACTAAATTAACGTTTTAATACTGTAAATGACCATTCTCCGTGTAAACTAACACGGAGAATGCCATTCTTTATTTTATTTAAAACGGAGAATGCCGTTCCCCGTGTTTCTAACACGGAGAATGACCATTCTTCTGCGTTTTAACACTGGAATGACCATTCTCCGTCTTAATTAGGACGGAGAATGACCATTCTCCGTCTTATTTAACACGGAGAATGACATTCTCCGTTTTATTTAACACGGAGAATGGCATTCTCCGTGTTTCTAACACGGAGAATGGTCATTCTCCTGCGTTTTAACACTGGTATGACCATTCTCCGTGATAAATTACACGGAGAATGGCATTCTCCGTGTAAATTAAGACGGAGAATGGTCATTCTCCGTTTAATTTAGCACGGAGAATGGCCATTATCCGTCTTAATTAGGACGGAGAATGCCATTCTCCGTTTTATTTAACACGGAGAATGACATTCTCCGTTTTATTTAACACGGAGAATGGCATTCTCCGTATTTCTAACACGGAAAATGGTCATTCTCCTGCGTTTTAACACTGGAATGACCATTCTCCGTGTAAATTAAGACGGAGAATGTCATTCTCCGTGTTACTAACACGGAGAATGGTCATTTTCCGTGTAAATTAAGACGGAGAATGTCATTCTCCGTGTTACTAATACGGAGAATGACCACCCTCATGCGAAAATTAACATTTTTCGTGTTCTAAACGGAGAATGGCTATTCTCCTGCATTTTATGGTCAGCTGAAACTTTGGAGGGCCATAACTTTTGACTGGGAGGTCGAAACGAGATCCCGTTTATCGCAAAATGAGCGTATCGTCGAGGAGACTGAAAGTAACTGTTTTACGGTTAGACGGCCTTCCGAAATTTTAGAATCGCAAAAAAATGATGTTTGGACCTCCGTTTTAGCACTTTTGCCGTTCGTCCCGGTCTTTCCGAAATTTTCCGACGAGTTTTTAAAGATTTTTGAGGAGAAAACCTAGATTCGAAAGTGAGCAGCGTATGGAAGAAGATGGAGTATTGAAACATTTTTTTTAAGATCAGTTTTGTGGGTGTTTCCAATAAATTAAAAGGAAGGGCAAAAGGGTCATTTGGAACCCGCTTTGGATAAGTTTCTCTAATTCTGGGCACGCGATGAAAGTTTTTTTAGCGGTGGGTTTTACATAAAACTTTTTTAGTTTTTGGGCATTTCATAAATCTTCCCATGGGCTTAGTACACTGGGATGCACTGTAACAAAGAAAAATAGCCTGCACTACTCATTATTTATGAGTTTCACTTCTGGAGTTGCTCACACAACTTGGGACTGATACTTCTACTGCAAATGTGACAATGGAGCTAGTGGAGTGATACATGGGAATGTATCAAAAAGGTGAAATAATCACAAGTGTCATCGAGTATACTTCATCAAATAGGTTTAGCTTAACATCATCTGTAGCAGCAGATTTAGATTAATGTCACTTGTTTTATTAAAGAAGCATTAACTTAGATTTTAAGGAGAAAAACATGCATAATCTATACTTACTATATCAATACTACTATATAATAGACAAAGTTCAGCTTTACCGTAATTTTTTTTCTTCTAATTATATTCTTATATATGTTTACTAATTGAAATTATTCAATAAAGTAAATAGAAACAACAAGATAATTACGAGAATTGTTTTTGATCTTCCTAAATTATATATATATAATACTATAACAATAAAGTATGAAATTAGAATAGTTATATATTTTAGTCTTCCTTACTAATACAAAATAATATATTAATATTTGTTCTTTCCAATTAGAATGAAATTCGTAAATACACATACGTATATTTTCAGTAAAGAGAATTGATATGAAGACCTCTATGAAAATCTCATATAGTCGAACCCGAGTGACCCTTGTGGTCTGCTGGGAGAGTCATACAAGCTGTAGCTGGATGGTGGGAAGGTCAATCGATCGAGCCACGAGAGCGTATTATTTTCTCCATTTATGATAAAAATTGGGAACAATGGACCCAAAAGATATATAATGCACTGTGCACACAAAATATCGAATTTAAGTTGTGCATCGTCAAGAAAATAAAAAAAATCTCATACATTAAAAGCTGCGGCTAGAGATGAATACTATCTAAACAAGCTTTTTCGGTTCTATTGTGCACTAAAAAGTAGCTCCAGTGTAGTTTAGTTGGTAGACCTTAAAATTATTTTTGCTACTCTCTCTTCTTATGTGGCAAAAAAATAAATATTCAGTTCTATTTATCATCAATTTTAATTGTTATTGTGAAATTATTGTATCGGTCAAATTGGACCCAGCCCATGTGTCCGATCAACTAGGCCAGTAAGAGCTAATCCAATGCGAATGATCCTTTTTTTTCTTTCTTATCTCCATCTTGTTTCTTGTTTTTTTATACCATGCCAACATTTAACACAGTTGTCGTTGTAGTATAGTGGTGAGTATTCCCGCCTGTCACGCGGGTGACCCGGGTTCGATCCCCGGCAACGGCGTGGTTTTTCCTCCAAACAGTTTTGAATGGATCAAACAGAATTATTTACCGATAATGCTATTATTTATATTCGAACCTCCATTTCTTTAAATTTTCCCCTTTATCTTTAAGAAAAAAAGGTCCTATTTTATCTTTAAAAATCCATCTTAAATTAAGGGGAATAAAAATGCATAAAAGACTCTTGGATATTAGAGGATTTGGATTAAACAATAAAAAAATAGCAGTAAAAAATGGTTTGTGATAACAAATTTGATATCATTTTTTGTGGCAAAATATTATGCTTTGATTGATAATGAAGTAGTAAAGAGTATAATTTGGGTGTACACAAACAATTCCCTTTGAGACCGTGTTTATTGGTATTGTATAGTTCGGAATCAAAGCAGCGGCTGGAAATGGACCATATGATCCTCATTGATGCTTCAAAGCTGACATTTGAAGAAGTGATCGTTCTATTGGCATAGTGCTAATTAGATCATAGTCTTCTTATGTTTGCAGAACATGAAGTAAGATTTTTAGCAGTAAGCATTCTGCTCTCGTATCATTTATTGCTTTCCCACACTTCTTCTCTGAGATTTAAGAGTTTAATCCTTGGTGGCTGCAACAAACAAAGCAGAAGAAAAAATACTCCATTTTGCTCGGTCATCTTCTTGTACTGTAAAGGAGTAAAGCAAAGTCGTTATGTGCAATGTTTCTGGAAACATTATTAGTTCCTCATCGGAAAAGCAAAGCAGCGGGAGTGAGAGGAGAACAGTATAAAATAGGGGCCCATGAGCCACTGAAAACTCATCTTTGCGCTTGGGGAAATGACGTAGCTAGTGAGGTTTTAACTGAGGTGCGTCAATTGCTGGTTGAAAATTATTTTCAAACACCCTCTTCGTCCATTCAGTTGGACCTAGAGAATTTTTGGAAGGGCTTCTTGTAGTGCTCCGTTTCTCGCGGTCTACTATGTAATATCCACGACTTGCTAACTCAGCCTCGAACTGATTACACGGATGAAATGCAATGAACATTACCAACCGATGGATCGGCTTCTATTAAAATGAGTCCAATAGTTTTCGTTCAATGTTTTTTTTCACTGCTTGGTTTTGATGAATGCGTTTTCGTGTTGGTTTTCGATGATTGATTTTCATTGTTCGTTTTATCGCATATCGTATTCTTTCCGAATCTTGAGAGAAAGAGACCGAAGTATGCTAATTAAAAGTTGGCGCCTATGCAGGAGGACGCATAGACATACACAGAACGTGAACGACGCGTGAAGTCCCTCCTTCTCTCAACTAAGAATCATCGACGCCTGAAGTCCCTCCTTCTCTCAACTAAGAATCATCTTGGTGAGTTGCTCTAACCGAACTTGCATTTATTTGTATGTCCTAATAAAAATGATCTATAGTCCACTCTTTTGTTGTGTCCCTCTGATCAACGATACCGAAAACAACAAAAGATAAGAATAAGAATGAATGCTAACGAATAACTGCAAAAGAAATGAATGCTATTGAATGTTATCGAATGACTGAAAGAGAATTGAATGCTAATGAATGACCGAACGATTTAGGCAAGTTATGAACTTGTTTCTACCAGTTGTACTGTTAAATTTTATCTGATAAAAAGAACAAGTCGTGCATTGGTCTCGGACAACTTGTTAACAAGGTATTAGTCTCTCGACGATACCAGGAGCACCCGGGATCGATCGGCCTAGGAGAGGTTGTAATAGCACCCTGAGGTAAATGCTACACCTCGAAAATGTTGTGTCCTTAGCGACAAGCTGAACCATGAGTCTCAGCGGCTAATCATGGGGAGCGGACGCATGGACCACCATGTAGTTAGGACATTGTAACACCCATATTCGGAATACGTATTTTATCAGGCTTATACGTATTTCGGACCTGTATTTTATTTTCTTGGATTTTGGCATGTACTTGTAATTGACTTGACTTGCGGATTTTGGTTCTCGTAATTGGGTTTTTACATGGCTTGATTTATTTTGTGGAGAGGGTTTGGTTTGGTTTGGTTATCATAAGAGGAACACCTTAACCTATTCTCCACCCTCATTCCACCACAACCCACCATCATAAATTTCTACCTACTTTTCTCTCTCCTCATTATTTTTATTTATTTCTTCTTCTTCTTCCTTCCTCTACACAACACCATCACCTATAGGCAAGTGCACCTTGCCATCAAATAAGTACCACTTTTTATTTGTTCATTAGCTAGATTAGGCCATGGTGATCAACTTTAGAACTTGACATTTTGTGATTTGGAGCTTTCATTCTTCTAGATCTAGGTTTTAACCATTTTCGAAAATCCTTGGTTTTGATCTATTAAACTTCGATTTTTGCATTTTTTGATGCTTCCATGTGGAAGAGAATTCGATTTTACTCAAGTTAGACCTTTGAAAATCTAGATTTGGTTTTGATTTTACCAAGATATGAAGTTTTGAACCTTAGAGTTCTTGGAGTCTTCTTCTCGGCCTGGAGAAGAAGACGGCAGCCTGCGCTCTTTAGCGCAGGGCTGGATTGTGCATTCCCCCTCGGCCAGCGCTCCTTAGCGCAGCGCCGACCGCGCAGCTTGCCCCTTGGCGAACTGCGCTCAACCCGAGTGCGCATGGATTCATGCGCAGTCTGCTCATGCGCAGTCTGCTCATGCGCAGTCCGCTCATGCGCAGTCTGCTCATGCGCAGTCCGCTCATGCGCAGTCTGCCCATGTGCCATCTATCCCTGCGCACTCCACTCATGCGCAATCTGACCCTGCGCCATCCATTCCTGCGCAACCTGATCCAGCGCAATCTGACCCTGCGCCATCCATTCCTGCGTAACCTGATCCAGCGCAATCCATCTGCTGCGCCATCCACCCCTGCGCAGTTGGTACCCTGCGCAGCTCACCCCTGCGCAGTTGGCTCCTGGCGCACTTTACTCCTGCGCAATCCAACCCCCTGACCCCTTGCGCAATCCATTGGCTCTTGGAGTTTTGGTTTTATTTCTCTAAGCTTGGCTCTTCTATAGCTCTGTATATTGATATTTTATTAGATATTTTACGCCCATTTTATATCCTTACGCCTTTTGTCATGAACTTGATTTTACTTAATATGTTTGGAATGACTATTGTACATGGCATGGTATGACAAGAACTAGTATAACACGACAGTGACCCGTAGTGGTGCACTCCTGACATGACCAACTTGACTTGATAGTGGCCCGTGGCGGCGCACTCTTGACATGTACTTGACTTGACCTGTACTTGACCTGACTTGACTTGTAACTTGTAACTTGTAACTTGACTTGACTTGATGCTGTTGCGACGGCTAACTTGACTTGTATAATCAACTTGACACCGTGGATGTTCCTGCTTGCTTGCTTGTGCAATCCACTTGTCTTGTCTTGCATCATGTCTAGGACGTGACTCCCTGGTTCCCACGGTCAGGGATTCACACTGAATATGGATCAGGCTAATGACTAGATCAAAGTGTAGTTCATAGAGAATTTTCAGTCACAGACAATCTCGTTATCTGGGCGCTTTAATTGGACTTGTAGCTTGTCGACGAGTAGAGCACATTTCCAGCACACCGTCGCGTGTTGCACCCTCTAAGTCACCTAAGGGTACATTTGTCTCCCGGGCGATGTACCCACCTATAACTCTCAACCCGCGGAAGGATAACTGGATAGTCTGCAGGGCTTGGGACTGGGAAATTCTCACTTGCATCTTGTTAGTAATTAGGCTTGTGATAACCCTAGTTAGTTAAGTAGTAAGCCGTAGTACTTGCTTGGCCGTGATTGATTGGATGGAGTCTAGTCCCGCTTGTCCTGTCCTGATCCTGTACAAGGTTATGACATGACATGACTACTCGTGCTTTACCTTAATCATGATTAATTACAGGTCCTGATTTCTTGTATTTTATCTTGCCGATAAATGGTGGAAGAAACCAAGTTCCGTTCAGACGAAGGGTTACAACCCCGATCCTTGTTTGGTTTACGGGTTGTAACCTGGTTATCTGAAGAGTTCCATGGTTATCTCATCGTATATCACTTGCCAGGTTTCTCCTTAATAATTGTCTTTATTATGTAATTATTTTCTTATGTTCTGATATGCTGGCTTTTGTTCTTATTTTGTGGCCTCCTTTGTGGCACTTACTCTTTCTGGGATTTGACCCAGCTGGTTTTGTATGGCCAGATTCCGGAGCAGTACCAGAGGATCTACCAAACCTCCAACCCGATGGTGGCGACTAGACGGAACCCGGACTACGAGTGGGTTTTTTTCTATTTTGTTTCGCTCACTCTATTGTAAAATTATTCTTTTGAGGCGTTTAGCCGACGAGCACCTGTTAGCTCGATGCACTTTACTTACTGTCTGCCTACGGGCTGTAAACATGATTAACAAATCCTAGGGTTGATCATGTATGACTTAACTCTTGCTAGTCCTAGCATTTTGTACGACTAGCTTCATGATCAGCTGATATGTAATATTTGGGACGCCTTTTATTGTATATTTGGTGGTCAAACATCTTGTAATTATATTATTTGCTTGAGATTGAGACAATAGGCTTGACCTTAAGAGACTGTTGGCTTGTAGTAAACTCTCATATCTAGACAGTCGTGACCGTATAGTTGAGATGTATTCTATTTCAATATACGTAGCTGGCTATGTCTGCCCCCGCTCTCCAGTATTCTGGTTCTGGGACGTGACAGACATGCATTTAAACAAATTCTTATTGCAAAACTTAACACTGAACGATGACGGTAAAGAATGCATCTTATATACATATGTAAATTATGCTAACATATTTTGTGCAGGGATGACTGTCGGCAATGGGTAAGTTGGTTATGAAATATTCTTCTGTCATATTTCTTATGAATTGTTAAAAAGAACCTAGACAAGTAGAAAGTACACTAGTAAATATGTAGTTTCACATGTTGACTTAGTGTAGATATTTGTGAGTTTCGACGAAAAGCCGCTCACCAGTACATAATGTGTGCTGACCCACGTTGTGGGCATCCTTTTCAGAAAGCAAATGGAGACAGGGGGATTTCAAGTGAGGCACTGAATCTCGTCTAGCCCAGTAGAGCTCGTGGATTGCCTCAAGCTACTTTTCATTTTCAGTTAAGTCACAAGTTTCTTTCTCTTTGAAGGTGTATTTACATTTCAAGCATGTAATAAAGGGATATGATGTATGGACATTGCGGCTATTTACAAAAAGAGAATTTTTACGAGAATTATGTAGCCAAGATAAGGCACTCTGAGTTTGCAAAGCTTTGTACTTGTATTTCTATCAAGTCTATCAATAAAAGAAGTATCTTCATTTCAAATTTTTGTCCCACATTTGATTTTCTGCAATTAAATATGTTGTGTGCGTGTGTTTTGCTTTGTCTAGTTGTTTTGTGAATGTACTGGCCTTGTGCAAGCGCAGCTTAGTCTTGCACGGCATCACGCCTTAACGAGTACGAACGATCCGGCAGGGATCAAAGCGAGGACGAACGACTCTAGCGGGATCGGGACGTGACACTCCCTCTAACAAAAGATGAAGCCCTACAAATCATTTATTTTCTAAATTTTTAGTTATTGTGTCAGGATTCTACATTTTTTGCCCTACATAATTCTCTTATCCTGTGCTGACACCAATATGGACACGACATGGTAACTAGGTTTCTCTCTACCAAGTGGAACCACAAACTATCGTCATAATCTCCCTATTATATTATATAATTGTATTAATACATACCTAATAATAAAGAGTCGTGCTTTGCTATGCTTCGTATTTGTTTAGGCTTTGCCAAGTGTAAGCAAGTTTTCTTTTGGCTACAAATTCATATTAGTGTTATGTTCATGAAGCTCTGTTGCAGCAGTTGGTTTGGTAGTTTGTGCTGGTTTACATTTCCAAACATGGTCAACCTCTTGTAAATTTGTATGTACAGTTTATTTTGCGCTTAACCTGATATTTTCCTAATAAGAGATTTCGAATTAGTCTAAACAAACCATAGGAAGAAGAAATTATTGGTCTATAAATATGGAAAACTATAAATTCGTGATAATAAAAAAGAAATCTGGGTAAATAGATGAAGATTTACGCAAATTGATATTGTAAGAAACTTTTGTTTGACGGTACGTTGGATGTGACTTGGTTCAAGTCACTCTACTGGTGCGTTCCTATGAACGCCCAACTTCAAGCCTTACACAAACAAAAGCGATTGCCAAAACAAAATTGGAAAATAAATTTGGATTAGTCACAATAAGTTTATCTAAAATGAGTATATTATGTAGTTGTGTTGTAAACTCGACGTGCCTTTGATAATTTTTCAGGCAGATGATTTTATGCCTTAAAAGATTTATGAAACAGGTGCGATCCATTTCTCCAATGTTATTTCCTGATGAAGCTCTAAAATCATGGAATTATTCCTGATGAAGCTCTAAAATCACGAAATTACGCTTATAGGTAGGTAGATCATTTTTATGAAACCTAGTGTTTTTCTTATGCAAGTTGCAGAATAAAACACTGCATCTTTTTAAAAGAAAGGTTTGACATTGAAAAATGTTAAGTGACTTGAATTTATTTTCTTTGTTGATAAATTATTAATAGGGTCGCAGTTTTGAACCGCTTTTGATAGTTGTAGCCACAACATCAATCAATTGGCTGCTTCGACAATGAAAAAGGCATAAACAAAAAATAAATTCTAATTGAGAAGAAAGAGAACAATACCAACTTCCACCCACAATAATTGGCTGTATAATTAGTTCTCTTTATTCTTATTCTAACTTTTACAGAGAAGAGAAAAAAATTAAGTCAAGCACACGAAGAGTGTTACTATTTTATGGGATGGGATCGCATCATCGATCACTATTAGCTGTTTTGGAGCGGTTCAACTAGACAAGAACAAGAAGAAGAGAGCAAGCAATGAGTTGTATTAGCTAGTTTAGGTATGTACAGGCTTTGAATCATGCCGCAGCAGTGTGCAGTTAAAAGTCTTTTGGTTGTGTATACTGAGAACAGCCTGAGAAAGATGACTGATAACATGAGAAAGAGGACCAAGAAGTATTTTTAGAGACCTGAATAATTGGATGTGGAGCAGTCCAATTTCTGCTAGATAGTCTGGCGGAAGTAGGTTTTTGTTTTTTTGTTTTGTTTTGTTTGGTTTATTTTTGTTTATTTTTTTTGTTTTCTGTTCATAATTAAATTAGAATTTGTTATATATATATATATATATATATATATATATACTATATGAGTGTATTTTAATTAGGATAGTTATAAATATGATTATATTTTAATACATTGTACAACCAAACAAACCCAAAAATAAAACGAAAAAAAACAAAGGAACCAAACAAACAAAAACAAAAACAAAAACAAAAAAAAACAACAAAACCTATTTCTACCCGTAAGATTTCCGTAGATTGACCGGCTAAAATTATCTCACAATCCAATTATATCAAACTTTTTTGTACACCAAATTTCTTATAAATTTTGATCGGTACAACAAAAGTTCTGAATTTAACATGCTATTGATGCAACAAAGATAGCAGTTGTATTTTTTTTTTGTCTCTTTTTCTTCATCAATCCTTCTTCTTCTTCTTTTGAAAGAATTGTAGATTGATTTGCAAATGTTTCTTCATGAACTCTGTTTAGTACATTGATCTGCAAATGTTCACCCGTTGGTGGAAACTATTCATGAACCACTTGCATCTATTTGATGGAAACCATTCAGTATTACATATTTTGTTGCAAAGTAAGAATAAATGCACCACTGAAGTGCCCATTGGGCCATCGATCCTTGTTCGGTCGTGATATTTTATCGATATCGTGGCCCGATCTATGGGTACTAACCCTTAACCTTCAACTTATATAATCATCCTTCATCCACCATGTTAAACAATCCATGTTGATAAGTGTGTGTTATAAATTCGTAATTATGTAACACCAGTTCCAAGTTTGTGTGTTTGCCCACATCAAGGTTCCTAACTACTAGAAAGGACTACACAATTTCGACCGTGGCTTTGGACTGCATTTTTGGACCGCCCATCATGTGTTAGCGTCCCATTGGTAGATCAACCAGTGACGGATCCAAGCAAATAGGAGGGTCACTAGTTCGCGGTCATGATTTGCAGTCGAAGACCGCAGGCTAAATAGCAACTTCCTACTAAAAACATGCTTTATAGGTTGAGAGATAATGCTCTGCATGTTCAAGATTCACAAAGTTACTATTAGTACCATCACTAGATTCACAAAGTTACTACTACTACCATCATTATATTTTCATATATCTGAAAGAGTTAATAAGACCTAGCTAGATTCACGAAGTTACTATTACTACCATCACTACAATTTTCATATATTTAAAAGAGTTAAGAAGACATAGTTACAAAAAAATAATCATCAACGCCATTTTGTCTACTCATCGGTCAACATGTGACTTTGTTTTTGACAAATTGAAC